>CM061533.1:266986881-268186881 GCA_030545055.2 Neoaliturus tenellus
TCCACGATATCCTCAGCGGTATCGAGGAATCGACGATACTTGGGGCTTTGTATTCGATAACGATTCTGACCATATGTGTAAAATCGTATGGTTTTGTGATATTTCCTCCATACACTATTGAAAAACCAAGAACTGATTATAGCCTTTTTAAACTAACTAGTGAACTTGTTGCTTGAAATCGAGCAATTTATTTTGATAAAAAAGTTACTTTTAGTTATAAATCAATGACATCTGACCAATTCAATATTTTGAATAAAATAGTGACAAAATCACTTATTTACAGCTATAAATTAACAGATGTTTGAAATGCTTAACCCAATCTTAATTTTATTCTAATAAGAAATTTTAAAATTTAGTTTTTGGATAGGGCCCTTATTTTAAGTCCAATTCTCATCAATTTTTGGTGGAAACAACTACAGACCAAGCCCTTTCCAACGACACCAAAAACTTGAAAATCGGTTGAGAATTGTAGGAGGAGTTCTCTTAACAAAAAAAGCTTTAGCGAATTAAATAAGTATAGATTATATTATCAATAACATATTAACTCCGACCTTCGTTTTCCCAAAACTTTGGCGAGTAGATGACACAATATGTTGAAAAGTTATTTGGGAGACAGTCATAACACCCTTGTCCACGAAACGATCAGATGTACAACCAGTAACAAGCATACAATGATGATGGCTTGGAGCGCTTGTGAGACTTTATGGATGGCATCCGAGTTAACTCTACAGAAAATCACGTCACTGTTGAAATTGCATAATAATGAGTAAAAAAACAAAATTAAATTATGTGACAAGAGGAAAAACAATATTAACTATGTTATGCCATATCGTACAATGGACAAGGTAAAACAATATCGTATGATACAAGCCAGTTAGTGGCTTTCCTAACAAATCTGATACGGTAAAATCAGGTTGTTTATATTCCATCTGCATGAGTTGCTAATGTACCATATCAGATTTGTTTGGAAAGCCACTGTCTGGTTTGAATCCTGCGGCATTGTTTTACCTTGTCCACTGAATAGTATTGCATAACATAATTATATGTTTTGAGGTTTTATATAAAAAAATACATTTTAAGTTTTTCATTCTATATTTCAGGGGAGTTTTAGAGATTGGGCCTTTAGTCCACATGGGATTCTTTGTTGGTTTTTTAAAAGATGAATTCCCCTATAACTGAACATTGTATGTCATATAATTATAACAGTAAGCATAATATACGGACAGAAGTACATTTTTGTTACAGATCTGTGACAGTCTCCATAAAAGAAGTTTTGAAGAATTTTGAAATTACAAATTCAGCATGTGTATTCCATCTTAAGTTGAAGTCCATGTTAAGGCCTAAAAAATTTAATTTCGCTACATCATCAACCATTAACTTTAACTGAATTAATTTTCTTGACTGCAATGTATGAAAATTAGAGCTTTGGTTGATAGGTAAATCAGTAGTATACATATAGATAATTTATTTATACAAAAATATAAACAAATTAACTCCTTCTTCCATTGAAGTTGTTTCTTGACAAAGGTTACTTACTTTTAACAAAATGAAATACTTAAATAATTTGATTTAAACTGACATTTTTTAAACTTTGTATAGATGGTTCTTTAAAATTAAAACAGAGTATTTTACTACACTTTCTGAAATTTTTTTTATATTCTTCTTTTTTAATTTAAACCGAGTCCAAAAATTATACAAAAATTTTGAAATAGTCCCACGGGCTCCTACAGGGGGCTTCTACATCCAATAACTTCAATTTCTTTCAAGTCGTACTTTTCTTTGAAAAAAAATTTATCGTTGATTCATATATCTTCTTTTAGCGAATTTCCCTATAGGGAATACGCTGTTACCGTAGTAGCCATGGTAAGACCTAAGCCCGGGACCACTTTACTTTTTCATTTTGAGGTCCCCAGAAGCCAAAAACACCATTCGTTCGTTTTCATATATATGTATATATTCCGTGGTACTGATAACTTTTGAAGGGGACCTCCGATTTTGATGAAATTTGGTATGAAGGTGTAAGACCAGGTCTATTTTCATGAGTTCGCGAACCAGCATTGTCGGGTTATGGGAACGGGGTTTTATGGGGTTTTTAATGGGTTTTTGGCATTTTTGGACCTAAATTTTCAAAATTCATCAACTTTAACGAAAACCATTTAAAAGAGCTTAAAAAAACAAACAATTTAGTATTTTTAATCTTTTAAATAGCTTAACTGGTTATAGAGAAAATTCAAATCAAGTTTCCCATGTTATTCTTATGGGCAAATCTTTAAAAAGTTATATATCGCTTATTTATCAACATATCTTAATAAAAATTTGTTTGAACCTTCACTAGGTGGTGAATAATTAAGATTTGATAAAAAACCCACATTGCAGCAAACCTACATGCTAAATCCCACGGTATTCTTATGGAAAATAAGTGTATAATGGGAGCAAGAGAGATGAAGATAATAAGTTATCTGTTCCTAATCAGCTGATCAGCTGTCTCCTGCATATTTGTCAAATTTGAAATGTTTATGTTTTGTTATTTGTAAACAAATCATTCCTTTTGCATTGAAGCTTTGGATGTCCACTTTTATTACTGTTAAAAAAGTCATTTATTGCAATATAAATATTAATATATAAATTATTAAATAAAAATAATTTACTCAGAAAAGTAGTAGGTTAAACGGGGGTTCTGGGCCACCCTCATAGTTTTTTTTGACCGCTTTCAGCTTCAAATTGACCGGTTTTTGACCGCATTCCGGCCGGTTTTGGCCAAATATCAGCCCATTTCAGGGCATTTTTCAGGATTTCAGACAGTGATTTCAAGGAGCATTTAAAATATAATCCGGGGAACTATGAGATGCCCTCTTAAGTTAACCATAACTTTTAAATGAAAAGCTACCGACTCCCCTTAAACTGCAATCCCACCCGAAGCGATAAATCGCAGTTGCATTGATAACCTCAATCGAATGCACCTCCGCTCGATCACATCAGACTTGATAAACACCGCGCCGCCGGCCACCAACAAGTCCGGTGGTCTAGGCGCTAACATAACAGCGTACCACCCGACCGGCCCAGGTTCAAATCACGCCGCGGCTGGAGAATCTTTTTGAGAACGCCAAATCCAACTTTTCACATGATGGGTTTTTGCACTAAACAAAGATTTCAACCTGTATTTTAATAGCATTGTTGGAATTGAACATGGCGGGTTTTTGCACCAATCGATGTGTTTATCTATTTTGTACAATAATATGGTCTTAAACTCAATTTTGCCCAATTTGGCACTTAACGGGTTTTTGCACTAAACGATTCAATTATTATCAAATGCATTTATGCCTTTATAAGTTGCGGCCCCGTGAAAATCGTATTGTTTTGCATATCTGAGGGGGGGCTGTAAATCGCGGCCCCCCGGATGATGGATAGGTCCAATTATTATCAAATGCATTTATGCCTTTATAAGCTGCGGCCCCGTGAAAAACGTATTGTTTTGCATATCTGAGGGGGGGCTGTAAATCGCGGCCCCCCGGATGATGGATAGGTACAATTATTATCAAATGCATTTATGGCTTTCTAAGCTGTGGCCCCGTGAAAAACGTATTGTTTTGTACATCTGCATTTATGCCTTTATAAGTTGCGTCCCCGTGAAAAACGTATTGTTTTGCATATCTGAGGGGGGCTGTAAATCGCGGCCCCCCGGATGATGGATAGGTACAATTATTATTAAATGCATTTATGGCTTTATAAGCTGCGGCCCCGTGAAAAACGTATTGTTTTGTACATCTGCATTTATGCCTTTATAAGTTGCGTCCCCGTGAAAAACGTATTGTTTTGCATATCTGAGGGGGGCTGTAAATCGCGGCCCCCCGGTCGATATTAAAATAATATATCTTTCCTATGGATGTATACAATTCTTATCACATTCATTTATGCCTTTTTAAGAAGTTTAGTTGGCTCAAATATTAAAAATGTCAACACTCTCAATGTTAAAATATTTTCATTTGACAGCTGATTAAAAGGCCGGCTGCTTGACCCGAGCTGATAACGTTAACCCAGCCTTGCGGCAATATGAAGTTTGTAATCAGCGGCTCCCAATATGAATGCCATTTGGTCCAGTGGTCAGCATTGTGTTTTTGCGTGCCATAGAGCCTGGTTCGAATCTCGATGTAGTTTGAGTAACTTTTTATTATAGTGTTATAATCTCTTATTTTTAAATTACTTTTTTATATAATTGCTGCTTGTATTAGTTTTATAAAAAAGCAATAAATAAGAAATTACATGCTCATAAACTGATTCTTAACGTAGTAAAACAAAATGGAAAATATCATTGATGTAATACACAACAAATTTAAATTTAATAATAAAGAGGTTTTAATAATATTTGATGAAAACAACAATGCCTGGTTCAAAGCCAAGGATGTCGCCACCATCCTTGGATACGAAAGACAAAGAGATGCGATCAACAAACATGTTAGAGATAAATATAAAATCACATATGAAAATCTTATTATTCAAGGGGGCGGCGATTTACAGCCCCCCTCAATGGAGCAAAAACATACTATTTATATAAATGAACCAGGTCTTTATTCCTTGATTTTAAGATCAAAACTACCTTCAGCTATATCTTTTCAGGATTGGGTGTACGAAGATGTACTTCCCAGGATTCGAAAATATGGGGAATACAAACTGAAAAGAAAAATTTTTGAGCTTGAGGAAACTATAAATCAAAAACAAAAAAGGATAGAACAATTGGAAGAACGTGTGGCTGTGATGCCAGAGGACGATGAACTAAAACATGTGTTTTGTGTTTTGATGACAAGTTTAGATGATGAAAAAAAGCGCTATAAATGCCTAAGGACGCAAAAAAGACGATTAAAGAGATCGCTGGAAGAAGCGATGATGGATAACAATGATATGTATATAGTAGTATATGAAAGAGAATACGTGGCGAACGGTATAAACATTTTAAATTGTATCAAAGAACAGATGAAGAAAAAAAAAAATGCAATATGAGTCTAAAAATAATTACATTGATACAAAATATGATTTGATTGAAATGGTGGAGGAAATTTTACCTCCACCAAATCAAGAATAGTATCTTTTATTTAATTATAAAAATAAATAGAAGATATGAATGATTGATGTGTAGCAACTTTGAAAAGCGTTTTTTATTTTTAAAAGAATTTTCATTCTTCTATATTTTTTGTTAATTTTCAAATAGCATTTCTTTTACTTAGTGATGGATATAGTTTCTTATCATAAAGAGACATTTGAAAATAATTTGTTGCCCATCCCACTACGCTGTCTGATAGTGGGTTCTTCGGGCTGTGGTAAAACCAATTTGCTGCTCAAGTTCATTTACAATAAGAATGGTATCATATTTAAAAACCTGTATGTTTTCAGCAAATCTATTGAACAACCGGCATATGTAGAGTTAAGAAAAACCTATGCGGATATCGAGAAAGAACATAAGAAGAGAATTGCATTTTTTTTCAATAACTGTGATGAGCTACCCACGCTGGATGAGTGCAAGAGTAACTCGCTTGTGGTGTTTGACGATTGTTTGATGGAAGACCAGAAGAGTATTAAAGATTATTTCATCAGGGGCAGGCATAAAAAAATATCATGTGTCTATCTAAGTCAAAGTTACGGAAAGGTAGACATGCAGGTTATACGTAATAATATTAATTTTCTATGTATCTTCAGACAGAATAAACACTATACCAAACGGATATATGATGATTTCGTTGGATCGGACATGTCTTTTGATAAATTTGAAAATATATGTAAAATATGTTGGAGCGAATCTCACGGATTTCTGGCTATAAATGTATTAAAGAAGGCTCACAGCGGAAAATATATGTGTAATATAAAAAATGTAATATTTCCATAAATCAGTATTTAGATAATTCCAACATTTATAAACATCAATATTATAATATAAAAACTATTAAAGAAAAGTGTATTGTTGTAAATATTTCGAATATATAATTCATTTTCAATATGTGTTTTATTCATATTATTCCTGATAACATATTTTTCTATTAAGGGTATTGTACTTTTCATTAGTGTAAAATTTATGTGACGACTAATATTAGTATTAATTAGGCCCCTTTGGTGAGAGACTTGCCGGGGTGTGTAGTGAAGGGTATGCTGGTGGTGGGAACATACGATGTCGTACAGATTCAAGAGAACGGATTTATGACTTTTGGAATGGAAATCGTTTCAAAAGCATGGATTGGTGACTTCGGAATTTTTTAACTTTTTAAAATATTTTTATAAAACTAATAAATTAAAAATTAGCCCTGGGCCAGTAGCAGTGATTATCACATACATATAATAAAACACTTTGTTGGTAAATTATTTTTTATAAATTTATATTTATTTTCACTTTTAAAATATTTTTATAGGAAGGCTAGTAATAAAAAAAATAAAAACCCCCGCCGCCCCCGCCCAGTATTAGCAACACTAATGTGCTAGGGACCGCCCCCCGCGGATCTCTCTCTTTGGTCAGCTTCTACATGCACTAGGGACTGTAAAATGTGTCAGGTGTAGGTGCGCGGGCCGGTCGCGGCCGCGGAGAACTAGTCTCCCGGACCGCACAGCCCGGCCGCGCGCTAGGGTAAAATCCTTTTTACTCCCCCTTATCCCAACTATTCTATGGTGGTTGTCAGGCAGGGTCTACACGGCGTTCTCTTCCCCCCATATATATTACAACCACCGTATATGAAAATGCAGGCTAGCTCCAAAGTTAGGCAGGCCACCCCACACACACTCGCGGCGTCGCGTAGGAGCCCCCCAACCCCCATCTTATCTTAGCTACAACCGTAGGCAGGGCATCGCACACTACACGCCTCCCAATTTTTGCACACCATAGGGACTCTCTACTGGTGGAACCGAGATCTGTGCCACCGGCCGACCAGTACTGCTCCAAGTGGGTGTTCACTGAACACTCCGGATGTCAGTCCCGAGCCACGGCACCTACTGGCCCACCGCCGGGTTCTCTGTCCAATTAAATTGACGTACTTTTTCATAGAACACACACACTGAAAACACTCGTAGGGTTGTGATTTTTGGCTTTCTGTAATAAGTTAAACTTCCACCCCTATATTCCCTAAAATTATTAAAAATCTAAACAGCTTAGCTAGTACCGAAATTCAGGGACTAAAAAAAACTGCATCTCACCTCGTAAAAAAAAAAAACAGGAGGAACACTCAGGTATGGGAGTCGCTTCCCAAAAAAACAAATATACCAGCTTCGTGCTTCTCTGCTATACCCAACCGGGAATGTGGGTTTTAGGCTTATCGTGCTGCAGCCCCAGTATATAAGTTTTTCGCGCGACCGGCGTCAGCCTGCAACTGCCGGACGCCCGTAAGTGACCGACGGGGCCAGTATATAAGTTTTTGTCGCGAAAAACCAAGAAACCGGTGTTGAACATCGAAAACGGGCCAAAATGGATTATGAGGGTCTGGGAAAAAAAAATTTTTCAACATATATATATATATATATATATATATATATATATATATATATATATATATATTTATATACCCCCCCCCCTTCCTTGTTTATAAATACTTGTATTATTCAGCAGGATACAGGTGATAAATAATTTATTTAATCAAACAATTTTTTTATATTAAAAAAAGAAAAAAAAGAAAAAAAAAAGTATTTAAATCATCATTTGTATATATTCTTTTTTAATATCATAAGTGAACATGGTCTGTGATACTACGACGACATAGGCTGTAGTGCCTTTATCAGCAATAGGGTTAGAAACTGCATTTGTGAAATCCAATTCGATCTGAATATCGTTTCTTTTTCTTTCCGCTGAAAACGGATGAAGATGGGTGTCTATCACCATTAATGGGTATTTGGTGACGAAATCGTTTATATTCAGGTATACATCATCATTTTTAAACATAACTTGTCTCATTGAACAGTAGCTATCGTATAACAGCCGGTATTTTTTATCCGTGATATTCAGATTCTGCTGCTCTTGCGGGTACCGTTGTCCATTTATTTTAACATGAAAATTCTTTATATTCACACTGTCAAACTGGCTGGGGTCTTTTGTCTGATCATTCTTACGACTTGTCTGTAAAGCGATTATCACGAAAACCGGATTTAGTATGTTCCGGTAAAGATTTGTTATGTCAAACGTGTAAGTTGACCCAAACACACCGAATTTCTCAATGCAATCCCAGCGGAAATATTCATATACTAATTCCCCCTTCTCACTCAATTTTTTAAGTCCATCAATGAGCACAGCTTTCTTAGCCGGATCATAATCTACAAGGGGTACTTTTAACACAAAACTAGTAATTTTAATTTTTCCTTCCGCGGCATTCACGGCACTTGTACCGGTTCCCTCAGTCCAGCGGTAGATAGTGTAGTAAAATTAGTCGGGAAAAATGAAATAATTTTTGGAAAGCTAATTTCTTTTTAAATGTGTTCTATGGCATCCCCTGACCTTCCTCCGAAAAGTCCCCTGAAATCCCATGTGGGGATCATGCCCAAAAATGAGGGGTTGGCCTATAAGGAGTTAAAATAAATTTTGATATTAAGCATACTAAATTTGATTTCATTCCAGAAGGTTTATGTATATCAAATTAAAGGTCTTAAAATGTAGAGTACAATGCCATAAACCCGACCTAAATATAACGGTCGGGAGAAAAATGGCAGACGTTCGAAATTTAGAATAAAATAATATTATCAAAACTTTGAAATGCAATAACTTCCGACATATTTGACCTTTTGAGGTCTGGTTTTCGGCTATGTACTCTCCTTATTGAGACCTTTAAAATGATGTATAGCATGGCTATGGACTAAGAAAAAAATTTCAAAACTCCCTCTTTGGGACGTCCATGTAGAGGATGGTTCAAGGGTAATATGATGGGCATATGTCAAACTATCCCTATTTGCTAAGGTAATTGTACAAGCAAACGTTTGCCGCAAACCGGACCTCAAAAGGTCAAGTATTTCGAATATTATTACATTTTTTAGCGTGTAGATTAAAATTTGGTTTTTATTCAAAGTTTGACAGGCTGCCATTTTCGCCTCAAGCAACCTTTTGAGGTGGGGTTTGCGACATTAAATTCTACTACTTAAGAACTTTAATTTGATATACATGAACCTATTGGTCAATGAAAGACTTATTTCTGACTCCACGAGGGCCATCCCATCATTTTTAGGCATGTTGCCCACTGGGGATTTCAGGGGACTTTTCTGAGGGAGGTCAGGGGATGACATAGAACACATTTCAGCAAAAATTGGCTGTCCAAAAATTTTTTCATTTTCCAGCCATATTTTGGCTTAATTTTACTACACTAAGATGGCATCATCGTCTTCCGCGCGAGTAAATATTATTTCAAATCCCCCCTTATACATTGGATACTTCAGACTGTCAAAGAAGCCCAGTCCTAGGTGGGCCAGCGTTCCCAGCGCTTCAAACTTACCGCCTCCCTTTTCGTAAACAGATTTGAATCCGCTGCTGTAGTAAGTGTTTTCCTCCGATTTGCTATATGTGGTTAAACCTTTAATTGTGCTTGCAATACCGACTTTATCCACAGAATCTATAACTTGATTGTGTTTTTTCAATTCAATACTCTTGAACAGGTAGGCCGCGAAGTTGTCCACGAGCTTTATGGGATCTGTACTAGTGTATTCGGCACTGTTTGTTTTTTTTACCACTTCGCCTTGGATGTGAAATAATATTCTATTATTATAAAATGAATCTCCATGATCCAGTTTGAATGTTGTAAAATTGTTTGGCGAATTAAAGTGTAAATCAGATACCGGCAGAACCGTCACATATTCGCATCTTGCTATTTTATCCGAAGCTTCTTCGTAATATTTCTCCATTCCTAATATAGGTTTTACGGTTTTATGTTTCCAATAAAAAAATATGAAATGTTAATTAAAGAGCAAAAAATAAAACATATATTTTAAATTATTATTAGTAAAATAGACTAATTGAACAGTTTTGTGTTTTTATACAAATTCAAACATCTCAACCCAAAATTGATATTTCGAAAAACTTTTTTATCAGAATAGTTTATTCCATCCCCTTTGATATTTTTTAACACATTTAAACATCGTGCTACATAGTCGAGACCCCGTGGCTGAGAGATAAGTTTTTCCATTCTATCATGTATAAACTTTATGATGGCAATTTTTTCATTGTTAAAAGCATTATTGCCGGCCTCCTCTTCAGCTTGTATAAACTTTAATCTCTCAATCAGTTTATCATCATCATCGATGTACTTGTACTCGACGGGAGCGTGTGAATCTACCAGTAATCCACTGCCCGTCGACTGTTTACGTTCTTTCCATATCTCACTGATCAAATTCGTCCATTTCCAAGACTGACTGGACTTGGGGCGTTTCGACTTCGGATCATTGTTCTGATACATTGCGTCGGTTTTCATCAGTATGTCTTTGTAATTATCAAAGTCCTGAGCAGTGAAAGCACCCACACTTATGAGTTTCTCTCTCGTCGTAGCGCCCACAGCATCTATAGATGAGACGACCCCGATTTCTGCTTTTGTTAACAAACTCCACAATCCTGGTGTGCCAGCATATCTGTCGCCAGTGCTGTCCAGTATGATATCATTATTTTCAATCGTAATGGTCCTAGATCCGACGGCTAGCTTGTTCGCGTTGAAATCATAGCGAATACCAAAAGTTCTATCTTTGCCGGAAGCGAGGTATTCCTTCGCAATATCACCGATATCTTGGCTTTCTGTAAATTCACGGATGGAACGGTTCATCCTGTCCTCCTCTGGCAATTCTATTTCCGACGGCATAGGTGGTGGAGGGGGAGGTTCAAAGACCGGGTCTTCATCTTCACTGCTGCGAGGTAAAGGTATCGTTCGCATTTCCATCAATACTTTACGACCCGGTGTACTCGAGGCGCGGGGTCTAAAAATTCCGGGTAATGTGGGTTTTCGATGTATAATTTTAGATACAGACGGATGTTGCAACGGTGATGTTTCAGTTTCTGTTTTATTAAAAGTTTGCTCTTTGATTGCTTTGACAACTGGTTCCTGTTGTTTTTCGATTTCGCGTTTCTCTTTGACTTCACGAACCTTAAAAGTTTCAGATTCATCAATTAGTCTGTCCTGCAATTTGTCCAATTTCTTTGCCTCCCGCACGGTTAACGGTTTATATTCAGATAAAGGTATGAATGGAATCCGGGGTTTGTATTCAATGGGTATAGCCGGATGTTTGCGGAACAACGCCGTCCGTTCTGCAGTCTGTGCTTTTTGAATCAGCTTGTCCTCCGCAAGCCATTTATCTTGAAGTTTTCCAATATTTTTTGCCTCCCCCACGGTCATCTCATCTGGAAACATCTTATCAGCTAACTTGTGTTTTTTAACTAACGTTTTGATGATCTCTCCGTTGTTTTTTCTCTTCATCTCTAGTAAAGAAACTTGTTTTTTCATTTTGTAATTTTTTAGCAGGCAATCTAAATATAAAAATGATAAATATTGACACAGAAATTCTGAGTTAAATAAAAAAACGTTCAACAACGGTATTAATAAAAAAATAACGTTTATGTATCGATTTTGAAAAACGTTCAACAACGTTATTAATAAAAAATAACGTTTATGTGTCGATTTTTAAAAACGTTTGCAGACATATAACATTAAAAATAACGTTTATATTCAGAAATAAAATGTTAGTAAATAAGCAATAAAAAAATAATATCAACTTATTTAACAACAAACAAACAGTTTTATATTTATTCTAGTAAAATGTTGCTTTTCAAATATAATTTAGCTTCAATATCCCGTGGTATCT
Organism: Neoaliturus tenellus; assembly: GCA_030545055.2. Taxonomy (NCBI): domain Eukaryota; kingdom Metazoa; phylum Arthropoda; class Insecta; order Hemiptera; family Cicadellidae; genus Neoaliturus; species Neoaliturus tenellus. Next base: position 266,998,669 of record CM061533.1, read on the forward strand.
TATAGTGTCCCCACGGGAGACTGGTAATTCCATCTTCTAAGATATACCGCTTATCATCACTCACAGACAATACTTTTTTATACATCTCGATGCTGTACAACTCGTGACCATGGCTTCTTATGGTGTTTATAGATTTGTATAGTTCTTTCTGTTCAAACAAACATGCCTTGTAATCCTCGAAGGAGACTTCATTTTTCACAACAGATTTTTTTACTCCTTTAGATTTTTTTTGCTCATCACCCTCCACGGTGCAGTTAGCGTACATTTTTGATCTCAGTCCTACATATTCTAAACCGATATTACCACCGAATTCGTCTTTCATCGTTCCCAATTTTTTCTTATTCACCTTTGGCATTTTGAATGGGTTTCCCTTCTTGTAGTTGGAGGTGTCATACCTGTCAAGTGTCTTTTTCATGTCCTCATAAAAATTTGGTGTCTCTATAAGGATCTCTAAGCTATCGGTATCCATATATTGTAATTTGGCTTTATCGCCATATTTGACTTTAATAAAATTGTAAAAGAAATCATATATAAGTGTCTTTGATACGTCCAATATGCTCATCCCTACATAGATCGCTTTGTTAAACAGTAAACTCATTTTTCTCATGTGGATCGCCGACAGTTTTTCCGAAAATATTGTTCTGTGTTTGAACTGTGGCTTCGCGATCCATTTATCGATCTGCTTCTCCTGGGTAGCCAGACGTATATTCACTCTGTTTCTGATGTTCTCGACAGTTTTCCCATAAATTGAGTTGTTCATTAATTTGAAGAACTGTTTGGCCGATTTATTTGTTTTTGTTTCCACATTTCCATGTTTAACTCTATGTATGGTTTCAACCACTTACTCTGACCGAAGCTCAACACTCTGTGTATCTTCGTGAGTTTTATTCCAAGGGATAAGTACAATTTCAAATTTCTATAATGAATGACATATTTCTCTTTATCATACAGAGTGGTCAAGAGTTTAACCTCCTTAGAACCGGGTGGGCAACGTTTTTCCGGAGCGAGAGGAAACTCGGAATGTGAATCGTGCAGTTCCTGAGGATACTGTAAATCCACTTCTAGTATGTATCCTCTATCAGAATCATCAGCAATCTTCGTAACATCTATATCCGTGCCCACCCATTCGAAATCTCCATAGGGCATTGCTTGACACATAGACCAAGCATAAAGACCCACGGCATCTAAATACATAAGATAACTAGTTGGTTCGTCTTTTTTATAGTTATACATGTATGGGTTGTTAGCCTTTGCATAACGATTACAACACTGGGATATCCCCCCACGGATACCTTTGGTGATCATCAAAATCATTTCATAATCGGTCAGCAGCTGCAGTTGTATTCCCGTGTGCTTTAACATGGCACTCCATGAAAGCCCGGGAGTTGTGAAAAACCATGCGGGGTCGAGTGAGTAAAACTGTATACAAATCTCTCTGAAATTCTCCATAACATCGGCCAACAATAAGACATCAGTTTTATTGTATAGTAAGGTGTACTCTTTCATGTTCTGTATGCCGAATTCCTCCCAAACCTGTTTAGCATGTAAATAATCTAAATCACTGATGTCGCATTTGTTCAATTTATTGTAAAAATGTTTCTTGCTTGGTAAACTGGTTTCCAGATATCGGTCATCGCTGTCCATGTAATCATATGGATAAACACCCTTTTTAGTAAGCAAATACATTTTGTTCTTATCCGTAAATTTTTGTGTGTGTACAAACTGATCATTATCCAAGTTTTTTACAAGTGTATCAAGCGAGTCGATGGTAAATTTGAATGAATCCAAAAATCTTGCTTTTATATTGATATTGAAATCAACTGTATAAGATATATAACGTTCCTCATTATTCGGGATGACTTCTATTTTGGTTTTATCATCTAAACGTAGCATTTTTACGAACAGATGCGTGTCGTATCCGCTCAGGTTGTGTATAAATATGGGGACGAATTTCGGAATCTGATAGTTCAAGTTACAAGAGTTGTGTGCTATTCCGCGAAATTCACCAGTCAAATGGTCGTGATCAAAGACGGAATCATTTTTCAACTCTTTACCGCATATATGGCACGTCTTCGCTTTTTTAGCGTTTTCTTTCTGTTCGTCAGTCAGCGGGTTCATAGGTTTTTTGTTTACCAGACAAAATTCTTTAATATCTTGCAATTCAGATTTCAATAGTTTCACGAATTGTTTACCAGCATCGACACCGAAATAAGTAATCGGTTCCTTGTAATCACCGTTCGCGTAAGTTGTGTATAATGCGAAGGTTCTAGCCGCGTGGTGTTGATATTTATTGGTGTTTGTGCCGTTTTTCGGTGGTTGACAAGTGTCTATCGGCTCGAGTATGCATTCGGCATACATGACGAACGGAATTTTCATTTGGGATTTGTGATTGGTAAACTTGACGACATCACCTTTTTTAGGCATTCTAATTTTCACCGCTTCGTGTTCCTTACAGAGTTCTTTGTGACTTTGAAGCAGATTTTCTCTACCGAAATGTTGTAAACAACGTCTGCAAATAAAAGTTTTATTTACATGATTAGTGATTTGATTTCTCACCAACCTACTCAGCTGTTTAATATAACAATAATGAGATTTATTTGCCGTTTTCATATACAAGAGGTCAACATGTTGATCCTTTTCATTATCAGTCACAATCAAAGGATATACGTTAAGTTTTTTTTCTCCTGCACAAGTATAACCATAAACATTGATGGATATCCCACTGCGTCTTTCGAATTTTTTCACATCATCTAAACTCACAGGAAATTCAATGTCTTTCAACGCTTTGTCAAAGTCGTGTTCGTATTCACGGTATTTGCTGACCCTGTAAGAATGATTAACAACAGGATGCAAAGCTGCCAGTACGGACCATAGAAAACATTTCTGGCCATTGTTTTTAACATTTATGACAGCTTTTTTATTTTTAATAACGTCTGGCAGTTTAATATAGCTTGACCCTCTGAATGGGACATATTTGTTTATTGCCAGTTCTAAAAACAAGACTTCATTTAACGTCCAACCTGACCCCCGAGCCTCGAACTCTTCCATTCGTGTTAATATCTTCGCTTTTGCACCTTCAAACACTTTATGTAAGTCGGTAGTCTTATATATGATCGTATTCTCAGTTTTAAAGTACATGGTGTCTATTTCGAGTTGCTTATCTACACCAGGAACATTCCGTCTATAATTGGCAGCAAACGAAAAATTTACTTTCAAATTGTACTGTTCCAGGTGTTGTTTTATCTTACCGATAATCAAATTTTGATATCTATTTAAAAATATTTCTGGTTTTTTTATACCACGACAATTTGTAAATTGATAAGTCAAAAGTCTATTGTTGAATGCTCTTTCTTTTACACAGTGTTCATCTTCACTGACGGGTGGAAGGTTATCAGTTTTTTTGAAGAGGTTTTTAATCACATTAAGTGCAGAAGAACACGTGCCACTCACACTGTTACACACTTTTTGAACGGTGGAAAGGGTATTCTGATTTTCAATGCGTGGCTTTTTAATTTCAGGCTGTTCATCTAAATCATTTCTGTTTGGCGACGGGCGTTTACGGGTACCGCTTGTAACGGATGATGTTGGTTGCTCACAGATTTTTTTATGTCTGTTGAAATAAACATTCAAAGCAGTTTTCCCACATTTTTCACGTGTTCCCTTTTTATAACGTGAATGGTCTTTATTAGGATTTTTTGAACATATCCTCACATGATAGGAGATGTTTGATTTTGAAATAAGCTTACCGCAGAAGTTGCAATTGACTTTTATTGTCCCCATTTTACTAACCAATCTATAATAGAAAATAAAAAACATTAGAATAAATTTAAAATAAGGTTAAGTAAATTTCAATAAAAAAATTGACCAAACAGCTTCCATTTTATTACTTTTTAAATTACGTAAACATAGTGTGTATCAAGCATTATACGCATGGCCCTGAGCACGTGACATGGTGTGTGTATCAAATTGATACACGCGGTCCTGAGTAGATGAAAATCCTGAAGTAGATGAAAATCCTTTCAAAATCAGGATTATGTTAGGTTAAACAACGGAGGTTAAGAAGGTGTCTCGTACTTCCTTGGATTAAATTTCTGGATTAATTTTTTTGCAGATTGAATTTACCATTTTTAAAACCTGAAAAATGGTTGAAATTAGCCCGAAATCAGATACAAACCGGCCCAAAACCATTCAAAAATGAGGTTTACAAGGGTAGGTTAAGAGGGCACCTCGTACTTCCTCGTACTTCCCTCGTACTTCCCTCGTACTTCCTCGTACTTCCCTCGTACTTCCTCGTACTTCCCTCGTACTTCCTCGTACTTCCTCGTACTTCCTAGTACTTCCCTCGTACTTCCCTCGTACTTCCCTCGTACTTCCTCGTACTTCCCTCGTACTTCCCTCGTACTTCCTCGTACTTCCCTCGTACTTCCTCGTACTTCCCTCGTACTTCCCTCGTACTTCCTCGTACTTCCCTCGTACTTCCTCGTACTTTCCTCGTATTTCCCTCGTACTTCCCTCGTATTTCCCTCGTACTTCCTCGTATTTCCCTCATACTTCCCTCGTACTTCCTCGTACTTCCTAAATTTACACACGTAATATGGCGTGTATCAATTTGATACACATGGGGTCGGGCTCATGCTATGAAAAAATAATAAAAAATGGGCTGGGAGTGATTTAATGTATTTTTGACTTGGGACTGAAAGAGTTAAAACGCAGTTTTTTGCAACTCTCTTTCGTAAAAACCTCCAATTATACCTTCTCCGTTTTTATCAGCAATCTTGTAGGTGATAGGTCTTGTATTTAAAACATCGACAATTGTGAAAATTTCAGATGTCCAATTTTGTTTGTACTTGTTGGAAAACACGTCTTTTTTAGCCGTAATGCGTACTCTGTCTCCAACATTAAATTTCGCCTTTTTACGTGGTACTCTATTTTCCAGTTCATTGTACATTTTCAATAAATCCTGCTCATTGCCTTTATTCACATCTACAGGTCTCATTTTTATAGTATGATGGAAGTCGTGTTTATTATATTCATCGGTCAATTCTTGCAATATATCGTACCACTTGTGCGAATTTCTAACTTGGAATTTTACTTTTAATTTCTCATTTAACGTTCTGTGATATCTTTCGATTATGGCCGATTTCTCCTCGCTCTCGGTGTGGTACAATTTAATGTTGTGCTTTTTCAATGACTTATTAAAATATGTATTTTTAAATTCTGTCCCTTTATCGGTGTGTAAGAGCTTAGGCGGTGAATGACCGTCATTTTTCGCCCGCGCAATAATTTTTTCAAAAGCTGATGACACATCCGGACCATCTTTTTTCTTCAAAGGCTCAGACCAGACAAACTTACTGAACGTATCGATCACATTTAAAATATATTTGTACCACTTGTTTTCTCTAGCATATTCTTTCATAATCAACAGATCGGCCGCCCACAAGTCATCAATGCCTTTCATGACAATCCGGCGTTTTATAAACTTTTTCACGACGGGTCTGTGCAGTTCTTTCGCTTTCAAAACTTCGGGTGGGTCCCTGATGAATGAATTTTTTACACTACCACATATTGCACAATTTGATGTCGCCAACCATCTTTTATTTTTTGTTTTGGCAGTCTTAATATTTTCCGATGTTGTTTTTCTTTTACACCTTTTACAATAAAATTCCATTACTAATAATATAACAACCAGAGAGTTTGAAATAAAAATAGTTTTGGAAAAAAATTTAGCTAAATAAATTATATGATATAAATTTGTAAATATACATATATAGGACGTATAGACGTAATGCAACATAGACATAAAATACGATTGACTAAGGGTCAAAAAAATAAGTTGCGTATCGCTTATAAAAAACAGAAACTGGCTGTTTTAACTTTGAATAGAGATCAGTTAACAAACGGTAATGTTGAAGTTATGTTAACGGATGAACAACATAAACAAATATTGAAAGCTGTGAAAAATAAGAAAGGTGTAAGAGTGATATTAAGTCATACACAGTTGAAAAATAACATTGATGGGGGTCTATTGAAAGAGATTCTGGAGTTGGCAGAAAACAACATTCCGTATTTTAAGAAATTAGCTTCACCCCTGATTAAAGAGAAAGTTGCTCCCACCATCAAAGAGAAATTCGTTCCGTGGTTAAAAAAGATAATTGACGAAGAGTTGGATACTATCATAGAAAAAGATCCATCTGGTACTGGACTAAGACAAATGATAAATGGTCAGCTTAGTAAAATTTTAAATGATGTAAGAATTAAAAAAAATTAAACCCGTTGACGATGAGTGATCTGGAAGTGTGGGCTAGTAAATTGAAATTGAAGAACTTCCATGGTGTTTTCAGACGAGAGCTTTTACCTCATGTACCTCGAAAAATAGAGTGCGGAATAATAAATCTAGGGAATTTGGACACGGCCGGCACACATTGGACATGTTATTATAAAAACGGCAAAAATGTGATTTATTTTGATTCTTATGGAAATGCCCCACCACCTTTGGAATTGGAAAAATGTATAAGAATGAACGACGGTATTTGTTATAATTCAGATCAATTTCAAAACTATGGCGATCCGCCTATCTGCGGTCATCTGTGTTTAGAAGTTTTAAGACAGTTTTCGAATGAAAAAACGTATGATGAAATCAAAGAGGTTTTAAATAAAAATAAATACACTTTTCTAGAATGGTTTAAATAAATTATATTTTACATTTCTGGTGTTAATAAATTGTTTATTTAATTTTATTTTTTTAAAATTAATTTATTACTGTGTGAAAGTCTGTTTCCTAATATAGAGATGTCGACTAACCAGTCCGAAGCATGGGACCTCCTCTCTGTGGAGCCCAAAGAACCCAGAGGGGTTTTGACTGACAAATTCATTATGAGGTTTGATCGGTATTTGAACTGGGATCTGCTGTCTTCCCATTATGATTTTTCAATCGAGATATTGCGGATGTACCCGCACAGAGTAAATTGGGCCAAGCTATTGAGACGCATTAAATTTTCGGAAGAATTTTTAAGAGAGATGGTTCCCCATTTCGATGAATGCTGGGGTATCCTGTGTAAATATCAAACACTGTCTGAAAAGTTTATTCATGATTTCGCAGGTAAAATCGATTGGAATTATGTGTTGTTGTATCAAAATGTAACTAGCAGATTTTTAGATGAACACAAAACGTATTTTGATGAAAAGGAATTATTCTAATTGATAAACTTATCCTATCAGAGAGATTAAAATGAAAAAATAAATACATCTGCCTCTGTTGGTTTGAATAAATTATTTTTAATATTTGTTATATGAATAAAAATTTATTATGATGTAAAAGTTTTTTTTATAATATAGAAATGGTGAATTTCAGATTATCAGGAAAGTCCTCCGAGTTGACTTTGACCTTGGAACACCCGATTCACTTGGACAGTGATGCACAGTATAAACTCGCTCTCACGGAATTTTTTTGTGAATACAATTTTTATAATTTATTCGAGAGTTGTAGTATAACATTTGAAGGTGGGGGAAAATTAGGTTTTAGCAAGGGGTATTGGACATTAGACTTAATTCAAAAACATATTCAGAAAAGTGTAGATTCAATTTTAGAGCGTAATGCATTGGATAAAGATGATAAGAAAAATAAAGTGCAAGTCGGATTGAAAACATCAACTAAAGGGCACAGAGTGTTTATCAAATCTCCTGTTAAATTTCACATGGATAACATTTTTCGACATTTGTTAGGGTTTGAGGATAGTAAAATTCAAGAATATTTTGACTATTATTCAGCGAAGAACCGAAGCAACACAAGACCGTTTGACCTAATTGAAATTCATTGTGATATCGTGGAAAACTGTTTTGTTAATCACGACAATGCTTGGTTTAAACATGGAGAGACTTCGCTGTTACACAGTTTCTTTCCAATCGGTGATTTCGGTAGTAAAATTGCAACCGTCCCAACTCCACCACATTATGTATCATTGAAACATGGATTGAAGAAAATTCAACAGATCAATGTCAATATCACAGATCAAAACAATAATTTATTACAAATGTTTGATTCAAATATACATATTTATTTAGAATTGATTCGTGTGTAACATTTTAAGTTAATTGAGAATTGAGAATTTATTATTTTTTTACCACATTTAAAAGTAATATTCTTAATGTAGGTAAAAATGAATGGTTCTAATTTTGACAATTTATTGAATGAAATCAATGGAAAATCTTACAAGAGGCTGAATGACCTGGAAGTTGGTAAAAAATATCTAGTAAATGACATAAATACAATTTCATCATCATACGGTATGAGAATTTTAGTCACATGTGATGATGTGAAATTCTATCTTCCAGAAAGCTGGAATAACAGATTGACGATGAACAATATTATGCAACTACTAAATCATAAAGGAAGCCTCTATGTGTTATACAATGGTAAGGTAGCACTTCCAGACAATAAATTTAAGCATGATATCGAATTTAAAGTCGAACAATAAAGATTTAATTTAAATCCTAATTAAAATATATTTTTGAAAAAATCTACATTTATTTTATTTGATGTGGAAATCATGATTCATATATTAGGAATCAATTATAGTAGTGTCTTTTGGCCACTCCTGGCTCAGGTCAAGGTCAGCGGTTGGAAGTGGCAGGTGTGGGGTTGGAAGTGTGGGGTGGGGGTGACAGTGATGGATGGGTTTGGGAAGTGGGTCAAGGTCATTTGGAGGGGGTTTTAAAAAAGTGGGAGCCGCAGGGGCTCGGTGGGGGTTTTGGGAGGGGCGGCGCCGGGCCGCGGGAGGTTATCGTTTATTTTTAAAATTAAATCAAAGTCGTGTTCTTGTGCAGAGAGGTGTTGGAGTGCCGTCCACTGGTGAGGGAGTGGTAGACGCCAAAGGTGGTGGCGAAGAGAAGGTAGACGCACAACATGCACAGTACGCATTTGAACAGTTGCAGCAGGCGAACCATCCCTTGTTGATTTTCCGTTTCCAATTGCAGCCTGTTGATCTCTAGTTTGAGTCTGTCCTCTTCCAATTGTGTTTTAAGTGAAAAATCATCCATCATGTTTGTGTGCTTGTTTTAATTTCTGTAGGTGAAACGGGAGCGGTGTTGACGGTCGGAAAGTTGGCGATGAAATGAGAAACGAAGATGAGGACAGAGCATATTTACTGGAAAGTGGTGGGGGGTTAAAAAAAAACAGTTGTGTGTCCGATCAAACGTCGTCGTCAGCTGTCGGTGTAGTTTTGGAGGATGCAGGAGTGAGTTTTAGCAAACTATCTTCATCTTCAGTCTCAACTCTATCGCATGTTGGACAACCGTAAGCAAGTTCCAAATTCATAGTGATGCAGTGGAATTTGTCTATAATATCTTCTAAAGTTTCCATTATATCTTTTAAATCATGTCTTGTTCTAATTACAAAAGTAGATTTCATTAGTGCTAGCGGATCGTTGTTCATCGTACGGGAGTCGGGAAACAAATGGCGAGCGTCAGTCAGCGGCTCGCTTATATGCGGGCAAGGGCGGTGGAGGGGGAAGTGGAGGGGTGGTGGCGTGGTGGGGGAAGTGGAGGGGTGGTGGCGTGGTGGGGGAAGGGTGATATACCCCCATGCGAATCGTTGGCCAGCGCATTTCGCAGCAAAACGCCGTTCGGGTAGGTAGTAGGAGGTGTACTAAGATAACCATTAGTTGTATTTTTAAGTTAGGAATACTAATAATGTTTGTAAATTAAATATTAAATTTATATTTAACCAGAGCTTGCATTTCTTGTTCCTCGTCGTTTAATTCAACAATTTTAACACCATTAGTTGTCTGTTCCTCTTCCTCTGCACTTTGCGACGATGAAGACATGGAGGTGGCAGAAGATGATGATGAGGATGAAAATATTTTGGTAGGATTGACGTATTGCACTGTGATGTTGATCCATCTTAAAGGATAGTTATCAATGAGTGTGAGTAAGTTTTGGAATAGTTCTTCCATCTCTTCTCTGTCGGTAATTAAATGTTGAAAGGAAATGAATTTATCATCCATGTTGTTCTCAGTGCGAGTAATGAAATAAGAATGAGAAGCGTATCGAATGATCCGTAGAATATATGTTGTAAAAAATAAGTGGTGGGGGTAATCTTAAGGTCAATCAAATGGAGTTTTAAAAAAGGGCTGCATTCAGTGACTACAGCTATACATCTGAAGCTTCAACAGGATCAGTAGACCAATCTGATCTGTACTTGCACGCACTTATGATGCATGTACAAAAGTGGTCTTTATAATATGCATTGCACTCTCGACAATTGACAAGTTTTTCCGGATGAAATTTGATACACCTCTGGGGACAGCAAGTGTGGAAGTATCGTGATTTATAAATTTTGATGGTTCGCAATTCCGGTGGTGGTAGTTGCTTTGTCTTGCATTTGCAGTAACAGGATCCGAAGAATTCACACTTTGTACAAGCTAATCCGTCTACCATCCATCTTCCTAAATCGGTGCATTTTTGTTCACAACAGTAGCGCGGTGCGTCCTCGTTTTTCTTCTCTTCCATGTTGGCGCTTCTAAGTGTTGGCAAGAAATGAAGTTGTATAGTGTAGGATAGCGTGTTTTATAGACTAGGAAAAGTGGTGGGGGTAATCTCAAGGTCATCCAAATGGAGTTTTAAAAAAGATCATCTTACAAGTGTAAGATGTATTTATTTAAGATACTGAGTTTTCATTTTCTTTTTCTTTCTTTACATCTTGTTTGTATTTTTCTTTTTCTTCTTTAGCCATGGCGATGAGATCTTCAGTGGAGAGTGGATGTACTTCAGGAAATTTTAGAATTAATTTTGGTTGGAATCCCTCTTTAGTCAATACTTGAAGATCGGACGTCATTTGTTCTACACTTTGATAGTCTTTTCCGTAGATTTTTCCATTGAATTCAATCATCATTCTGTACAACATGGTATTAGTAGTTGTTTTCGCTGCGTCAGTTGGAGAGCAAATGATGATTCTGTTAGGTTACACGGTCCTTTTATAGATGCTACAGCGACCACTTGATATTATTTAACATTAGTAATATTTCTGGAACTTAACATTACTTTGAGTAGATGGTGTTGTAGTTGAAGGTTGTGTGGAAACGAATACTTCTTCGTTGCAGAACTTCTGTTTAGGAAACATCCTCATGTTGTTAGCGTAAACATCAATATTTAAACGATAACCACCGGCAAGTAACACTCGCAGTTCATTAATAAAATCGTCGAGTTCTTCAAAAGTTGTAATGGTGGTGGTATCATATGATGCACACTTAACCTTAAGAGACATGTTGTTATTCGTAATAACTGGAGAGCCAACAGAGATGTGTACAGCACGAAAGGTAGTCGTAGACTGATGAGATCCTCAAGAAAATTACGGCCTTTATATACCCTCGAAACTAGGTCAAGGTCATCCAAACGTATTTTTAAAAAAAGCAACATATCGATAGTGCAGAAACACTATCGATATGTTGCCTTTTCTTATTATTTTTTTTTCATTTTTATTTTTTATTTATTTAAAATCAGTTACACACATGTACAACAGTATATATATAAACTACAGACTAGTTGCTAGTAGGCATAACATGAAGTGTAAGTTCAGTAGAGTTGGTTCCACTAGGACCGTGGGATGCCAAATAGAGTGCGCCGGGGTGAATCAGTCGTAAATCTTCATTCTGCAGCAGTTGTACGAAGCGTTTGGGAAGAAATACTTGAAATTTCGGTTCATCACCAGGTGTGTAGGGTGCTTCACTCAATGTGCAATTGATGGCGTCTCCAACTGATGTTTCCATCTTCTTAATAGTGTGAATAATGTAATGTTTTTCTTCTTTCAATTCTGAACATTTCTTAGTCGGTAGTATTGTAGATTTAGAATGTTTGTTGAATTGATCAACAAGCGACTGTAGAAAAGTTTGCGATGCCATTATTTTTTCTTACTATTGTTCGTCTTCTTCTTCTTGTGCTTGCGCGTCAGAGGTGTTGACTCCTCGGAGGTTAGAGTAATACTCATGCATTGTCATAGTGCCGCTCTCGCTTTTATACCCATCGCTTCCCCCACCACTTTGCTGGAGATAGACATTCAAACGATATGCGTTCTTTAAAGCACATTGAGACTGCCGATGTTTAAAGTTTTTAGATGCAATACAGATGTTAGCAAAGTAGCAATAAAAATCTTTCTCCATTTGCACATTTATCACTTCATGGTTTGTATATGCTTGTATCCAATTTGCTTTTTCCAATCCTCTTGTAAAAATAGTTTTGAACTCTTTGCAGAAATGATTCATAATGTGTGGCATCATATTGTAGGTTATAAAACCTTCATCCCATGTTAGATTATGAAAATGTTTCATCAACCATTTGTTTGTTACTTTAGCTTTGGTTGTTAATCTGTTGAACGGCAAAGGAGGCATGAATAAAAAATGATAAACAACAGATGTTATCATATCTAGTACCACTAACTCTTTAATTATAAAATTTCCATCATTACCACGGAATGCCTGAAACTCTATGATACCTCGCTTTACTTCCATTATTTCCGTCTTCTTAGAGAATGAAACTCGTTTATCCATGATGACGTTCAGTAGACAACTGGTATGTCAATGCGGATTGACAGCCTTTTATACTCCAACATTCTTCTTCTTCTTACTTAAAATATTCTTTGTCTGTTTAATTTGTTGTTGATTGTTGATTGTTGAAACGTGATTCGTTTTCCTTGTTTTCTTGCTTTTTTTCTTCATCTAAATTAAAGTTGGTTTGATTGTGGTGTAACTGTCTCCACATCTCTACTTCATGCGGGATCCTATTGAAGATTGAAGTATCTACTGGACCGTATAGGATTGGAACATATGGTTGTCTATCCAATGCATCAGTTAAATAATCTTTGATAATTGTACTTGAGAATATTAGCTGTTTTAAATATCTTTTTATAGGACCAGTAGCACAAGTTAAAGCGTAAAACTCTTCTTTTGTCAAATGTATTTTTATATTATATTTAGTTAAATCTCTAAATCGAACTAGTTGTTGACCACGTTGTTTAACAATATCGATTTCAATATTTGATTCGAACAAACCTAGTTTTGTTTTTCTTCCAAACGTATTGTTACTCAAATAGCATTCCAAAAGATGTATATGTTTCATAAAAGATTCCCAAGAAGATTCAGTGAAGGTTACCATTTTAGATCCGTGATTCAAAATAACAGTTGGAGAGTAATCCAATGATTTCATTACTCCAGCAGACACAGTCTTTGTCATACAAGAAGAAATAGGATAAAATATTCTAAGAAATACCTCCATTAAGATGTTGGTAGAAATGTTATCTTCAATTTTCCTTTTCTTCGTTTCTTTTTCAACTTCCTCTTCGTCTGTCTTCTTATGTTTAAACTTGAGGAACTCTTCCATTTCCTGTTCAACTTGTCTTTCTATATCCAAACTATTGTCAGCCATAAGAGGTGTAGTTTCTTCATTAGCACTTGATGTAGCAGAACTCATCTTGCGGACGATGTTACCCATACGACAATCAAAGATGAAATGAATTTCCAGCTCTTCTTTCTCGCTTTTATACTCGCAGATGACCTAGATATTGTTGATCTTTTGTAAAAACCTTACAAATCGTGCAGATGTTGTATTAATCTTTTTTTAAAGTACATTCTTCACAATTCCTGTCAGCGGTGTGTAAGTAACTATTTTGTCATGTAGAATTAAACAGTATGCTGAAGTTCCATCTGGTATTTTATCTTCAAATTCCATTTCAATTTTTATATCTACACTTGAAGATTTCACAGATTCATTTTGTTTTGAACAATCGATTACAACAATTGGAGCTTTTGAATAAAATTGTTCTGGTGATAGTAGTGGTGTATTTGTCTTACCATAATATGACGATTGAAATCTTGCATACATGTCATATAGAATGGAATAACGTTTCTTGTCAAATGAAACATTTAAACTGTCATATGGAAAGAACTGAGAGTTTAGAAAAACTTTGCAATTCTTTATCTTGCAATGGTCAAATTGACCAGCGTGCGCAGTTATAACATCTTTTCGTTTAGTCTGAAAACCGACTATTATGTACCTTGCTCGTTCTAAATAAGTAGAGGTTTTAACAGTCCATGTTTGTCTTTCTGTTTGAGGCAATATGGGGTATTCATGAAATTCCCAACTTCTAAATGGTATTACAATATCACGGTCAGATTTTAATTTTTTCAATAATAATACTTGATGTTCATCCGCCAATCTGACATGTGGTACTCTCCATACAACTTTATCCAATTGAAGTTGCCATTCCAAATCGGCATCTTTTTTTCCACTTGGCGCTTGTATTACATCCTTATTCGTTGAAGATCTGAGCAGTACCAGTTCTTGCTTTACATTTATTATTATTCTCTTGTAATCTTCTGCGAATCCCAAAAGCAATCGTAAAGGCACATTAAAATCAAAGTAACCTTTTGAATTAGGAGTAATAGTGTCTTTATCAGGAGTCACCCATCCAGCCGAGATTAAAGAATTCTTTTCATGGGGTGTTATTGAAGTCAATCCTTTCAAAGTTGTTGATATACCAACTTTTTTTGTTGAATCAACTGTTACTCCAGATATCTCATATCTAATTTCATCAAACAGATATGCCATAGGGTTATTTATAAAAGGAACAGTTGAACCAGATTTTCCATCCAATGTTGTTACTCTTCCTTCGATATATAAATAACTTTCACATGGTAATGTGTAGATATCTTGTTGTTGAATGGGAATCCTTATTTCATCATTATTATTTAATTTTGATGAAGTGTAAGGGTTGTGAGTGTGATATTCCTTCTCCCATAGGGTTTCGTCGAATGTCGGTCCTTGCGCTATATCCAGTATATCCATGGTTGGCAAGTTTTAGTCCGATCTTTTGTAGGAAGCGTATGTTGTCCGGTGTTAACTCGTCGAATGTTGAGGAGCTAATGAGCTCCCGACTCTTCCGTTGTGGTTTAAATGATAATCCCATGTTGACTTTATGTTGCTGCTCTGATATGTAACCGTATAGTTATTGTTTCTCCTCTAAAGTCAACACTAATGCCGTCTTGATCCAATATGTTCAGTACGATGTCTGAAATGAAACTGGTGTTTAACGGTAGGTATATCAGGTTTTGTGGCTTCTCAACTATTTTAAAACCAGGAGCTACTGTGGGGTAAAATGTATGTAATATGTGTTGATTTACTCCATCTCTATATGATCCGTGTATAATATTACACGTTACATCAATACTGTTCACCTTTAATATTGTTACTGTTGTATCGCCAGTATAATCATTTCCAGGAGCTAAAATTCCTTTCTTCTTTGAAAATCCGAGCAAATTGCCGATTGAGTGGTCTAAGCTAAAATCTATATAATACTTTGAAGTTATTTCTGCTTTTAATGTATTATTATTACCTTTTATACAAATGTTTTCTTCTCCAAGTTTCTTTTGTAATACTTGGTTTTATATCGTCTATTTCATATGCTCCTGTAGATAATGGAATTATTTTTAATTGTGAATAATTTCCTTTTTCATCTTTACTTTCATAATAATGTAGTAAATTATTTTTTCCTTCTGTAACATTGGGAATTGAATTGTATGTAGTCAAATCCAATAATGCTGCTTCCCATAGTTTGTCCGTAGATAAACGTAATGCTGGGAAAAGTGTACTTTTCAATGTTGACGAATTTCCGCTCAGCGACACTGTATACGATGACATCTTAAAGCTGACTGACGCTCTTCGCTAGGAACTCTAAACATAAATGTCCGCATATTTCTGTATTGCTAGGTTGCTCTCTTTTGTAGTTGTAGAATATATTCTTGGAGTCCCGAAAATAATGTTGAAGTTCTTTTGGTGGCGGTAAATTTCCAAAACTATCAAAGTAGTAAACATTTTCTCCAAGTTTTTTATAACATACCCAATGAGTACCTGGTCCATAATTAGAGTCTAAGTTTACTATTCCAGTTTCATTTTTCCACACTCTATTTGGTAATGTATCTTTCATAAAAACTCCTCTGAAGAATGGTATTCTTAAACATTTCACATATTTTGACAATTGATAGTTTGTTAATGCTTCATTTGGAATTATCAATTTATTCTTCTCATTTAATACACACGGTACGGTCTTAAGTAAAGACCCGATCCGTTTTTTACCATTGACCATATGGATGTTTTCTTGACTTTCCTTTTAGGGTTAGTGTGACGTCTTCTTTTGATGTTCCCGCCCCTTTTTGCAGCTTCTTTTTTACTAGGTTTTCTCCCGCGTCGTCTTCCACCACCAAACTTAGCTTTCGTCTTCATGGCTGTTGTCACTGCCCAAGCTGCTGCTTTTTCCGCAATACTGGCGTCACTTGATTTAACCCTTTGCCAAGCTTTTTCCGCTAGCGCTCTATCCGCTATTGATCTATTTGTTGAATCTGCAAACTTGGAATACGCTATATCGTGTTCTTTGCAAGCTTGATCTAATTTATTAATTCCAGGATCTCCTCTTGCCAAACGTTTTGCCAACTTAGTTCCGGGTCCACAATATTGATAGCCTCCGGGCAGATGAAATTCGTGTGGTAAAGCGTCTATTGCTCGATTTAGAACAGCACCAACAGGAATCCGTCTTAGAAGGGATAACGCAGCTGATGTTATACCACGTCCTTTCTTGTCGCTGTCTTGACGATGACTGAGAGGTGCGGTCTTCATTATGTTGTCTTATATATAACCAGCGTGTTTACTCCACGAGCTGCTTTACATAAATGAATAACTCGTGCGCAATGTTTTATATTTAAATATTTAATTATTCAAATTAATTATATACTGATTTATGATTCTATTTTTAATCCAAGCTTCTCGTTCATCGGGTTGAATCATCACATGACTCGTTGTACTAGCTATATGATTGTGGGTATCGATAAGTAAGTTTCCCACTATTCTTATTAAACAATCTAAAGTTACAGCATCTTTCGGATGTTGAGGATCGTGTAACTGCATAATACGTTTATCATTACACGTGTAAGCGGTCGAATCACTTTTTGACGTTGTTATGACCTGTCCAATAGTAGCAGCATCATTTAAATCTTCTCCTGGTAAAATATTAATTATTTTCTTCATCTTTGCATCATATTTGGTCCCAAAGTGTTTATCCCAAGTTATTGTTTGTCTCAATGTAACACAATCATCATCTTCATAACCAGGATAAATATTTTTTATTCTTCTATTACGACCATCGTATGTACCTAATCTACCACCACTCGCAATTAATGTTTGTACCATCAAAGGTACATCCGAATCTTTTATACCAAATCTTCCATTTGTTATTGTTTTATGTCCTGCATCCCATTCATCATTTTTTCCTTGCATTAAATCAAACTTTTCATTTCCATGTATAAATGTATCTCCTCGCTTTAGCACGGCATCTTCATGTTTTACAAAATTCGATGTTCCCCTTTTTAATTCTTTAGATAGTTGTTCCATAGTAACAGCGTCTTTTGGTTGAGAACCGAATTTTACATTTGACAACACTTTCCCATGACAATCGATTTCGTCACCATCTTGTAAAATACAGTTGTCCTTGATGTATTTCAGGTTTACAGCATCGCCGTCTTCCTTTGGGTATCCAATGTCATTTATAATAAATTTATAAAAAGAAAATCCGTGTTGAGTCTTTTCCGGTATAATAGAATGTAAATATTCTTTATTAACTGAATCTTTATCATTTTTTGGATTTGCCACGTTGGTTATTCTATGATTCCCAGCATCATATGTCTGTCCATCTTTTAAATTATTACCCCATTGCAATTTTAAAGTATTTAAAAGTTCAGATGATAAATACTCTTTAGTAATTGCATCAGAACTGTCAGTTGGTTTACCAACATTAATTATTCTATGTGATTTAACATCATAAGTATTCTTGTTTAATTTCAATGATGTTGAAGTTGCTTCTTTTACTGTTTTAAAATTTGCTCCATCTGTATCTTCTTCTGGGTCTTTAACAAATTTTAGACGTTTGTTACTCATATCATAGTCACCTTCAGGTGTTTGCGGCAATCCACTTCTTTTTCTGTTTTCTCCTCCTTGTACTCCTACCCCGGAGTACCGTCCGAACTTGTCAACGCTCATGATTGAACTGATCCACTGTATGCTCACTGCTCTCTTATATATCCGTGATGATTTATACAATTATTCCACGATTTCGAAGTTCGTCAACTAAAGCCACCCATTCATTATTTAAACCTGTATGACCAGCTTCCATGGCTTCATGTAATAGTCTCATTCTATCAACCAATTTGTTTATATCATTATAGTAAATCACATTTGTATTATATAGGTTTTTCATTAAACCTTTACCAGATGTTGGAGTTTCTCCTTTTTTCTTTTTACCATATTCATCAATAAGTGATAAGTCCATAAGTGATAATGACTTCCTCTTAAGCGGTTTTTTCACAGCAGGTGCAGTTCGTAATGTTGGTAGTTTTTTCAGGGGAAACAATCTTTTTATTACAACTGTATATTTAGTTGCGCGTGTTCTATTTATCATTGAATCTTTGGAGTAATTCTTCTTATGAGCATTAGTATTTTGCAAAATTTCTTTAAAAGTATTTAAATCTTGAAGCGTATATCTTATAGGTATATTTTTGAAAATCAGTTCAAATAATCCTTTTGTTCCTTTATATTTATGCTCACCAATAACAATATCATCATCTTCAGTCAAATGTACTTTTGAATCTCCTATTTTTAATTCATTTCCATCAATTCTCGCACCATATACATGTGACTTGTGTAATTTTGGGTTATTTTTTATTTCATGTAACATTTTCATGATATACTTTCTTCCAAGAGGTCCTTGTTGCAATATATCACTACTTAATTTTGTTAGATTTGGAATTGATTGCTCTGCTTCAGGTATATGTTGTTCTTGTTCTTCTTCTTTTTCAACATTTATTTCTGGTTCTTCTTGTCTTGTTTCTTCTTCTTCTTTTTGAGAAACTTCACTATCACTTGTGTAAGAATCATCATCATCTTCTTCCTTTTTCAAACTCTTTACTTCAAATTTAGAAACAGGTAGCAAAACATCTCCTTCATAATGAGGTTTACCAATAGTTTCTGTTATCTGTTTTAAAGGTTCTGTAATAGGCTTAAATGTAGTCTCCAGGAATTCTTCTCTTTCATTCAAACCCATTCTTAATGCTCGATTTTTAAGTCTAATTGAGTCACTCAGTGATTTTATTTCTTTTAATAGTTTTTCTTGGTTCACCATGTTTACGCTGTGAAGACCAATCTATTACTAAACGTATCATCAATCGTTCAATGGATTAATACAAATTTATCCAACCCTATACGATATCTTCCATTTTTTATAGCTTCTTCTTTCATAATAACAAGAAATCCATATTTTTCAGCCCATGCTTTGCCACACATTTCTTTAAATTTATCAAATGACATGTCTGCATTTACATGATCATTATATATGTGCTTTAAATTTGTTTCATCCTGCTTGAAGATAATAAGTAGATTTGCATTATCTCTTATTAATTGTTTTGGAATTTTACTGTAAGTTTGACCAATATAAATGCTATCAATATTGTAATGTCTTCCCATGGCGAAATAACTTCTAATAGTGTCGTGATTTTCACAAGATACATCATCAAAT
The DNA here is from genome assembly GCA_030545055.2 of Neoaliturus tenellus. Classification (NCBI taxonomy): domain Eukaryota; kingdom Metazoa; phylum Arthropoda; class Insecta; order Hemiptera; family Cicadellidae; genus Neoaliturus; species Neoaliturus tenellus. The sequence goes on from CM061533.1 coordinate 267,018,272, forward strand.
ATAAATATAGAAAATGGTTTAGCCTCATTTGGCTCCATTATAGTTTCACTAGCATTAAACTTGTAAAAATTAACTTCAGGCACACTTGCGAGTACCTTATCCAATAATTGATATTTGGGTTGTTGCAAAGATTTGGAAAAGATGTAAATGTTGTTGAAACGTAATCCTTTAGGATTTGTTATTAAATTAAAAACCACATTCGTCTTTCCACAATTTGACGGTCCAGTTATTAAACATCTTATTGTGTTTGGCAGTAGTTCACCATGTTTTCCATGATTTAACTTGTCGTTGTCAACTGTTAATTCATCAATATTATTAATAAAAAATCGATCCTTTTGTTGCACAATCTCCATCTTGTGTAAAGGTTAAACACGTAATGAGTTCACAAATTACTACACCAAGTCTTTTGTAGGGATCCAAGAGTCTTCACTTTTATCAAATCCCAACCAACGTACTTTAACCTTATCCTTTTTTCTTTGTAAAATTTTTTCAACAAGATATACATCGCCGACTGATGATTTTAACAACTCGTGTCCGTAGAATCCACCTTCGAGTAATTCACCCTTGTTGTCCTTTAAGATGTAAGTTTCAGGTATTGTTGGTTGTACTTTATAGATTGTAAACACTTCATTAGTCCAGTTTGGCAGATATCTTTTACTAAATACTCCTTTGTACTTACTTATACGAACTTTATCATCAACTTTAAATGTTTTAGGCTGCATTTTTTCACGTTTAGGAGTTGTATTATTCCTAATACGTTTTAATACCATCTTAGCATTACCGCTATTTACTTGGTTAGGCTTCATACCAATGGTTCGATGATACTTGTTGTTATATTCTTTTATAAGTTGCGGTAAGATATCATACCAAACATATGATCCTCGTTTGGAAAATGTTTTATACATTGCTCCTTTTAATGTTCTATTGAATCTTTCTATTATTGAAGCTTTAACTTCAGAATTTGTAGAATAATGATTTATTTTATACTTCTTCATTAAAGCTGCAAATTCTTTGTTAAAATACTCTTTCCCATCATCAGTTTGTAGATGTTTGATGTTGAATTTATTTCTTTGTATAGCCGTTTCCATAGCTTTTGTAACACTTTTACCAGTCTTGTCCTTTAGCGGTAAGGCATCAGCCACTTTAGTAAAACAGTCTATAATCGCTAAAATGTATTTGAATCCTTTATTCAACTTACTATGTGGTATCATTTCAATGAGATCGGCTTGGAAAAGATCATTCATTCCTTTTATAACTGTACTTCTTCTAGGGAATTTTCTTCTTGCTGGCTTATGAAGTTCATTTACAATTTTATTTTTTAAGTCTTCCATCTTCAGTTGTGTCTTCTACATCACTTGTAAAGATACTGATCTCTAGAATGGTTTATCCTCTTTTATATACGGTTAGGATATAGGTCAAGGCCATTTTACGTTGGTGTAAAAAAGAGGGAACATGACATTGGGCTTGTCATGTCCCCTCTTCTTTACGAAAGGAAAAAGGAAGAAGGTAAAGGACGAAGAAAAGGTTTACTGATCAATAGGGATTAGGGAATAGTGGCCGAATGGCAATGTGTTGATGTTATTTTCAAGAATGTGGCGTTTATCATCCTTATAACTTAATGCCCACTTTGTTTGTTTTACACTATACAGTATATGGTTGTAGCTTCTGATGGTGTTGAATGTTGCGGTTGTTTCCACATTTTCAAATAAACATCTCTTATAATGGTCAAACTGTACTTTCTTCTTTAGATATGAAGTCTTGATGCCTTTGGCTTTCTTCACCACTTGATGTTCATCCTTTTCACTGATGTACAGTTGGAATGAGTACAGTTTGGACATTAAAGCGACAACTTCTTCCATTGGTACACCATTTGTTTCGTCTTTAAACTTGCCCAACACCTTTTTATTTCTATTGTAGTCATAGTTGGGATGATCTTTAGGATAATCTGAAAAGTCAAAGTCAGTAGTATATACAAAAGTACGTAGATCTTCATACATGTCTTCTGTTCTTATCCAATAAATGAAAGCATCTGTATCCATATATGCTATCCCGATGTTTTCTCTTCCATAAAACTTCACCATCTTGTTGTAGTGAAAGTCATACATGTGGGTTTTAGAAATATCCAAAATAGACATTCCCACATATAGAGGACGATCCATTGTTATTGAGATTTTGTTCATGGTAACAGCTACAAGATTCTCGTTAATAATTACACTTGTTCCAAAGTTTGGTTTTTGTACTAACTTTTGCAACTTCTCCGGATCGCTTACTAATTTTACATCTTTATGTTTTCTTTTGTTTTCCAACGTTTTGCCAAATATTGAATTATTCATTAATTTGAAAAAGTCCTTTTGAAAAGCGGATGTTGCTGCAGTCCTTCTTCTTGTGTTGTTGTCGATGTATGGTTTTAACCAACAAGATTGATTAAATTGTATTGCTCTATTGATTCTTGTTATTTTCAATCCCAGTTCTATTGCTTGCTGTATTGTCCAATAATGAGCTACATATCTTGACTTGTTGGTTAACGTCATCATTAATTTGGGCCATCTACCAGTTGGTGATATTTCCGTCTTTGGCAATAGTGGTAAATCGTAGTGGTGGTCATGCAGTTGTTCAGGATATTCAAAGTCCACATCCAAAATGTAACCAATGTCTCCATCTTTAGGTATGTCCATTATATTGCCTATCGAATCTGGGTTCGCCCACTTAAAATTACCATATGGAAGAGGATTTGACATAGCCCATCCATATAGGTTATTTGCGTCAAAATAACCTAAGAATGTTGTTGGTTGTGACGCATCGAAGTTTGGGAGATATTTGTTGTTGGCTTTTACATGTCTAGTTACACTTTGTGTCAATCCTCCACGAACACCTGACTCTATCATCAAAACCATATCAATATCTGTAATAAGTTCAAGCCTACACTTTGTTTCTTTCAGCATAGCTTGCCATGCTAGTCCAGGTGATGTATAAGAATGAAGTGGGTCCAATCCATATGCTTCAAAACAGGTATCTCTAAATTCTTCCATTATATCACAAAGTAAAGTCACATCTAATTTAACATAAAAGTCGGAATATTCTCCCAATGTTGTCATTCCTAGTTCATTCCATACTTTACAAGCGTGTTGATAGTCCTCTTCACTGATGTCCTCTTCATACAACTTACTCTTGAAGGCTTCTCTTGGCGGAAGTGATGTTTCTTCAAATTTTTCCAAACAATTGATGTAATCATAGGGGAAAACACCTTTGCGGAGAACCAAATCCAATTTATCTTTACTTACAATCTTCATTGTTTCTATTAAATTTTCTTTCTTTAAGTTTTCAGTAAGTTTACTCAAGCTAGATGGCATAAAACGGTAAGAGTCTAGAAAACGTAACTTCATATTTCCAATTGTTTTACTAAAACTAATAAACTTTTCAGTAGTTTCCGCTATCACATCGATTTTTCCATCATCTCGTCCCAATTCCGGTATGATAAAATGTGCATCATAACCACTAAGGTTATGCAAAATTACAGGTATAAAGTTGCGAATTTGATAGTTAATATTAGATCTGTTACATGCGGCACCTCTATAATAACCTGTTAGATGGTCATGATCACGTACCTTGTGATTTTCCAAAGTATATTCATTTTTACATAAATAACAATGGGTCGAATTTTCATACTGAATCTCTTCTTCTTCATCCAACGGTATCATTGGTACAATATCACTATACAATTTTTGTACATTTTCTGCTATCGAATATAAGTGGTCAAGGAAAATTTTAGAAGCATTTTCACCGCGATATATGACAGGTTTTGAAGTTAGATCATATTTATTTAAATGATCTTCTGACAGTGTAGATTTAATTAATAAACAAAAACTGTTTGGATCATGCATTTGGTACTTAACACTTTTCTTGGCTTCATCATCATTATTTTCAATAGGAACAAGTGTAGATTCAAAATCCGCATAAACAACAATGGGAATACGGTACTGATGAGATATCTTCTCAAATTTTAGCTCGGCCTTATCTGGTGATGGTAACATTATTTTTGCTTCATAGTTGTTGTTACATAGTTTTTTATGCTCTTGTAACCATTCTTTTCCATTTCTTCTTTCTTGTTGAAAATTGAAACATCGTTTGCAAATTATCTTCTTATGTCTAGTTTTACACAGTTGGTTATTAACAAGAGTTTCAAACTTTTTGATCCATACATAGTGTGAAACATCACCTCTTGTAAGTAATAGCAAGTCCCTATGATCCGGTAGTTCATTCTTTACCACACGCAATGGGTACACTTTATTCGAACTGTCCAAACCGAAAACATTAACAGATGTTCCAGGGTTTTGTTTTTCGAACTTTGGGATGTCCTTTAAAGTCACTGGGTATGTCAATCCTTGAAAATTATATCTATATCTGTAAGTTTCATATTCTTCACTGGGTCTTTCCGAATTTTGAGGAGGTACAAATTTTGTCGTCATTGCATATCTAAAACATTCCATATCTTGGTTCTTAACATTTATACACGATTTAGTATCCGAAATTTTCTTTGGGAGCGGAATATAACTGCTACCCCTTAATCCGTAGCCGTGTTTATGAGTTCTAATATCCATACCCTCAATACTAACCAAACTCCAACCAGATCCTCTGCCTTCATGTTCTTGAATTTTTGTTAATATCTCTTCTAAACAATCTTCAACTATTGAATTAATATCTGAACTTGCCATGATGGTCTGGTTTTTTGTTATGAATCCTCTTGGTGACATTTCTCCTTCTACATTAATAAACATAGCATGTAGTAATATGCTAAATTTAATGAAGTTTAGTCTTCTTAATTCTTCTGTGAGTGTTCTCCTTGCAATTGTACGCACTTCCTTAAAAAACTGCTCCAATTTCAATTTTTCATTTTGAATTTTGTGGTGCATTACTACTTTACCTTCTAAAGCATATACTTTTAAACTTGGTATAGCATTCGAGGGTCCTGCTAATGATTCTTCTTGTTGTTCTTCTTGTTGTTCTTCTTGTTGTTCTTCTCCATATAGTTTTAAATCTTCATATTCGGTTTCTGTTACATCTTCATTATTATTATGGAATAACTCTTTGTGTATTTCTAGTAGAATATTATCATGAAAGATTTCTAAGCAAATTTCACATTGATGCATCTTGTTGATGTTTACTCTTTGAAATTTAGCAGCGAAATGAAATGATTCTCTACTGCTCCCTTTTTATAACCTCCCAGTTGTAGTGGGGAGGGGGGACGGTAAGATTTTTAGTGAGATGTTAAAAATAGTAGGTTAAGACTAAAGCTGAAAAGTAATGATTAAAGCCTATATTTTTTCTTCCAATTGCAAATACTCCACATATACCTCCGCCCATAGCCATAACAGATCACTGTTACACCAATATACACCAAAGGTGGGTCTATCATCAACTAAAATTGGAGATGCTATGTTTACTAATCTTTCAATTTCTATCCATGCCATAACTTCAATTACAAACCTTCCTATAAATTTTTATTAAAACAAAATAATTTAATTCTGTCTTTATCACAATATTACTCTTAACTAGAGCTTTCCAATGATGTATCGCTTGCCCTATTCCGGCAAACCGTTCTCAAGTTATAAGAAAATTTGTTAGCACTTGGCTGGCGGGGGGGGGGGGGGGCGGGGGCGGCGGGGGCGGGGGCGGGGGTGGGGGGGGGGGGGTTATGCATGAGTGAATTGAGGTCAAGGTCACCAAAAAATAATAATGATCCAAGGTGATGGAGGCGGCCAGGACCGTCTCCACCACCCTGTGTTCCTCAAACACTCCCAATCCCAACCCAAAAAGTTACGTCTTGCTAGGGATCCCGATTTTTGGCCCGCACGCACGTGGCGATCCAGTTTGGTAGTCTGTGATACGGGCGGCCAGCCTCGGGCCTGGGCACTGGACTTGACCATTCCAATTTTACAATAGGGACTCTGGAACAGGTAATGCAAGACGCAACTCTAACCTCCCACCCTTAATCTAAACCCACCCAATCATATTTTTGCCTGACCAAAATCAAAAACAAAAATCAAAAACAATAAAAATATGCGCTGCCTAAGGCACAACGCGCATGTCCCACCCATATTTAATGAAGTTCAATCGAACTTCTTTAATTTACATTTACATTTTAATTTAATCTACCCATCCTAACAGCTAGCTGTGGAATATAAAAAATTATTAGTACACAGATGAACACAGACATGGACAGACACACACACACACACACACACACACACACACACACCATAAACCAATACTTAAAATTAAAAACACATTTTTTAAACATAAATAATACCATAACACACCTTAATGCTAACATCGCAATGCTCAAGTTAAACCTTAAAACTAACACATCTTAAGACTAAAACCAAATAAAACTTTACATAAAACCATAGACACACACACACACACACAACTAATATTAAATAATAATAGCCTAACAACAAGAGTAACTCAAATATATATCGGCCGCTTATACATTTGAGTTGCCCTCTGAGTTCGGAACAACCATCGCGTCCGACGAATTGTTCCGAACTAACTCAGCAATAGTCGCCAAAGAGGTTCTCGGCTCACAAAGTGGTGGGGGGCCTGGAGGGGTTTGAGGGGCGCGGAACTTTCCAGTAAGGTCAGTGGAAAATCCCCAACGGATGTGCTTTGTTACATGTGGGTCGCCCCTAACGCAGGTGGAGCCTTGTGCCTCTTAATTAGCATTAGATAACATCTAATTACATCCGCTGACAAGTACATCCGCTGACAGCTACATGCGCAGCTTTCCCCGTCGCGTGCGTGACAGCATAACTATCGCAGTTTGTTATCTGCCCTCTTCCACCGCTTAATTATACTTCCAACGGAAATTAATCGCCGGTACACGCAGCCTGTGGGAGGGGGCGGGGGCGGGGGCGGGGGGGGGGGGGGGCTTCCGGTTTCCGGTCCGGTCGGGGGGGGGGGGGGGTCATGCATGAGTAACCATCCGCATGTATATAAACGACGGGAAGCTCGCGCGCCTCCCATATAGGGAGCTGACACCCCAACGGTAAACAACCAATCCGTGAGTTCATACCACATAGTACCTTAACACACTATTTATTTTAACATTTTTATTATTTTTACACTATTTCTTAACACTATACCAGTTATTTTATATATCTTAATTTTATTTTCGTGTCGAGTTTCCATTTTTTTTTTTTTTTTTACTAAAATATGCTAATTAACATCGTGTGCAGGAAACTCACACTGATTAATTGCAGGTTCCATTCTTACACACCTGTTTTCTCCTTAATATGCAAATTACTCTCTTACTTTAACAACACTTAAACTCTAACCGCTACTTCTCGGTCATATTAATATAATTAGTGCTACACTACAGGATTTACCTGTGCAATAGTGCACGCTATGTTTCCTGCACGTCTGCAGGTAATACACCTTACACCCGTCTACTATTATACTTATTGCTACATTACACGAGACATTTCTTTCACGCCTGCAGATAATACACTTGCTAACCATCTACTATTATAATTATTGGTACACTACGAGAGACATTTCTTGCTCACCTGCAGGTTAGACACTTTACAACTGGGTACTATTATAGTTATCACTACAGCATAAGATTAAGCCGTACAGATGGCTATTGTAATCCTACTTCATCGTGCACGGACCATTTCTTGCACACCTGCACCTTATACACTTTACAACCGTCTAATATTACAATTATTGCTATGATACGGTAGTTACCTGTTCAATCACAGTTGCAGACCCACTTGCTTATCCACAGGCCAATACTTGCAATCCTACAACTGAATAATTAATTAATTAACTTCCGCTATTACCGATACTTTTCTTAAACTATCCGTCTCTTCCTCCGACTCTTGTGACCGTAGCCGCAGCCGACTGACAAATAACCGAGCTCTCCCAAACCTCGCTCTTTTATGCGGTTTTCTCGGGGAGGGGGTTGGAGGGGCGTCGCACGTGACTCATCGATCGCATAAAAAGGGGGGTTGCCGCCGCGCGCGCGCCATTTCGGTGGCGGAATCGGTCGGGTGAGGTACTATCCGTTAGTCTCTTGCGCTTTTATAACTAACGCTTGTTACTCTAAAATGTGTTTGCACTTAATATGCTAATTAGTCTTTATATTTGTGCACAGAGCATTTCCTGCACACCTGCAGGTGATACACCTTACAACGGTCTACTATTATACTTGTTGCTACAATACAAGATTTACCTGTCCAATTGGCAATTGTAATCCTACTTAGTTGTAAACGGGATATTTCTTGCACACCAGCAGGTCAAACACTTTACAACCGTCTAATATTATAGTTATTGCTACAGTACAAGATTTACCTGTACAATTCACAATTGTATTCCTACTTATTCATGCACGGAACATTACTTGCAATCCTGCACCTGAATGATTAAGTAACTTCTGCGGCTACCAATATTTTTTTTTTTTTCGCCTATATGTTTCCCCCTGCTACAACCTTTCGCGGCGCCGCCCGACAAATAACTGAGCTCTCCGAAGTTCTGTTCTTTTATGTCATCCTCTCAGGGGGAGGGGTTGGGGGGAGGGGAAGGGGGGGGGGGGCGCACAACCCCCATATAACGGGCATCGGTACCGCGCGCGCGTCATTATAGTGGCGATAGGGCAACAGTGAACAACTATCCGCAAGTCTCTAACACCTAGTCTAACACTTTTTTACTTACACTTTTTTACTCTAACATATGTTTGCACTTATTATGCTAATTAGTCTCTATATATTCAGGCACACTCGCGGGCGCCGGTCATATACTCGCCGATTGTCGGAGAGTACACATCTCCCCTTCATATATTATTATGGCTTCGCACTCTTTACAACTAAAGCTTTTACGCACAAAACATATTTTACAGAAACAATCTAACTCCACAGTTTCCAAACCGCGTACTACATTGGCTAAGCTTAAGAAATACTACAGTTTTCACCCGTTGTACTTTGCAAAACCAAGCCTGTGCAACACTGCATACTGTACTGATACTGTTTTGCACGCTGTCTTAACTGACATGCTGCAGTATCAACATTTCAATCTTGTTACACCTATTGACGACGCTATCCAATTATTCTTATTCACTATATTACCGGGTTTATATGATCATTCTTCCTTGGACACATGTCTCATTCTACTGTATCGACTCGCACTGTAAACACCTAGGAGCTCTCCTATCATGCAACTATTATTTTAATTTAATTTTAAAAATAAACGATAACCTCCCGCGGCCCGGCGCCGCCCCTCCCAAAACCCCCACCGAGCCCCTGCGGCTCCCACTTTTTTAAAACCCCCTCCAAATGACCTTGACCCACTTCCCAAACCCATCCATCACTGTCACCCCCACCCCACACTTCCAACCCCACACCTGCCACTTCCAACCGCTGACCTTGACCTGAGCCAGGAGTGGCCAAAAGACACTACTACACCTCACGGGTTTGCTTTTCACCTAACACGATTAGAGCGATAAAAAGAGAATGTTACGAATTAGCATAATGTAGCGTTCTGAGATAATTAATGATCTAGTAAAGTACCTTATCGAAATTTATTGCAGTCTTCGTCTAAATAGATGATGGTCATAGGGTTTTGAGCGGTTAGTGGTATAATTTAATTGTATTGCTGTCCATGGATCTTTGTTGAGGAGATAACTCCCAAAGTGAAGGGGTGGGTTGGACAATTACACTTGAATAGTAACAGAAATTGTAAACCTTGAGAATTCGTTTACATGTGCCATAAACACTTAAATTAATAGATCAAAACTAAATTTTTAATGACTAACTCATAACTCGAAATAGTTTAAATGATATTGTTAATTGCTAAATTAATAAAAAAAACTGTTAAAATCTGTTAATGTCAGATTTTATCAGACCCGGGAATACTGATGAAGGCCATCTTATCCCATGTACAATCCAGTTGCTAGCGAACAACGGTTAGAACTGATTGTTTATTTAGTCACAGAATCTGCAAAGTTTGTGATAGTCAAATTTTTGGTTTCGGGTATTCGTTTCCCTGTAAAAAAAGTCTAATTTTAGATTTCTCGAAACAAATCATAGCTATGTAATTTTTGAACTGTGGCCCAACTTTCTATTTTGAATTTTTCTATAATTTTGAATGAGTAGATATTTAGATCAATCTTAATTTTGTTCAACCCTCTCAAATGTCCTTTATTATAATTTTCAATTAGGCCAAAATATATTTTTAGTATCCCTGCTGTTGATGTAAATTTTCAAGCTCCATAAACGAATTTAAACAATATATTTGTCAAGAACGCAGTGCAATTTAGCTTGCTTACCCAACGTTTATGAGGCATTAAAAGCTCAATAAAAATGACAAAGTGTGAATATTCAGCATGATGAATGGAGAGCGGCCGCGACGTTGGACGGGAATAGCTTGAAATTGGGTTGTTTGCTTACTTTAGATCAGCAGTGAATAAATAAGATCAGCTATCAAACAACTAGTTGGCTATGAGATCAAATTGCTTCAGCAGATCGAATTAAAGATTATTATTATCAATGGTTAACCAAGTTTTCCTGAAGAATACAAAAGCTTTCAATGCATTTTAATCAAAAACATTTAGTAAAATACCGGTAATCTTTTTGATAGTATACATAGACGTCAATTAAGGGGTAGAAGGAAGTCAGTTGACCAACTTCCCATTACTAAATAGAAAAAATCTAATTTAAATGTTACTAACTTTTTTTATTTTGCTGTTATTTAGAACCTGAACTGCGTTTCTGTATTTCGTAAAGAACTTTGGGTGGCGGAAGGGAGATTTCCATAGCAGTAGTCATTGGAGGTTGAGTCATCGATAATCTTGAACCTCCAATAAAAATCCTGATATAACGCCCATGGTAGTCTATTGAAAAACAATAATACCTTGAGTAATAAATTTGAGAAGCTGGGTTAGGCCTACCTCGCCAATGAAAAGTCCAGAGTCAGTCTATGAAAAATTACAGTTTAAATATTTAAAAGTGGGATGATGTATTGATGTTGACGAGTTAATGGCTGGAGGCTGAAGCCAGAAGATGGATCAACCAATCAATAACCGGCGATGACTGGAGGTTGATGAAACGATCAATCAACTCCCCACTCATTCTCCTTGCCTTATATCTTCCTACGTTAAACAATTACGGCACGCCACTTTCCGATCAGTGGGGTTGTGGATGGTTTTAAAATTATGAACACAACGAAAATGAATAAATAATGAGTTTATTATAGCATTATCATAGATTTTGAACTTCTAAAACAGCTTGTTAAAATGTACATATGTATTCTTCTTTTCATCAACCATGGTTAAGAGTACTAACCCTGATACAGTATATTTCAGTATATTCACTAGTCCGGAAAGTGGACGTTATCGATCGAATTCAAGTACTCGGCTTCGCCTCGTAGTTGAAACTCGATCTTGCACCGATATACCACTTTCGGACGAGTTACGAACAGTACTTTTCATCATACCACCTTTAATAAATTTACAGTTTGGATAAAAATTAATAAATTTTAACCTATATACCCCCAAGGCGTATAAATAAAAAGAATTATTTTTATTTATACGCCTTGATATACCCCTTCTTACGTTGTTATTTGTTTATCTTGTATTTCAACTATTTACAGCTGTTATTAAAAATAAAAATAAATTAACTTGTTTAGTGTCCCGAAAACCACTGTTTCGCGGTCTAGTCCCGAAAACTTTGTTTACCAACACGTTTATACAATCCACCGGGAATTAACTAGTTTCGATCACAGCTGACCGTTCCGAAAACAACGTTTATCGCAATATGATGAAAAATAGTAACCCTATACTATACTTCGTTCAAAATAAATGTGCGGTTGAAACGCATATTTCAAATCCCCCATTTTTCCTATTCCTCCAGTTGAAAATAATCCAACCAATCAGAATGGCTGAGAATTACTACAGCTGTTTAATATATTATGTCACTTTATGCCAATGTTTTCTTTTTGATATAAATATTCTGATTTAAACCTTTTGATATGTAACAAGAAGCGCTTTCAACGGCAAGTAGGGGAAGTAACACGATCATCAGTGCTATTATCTACTCTGAATTTTAAGGGCGAACTTAAAATAACGTCTTGATGTGAAGAAATTTGGAGAATTGAAATGTAATGGAAGGTAATGAGGGAATTTGTGGTAGGGTATAAAATTCTAGTTTTCGACCGCAGATTATTTTGAACGGGGTATAGTAGGTCTACTTGATAAAGAGAACGAACTCTTAAAATGCCTTATAAAAACTCTTAGGCCTCTGAAATAAATGGTTGGATCAAATTCAATTTAAAAAATTTGTGTAGTAATCTTTCGATTTGTGTGTGTGGTTTTTTAAATTTTTTATAAGTTATGAAACTTTGAATACAGCTATAGTTACAATTAATATGCAGTACTTATTTCTATAAGGCTTGTCAGTCCTTTTTCACCCCTTTTTCTCTCGACCTTCTTAACCGATTTTTAATATTGAGGTGTCATTTTAAAGCTCATGATGTAGCGCGTGGGCGAATGATGATTAAAATCGTTATTTCGTTTTGGGCATGGCCCCACTGGTCGTTGATTTATTTCTAGAGGGCGCTTAAAAATGTTGACCAACTTTTATTCAAAATGTTGTACAGGATCTTTAATGTGCATTGTAATTGAGCGGAGCGAGCGAAGCGAGCGAAGCTCCTATACTACACTCTGGCTTTTTATTTACAAGTACTCCTCCTGAACGGCTGGAGTGATCCTCAAGAAATTTTGCTCGGTCATAGTAACCATCTATGGGAAGGTATAAATCTGAAATGGTCCAAATCGGACATAAGGGTTCTGCCCTACGGCCCTTTAAAGTTACCATGTTATTTTAAAGGGAGAAATATTTTATTTGGTTTGTTTACTGTGTGTTGATTATACAGCTGTTATAAAAGGATCAAATTTAACTGCAGACTGTTACTATCAGCTGTTTGTGAATACGCAGTAGTTTTATATGAAATTGTTGTTTTGTTCAATTTAGTGATTTGTTTACGTGAGAATGAAATACAACGTTTACAGAGAGGAGGTGCAAATCTTGGACGAAGCACCATTTAATATCTTGTAAACATATAATAGCTCGTCGCAGCAAACCTGCGTGGTAAAAAATTATTAGAGTATTGCAGACTTGTGGCGATTAAGCGCAGCGAACAACCTAAATCTGGCGACGAGTGTGTGCAGCGAATTAGCCCCAAAAAGGTGAGTGAGCACAGCGAACGAACTAAATTGACGGCGAGTGAGCGCAGCGAACAAGCCAAACCCTGACGGCGAGTGAGCGTAGCGAACGAGCTCACTTGAATTACCTATAAAACATTTGCTATTATTGATTTAAAAAATAGTCGCTCCGCTCAATATTGCAAGCAGACAACTGCATTGTATACCTAGTTTAACAGCTGATTACCTTCAGATGAATTTTAAAGCCAGATAGTAAACAAAAATAGATCTCTACTCTTGTCACTTTATAATCAACATTCAATACTGTAGGTGAGTTTCTCTCATACAGAATTATAAAATGCGCAATTTGCGCAAGGGCCCCAATCCAGAATATGGTATAAAATAGTTATTTTAAAATAGTTATATTTATACTAATTTAAAACGTTAAGGGTTTTTGATTAGTTGTAACTAATATAATTTTCAACCGAATTTTCAAACTTTTTGTGTTGTATAGGGCGTGGTCTAGACTTAAAATAAAGGCGTTCTCTATCATTGAAAGTTGTAAAATTCCCATTAGAATAACATTGGAATTCAATTGAACATTTTAAAATCTGATAATGTACAGCTGTGAATTAAGTGTATTTTCGGGTGAATAATGGTAACCACAATGTATTGAATTGGTTGTGAGTAATTGACTTTGAAATCAATGTATATTTGTGCAAAGGCATGTGATAATCCAAATTAAATTGCTCAATTCTGAGCAACAATTACACTAGTACTTCTTAACGCTTAAGGTTTTATTTTTATTTTTCGTAATTGGAACTCATACAATTTTAAACGTACTTTAAAGTTTTTGGTGTAGTTGGACGGGGCTTGGTCTGTAGTTGTTTCCCACCAAAAATTGACAAGAGTCTGCAGCTAGGGATACGCCCTACAGAATTTTAAGTCTTTAATGTTAATCTTCTGGAATAAGAGTAATTGATTGCATCATTGGACAGCTGTTGTATAACAAATGCCAACAGATCAAGAGGTAGAAAATAAAATATTTAACAAATATTAATTTTGGTAGGCCTAATTGGATTCAGGAGTTCCACGTCAACTGAAATTTTCGTCGAATTTCGACCAGAGACGAAATGTCGGAGATAAAAAGTTATTTCTCATTAATGTATTGTTTAAACTGTCGACCTTCCCTGATGATTGTTAATGAAGCTTTCATAAGAAAAATCATATATATAAAAGTGAATCAGTAAGGGTCAAACTTAATTTTTTAACCCCTGTTCATTGATAACTAAACAAAAGAGACTATCCTTAGGAGTTTCCACTACAACATGGCATGGTTCAAGAAGTCTGAAGGATACTTTTTTATATTACCTGTACACGCAAACATACACATACACGAATATCCACTTAATTAGTAATGGATATCATAGTAAAAAATAAGAGAAATCCATAATTTCTTCTAACACAGATAAAAATGAATATCCATATTTATCTCGAAGATAAAAAAGCGCCGCTCCGATTCAAGAAAAGTTATGTGTTCCCTTAAGGGAAGACATTACTTGCCTCAGCTAGTCGGAGTCTGCAGTAATTTATAAGCCTAGTTAACCTGTCCGTGCAATTCTCCGACTTTCCTCACGAGGCTCTCAATCATCAGATTTATCTCTGCGCTCCTCAGACTGTTACTGTTGCTGTTGTTGTTATCAATGATTCTTCATCAACTTTGTCGAACTAGAAAACAATTGTTTGCTCTGTGAAAGTTTGTCCGATTGTTTTGAATAAATTATTCGTAACTGTCTGGGAAGCTGAGTGGTTATAGTGCTCGTCTTTGAATCCAGATGTTGCCGGTTTGATCCTGAGAAAAGTCAATAGCTTTCTTAAAGTTTCGATTCCAGACCCAGTTATACTTTGTCACTGGGCATGATGCCATATAAGGTCGATGTTAGATAATACGGTAACAATGCCGGGGGTTTGGACCGTTTCCCACCAAAACGTTAAAAAATGCCACTGGCGTGGAAACACACAAAAAAAAATAATAAATAAACTAAGAGTCAATTCCAAACATCTATACTTATTTAATACGCTAAGGGTTTTTTTGTCTTGAGAACTCCTCCTTCAATTTTCAACCGATTTTCAAGTTTTTGGTGTCGTTGGATAGGGATTGGTCTGTAGTTGTTTCCGCCAAAAACTGATTTGAATCGGACTAAAAATAAAGGCGCTATCCACCATTGAAATCTCAAAATTTCCCATTTAAATAACATTGGGATTGAATAAAGCATTTTATACATCTGTTAATAATCAGCTGTAAATACGTGTAGTTTTGGTGATTGCAGATATTCACAATATTGGATTGGTCGGACGTCAATGATTTAGAGATAAAAGTAACATTTGTTTTGTACTAAAGTAAATTGCTCGATTTCGAGCAACACGTATACTAGTTGTAAAAATACGTGTTAATCATCAACCAATAATAGTCATATCATTCTACAATATAACTGAAAAATTTAGATAAGCAAGTCAATACATTGACTGTATAGTTATCAAAAATTACTCAGTAAAGCAAAGGTTTTACAATATTTAAAGAAGGTATATTAAAAAAGACGATGTTGTAATGATGAATAGTTCTTTAGTTCTAGCTTGGCCAGAACATATGTTTAGAATTTTGGTTTAAGGTTGGGGAGGGGCTTTTTGTAAAAAGGGAAAGCTCCACTATCCAGTCTCGTGGCTTAGAGAAAATTTAATGAGGTTAACGTGTTGAGAGACCCCTCATGGAGTGATAAATTCTTGAGATGGTACTGAGACTCCTATTACACGAGTCTTACGCGCAAATCGTTAAATCAACATACCGCAAATGGATTTTATTTGGCAAATTTATCTGTTATTTGAACTTGAAGTTCTTTATATTAATAGTCAGTTTATTCAAGTTTATTCAGTTTATTCAGTGTATTATATTTCAGTCTGTTTATTAAAGTTTTCGAAGTTTAAACAATCATATTTTACTATGTGTGAAAGTTACAGCTAGATGCAAATTTTATTATTGTCGTTCCTAACATGGTTTTGTTTCTTAAACGAAGGAACGAATTTGTTTGGGAGGATGTAAGCTAGACACCCCTTGTTGTTGTCACCCAAGTTGTTGATACTGTACGATGATTGAAAATTTCCGAACATTACTGATAGTTGTCCTACATTCTACTACAGACAATACAATTGTCTCAGTATGGTTATTAACTATTAACTGGTATGGTGTTTAGGCCTAATTATTTTGTTGTTAGTATTCGTTCAACTTATATCATTCATAACTAATGTGGTGTTTAGTTATGTAACAGTGTCACCAAATTCTACTAGTTCTACTACACCCTACTTCAGACAGTGCAATATCTATTTTAGGTTACTTTGTCGGGGTAAGTCTATAGAATTCATTCACTCACCCCCATACTTTCAAACTTTCCACATAATCCTCAGCACTCGTGTCATTTACAATTTGTGTGTAGCACGACGAATCTGTCAAATAAAAATAATAAACTAATGATGGACATCATAGGCTAGGTCAACGGAACCTCCTAATTCTTCATATAAAGTTTTAGGATGCATCTACAGTAATTCCTACACCTCAATTTGATTTCATCCGACAACTTGGAACCTCCTAAACCCAACACTCCCACAGTTCAGATCAAGACAAATCCTCTCCATCCCCATGTCTTTCTATACCTACCAACTAATCCACCCTAAACCAATACAATTTCCTTGGTCCTCTCCACCACCTCCAGGTGATCCCCCACCCTCTCCACCCTCCAACCTCCTCCGCTCATCGTGGGCGCGAGCGTTAGCGGGTCTGTAATGAGAGTTGCACGGGATGAGTTATGTCTCGATCGCCGGCCGGTCTTCGTTAGTCGCTTATTTATGGGCGAGACCGCTCAGTAATTTCGGTTATTAAATTGTGTTTGCCCTCGCCGGACGTTTATCTAAGGGCCCAGGTGTGAAATGCGGTGGGCGGCGCGGCGGCGCGGTCCGGCTCGAATTATTGCCTGCATAACTCGAGACCACAATGGTTGTTCAAAGAAACGATTTTATCAGGAGATGTAATTTACGGGCGGCTCGTACCCGTAAACGACCGGCCGGACCGCAGTAAATTATTTAATTACAGGCTGACCGCACGGAGGTGGACTCGCCAGTAATTAATTTATTGCCGGGTATGAGATAGCGGCAAGACAAATAATGTATGTTTGTTAATGAATAAGCGGAGTCGGGGACGTGGCCGCGCGACACGTCGCTAATTATAACCACGTGCTACGTGTAATGGCCAGGAGCGAAAACGCCGCGTCGCTGCTTGTGTTTTGCCAGCCGTATCATTTTGAATTATTGTGTCAACATATTTATGTGCCAAGTTGAATATTTAGCTGGCAAAACCCATTAGAGAACTTTGCAGGTACATTAAAAATTTTAGAAATTATAGCAGCAGTGATTTATCTCTAACAGAGTATTTTGCTTCTCATTTATATTACTGTTTAAAAATAAATCATAATCCTTTCTAAAACCTTTATTTTAATTTCCCTTTTTAAATTCTTTTCAAATTTAACACACTTATATACTATTGGTACTGGTGTTAGTTTAAGTATCAGTGTTAAAAACGTACAGTTTCGCACAGTTTTTCTTTATTTTACTATGTTTAGGACTAACCGTTAAAAAAAACAATAATTAACGGAAAAATGTTGTAAAATATAAAATAAGTAATTTAAATGTAAATAATATTTCTTTATTTGTGATATGAAGCAGCATACTATCAACTGATACACGGAAAATAAAGAAAACCTTACCAATATATAGGTACAAAACCAAATAATTAGCGAAATCCCATGTTAAAATTTTTAGTTTTGTCCTCGAAAACGAGAGTAAAATAAATCACTGATGCTATAGGATTACATCTCTTTATTGTCACGGGAAGCGCTCTTTCTTCCTCTTATGTGCGCTTTCCCGAAACACGTTTAACTTAAATTTAGTTTAATTAATTATTAAACATACGGTCAACTTTAGTTTGAACTTGGTTCAAGGGTTAAACTGACTTAAGGAAATCGACTCTTGAATGTAAATATGAGCATATTTGTTACAAACAAACTTCTGCAAAAGTATTCTAGTCATCTGTTTGCATTCAACCAATCATCAAAATCCTTAATTAAAAATTCCAGCTTTGCGGTGCTATCTGTGTTTCAAGGCCGATGTTCTTCATTTCCCAATAAGGATGTCCCTACTAATTCGGCTCTGTATACATTGGCCTTATTTACTATTTGTCTTATTTTACTTATTTTGGGTGTATCTCCGCCAGTGGCATTTTTGAACGTATTGACGGGGAACGGTCCAAACCCCACCCCGTCAAAATAAGAGAAATAACCTTTGTAATTGTCTTACCAAAATTTCGTATACAGTAATTCTTTATTACAATTCCAAGTATGTTAATGTCTCAACAAAGTTCAGAAGTTAACTACATTATTTCATGTATATTATTAAAAATCTGAATAAAGTACGGAAACCCCGCGGTGATATACGCTTTGCAACTATAATTGCAAAGCGTGTATAATTGCAAAGCGCAAATATTTATGCAATTGTCTTACCAGTTATCATACTCGTAGGTGTCACAACTTTAAAACAACTTGCATGACTCAAAAGGGTAAATTTTCCTAACGCTCGTCACGCATCTCGTCATACGAAGATAGTCCAAATGACAAGGAAATATCAAACCCTATAAAAATGCAGGAGCCTAGTCTAATCTGCCAAGTTCTCTTATAAGACACGGCGCGACCAATTAGGCGAGAGTGTCTCGTCAATAGTGTGTGGCTGTGTGGTTGTGTGGTAGTGTGGTTGTGTGGTTGTGTGGTTGTGTGGTTGTGTGGTTGTGTGGTTGTGTGTCCGTGTGGTCGTGCGGCTGTAGAGTCCAGGCTACACGGGAAGACACGATCGTTCCCTAACTATACTACTGCCCGTTATCTCGGCAACGAGCATCTTACGTCCGCCGAGTGTCGTTTACTAGACAAGTCATTAGAGCAATTCTGTTCGGTGTTCTAATGGAGCTGACAGCGCTACGCGACCACTCACACTGTTTTATAATGATCCGTTTATACCCGACCTGAACGGATGTTCCCTCATTTGAATCGATAAACATGGTATTTGGCTTTCTCGAGTCTCATTTATATTTAAACGTGTATTATGTGTGTTTGTGAGATTTACACTGCTTTTCTTAACTTAATTTTATTTAAATTCTGTTAATGTGGTGATCGTCGGTAATGCTGCTAAATCCTGTGGACAGCTTCTATTTTCAAGGGGACACGTTGCTTAACCCTCATGCCTCTTAACTTGAATCATTAAATGCATAGTAAATACTCCATGACAAGTGTAAATAAAATTAGAGCCAAACTGGGATTTTGTTGGCTCAAAATCGTGCTGTGCGATTCGCGCAATAGAATAGCTAACCATTCTTTTTTTAAAGATCGTTCCAAAACATATATTAACAGTGTAGTAAGGTGAGAAATAACTTGTATACTAATTTAAAATGCTCACTCTATTAGTTTTTTTATATCGTAACTTGCACTGGTTTTGCTGAAAAACTTTTAAAACGCTAACTATAAAAACGATTTAACTTTGAAAGTAGTACAACTAGTTGATATTAGCAGTGTACATAGTCAATGATATTAGTATGGGCAGAAAAATCCCTTTATGTTGAAACAGATTTGACTCTATCTTGTTTATCAATTATGTTAAGTAACAACAATGTACACAGATGTTATCTTAATCCGGTTAACATAGTAAACAGATAAGAACCAGATAACTAAGTAGGGACATCCTTTTGGGGCAGTGGGAATGCCGCCCTTGAAACACAGATAGCACCACCAAGATTAAATCTTTATTCAAGGATTATGATGATTGGTTGAATGTAAACAGATGCCAAGAATAATTTTGCACGCATTTTTATTGCTTTGATTTTTTGTAAACAAATGTGCTCATTTTGACCTAAGAGGTAAATAAAGCGCTTCCCGTGGTATTTGGGTGACCTAGTCCTCGGGTTTTCAGAGGCATAAGACTAAAATATATTTTGCATGGTATCTACTTATTTGGTTCTGTATGCATTGATGGTGATCTCTGTGTTTAGGGGGTGGCGTTTTAACTTTGCTATAAAAATTTCCCTAATAATTTTTTTCTGTACATTGCTAGATAAGTTCAGTAAAATGTTTCATCATTAGTAAAATATATTTAAACATCACAGTGTATCTATAAATGTAAGTAGGCCGCAAACGATAAAACGCAGTAAAGGCAACACAGGTGAAGCGATAGCCTTTAGCCTTAAGCGAAATTAATTACACGACAGTAATTTATGACGTTGCAATAAAGTGCAACAGTAAAGATAAATCAGGCAGATTGATGGTGCCGTAAGTGAGTCAGAGGCAGGTTAACTGGGCTGGTGAGTTACAACGGGTTTAAACTGGTTGATTAGGCTTCAGCAGCGTCCAGCGTCCAGGGACCGGTCCTGTGATAGCAGGCCCCTGGGAGCTCTGGTAAAATGATGTTAAAACATAGGTCAATTAGTCCGAATTGTCATATCAGATCAGTTTTGTATAATCTGACATGGAGGTGGCAGAAAGAAGTAATACAAAAACAAAATGAACCTATCTGGTTTTGTAGAGAAAATTTGCTTAGTAGAATGTATAGTTATATATACTAGGAATCTCTCATGGTCGAAATTCAACCAAATTTTCTGCTGATCTAGACCCAACAAGTTTAAAAAAAATTTATACCTAAAACATCTGTTAATCCTGCTTTTCTAGCTGTTGTTTTTACAACAGCTGTCGTATGATTCAACTAATTCTCCTTCCTCCATAAGATTAACATTAGGACTTTGAAAGCCTGTGGGTCGTAGCCCTGTAGTCCCATGTGAATTAGAATGTGATTCTGCTCATCTACAGCTTTCTAACGGTATGCACGGGTTTTTTTCTACGCTGCACACAAGCTGAGAAAAAAGGAGGAAATGAAACACGCTTGCCTATTAATATATGGATATATATAATGTATTAAGAATCATTTTATTTTGACACTTTAATACATCATGGATATGAAAACAACTAGGGGGTCTATGAAAAACAAACTACCTAACTAATAATATTAATATAAAACAAACAGAATGGTTGTGGCCAAACAAAAACTATAAAGAAATGTTGAGATAGTAATTTACAACAATCAAAACAACATTATAAGCGAACCAACAAGAATAAACATTCTTTTTTCATCTTCTCTGCTTTCTTACCATATGAATAAAGAATACATATTATACCATATGAATAATTTGTTATTAGAAAACAGAGAAGTAGGAATGAAATTTGATTTTCATTTTAGAAACTGTAAACCATTTCATGATCAAAGATAATGGTACTATAGTAATAAAGCTATAGAGTATAAATATGTAGGCGCTGATTATCATGTTTTTTGTCCATTAAATCTACTGATCTTTAGTTGACCAATTCTCTTCTGAATTCAATAAAACGTGCAGCCATACCTCAGTAATCTACTTGCGGAGTGTTTAACAATTAGTCTACCAACATCATTAAGGAATCTAGCTTAAAACCACTTGAAACAAAATGTTTGGCGGTAATTTTTTTATGAATAACATTACTTGTGATACTAGACTTTATCTTACTTCAACATTATTGACATTACCTGGTGTATATGCTATTCAGATGTGTTATGTTCACAATGTTGTTACATGTTATCATTCTTGTCATTTTGTATAACTTAATTAAATCTTATAACAACATAAATCTCCCCGCCGGACTAGGAAGAACAATGCAGGATAAAACTCACTCACACATACTTTAAACGTGATTCCCTGTTACATTAGGTCTCATTAAAGTCGACCTCGCCTCTGAGACATGTTTATGTCCAGATTGTCCCTCGTCAGCGTGTAATGAGCTGATAATGGATGCAGCAAGGCGGCGGTGCCTTACGACGGCGCTGATGGCGATCTGTCGTATTTACGACACAGCCACTTGCCCAACGACAACCGCCGGGGTTGCACTTAACTCACAACAATTGCTCTCTGTGTAGTACAATTTATCACAGAGTACGATGGATTCATGCCTACCTACAAGGCTGTAAACATTTATTATAATTTACGTATTGCAAATTAAATTGATTAATTCACTCAGAATATTTGAACTGGCCCAAATTTAATAAAATAAAATCTACATAATTTATACTTTAATACTGTAAATTATTCAAATGCACGTGTAACAAAATTGCTTTCAAAGTGTTCGAATATATTCATGGATTAGGAAAATGTTTTAGCATTCTATTTCGGCTCATCATTTCAAAAAAAATAATAGTTGATTGACGAAGAAGAATTGCAATAAATAAATTTGCATTTTATTTTCTGTAATCTTTTTTTTAGTTTATTTATTATAATAATGTTTTAGTTTTATCAATAGCCTCTCTGTTTTAACAAGTTTTAACATCTACCTTAAAGTGTTTTGATTTTACATTGCGAGGAATTTGTATGGAATTTTATCTACTTTTTCATTTAAATGTAAACATCATTACAATAAGTAGTGTATTATGTTTTTAGTTTTGTCAGCTGTAAAATTTCGTGTATTAAAAGACACTGTTTATCCGTATTCATTTGATTTATTACCCATTATTTAAAAATAACTAATCTAAAGTTAATATTGAGATATTAGAACGTTGCCATTTGTTGCTAAAGGTAATGTTAAACATGATTTAATCATCCCAAATGATCGTTTGAGAAAGATCACATTCAAATAAGGGTTCGTTGCAAGCTTTGAGTCACCTTTGACACGTGACCTCAATAGATTACAATTCAAACTTGAATGATACCATGTTGTTTTTGTCTATAGAAAGGAAGAACGTGATAACTAAACATCACGTTCTTTTTGGACCACAAAATTATTTTGAATTTTTAGCCATTAGATTAGAATGCTTATGTCTTTGATCCTATTACAATTAAGGTTTAACTATAGAAAAACTTAATTTATGAATGAAATTTATAAATTTACAAGCAAATCTTACAGAATAAAAGGGTACATGGATTTCGAGTATACAAATCAACTTCCTTGTAACGATTGTCCCAAAGATTATATTGGTAATACCACAACAGATTTAAGAGGAATGCCCATCATAGGCATGAGACAAGTCATTACCAAATATAGATCTCTGTAAGTATTCATACCAGAAAACCCTCTTAACGAGGTTTTTATTTAAAGGAATAGGCGTTTGGTTAATAACGTGCAGGATAGAAAGTTTTGAGAACAAGTAGGCCAATAAACTAACCATAAAGTAAAAAAATTAAAAACTACGTTCTCAATAAACTTAGAATAGTTTTGTTTTGTTTTTCTTCAAAAATAAAAAATTTCATTAATAATTTTTGTTTCACACAATCAACTTCCAAAAATTCAGCTGCTAACAGTTTAAAAATGTTCCATATGCTTAGATTTATGGTGTCATTTCATCATGTTTGAAAGTGTTGCTGAAGAATGCCTATGTTAAAATTAGAACCTATTTTATTAAATAAATAAAGGTTATTGTTTGATGAATAAAATAATTTTTATGAAAATGGCATGGGTTATTTGTTATTACATTAATACTAGAAAAATATTTGTTTTTTCATTGATCCATTCAATGACAAGTTCTTTCGCAACATTAAAAGTTCACTTTACCTGGGTGTACAGTGAACAGTAGATGCACCAATATCATTGAACCTTGAATATATTGTAACGCCATACATCACAATGGGAAATTGTGTGACTGGACAACTCTAGACTATATTTAAAGACATTAATCGTTTAGATTTTTGTCGGTTCAAGTTTTCTCTTGAAATAAATAACCGATTCAAGTTGCAGTTAGTTACAGCCTTGTAGGCATGAATCAATCGTCACTTTGCGATAAATTGTACTACACAGAGTGCAATTGTCGTGAGTTAAGTGCAGCCCCGGCGGTTGTCGTTGGGCGAGTGGCCGTGTCGTAAATACGACAGATCGCCATCAGCGCCGTCGTAAGGCACCGCCGCCGTGCTACATCCATTATCAGCCCATTACACGCTGACGCTGGACACAGACATGCCTCAGCGCTGCCGCCGCGCGGCCAACTTTAATTAACCCCACTGTAAAAGGCAGCAGCCCGTGTACGTGTGTTGCGAGTTTTTCCCCGCATGTCTCTCCTTGTAGCTTCGTTGTGATTGTTTCTTCTCGCATTCTTTTTACGAGCCCCACTTCTGGGTAGTGTTAAAAAGAATGTTTCTTATAGCAGCGCTGAAGAGTTAATAGCAGTTATTTCTCTAACTCGAGCAGTATCTTTACACGAGCTAATAAACGGAAAACAAACGCTGCTTCGATTACTGTTAATTGTATTTTTTACATTCTTTGCCAAGAAAAGCAGGGTATATCTAAACTGTGCAAGAGTTTTTTCATAAATGGAAAATATTAAATAACATGAAAACAGCCAACCAAAATAATTATAGTTTAGTATTTGTTTAACAGAGTAAAACCCGTTCACACACCTCGAAATGGAATCTCATAGTAATTGCTAGAATATATTTAGAAATGCCACTGCTTGATTAGATCCAGGAAGTAAAAGAAGCCTGTGTTGTCACAGAAGACTGGGACGGTGGCGACGTCCTGTAATCCAGCTACTTGGAGGTCACGAATTGTGGATAGTTGTGAGCGATGGATTGTGGATGCGATATTCTCTGGTGGGGATTAACGTCCGCACTAGTGAATACTAGTTCATCCATAAGTACCATCCTCATAATTAGACCAATTCGTATATGGGAGGTTGAAATTGTGGTTCGGATCCCACGTTAAACTGTAGGTCCCTAGATACCATTGGCTGTTGGGCTATGAATTAACAGTCCTGTCTAAGGAGAATGTCGGCCTTAGTCAGTAACAAGACTACAAGATCGCGCCACAATCATCCTACACTCATCCCTCATTCATACTTGGCTTTAAACTACCTATTAAGTTAGGTCTCCATTTCAATAAAGGTAAGGTAAGGTAAGGTAAGGTAATTTTTTAAAAAGATTTTTTGCATGATTTTTTTATATTACAAAGCGTATATCACAGGTGTTTCCGCACTTTATTCAGAGGTTTAATATTAAATATGAAATGATGTAGTTAACTTCCGAACTTTGTTGAGACATTAACCTACTTGGACTTATAATAAGAATTACGAAATTTATTTCCCAACGTCGCTTTTTCATGTAGGGTTGCTCTTAATGTTAGTTCTAAACCAATACAACTAGGGGGGTTACACAAACACAACAATTTTAATCTTACGATTGAGATTAAGATTGAAGTTTAACTGTATTTTGTTTACCCATTTCATAATTCATTCTTCAGGCAATTTGTCAATCATTAACACTATAAATTATCAAGTAATTTTAAAATCCCACTTAAGAAGTACTAATTATAGTGAGAAATATAATGATTTCCACTACACCCTTGTCATTTTATCACATGCTTAGCCAAATTTTGTATCATAAGTAGTTAGAATTGACGGGATGTAATGATTGATCGACAAGAGACAATCTGTGTTGGCCAATAAGATCCCCAAGTCCTCTAACTCATGCCGTTACCTGCCTGGCAATGGTCATCGCGACTGCTCAGCATCAATCTGGTTGATTTATCTTGACTGCTGCACTTTATAGCAACATCATAAATTGCACCTGAGTAATTAATTCCTACATAAGTTGCCAATTCCGTACACTTTTGGCATTGTGTAAGAATCGCAAATCTCAATAATTATTTAAAAACAATTTGTTTCATTTTCTCTTAAACATAATTCAGTATAGTAATTGGTATTTTAATTTTAATTTACGCGTTTCACATTTTACTTTCTCCCCCTATACCATAGTATATGGAGAAAGTATTGTATTCGTAAAACACTTCGCATTAGTTTGATGATGTATATATCCATTTTGGAGCCCCCTTTCCCCCTATAAATGTATATATTGAGAAAGTATTGGTTTCGTCAAAATTTTAAAATTTGAGTTGTTGGTAAATTTATCCGTTTTGGTGCCCTCTGAGTCCAAAAAAGTGGTTTTCGAGTGATGTCTGTGTGTGTGTATATGTGTGTGTGTGTGTGTGTGTGTGTGTGTGTGTCAGGATGTAAACAGAGCTAGAAGATGCCCTAATGGTCCGATTTTTGTGAAATTTGGTATGTAGGTGCAAACGCACGATAATTCCAGGCGTTTTTTCATTTTTTTGAATTTTTGATTTTTAAGGGTATTTTACCCCCAAAACCCTCAAAAATCGTGAAAAATCCAAATTTCTCAAAAACGGCTCTAACGATTTTGATTAAAGTTTTGTGGTTTATTAACATTAAAATGCTGAATAAAATGACACCACCCGCATCTCCGAGAAAATGCTCGTTCAAAAGTTATGGCGTAATAAGTGTTTCAAAAATCAATTTTTTGGATTTTCAAGATAGTTGTTATTCTTAAATAAATTTTACTTATCACGATTAAATCAAGCTCAAAAAACTAAACAATCCAGTATTTAAAATTTTTGCTCTATGTCAAGTGGTTGCGGAGAAAATTCAATTTTTCGTTTAGCGGTAAACGCAGTACGTTGTTAAAAGTCACAGACGCGCGTAGGTTCAAACTCGCGCTGCTCAGCTGGTAGCTATCCGACTGAGTCATCAAGACATTTATGTTTGAAGCTTTTAACATCATTTTTTATATTGTTGGGAGAAAGTATGTGTCAGTTAACTGATACTGTTTATTTACGTTTATAAAAGGAACAATCAAATAATTAATTTTGATTAAATTTTGTGGCTTTCATAGTTTATTGGCCTTGAGTTTCATATAAAGGGCTTTTCTTACATAGATCATTTCGTTTCTACCTATTTAAGATGTGAATTATCCAAAGATGTTCATACGTTCGATTAAAATATCATGCTTATAAACTACCTGGATCTGAAAACAAACTATAGTCCGGCAGATATGTGGAAATATTTTGCGTTTGATGATGATAGAGGTCTAAAATTTGGAAGACGAATATTGAATGTACAAAGGTTTAAATTTAGATGGGGGGTCATCTTAAATTTTCCACGTATGAGGTTTTATAGGGTTTCAAATTCGGGTTTCCTTTTTTTACCATTAAAATTTCAAATGAAATAATTTTGAGTTGCACATTTTGCAAGAGCTCGAAATATAAATAATTTAGTTTTTTCAACTGTTAAATTATCTTGAGTGGTTGCTGATAAAATTCAAAAAGAAAACCTGATCCGATCCGATATATAGCTATTCGACCAGAATGTTTTTAACAACATCCCATGTCAGTAAACCTACATGCTCATTCCTATGGTGTTTATGGGGAAAATAGAAAATATCAAGTTCCTTTGGAAATTCGCTCAGTACGCAGGTCTGCTGCGAAGGGGTATTTTAATCTTTCCATGCCGAAGAGGTTATGTTAATCTTTGGAGGATACGCTGGTTAACGAACTAGGTTAAAAGAGTTTACACAGAAAAAGTATCCAAACTAAAAGTATCCATTAACTAAAAGTTAGTACAACTGAAACCCTGGGCCATTGAATCTAATTACTGTCAATTTAAGCATAAAATCAATCCGTTTCTCTTTCGACAAATGTAAAGTACTGTACTGTATATCGCATTCCAATTACTCCAGTAATAAATACACATGTCGCTCTTGTTTCTCCTTATACCGTGTACCCATCCAAGAACAAATGATACCATAAAAACCTCAGTAGCACAAAAACATTGGTCGTCGGTATCACAAATTGAGGATGGCCGCCTGCTGACGGCGACATATGGACAGCGTGACGGCTTGTCGTGGAGTGTCGGGCTCGAACGTGATACCCATGGGCAAACAAGCGTCATTACACGACGGGCTACCGGGAACCGACACATAACTTGTCCTTTGATGGCCGCCGATGTCGTAGACCAATCACTCCGTAACGGACGAGGTCGTTGGAAAGCGGCCGTTTCCAGTTTAGCAACTTGTCGACCTGCCCGGCCAGTCGCTTTATCAATTAGATTAACGATTTAATTAGTTATAATTGCAGGTTTCCGATTTTTATTCCAAGTTGATTGCCAATCGAAGTAGCGCCTTTATTGGAAGGATTTATATTAATTTGACATGTAATAGATAACGAGGAATTTTGTTTTTAATAGGGTGATTTAAGATTCAACGGTTTTAATTGTATGCAAAGCGAATGACAATTGTTTCTTTAAAGGTTCACAAATTATTACTACTGTATAATAATATCTCATAAAAATCAGAAGAAATTCTAAAAGAATAGTTTTAAGACAAATACAATATATTTTAATGATACGTTTTTATAATTAATGCCTAAAAAATTATGTTCGTATTGATTTTAATTATTCATTCAAACATTGCTACAGGAATTAATTCACCAGAAAACTCTTTTGGGTCAGTTTCTTTTGTAATTCAGTACTGGTTTCCAAAGTACCATGATCTTTTTTAGTTTTTAGTGTTAAATCCTGAGATAAAGAAATTTTTTTACTTTACAACTTTAAAAATTGACTTTTTCCATCAATATGGTGTACAATGATCCATAATTTTTCCATTCATAGCGTACAAAGAATTTTAATTTTATGCTAATGTCCTGAGTGCAGATTGGAGATTCGGGACAATCCAGGTGTGCAAGATTTGAATCCAGTACATGAAATTTGTACTGCCTCCATATTCCACACTACACTGCAAATGGATTGCTTAAAACTATTCTATAAAACGTTTTTTTTTATATTATACATCTCTATTGATTGAATAATTAATTCGACACTTCATTGACAAAAAATGCCTCTAAATCGCTACAGATTCTTTGATTAGTGTAATATATATCATAAAACTAAAAAAAAAATAAAAGTATAACTAAAAGGGTGCCTTCTTTAAAACTTCAAAGTATTTTATCGGCTCATGAAACTTCTTAATTAAACACACTAGAATAATCAGTAAGAAAAGCGGTTTGTCAAAGAGACAGCTTATCGAATTCTCGTTCGTATCTGCCTTGCACAATCATTTTTGAGGTTACATTCCTACTAATTGGGTTTGAATGTTAAAGGCCATGATTGGTTTGCGACATGTTTTTTAATCATCCTGCAAACAAGTTTTTGTACGTGGAACTTGCCCTTTGACAAGAGTTATTACATTGTCAGTTGAACTTGAATATCAGATTTATTGCAGGCCTGTCAATAACAAAATAACAAATCACTCCTCGACTCTGCAGTCAGTGATAAATTAGCTAGCCGCACATGCTGCTTTTGTAATTCAAGCTGGGAAAAGGATGTTTGTTTTATAAATGTTTTCCATTTGCATCAAGGTCAAAATACACAAGTGGTTTCCACAATTAGGTTAGAATACCTTTTCAATTATAAATTTACACTATGTTTTATACTTTTGAACGAAATAGTAGGAGGGGTATTCATAGAGTGTTATAAAGTAATTGACTGCAGATAACACGGAATACCTTGGCCTCTGAAATACTACCTATATACATGAACCCAAAATCAGAACCATGCCCTGAACCATGTTCTTCAGCGGGTTTGGGGTTTACTGGCTTTTTTTATCATACATTAATCAATATAAACACATGACCTACTACACATCTTTATTCAAATTGCTTAACATACGATACTAACAACAGAGTCGGTAACATCGTCGCTCTACTCCGGTTGAGCTGTAAACGGTCATCATGGGTAAAGATATTCCGTGTTATTACATTTGTTGAAAAACCAGTAAGGTTCACGGAAATAGTCCAAATGGTAATTTAACAGGTGTGACCCCTTTCACCCCCTCTCGCCCTGCAAAGTTGTAATTTTTTATTGTTAACCTTGAGTAATATAGAACAAAAATATATTTCTGGATAGATTTGGCAACACTACATCAACTCTCATTGGAATATTTTCGTGAACCCTACTATAATTATGGAAACAAACAGTACTTACAATAATAAATATTACATAGATAACAATAAATAATAACCAATTTTTTAATAGATCACGAATGTTTTTTCGGTTATTTCCAAGCTGCAAGAACAAATGATTTAACCATTATTGGAACGTGTACAATAATTACACTTTTTTAATAACATAATTATACGTATGTCTAGTTTGTTTTTTGAACAAAGATCAGTAGAATCGAACTTGAATAAACATGGAATCTTACATTACCCTTTCACATGTACCATACAAAATTTATTTCAGTGTACACGTTTTTCCCAATTCCTGTAAAGAGATACACACTTTTACCTAGGCACGTAAAAATATCGAGGCAAAATAAGAGAGGAACACCCTAAAATGATCCCACCATATGTTATTCATGTTGATACTGCCAAACCTGTAACAAACGTCATGTCTATGAGAGTAGCAGAGCGCCGGGGCAGTAGAGTGGAGGGTTTAGTGGTTGTTCGTGTCCCCGGACGAGACATGGGGTATCAGTTCGCCGCTATATCGCTTCGTCACGACTCCTCGGTGCTCCGTTCCTTCAACGGGTCTACTGGCTTTTTTATCATACAATCATCAATGTAAACTCATGGTCTAAAAAAGGTGAGATCCAAAATACACTGACTTAGGGGCCGTCCATAAATTACGTCATCGCTTTTTGACCATTTTTGGACCCCCCCTCCCTAAAATCATCCTACCATCATAATTTGTCTGACCCCCCCCCCTCACGGAAAAATGACGTCATTTTTAACAAACCTCCGTTTTAAGTAAAAATAATGCTTTTTAAACGCTACATGATAAATTAAAAAAAATTACTAATCAAATCTGAATTTACCTTCAGAAATAAAGCCAAAATGACTTTCTCAATAGAAAAATGAACTATAAAACAACGCCTTAAAATGTCGAATGTGTTTTATAGATAATGTTTTTATCATAGTTTGTTTTTTATCATATAAAACATCATATTTAAAATGACGTCATATCAAAGCCGACCCCCCCCCCTTGCACATCACCTTACCGTCATTTTCAATCTGGACCCTCCCCTCCTATTTTCAGATGACGTAATTTATGGACGACCCCTTACTGACTTTTTTTAACAAACGTAGTCTATACAGGGTGATTGATATTAGTGTGCCAAATATTTAACTTGAAAATCGTAAGTGATATTGAAAAAAGTTAGTGGTAACCCCAATGGAATTTTATAACCAGAATTTTATGTTTACTTCAATTTATTCTAAATCCCTGGCATTTTTCAATATGACACATTTTTACAACTCAAAAGGTTTAATACCAACCCCCAATTTTTATGTCATTCTTGGATTTTACGTGCAATTTTGAATAAAAGTATTTAAAATATAGCGGACTCAAAACAAAACCTGTAAATATTTGATGCTATTATGTTATTAATTTTCATGCGTAAATTGAATGTTAATTTTTAATTGTGAAATGTTTTTTTTTATTTTTTATTTTAAAACCTTTTTATTTTAGAGTATTCATTATTTTAGGGAATGGTTTTGGAGATATAGGTAGGACCAAATTAAAGTTTGTCCCATGTTATTCATGTCATGGAACTAAGTATGAACTTGAATTGAATGTAGCTCCCAAATTGTTAAGTTTTAAAAACCACGGTTAGTTACGTTTTAAAAATCCGTTACTAAAAATATCGGACTTGGAAAAAATAGTTATATTAGAAAATGTCGGACTTAAACTTTTTCAGTATCACTTACGGGTTTTAAGTAACAGCTGGCACCTTAATAATCCTGTATTGCTTCATAGGCCCTAGGCCTACTCGCATAATACACACGTGGTATTATTTATTTATCGTGTTTAAATGGCTACAACGATTTTCAGTAATTTTTGTAATTATATTTGTTAATCAATAATACCAAATTAAATATAAATGAAAACTATATAAATTTAAATGAATTAGCGGGAAATAAACTGCTCTCTTTCCGCAGCTGACGCGCCTATCAATTATATAATCACGTCAAACGCATTAATCAACCGTCAGGCTGGGACTAATAAAATATTCATGAAAGTCATTGGATCCATTTTTAATTCCAGTAATCCCAGTTGTGAAGTGTTTAATTGGAAAGATAATTGCTTATAATTTATTTAATAGTGAATAGGAAATAAATGAATTCGTAAAAATAATCGCCACGGTAAACGAAGTTAATCCATCAACTAGTATTTCCACATTTGAACGAATATTATTTTATTTAGGTGATACCTAAATATTTTATTTAGTTTATTTATTTTATTTAGATTTTATTTAGTTGATCCAGCATAAGAGCCAAATCTGATTACTTTTGTTATAAATTTAAATTGTATTTGTTGAACATGTACTTAAAACCTGTTTATCATCTTTATTTACTTCTTTGTTACTAAAAATATATTTATATCTCGTAATCCGTAAATAACCCATTATTTACCTAATTTTGTAGTAGTAACCAAATCAGGTAAACATCAGAATTATTAGCACTCTTAGTCATAAATATAAGTTTGTCATTTTTTACGATTTTTAGACCTCTTTGTTTTTAACTTTAACTAACAATTTTGTTACAATGTTGTACATTCTATACATTGTTGATTTTTGTATACAGAGTATAATTGTCCTGAAAGATCTTCCAAAGGAAAATTAATTTGTTTATATCTTCGGAGGTGGTTTATAGGCTTTGTTGAAATATTTAGGACCTTACTTAAAAATGCCTCTAATGTGAATATCGATTTCAACTTTTTTCTCTTGTAACAAAAAACCTATAAAATCACGAATATAAATTTTTTTATTGTTTCATTTTTGTTTTTCTTACTTATGTACAGTACCAAATAAATAAAAATAGGCATGACACAATCATGCTTGCATGTATCCTAGGGGTTGCTGCTTGCCTTTATTTTTACGTTTACACTTATTAATTTTCAAGAGGAAATTGACACTCTTATATTAAGTAAATTGCTCTTCTAACATCGGCACGGGGTTAGAACGCTGTTCTATCATCTAATAGAAAGGGGTGATAAGTTTCAAGACATGATTATTGTTCAATGTGCATTAAAAGTTTTAATATAAAATGTTGTGATATTCAAAATTTGCATGCACCATGTAGTCAAATCTTGTACTTTGATAGTGGCCAAATAATGTAAAATACCGGATGTCCCAGACCACCCGTACACCCCTTTTAAAATTAATATAATTAATGTTTAACAAAACCAATTGTGTTATTATAGGTAAACGCTCTATCAGTTCACATTAGTTTCAATGTGCTGTGTGTATACCAGAATTCACTAAGTTGAAATATAAACCCCTCTTTTTATTAGACTTTTGTATTCTAAAAATTATCTTTAGACAACTTTGCAATTTAATTTGTACCTATAATCCTTACGGTTTAGAAGAAAATATGGATTTAAATTGATTGTATTTCCCCATAAGAATAACATGGAACAAATTTTCACCTCCATTATATCTGGACATTTTCGATTTAACAAACATGTCCCAGCACAAAAATGTCTTAGTCTCTACCTTTATATATTTTTCCATCTATTTCGCCATTTTTTATAAAGCATTAAGATTAGGGGTAACATTTAATTGTAAAGTTATCTTAAAATTACATTTAGAATCCAAAAATGTCATAAAAGTGGAGGTTTGTATTTAAAATCAGCGACTTCCAATCTGGATATCTTACTTCTCGTACATTGACATTAGTGTCAATCGATGGAGCGTAACCGGTACAATTTGTTTTTGTGAAAAATTACTCATTTAAGTTTTTAAAGGGGTGTACGAGCGGTCTGGGACACCCGGTATGGTAAATAATTTAATTAAGTTAAATTTAATTTATTTGGTCTTACGGAACACCAGGCATTGGCACATCCATGTATTACGATTACGAGCCACTGCAGACATTGATGGTCCCCACTGCAAGGTATGAGGCTCCCGCAACAGCGCTCGGCGCGGCGCCGCATGCTACGCTACATTATTGGCTTGATAGGGCGATATTTTACCCGGCGATGAGATATAGCTCGATATCTACGTACCGTTCCATAAATAATATCTTAGTTGCACTTTATTTACTGTTATGGGCGGCCGTTTGTTACTCCAATGGTAGGTAGTACCGCTCCCCACCCTCGCCATACGATTGACGGTAGGCCTACATACAACCATACACTTCCACTCCCTACTTCAACAAGTATTATCGGTTTGTACTATATTTAGTTCAATTTGTGTTAAGTTTTTACAGAAAATCCTTTCAAGTGTATATGGTAACTAAAAATTTACCAAAGAAAATGGATAAAAATGAAATTACGTTAACATTTTTGCGTAGTATCTGTTTATTTTTGTTTGAGTAAAAACGTGTGTAGATAATTTTTGTAGTCATATAAAACCAAACACCGAATTCTATCATCAAACGCACTAAAAACTAGCTCATTTAACGTACAATTAATACAATTCCATCTAGAAAATCAAATATACTCTCGAGTTTGAAAAGCCACAAACCATTGATGTATTTTAAATACAAGTTAATCAAACAATAGAAATAACATAGTCCTGTCCCGCGGGCTTAGGTCTTATAGTGACTACTACCGTAATATTGTTTTCTCTATAGAGAAATTCGCTAAAAATATAATGTCTTGATGATAGGGCAATGAGCACCAATTATTATGTTACAAGTAACATCATAAATAGGTACCTACTTTTTAAACCCAATTTACCCCGTTGTTTTATGGGGCATTCGATTTAAAATTACCCAATTCTCACATTACCTTATTCACGAATCCTGTTTTAGTTTCTTCATGCCTAACCTCAAAACATTTTTATCTTATGTTAGTAAGAACAATTATTAGGTCAAAGGACATTTGCATGGCTACTTTTATAATATGTGACCACCTATAACCTATACATTTTCTACATGTTTATTACACTGATGTACCAAGTTGAATTTGGTCGTAGATAAAGTAGTGTAGCCTATGTAGCAATTTAATTCCGCCGATAAGCCATAGAGGCCTTCATAATACAATTTGTTTCATAAACTACTATTAATGTTGTAGTTGTAATATGTTTATATTGTATTGATATTTATGCAGTAAATTCGAAAACGAACAAAATCAATTAAAAAATCTCCAAGTAAATTTTACATTTTTTTGTAGACTTGATCTTTTTGATCACTTCAACAAAGCACAATCCCTTTAACAGATTCCACAGCCACACATAAACTCTGTAATCTATGCACCCAACGCAAGTAGAGGGGAAGCTCACATAAAAACACAAACAAGTTTCCTTTTTAAGCTACCAGCCCATGTCGCGCATTCTATTGGAGTTGTACTAAATAATTAAACATAGGGAACACCTACTTGTTCCAGCGGCTGTATAAATTTACTATAAATAATGTACTCGGAGCGATAGCCCGAGCGTTATCGAAACAAGGTGTACAAGTACGGCACGGAACATAGCGTCGATATAGTGACACAAAACTTGGCATGTTCCGCGGCGCTCATGTTTAAAACATGTGATACGGCGGACTCAAACATATGTAAATCACCTGATAATAAGTGTTGAACACATGTAACCTTTATATCGCTCAGCTGTCTTCGCCTGAAATACTGCCAAATATCGCCTGGGCCGTGAAAGCATTGAACTGTCCTATTTGTAATCAACATAGGTTATTTGAGTTTATAGTAGGCCTACCGTGTTCCAAGCCTTTCTCGTTGGTTTTAATTGACCTTTTTATAGATTTGTATATTTTTAACACGCTATTAAGTTTAGAACAACAACCAACGACAACCTTTCACGACAACAACTATCTGTTTCACAACCCTTTTTTTTGTCTACCTTTCGTTGATATTTCGAAACCTAACAATAATATCAAACTATAAAACAAATTTTCAAACTTTTATACTAAAAACGATTTTTCAAGGAGTTAAGCATGTTTCTAAATTTTTTTGAACAAAATGCTTTAAAAATCCAAGTTTTAAACAAAATATAAAAGCTAGATTTTTACATTTTATTTTAATACATCATTACAGACTCTCATTGTCTTACGGTATTTAAGTTATTTTCAAGTATAAAAAATAATATTACTAGGGAGGGAGGGATAAAAACACATTTTTACCATATTTAGAAAAAATATTTGATGACAACTAAAAAAATGTGAATAATATTCATACAGTTCGATAGATTAAATAAAATATTATTTAACTTGTCTTCCTTCAGAGCAAAATTATCAGTATAAGACAGAAGTAATAAAAAAATAACAACAATAAATAAAGAATGGTACTTAATTACTCTTATTTTATGTACACAGGGTGCCCTATAAGTATGATTAACTCAGGCATGTACTGTAATAGAAAATACAAAACAAAACAAAAAATTGACAAAAACTGTTGTAATTAATATGTAATAAAAAAATACTATGAAATATCTTTTCAACTAATGACTGGTAGTTTCATTACCAGCCATTAGTATGATTTAATTTTATTGTGACTAATTTTTAGTCATTAGTAATTTTTATATATTTTGTGTATTGTGACATTAAGTTAAATTCATGAACAAAACAAATATTTGTTTGTTCTCATTATATACTGCAAAAATGTTTAAATAAAAAATTAATAATCTAAAAAAATGACTATAAAACCTTTAACTATACTTTGAAATGCTGTCACTCTTTGAAGCTACACAAATGCATCTTTCATCATTACAAATCATGTTGAGCGTTGACAGTCACGTGACCAGCCAGTCACGTGATGTCCGTCTTCCTCTCACCGTCTGCGTGTGGTCCAACAATGCTGTCACGGATGTTAACAGCCAGGCCTGCCAACCGCAGTTCTCACAACCACCGTCTCTGTACCGCTGGAACACTGGAACCTCACACTGCTGGACATGTCCACAGTTAATTCACCGGCTTTGTACTCGGACAAAGCGCTTTTGTAAACGCTCATTGTCGGAGAAATATTGGATTAGATAAGGTGTTAAGTGTGGTGTGGTATCGGTTATATCGAAACTGAAGTCTCTGTCGTAGAGGGTTCTACAGTAAAAAGTAGATATGGTTTATAGATATGGTGGCATTCTGTCACAATTGTCCGTATTTTAAAGTGGGTGAAAGGTCATAGATTTAAACAAATTGAGGTTGTATGCATATATTATTAACATGTTCATAGAGGAGTAGGAATGAATGGAGAAAGAAGGTTGAAGGTGAAAGAGAGACCTTAGTAGAAGGACGATCGAAGGATGAACAAAGATTGTAAGATGAACTGAGCAAGAGCTGATGGATTAACAATTTAGAACAGTTGAAGGAACAATGATGATTGGAGTAGGAGAACGGTTGAAGAAAAAATGGAGTAGAAGAATAGTTGATGGATGAACGGGGTAGGAGATCGGTTGGTTGTAGGGTGAAGGATAAACTAAGTAGGAAGACAGTTCATCAGGTTAAAGATGTTCTTGATTGAACATTTTGAATGTTAGGAAACTTAGTTAGTAATTTTCATTTTATCCGTGACTTTCTTATCCGTTACGATGCAATTGTTTGGCATGCAAATTCAACGTCATCGTATTTAGATAAGATAAGATTGACAGACTCAAAGGTATAACACTCTTCTAAAACTAAAACAATCTGGATTAAACGTTAGTTGCATTTATAAAGCAGAATAAGCCCTCCCTCCGAAGGGCAAAGTGATGTTTGGAACACATTCAGGTATCGGGGTGACAAGGCGGGGTAACAGGCAAGTTGCGGAAGATTGAGGTCGTAAATTTCGGCGGGAAGATGGAGCGATCGCAATATGTTGGGAGGAAGGATGTGCGCGATCATTCAGCCGGCGTTATCACGGGGGCGGCAAGATTAAGAAAGCATCGGCTGCTATCAAAGTGCCGAGTAACCCGGGGCGGGGGTGGCGAATGCGATTATAAATTACTCTTTATGACTCCGAGTCGGGCGATAGGGCATCGTAAAGATGATGGAAGCTCGGGGAGAGAGGCTGATAACACGAGTCGCGAGTTTGAATTGCAAAAAGTTGCGAGATACGCGGCAACGGTGTAAACATGGCAGACGTA
This sequence comes from Neoaliturus tenellus, assembly GCA_030545055.2. Classification (NCBI taxonomy): domain Eukaryota; kingdom Metazoa; phylum Arthropoda; class Insecta; order Hemiptera; family Cicadellidae; genus Neoaliturus; species Neoaliturus tenellus. Next base: position 267,056,464 of record CM061533.1, read on the forward strand.
CTTGTGCTCTATAAACACCCCTCCCCCGCCACCACCATCCTCCTCGTCTTGCAGCCTAATCTGGCATATTTCACCTATCGCGGCCATACTTACCCCACATTACACGCTAGACCCTGCATAAAATTTCCTTCCCGCCTTCCTTTTTATATTTGCGTTTTTAATATGGCCTCATCACACGTGTCGACTTTATCACACCGCAAAATTGTTTCCTGAAACACAATAAGTATTTCGTTAACAAAGTTTTATTTGTTGGTTGTAAAGACTCTTGTTTTAATATGTTTTAAACTATAGAAATAATATTGTAATTAAATATATTTTTGTGTCATTTTTATTATTAATCATGAGACAGTTTTAGTATAATTTATTTTAATATTATGTTGAAACTCCTTAAAACTACTCTGGTATAGTAAGGTTTTGCGCATCTTAAATTTTAGTCTACTGTAGTTCTATGTGAACTAAAACGACCATGACTAACAAACCCCACAAGACACATTATATATTTAAACCTGTTAAGTTATTTAATATTTGAAAGTAAATGAAAATGATAGTCTAATAGTACTGTTTAATTTATTTAGGCTAGTTCTTATTATTTTTTTTTTTTTAATTGATGTCTTAAAGAATTACTAAAATTATAATTAAAAATGTTAAAACAAGTCCGTTTAAAAATGTGTTACTTACAACATTACTTTGATAAAGTAAAACCAATCAAAACTTACAATTTTAAAGATTACAATTTTAGTCCGTGAAGGAAAGTAAAACCAATATATTCGACAGCACAATGCTCGTTTTGATGGATGTTCCTCAAATTACTTTGTTATTCCAAGGTAATTTAATAATCCGCAGTTGTACGGGGGAGGAGCGGGTAGTGGAGGGGGAGGGGGAGGGGGAGGGGGAAGGGATGATTAATGACGTAATGCTGACGGATGCTGACGTCACTATGACTGATGCTCCGGCCGCTAATGGTGGACATGATAAGTGGAGACCTGTCATAGCCTTTGTTCACCTTGCCATACTGGGCTCACTTTTCCGTAACTTACACAATGGGAAAAATTGTGGTAAATTGGTAAAGAATAGTTTTATTTACAGAGGAAGATTACTTTAATTTTGATAACAACGTAACACATTTTATTACATTATTCAATTTTAGCACCTTTTGAAGATGTCCAAATTAAAATTCATCACAGATTTTTGGGGCGAAAATATTTAAAGGTTTAATAATTTATCTCCAATGGGATTGATCACATTTTTCCATTGAGAGGTTTGGTAAAATAGTGTTTAAAAATGTTCTTATCAACAATTCCATGTTTATTGTAATTCTATGTGAAAACCAGTATTGTATTTAGTCAAAGGCAAAACCTCATTGTTTATTGTTTCAGCTTACCAAAGGTCGAACTGAAAATAATATTAAATTTTTCTAATTTATCTTATGACCTAACTAAAAATTTCTTGGCCAGACTTAACAATGACAATAGATTACAAATAAAAGCAACAACAGGATAAAGTAAATAGTATCTCGTATTTTTAGGACGTTAAAAAATACAGTTGAATTCACTAATAATGTAAAAGTTCCCATTCGGTGAAATTTCGGAGATCTTCGAACTTTAATAAAACGTATTATTGTTAAAATATGGATCCAATTGAAACCAAGAGGAGTGTTTAAGTCTACGGTATGAGAATTGGGATGATTAGATTTCCAAATCTCTATCTAAAAGTCTATTAGGTATTTTTCAAGTTTAAGTACATATCCCGTTGAAACCAAGAGGTACGCAAGAGGTAGAGTGATACGCCACGCTATTGAAAACTGATTACGTCATCAGGTCAGAAAATATACATAAAATATTGAATTTATTAAGTTGGGAATAGAAGAACCAAGTCTGGATCCAATTAAGAAGAATGTAAAGTAACAAATTGGGAGGTCGCTAAAATTGAAAATTATATAAGTAGGGGTAGTTCAAAATGGATTTGAAGTGCTGATCTAATTGAAACTAAGATGTTTGCAAGTGTGTTAATTGATGAGCGAAAGAGGTTGGCGGGTGCACCAGAACTGTAGGCACTGAACATTCACGTTGTTGAGTTTACCAAATTTGAAGTAAAGTGCATAAGTTCAGTTGCATAAGTTCAGTTCAGTTGTAACCAAGAGAAATGTAAGTTAGTAAGTAAGTAAGAGAGCAGCAAGTTTTGATGAACTGTATAGCTATTGGTGAGATATCCAAAGCTTTGAATAGATATTAGTTTTGGCCATTTAAGTGGAGTTAATCTGATGAAGCTAAAGAAAAGAGGAGTTCCTTAAAATAAGTAATACCCTAGAGTGAGAGATGAGATCGTTACTGTTTAAAATACATTAAGAACACCATTCAATACCTTTATTGAAATGGCGACCTAACTCAATAGGTAGTTTAAAGCCAAGTATGAATGAGGGATGAGTGTAGGATGATTGTGGCGCGATCTTGTAGTCTTGTTACTGACTAAGGCCGACATTCTCCTTAGACAGGACTGTTAATTCATAGCCCAACAGCCAATGGTATCTAGGGACCTACAGTTTAACGTGGGATCCGAACCACAATTTCAACCTCCCATATACGAATTGGTCTAATTATGAGGATGGTACTTATGGATGAACTAGTATTCACTAGTGCGGACGTTAATCCCCACCAGAGAATATCGCATCCACAATCCATCGCTCACAACTATCCACAATTCGTGACCTCCAAGTAGCTGGATTACAGGACGTCGCCACCGTCCCAGTCTTCTGTGACAACACAGGCTTCTTTTACTTCCTGGATCTAATCAAGCAGTGGCATTTCTAAATATATTCTAGCAATTACTATGAGATTCCATTTCGAGGTGTGTGAACGGGTTTTACTCTGTTAAACAAATACTAAACTATAATTATTTTGGTTGGCTGTTTTCATGTTATTTAATATTTTCCATTTATGAAAAAACTCTTGCACAGTTTAGATATACCCTGCTTTTCTTGGCAAAGAATGTAAAAAATACAATTAACAGTAATCGAAGCAGCGTTTGTTTTCCGTTTATTAGCTCGTGTAAAGATACTGCTCGAGTTAGAGAAATAACTGCTATTAACTCTTCAGCGCTGCTATAAGAAACATTCTTTTTAACACTACCCAGAAGTGGGGCTCGTAAAAAGAATGCGAGAAGAAACAATCACAACGAAGCTACAAGGAGAGACATGCGGGGAAAAACTCGCAACACACGTACACGGGCTGCTGCCTTTTACAGTGGGGTTAATTAAAGTTGGCCGCGCGGCGGCAGCGCTGAGGCATGTCTGTGTCCAGCGTCAGCGTGTAATGGGCTGATAATGGATGTAGCACGGCGGCGGTGCCTTACGACGGCGCTGATGGCGATCTGTCGTATTTACGACACGGCCACTCGCCCAACGACAACCGCCGGGGCTGCACTTAACTCACGACAATTGCACTCTGTGTAGTACAATTTATCGCAAAGTGACGATTGATTCATGCCTACAAGGCTGTAACTAACTGCAACTTGAATCGGTTATTTATTTCAAGAGAAAACTTGAACCGACAAAAATCTAAACGATTAATGTCTTTAAATATAGTCTAGAGTTGTCCAGTCACACAATTTCCCATTGTGATGTATGGCGTTACAATATATTCAAGGTTCAATGATATTGGTGCATCTACTGTTCACTGTACACCCAGGTAAAGTGAACTTTTAATGTTGCGAAAGAACTTGTCATTGAATGGATCAATGAAAAAACAAATATTTTTCTAGTATTAATGTAATAACAAATAACCCATGCCATTTTCATAAAAATTATTTTATTCATCAAACAATAACCTTTATTTATTTAATAAAATAGGTTCTAATTTTAACATAGGCATTCTTCAGCAACACTTTCAAACATGATGAAATGACACCATAAATCTAAGCATATGGAACATTTTTAAACTGTTAGCAGCTGAATTTTTGGAAGTTGATTGTGTGAAACAAAAATTATTAATGAAATTTTTTATTTTTGAAGAAAAACAAAACAAAACTATTCTAAGTTTATTGAGAACGTAGTTTTTAATTTTTTTACTTTATGGTTAGTTTATTGGCCTACTTGTTCTCAAAACTTTCTATCCTGCACGTTATTAACCAAACGCCTATTCCTTTAAATAAAAACCTCGTTAAGAGGGTAGTTCAAAATGGATTTGAAGTGCTGATCTAATTGAAACTAAGATGTTTGCAAGTGTGTTAATTGATGAGCGAAAGAGGTTGGCGGGTGCACCAGAACTGTAGGCACTGAACATTCACGTTGTTGAGTTTACCAAATTTGAAGTAAAGTGCATAAGTTCAGTTGCATAAGTTCAGTTCAGTTGTAACCAAGAGAAATGTAAGTTAGTAAGTAAGTAAGAGAGCAGCAAGTTTTGATGAACTGTATAGCTATTGGTGAGATATCCAAAGCTTTGAATAGATATTAGTTTTGGCCATTTAAGTGGAGTTAATCTGATGAAGCTAAAGAAAAGAGGAGTTCCTTAAAATAAGTAATACCCTAGAGTGAGAGATGAGATCGTTACTGTTTAAAATACATTAAGAACACCATTCAATACCTTTATTGAAATGGCGACCTAACTCAATAGGTAGTTTAAAGCCAAGTATGAATGAGGGATGAGTGTAGGATGATTGTGGCGCGATCTTGTAGTCTTGTTACTGACTAAGGCCGACATTCTCCTTAGACAGGACTGTTAATTCATAGCCCAACAGCCAATGGTATCTAGGGACCTACAGTTTAACGTGGGATCCGAACCACAATTTCAACCTCCCATATACGAATTGGTCTAATTATGAGGATGGTACTTATGGATGAACTAGTATTCACTAGTGCGGACGTTAATCCCCACCAGCGAATATCGCATCCACAAGCCATCGCTCATAACTATCCACAATTCGTGACCTCCAAGTAGCTGGATTACAGGACGTCGCCACCGTCCCAGTCTTCAACCCAGAGTTCAAATACAGATCCAGCCGAAGACTAGTGTAAGAGTGAAGGGGGACGCCCTGGAATGATCGTTAAGATCGCCAGAGCTGAAAATACACTTCAGTATGGTCCATTCAAGTAGTTGGAGCAGAAGTAGAGATGGAGTTGAAGCCAAGAGGAGTGCGAGAGTGCGGAGTGATACTGGGGAGTGATTGATGAGGTCGCCAAGCTGTAAATACACGTCACTCAGACCCATTCACTCTGCCAATCAATGTTGACTCCTTGTCAGTCGGATACCCGGGGCCTTTGTTCTTGGCGACTGATCCAACAGCTGTCCGCACTCCATTGTCTCTCTAATGACATCCGCTCAATGGTTTTGACACCGCGTATAATTTTATGACCTTTGAAAGTAAAATCCTGAGCTGATTCTTTTTTGTTCGATAAATTGGATTTTTTACATTAATTACTGTAGGTGGTTTTACAATACTAATGTCACAAGCGTTTTGCAAAATTTATTTTATGCAAACAATTTTAATTGCAATGTTTTAAAATAAAAATACTTTGCAAATACATTATTAATAAAAATGCAAATACTGTGTACTATCATATAAACCGAAATAGACAAAATCGAATGAACAGTTTGTACCTTTTTTCAACTAAACAATATTTAATAGTAAATAAAAAATTGAGTTGCATACATTTTTAAAATCTCAAACAATATTTCTTACTTATCTGTGCATTATACATTTCATATAATGTGAATTTAAGTTTTATGGTCAAAATGGAATAAAATATGATATATTTATGGCAATAGCAGTAGGTAAGAGGGTTAATGTATTCAATCAATTAAAACCATTAATTAACCTAGCCATTACTGCCACAGCGGGGAAAGACATTTATTAATCTGGCTAATGAAAAATATCAATTAATTTTATGTAGCGGAAGAAAGTGACGAGTCATTATGAAGTTTAAGTCGGAAGACAAAGACGCATGACAAACACAAAACAGTCATCAGTCATATGAGAAGGCATTAGGCGTGACGTCACATCAGTCATGTCTGACGTCATCATCAGTCTACATCCATCTCTGGATCATCAATCTTGGCTGCTCGACGCCGCACCGCCACCATCACCTTCGCGACCCACTGCCACCGACACTGCTACAATGTCACTGGCACAATGCTACTGCGCTACTGTTCCACACCAAGGTCTGTTGAGGAAAAAAAATCTTCTTCCTAAAAAAAAATAAGAAAAATAAAGTAAAACTTCTTTCTATGGTCATCTGAATAGCTATTTTTGTGTTCCGGATATAAAGCGTCAAAACTAAATTACATTATAATATTTACCATTACACAGCTGATTGAAAAGGAGAATGAAGCAGTCTTGCCACGGATACAATATTTATCGTAACGACACCATATTACTCTATTTTACTTTTGGATTATTAGTTAATAACAAACCATTAGACAGTGACAAAATTAACAATTATCACTCAAGGTAAAACTAAAACAATAAATTTTACCCTAGTTTGTTTTGAAATTCCTTATTTTAGTACCCTAATAGTTGAGACAAAAAATCTCCAACGCAAATGAGAACGATAGTTGTTTCCTGCAGCGTTGGCAACACTTGCAGGTGGCAAAGAGTAAAATGTTGGTTTTTTAACACTTTTTTAACCAACGAAAACTTTGTGGCGACATCCACGGATGTCGCAGAAACTGACAACATTGCTCTTATGGGATGTAGCTCACCTGTGGCACCAGTCATATTGGTTCCAAACTACACCTACAGTTAATTGTGTACTACATCACTGGCAGTTATAATGCTAATATACAGGGTGGTCGTAAAATATTAAACACATTTTAAGATGAAATAAACAAATAGCTAACCAACTTAGAAAAGTGGCAATTGTTTTATTGAATAGCATTCCAAAAAATGTTTTATACAGTAACTTAAAAAAACTATAAATATTCCAGTAATTAACTGCTGTCCCTCTGTTGTAAAACTGATCTCTGTTTTTCTACAGATCAAGAATCAAGAAACTTTATTGTCATTGAATTTTTACAGCATTGACAATAGTCATTACAATTTTTGTCATAACATTCATAAATAAAACAAAACAAAAAATATAGATTATCTCCCAACTAAACATTTTCTATTTGTAAAAATCACTAACACTATAAAACTCCTTCGCAATCAAGAATTGTTTCAGGTCTCTTCTGAAGATGTTGATATTTGTGGCTGCATGTTTTTAGATCCTGTGGTAGGGCATTGAAAAGTTTTATTGAAGGAAAAGTTTCTTATGTTCAAAGCAGGTTGTATTATGGTGGAGAGTTTGTATGAGATTTTTATTGCGAAAATTATATCGGTTAGTGTTTGTGCGGACAGGAAATAAGTGTTTGTTTTTAAAGAAAAAAGTGATGCATTTTAATATGTAAATACAAGGAAATGTGAGCATGTTGTTAGATTAAAATATACCCCTACATGACTCTTGCATGAGTATTTTAAAAATTAGCCTCAAAGCTTTTTTTGAAGAGTAAAGATCTTTCTGGCATTTACTTTTTCTGATTCTCATACCTATTGCTACACCGTAGCATATGAATAATAAACAATAATTAAAATTCCTACTTGACCAATCTGTTAATCTTCTAAGAATAAATATGGCGCTATTATTTAAAACACTCCCTGGTATAACGTCAGCGTCAGAAAATGATTGATAAACACTCATATCTAAAAGAGATCAAGTAAAAAAACTTATAACAGTAATCAAATAATTTACATTTTATATAGACGCCAAAAGTCATCACGTCGAGTATGACAGGTGATGAAGTCAAGACGTGCTGTGATGGCCGACATGCGACATGCGACATGCCGGTAGCCGTGGTAATTGGATGCAGGTGACAGCCATGGGGGCTGGGAGATGTTGAGTACATGCGGGCTGTCACGGAAACATTGCAACAACTCAAGTGTCGACGGCCGACGTGTTTAACATACACACTGCACAGTGAACAACCAGCTTTTAGTCCAGTTTTGAAATCCACTTTTTGTAACCGACCAAACACAAACACTGGGGAGGAATGGGCTTTACTTTTTTTATTTGAAAAGAATGGAAATTCTACTTAGGTATGATGAAATTGTAGAACAAGTTATATAAGTTAAATTTTATGAATATTGATTGTCTGCAATATGGAAAGCATAAATTGTTTACAGGGATGGAGTTAACAGCGAGTATTCAGGGATCAAGGTATGCAGTAATTCGAATTCTCAGATACAGCATTGTACCAATTATACTACGTTCGAGGTATACATAGTTTGACAATTATTTTAACTGAAAACACTCTTATTTTTAAAATCAAAACCATTAGTTACTTAAATATACCAATTCTTTTAGTCCATTTAAGATAGTGCACCTGGGTCGATGTTGAGGAATTTTACTTATTTACTACATTTACAGCTGTGTATTAACGGATGTTTGAATGCTCAACCCAATCTAAATGTTCTAATGGAAAAGTTTCGAATTTCAATGACGGATAGCTATTTTTAAGTAAAATTCTCATCAATTTCATGGATAAAACTAACTACAAACAAAGCACTATTCAACGACACTAAAAAACCTGATGCTAACTACCACTTGTATGATGATTCAAAATTTTCGACCTCGGAAAACTTCCGAATCATCGTCAAAAAGCGCAAAAATAACCGTGACTTTGCACATTTTACGAGTTGTTATTTTGACTCTGAAAGAACAATAAAAATAAAAATTTTAAGTTACGTCAAATTTCTTACAATATGAGAGCATTTAATTTAAGGCATACTTGTCTGGCTCGTAGGTGATACGTGATGTATCTATGTGGGTCTGGCTGCTGGTAGGTGTCACATGGTATAGCCATGCGTGACTGGCTGGCAGTATATACGTGACCTGGCCATGCGTGACTGGCTGGCAGGATATACGTGACCTGGCCATGCGTGACTGGTGTATCTATGCGGGTCTGACTGATGGTAGGTGTCACAAGGTATAGACATGCGTGACTGGCTGGCAGGAGATACGTGACCTGGCCATACGTGACTGGCTGGCAGGAGATACGTGACGTGGCCATGCGTGACTGGCTGGCAGGATATACGTGACCTGGCCATGCGTGACTGGCTGGCAGGATATACGTGACCTGGCCATGCGTGACTGGCTGTCAGGAGATACGTGACATGGTCATGCTTGTCTAGCTGGCAGGAGATACGTGACGTGGCCATGCTTGTCTAGCTGGCAGGAGATACGTGACCTGGCCATGCGTGACTGGCTGGCAGGATATACGTGACCTGGCCATGCGTGTCTAGCTGGCAGGAGATACGTGACCTGGCCATGCGTAACTGGCTGGCAGGATATACGTGACCTAGCCATGCGTGTCTAGCTGGCAGGAGATACGTGACGTGGCCATGCTTGTATAGCTGGCAGGAGATACTGACGTGGCTATGCTTGTCTAGCTGGCAGGAGATACGTGACGTGGCAATGCTTGTCTAGCTGGCAGGAGATACGTGACGTGGCCATGCTTGTCTAACTGGCAGGAGATACGTGACGTGGCCATGCTTGTCTAGCTGGCATGAGATACGTGACGTGGCCATACTTGTCTAGCTGGCAGGAGATACGTGACGTGGCCATGCTTGTCTAGCTGGAAGGAGATACGTGACGTGGCCATGCTTGTCTAGCTGGCAGGAGATACGTGACGTGGCCATGCTTGTCTAGCTGGCAGGAGATACGTGACGTGGCCATGCTTGTCTAGCTGGCAGGAGATACGTGACGTGGCCATGCTTGTTTAGCTGGCATGAGATACGTGACATGGCCATGCTTGTCTAGCTGGCAGGAGATACGTGACGTGGCCATGCTTGTCTAGCTGGCAGGAGATACGTGACGTTTCCATGCTTGTCTAGCTGGCAGGAGATACGTGACGTTTCCATGCTTGTCTAGCTGGCAGGAGATACGTGACGTGGCCATGTTTGTCTAGCTGGCAGGTGATACGTGACGTGGCCATGCTTGTCTAGCTGTCAGGAGATACGTGACGTTTCTATGCTTGTCTAGCTGGCAGGAGATACGTGACGTGGCCATGCTTGTCTAGCTGGCAGGAGATACGTGACGTGGCCATGATTGTCTAGCTGGCAGGAGATACGTGACGTGGCCATGCTTGTCTAGCTGGCAGGAGATACGTGACGTGGCCATGCTTGTCTAGCTGGCAGGAGATACGTGACGTGGCAATGCTTGTCTAGCTGGCAGGAGATACGTGACCTGGCCATGCGTGTCTAGCTGGCAGGAGATACGTGACCTGGCCATGCGTAACTGGCTGGCAGGATATACGTGACCTAGCCATGCGTGTCTAGCTGGCAGGAGATACGTGACGTGGCCATGCTTGTATAGCTGGCAGGAGATACTGACGTGGCTATGCTTGTCTAGCTGGCAGGAGATACGTGACGTGGCAATGCTTGTCTAGCTGGCAGGAGATACGTGACGTGGCCATGCTTGTCTAGCTGGCAGGAGATACGTGACGTGGCCATGCTTGTCTAGCTGGCAGGAGATACGTGACGTGGCCATGCTTGTCTAGCTGGAAGGAGATACGTGACGTGGCCATGCTTGTCTAGCTGGAAGGAGATACGTGACGTGGCCATGCTTGTCTAGCTGGCAGGAGATACGTGACATGGCCATGCTTGTCTAGCTGGCAGGAGATACGTGACGTGGCCATGCTTGTCTAGCTGGCAGGAGATACGTGACGTGGCCATGCTTGTCTAGCTGGCAGGAGATACGTGACGTGGCCATGCTTGTCTAGCTGGCAGGAGATACGTGACGTTTCCATGCTTGTCTAGCTGGCAGGAGATACGTGACGAGGCCATGTTTGTCTAGCTGGCAGGTGATACGTGACGTGGCCATGCTTGTCTAGCTGGCAGGAGATACGTGACGTTTCTATGCTTGTCTAGCTGGCAGGAGATACGTGACGTGGCCATGCTTGTCTAGCTGGAAGGAGATACGTGACGTGGCCATGATTGTCTAGCTGGCAGGAGATACGTGACGTGGCCATGCTTGTCTAGCTGGCAGGAGATACGTGACGTGGCCATGCTTGTCTAGCTGGCAGGAGATACGTGACGTCGCCATGCTTGTCTAGCTGGCAGGAGATACGTGACGTGGCTATGCTTGTATAGCTGGCAGGAGATACGTGACGTGGCTATGCTTGTATAGCTGGCAGGAGATACGTGACGTGGCCATGCTTGTCTAGCTGGCAGGAGATACGTGACGTGGCCATGCTTGTCTAGCTGGCAGGAGATACGTGACGTGGCCATGCTTGTCTAGCTGGCAGGAGATACGTGACGTAGCTATGCTTGTCTAGCTGGCAGGAGATACGTGTCGTGGCTATCCTTGTCTAGCTGGCATTAGATACGTGACGTGGCCATGCTTGTCTAGCTGGCAGGAGATACGTGACGTGGCCATGATTGTCTAGCTGGAAGGAGATACGTGACGTGGCCATGCTTGTCTAGCTGGCAGGAGATACGTGACGTGGCCATGGTTGTCTAGCTGGCAGGAGATACGTGACGTGGCCATGCTTGTCTAGCTGGCAGGAGATACGTGACGTGGCCATGCTTGTCTAACTGGCAAGAGATACGTGACGTGGCCATGCTTGTCTAGCTGGCAGGAGATACGTGAAGTGGCCATGCTTGTCTAGCTGGCAGGAGATACGTGACGTGGCCATGCTTGTCTAGCTGGCAGGAGATACGTGACGTGGCCATGCTTGTCTAGCTGGCAGGAGATACGTGACGTGGCCATGATTGTCTAGCTGGCAGGAGATACGTGACGTGGCCATGATTGTCTAGCTGGCAGGAGATACGTGACGTGGCCATGCCCTTCTAGCTGGCAGGAGATACGTGACGTGGCCATGCTTGTCTAGCTGGCAGGAGATACGTGACGTGGCCATGATTGTCTAGCTGGCAGGAGATACGTGACGTGGCCATGCTTGTCTAGCTGGCAGGAGATACGTGACGTGGTCATGCTTGTCTAGCTGGCAGGAGATACGTGACGTGGCCATGCTTGTCTAGCTGGCAGGAGATACGTGACGTGGCCATGATTGTCTAGCTGGCAGGAGGTACTGACGTGGCCATGCTTGTCTAGCTGGCAGGAGATACTGACGTGGCCATGCTTGTCTTGCTAGTAGGAGATATGTGATATATCACAGCGGGTCTGGCTGTTATGTGTCACGAGATGTAGCTACGCGTGTCTGGCTGGTGGTAGGTGTCACGTGACAAGATGCAGCATTAGCCACATTTTGAGCAGTCATTAGCGGCGAGAGTAACGAGGTGACGGCGCGTGACGTCACACTAATGGCCCACTGACTGATCGCCTACCCCGTCACCTCTCCTCGCCCGCCCCGCCTGTCGAGCCGCGTCTCCACAACTAACTGATCCCTGAGGCAACTACCTTACATCACCGAGTTAAATTATATCTAATCCGAGCAGTTGTTGACGGACGCCGATAATTATTCGAGTAAGGTTTTTTAGTTTTATCACTGCATATGTTGCTTGAAACCATGCAATCTAGTTTTCATATTCCTCAAAAAATTAAACCCTCTTTTAATCTGGCCATTAGCAGTGTATCCTCTATGGTATATCATAACCCCTCCTCTTTGACATGAAAAGATAGGTTCTGTCACGTATTATGTTTACTCTTTACTACAACTAAAATTTTAACCCAATTGTTTTCCTTACCAATGTTAATAAATCGGGAAAATAACAAACAATAAGTACTTGTAGGTCCTTTACGTTTCTATATGAGGATTAATTAATTTACTTTATAAACAATTTCACATTGTGCTATATTCTAATTTCAATTTAAATATATTCAAATTAAATTATTCTAATTTCGAAATTTTAAAACTATTATTGATAGAATCTTTATTTTAAGCTTGATTCTTATGTTATTTTTGAAGCAACTACAGACCAATGACACGAAAAACATGAAAATTGTAGGTTCCAACATCCCTTAAGGCCTATCGTTTTAAATATAGATGGATAGATTCTGGGAATCGTGAATTTATTTATAAACTAGGAAAGAGTAAAATGTCCATTCAGAGATTCATTGATCATTTTTTTTTACTATAAGCTTGCTAAAAACAAAATACTTTTTACCCAGCATTTACTTGAAACATAAAACAACGTATCTAGAATGTTACTGAATCAGTCATGAATAAAATCCTAGAGTAGCAAGATGAAACATTGTGCTATTACATAAACACACATCTTACTGTTCTACTATATCCATATCTTATACAGTAAAGGAGATAAACTAATAAAATAACGGTATTGTGGCAGCAATATAGTGGGTGGTTTGGTTTCTATGTTTGTATTTGGTCACATCCAAAATATACAAACCAAGATAACATGGAGAGTATTTCGTGTTTTCCAACTCTTTTGAAAGATACTTTAAATTTATTAGCTAAATTGTAAAAAAGTATTTTTTTTAAATCATTTATTATTTTTTACATTACAAAAATAGTATTGGAAAAACTATTTTTCTATATTCATCTTTTTGTTTTCTTTCCAATTCTTAAGAGAAAATAATCCTATAGAATGAATTTAAACCTGTAGTATCGTTCAACTTCTAATAATCTGTTGTTAAAACTTGTAGAATTTTCTTCACATTAAAGAATTTTTATTCATAAATTCTAAAGTTCCAAAAAGACACATTTAGAATATGAGATATTTATGTACAAACTACTTAAAAATATATTGCTCGATATACAATGAAATTTATATCTTAAATGGGGTGTTAGATAATAGTGTGGTTAGGACTACCTTAGTCTACATCGATAGTAATAAAAAGTAAATACTCCTAAAAATAAATAGAATAAACTGTTATCGATCAAATGTCAAAAAGTCGTTAAAAGTTAAAGCAGGAAGACAAAGACATACGACAACCGAAAACAGCCATCAGTAACAGGAGGTGTGACGTCACATCAGTCATGCCTGACGTCATCATCAGTCTACATCCATCTCTGTCAGACCAATGAGAGGACGTTTGCTGTTCCACCCACTTGTCAAACGTTACCTTCCTTTGATCAATTATGACAACCCGTAAGTGAAGGATAAGCCCATCTTGTAGTACTCATCTTGTCTATTTCTTGCCATCTTCTAAGTTAGAAAGTTAAGTTAGAAAGTTAAGTTAGTTAGGAAGTTAAGTTAGAAAGTTTTCTAAGTTAGAAAACGCTTTTTGTTTACTATTACTAGAGACGGCCACTGATACCATCAAAATATCAGTCGATTTGGAATCAATCTGTTACAAAATTATTTTTCATCATACCATAACGATAAACGTTGTTTTCAGAACGGTCAGCTGTGATCGAAACTAGTTGATTCCCGGTGGGTTGGATAAACGTGTTGGTAAAGAAAGTTTTCGGGACTAGACCTCGAAACAGTGGTTTTCGGGACTAGGCCGGAAAAAAACTTCCAATGTTTGACACCAATAGCGCTGCTATTCTGCTTACAGTAACTTAAACCTCGTTGACTCCAATATATAAATGTGAAACAGCTGATTGTTTAGTTGTAAATAGTTCAAATACAAGATAAACAAATAACAACGTAAGAGGGGGTATATAGGTTAAAATTTATTAATTTTTATCCAAACTGTATATTTATTAAGGTGCTATGATGAAAAGTACTGTTCGTAACTCGTCCGAAAGTGATATATTGGTGCTCGATCGAATTCAAGTACTCGGCTTCGCCTCGTACTTGAAACTCGATCTTGCACCGATAACGACCACTTTCCGGACTATAGTCAGGGGCAATAGAACAGGCGTGTCAAGGTCAAATCTTCCAATAAGCCAGCTGATTTTTTCTCATTTAACTACATGTTAATTAGCTTGACCTTCACCCGCCTGTTCTATTGCCCCCGACTATAGTGACGAAATATACTATTTCATCATACCATTGCTATAAACGTTGTTTTCGGAACGGTCAGCCGTGATCGAAACTAGTTTATTCCCGGTGGGTTGGATAAACGTGTTGGTAAACAAAGTTTTCGGGACTAGACCACGAAACAGTGGTTTTCGAGACACTAAACAAGTTAAATTATTTTTATTTTTAATAACAGCTGTAAATAGTTCAAATACAAGATAAACAAATAACAACGTAAGAGGGGGTATATAGGTTAAAATTTATTAATTTTTATCCAAACTGTAAATTTATTAAAGGTGGTATGATGAAAAGTACTGTTCGTAACTTTTCCGAAAGTAGTATATCGGTGCTCGATCGAATTGGAAACTCGATCTTGCACCGATAACGACCTTTTGTTATCACAGCAACTGAATCATATAATGATTCAATAAACTATCCGTCTCCCTTAAGATTAAAATTAAAATTTTGAAAGCCTGTAGAGCCTAGCCCTGCTTGGTTGCCGATGTTATTTATAATGACATTTTGCTCATCTACAGGGCAAAAGGCACCTTTCTTACAGTATGCGCAGATTTCTCTTACAATGTGCACAAGCTGAGATAAAAGGAGGAAAAACATGCTTACCTATTATAAGCCTCCCCACATAACGAGATGAATGAATTTACACTACTATTCAATTTACAGAATTATATAATCTTCTGAAGATGATAGGATGCGAAATGCAATTAAACTGGATTTAATTAAACATCAAATAATGGTGAATTTGTTTCACTATGTTTAGGAAATATTTAGGAGTGGCATATTTCGTCTTCATTTAATGATGTAATTTATAATATTTTGCCTGCCATCTTATTCATTAAATATTATAAAATATCGCAATATATTATTAAATATTCCAAAGAGAATTGTTTTAATTTGCTACAAAATATATTGGAGAATATTCATATTTGTTAGCAAAACAAATGCAAACTCAAAACATTTGGTTTGACCAACGGTGGATCTTCCTCTATTTGGAATCTTTTTTCTGAATACGAATTAAATCCTATTAAGTTCAGATTAATAAATCTGTATGTAATTTTCTTGAAGCTGTAGTGAGTAGTGGGTGCTACATTTTTATTCTACTCAATTACTAAAGAGTATTGTATACATATTTATTATGTACTCTTGAAATTTGAAATGAAAGTGTAAATAACGAGTTTAAAGGTGAGCGATCAGTCTGTAGTCCTATTAATATAACGTCACATCGTATATTCTCGTTGGTTTTGAGCTAATGGCCGCTGGCTAATGGGCTAACGCCGCTTCTGAATGAATGAATGAATGAATGAATGAATGAAAGAATTTATTCCTCAAAATATAAATACAATACAAGATTCCAGAACACTTAATGATAACAACATAATAACATTAATAACATTATTTGGAATCACCTTGGTAAAGAAAAAGTCCACATGGGCATAAAAGCCTGTGCGTGGACTCGTTAATAAGATATTCTTAGATGGGAAATTAAATAATTTCATAAGTTATCTGAGGAAAAAAAACTTGACTGTTAATAAAAAGTGTTACTATTTAGCTTGATAATATGTTATACAAGGTCGGACAGTGTTGCAGTAATGTATCGAAGTGTTGGGCAAAAGATTTACTACAAAGATGTAATATTTTAGATTTTTTTTTTTTAATAATGTGAACAATTTAATAGCAACTAGTACAACAGAAGAATGGTCGTGTTTAAAAAATTGGAAGTTATTGTTATGTAGTGGTTGTCCGTGGGGGGGGGAGGTAAAGATAAGGGTCAGGTCTGCCCATACCTTGTGACGATAAGAGTTTCAGCATCTTCGAGACTGACTGTTATCAACCAG
Source organism: Neoaliturus tenellus (assembly GCA_030545055.2). Taxonomy (NCBI): domain Eukaryota; kingdom Metazoa; phylum Arthropoda; class Insecta; order Hemiptera; family Cicadellidae; genus Neoaliturus; species Neoaliturus tenellus. The sequence goes on from CM061533.1 coordinate 267,073,173, forward strand.
GCATTAATTTTATTTTTAAATCTAGAAAGAGTTGGCAAACGGAAAATTGGAGTGTTTGGAAAAATGTGGCATAAATTTACATAAAGAGTTTGAGCTATATAGAAGGGATTTGTTGTTAAAACAGATTTCTGAAGCTGAATAGAATGAATTCCAACATTTTGTGCATAACGGGTGTGATGAGAGTGTATGACCGGAGAAAATATATTGTTGAAATTTTTATAAATGTGTATTAGAAGAGTTTTTATAAAAAGATGTCTGATAGGAAGAATCTGGGTTTCTGTAAATAGAGCGTCAGAAGGGTATCTTGTTGTTTTTTTGAAAGCAACTTTCAATATGGCTTTTTGGCATACGCTTATAGGCTGGAGTAATGATTTAAACGATCCACCCCAGGCTATAATGCCAAAATTGATAATAGATTGAACATATGCGAAATATGCTAACTTTAATTCATTTATATTCAGTATTTCACCCAACTGCCTGAATGCAAAAATATACTTCCTTAACTTATTGTTTAAAAAATCAATGTGCTCACCCCACTTTAAACGAAAGTCAAAAACAACTCCTAGATATTTATAGGACGAAACTTTCTCAATTGATTCGCAAGAACAATTATTTCCCTGAGGGTCAGTACAGCAATGAATGATTAAATTCTGAAGTTCATAATCTGAGATTCGTTTAAGAGATAACGGCATGAATTTAGTCTTAGATATATTTAACGATAAGATATTTTGATCTAGCCATTTTTTCAGTAATCCAAGATCATACATTGCTTTTTGACGGACTTCGTTCCAATCATTACCATCCAGAAAAATTAGTGTATCATCGGCAAACAAATAGATTTTCCCATATAAATCAAGTTTCGATATGTTGTTTATATAAATCAAAAATAAAATAGGGCCAAGCGTGCTACCTTGAATAACTCCATAGTCAACAGGTAAGAGATCACTCTCCACCCCAGACAAGGAAACACACTGTACCCTGTCGCTAAGGTAGCTGCTAAACCACGCATAAGCGTTCCCACTAATGCCAATATATTTTAGTTTATTTAATAATTTAATTCTATCTACCGAGTCAAAAGCTTTTTTCAAGTCGAGGAAAACTAGCATAGATAGTTTTTTATTAGAAACTGAATTATTAATTTCACTGCAAACATCAAAAAGTGCATCTGTTATATTCTTATCCTGTCTAAACCCATACTGACGCTCGCATATAATATTATTTTTTTGTAAATACAGCACTAATTGTTCTTTTACTATTCTCTCTAAGAGCTTAGAAAGAATATTTAACATAGAGATGGGCCTATAGTTATTCTTGTCTGCATAGTCATTAGATTTAAAGAGGGGGATAACTTTTGCTATTTTCAAGGAGTTAGGGAAAATGCCCTGAGTCAGACTTAGATTAATCACATGTAATAGTGGTTTCAATAGAACATTAATATTATCCTTAAATATTTGTGCCGTTATGCCATCACATCCAGGGGAAGACCCTCCCCGAAGTCCAAGTACATGTCGTATAACATCTTTTTCAGTCACAGTCTGAAGAGTGAACGTGGTGTCAGTTTTATAGTCGGCATCGTTCACAACTGGTTCACCGCTGGAATCGATTTTACTTGCTAAGTTTTGTCCTACCGCAGAAAAAAACTTATTGAATTCATCAGCAATTTGTTTATATGAAGTGATTCCCACATCTGAATTATTGAGGGTTAAGAACTTTTTTATTGGGAAATTATCTTTACGTTTAGATCTACCACTTAGCTCATTGATAATACCCCAAAATAACTTCGGGTCTTTTAGACTTTCATCAAGTTTCCTTCTATAGTAATTCTTTTTAGCTAGTTTTAAGGATGCACTCAAATTTCTTCTAAGTTCGCGGTAGGCATTTATTAAGTTAATATTAAATGGGTGTTTTTTTACTTCCTTGCTTAACCTATCTCTACGCCGGATTTCATTTACCAGATCAAAAGTGATCCAAGGTTTTAACCGTTTATTTCTAGTCGTAATCTTTAATAGTTTTTTAGAGTTTTCCATGGATTTTTTAATTGTATCTGTTAATATTAAAGAACCGGAATTTACGTCTGTACTATTTAAAACAGATGCCCAGTCAGAGTTGGTCAGATGTTGTGTTAATAAGGCGTAATTTAAGGAAGTCCGTGTAACAGTGGCGTTATCGTTATCAGTCGGGTCAGAGTCCAAGTCACCTGTCGCCGTAATCGTGAGTGCCGTGCTGTAGTGATCCGTTATGCTTGTATGTAAAACAGCCGATTTAACTCTAGCCATGTCATGGAAACGAACAAATATATGATCTATACATGAAATGCTATTTTCCGTAACTCTTGTTGGCTTGTCTATACACTTAAAAAGACCAGCCTCCAATAGTATATTTAAATAGGTATTCGAGACCGTGTCACTGTCAAGGATATTTATGTTTATATCTCCTAAAAAAATGCAACTTTTGCTCTTATGAATATGATCGTAATAATGTTCAAGTCCAACTAAAAGTTGATCAATGTTACTGTCGAAAGTTCTGTAGATTGCTAGTAAATTAAAATGTGCATCTAGTATTTCAAAGTCTAAACTCAAGCCATAAACATCACCAAGCGAAATCTGTGAAACAGTAGGAGTGAGTAGTTTGTTTACAAATACAACAACTCCGTCATTTTGGTTTCGTCGAGTGCTTGTTTTGTGCATGTCAAAACCGTCTATAGTAATTGCTTCCCCCCCAGTCAGTCTGCATTCCGTTAGGACAATTAAATCTAGTTTGACAGAAATTAAGTTAATATTGACCAAAATGTCATCGATGTTTTTCAAGATGCTTCTTATGTTGCAATGAAAGATTTTTAAACTGTTCCGACCTGTAGAACATTAATCATAAAATTGATTATACTCAGTAAATGTTTGTAATTCAAGACACGAGTTATTGGAAAAGAAAAACTCAAATTGTCTCTCATCCTCATCTAACCAAACCATTCGCGCACAGAGCCTGCAGCCCAGAGTGTTACATTTCACTTTAAATGGCGTAAGTACAATAATAAGATCAATTAACTATCAACTAAACAACTAACCGAATAAAATACTAATATTAAAAAAATTTAAAACATGTTGGTAAATAGTTTAACAAAAGATATTAGTAGTATAAAAAAAAATTGATTTACATTTAACTAATTTTTACTTCATTAAAGAGCACCATAATGTTGTTTTTTAAACATGAATAAAAAATATAAAAAAAATAAAGGTGTTCCTTAACAACTAACAATAATAACCAAGTACGATACCCATTGTAGCTACAAATTTATTTACAATAAGTGGGAAAAAATTCATTTGAGACTGTTAATAATTTAAGACTCAAAACTTTATTATACGTTTATGGTGCATATTAATATTAAAAGTTTAGTATAGTCTTTATAACACTCATTAAACAGTATAAAACAAAAAGACTTGAATAGAAATGTAATTTAAACTGATTATGACATAATATTGATTTGCTGTATTAGACAAAACACATTCATTTCCCTGCTATAAATAAACGAAAATGTCCTCGATATACCCTCATTAATTTAATATAATATACCCTCTAATTACTTAAATGCATGATATTCATGATTTAAAGGATTTATAAGAAATCTGGAAGAATATATAAAAACGGTCATACTTAACGAGTTGTCAAGATTGAACATAATTGACAAGTAAGTAAATTATTTTAGTCTTTCATTAATTAAAATACTTATTTACTGATTACTTACTTAAATACTAATTTATAACACTCATTAAACAGTATAAAACAAAATGACTTGAATAGAAATGTAATTTAAACTGACTAAGACATAATATTGATTTGCTGTATTGACAAAACAAATTCATTTCACTGCTATAAATAAACGAAAATGTCCTCGATTAATTTAATATAATATACCCTCTAATTAATTAAATGCATGATATTCATGATTTAAATTTAAGTTAAGTTAAGGTCATAATTTAAATTTAAGTTCAGCTCTGTTGAATGAAAGTCATTGCTTACTATCATTGTAGTCATAATAGCACCGTCTATGTCGAACCCTATCTTATACTATACTATAATATGAGCAGTGTCGGAAGGGCTGTGTGTTCCACGATCTCGTAATCTAGGGGATAGATTTGGCTTAAACTTTACATTTAAGTGTGTTTTTGCCCCAAAATCCTATACTTTAATATAAGCAGTGTCTGAAGGGATGTGCGTTACACGATCTCGTAATCTAGCCGATAGATTTTGCTTAAACTTTGCATGTAAGTGTGTTTTTGTCCAAAAATCAGTTTAGAAACACCCTCAATCCCCAAAAAAAAAATCAATTTTTGTCTAAAATTAAGTTTTAAAATCGCAATTTCTTAACATTGGTTTTATAGGTTGCTATTTTGGTAACGAAATAAAAACGAAATGTAAACAAAAGGAAAGTAACAATAATTGTTAAGCAGACTCTTTGAAACAGCTGTTAACTATCAAGAGTTGGTTTTTGGTGGAAATTTAATACCTTTTTTACTATGACACTGTAACAAAAGTGAATTAAAACCAACGAGCAAGGTTCGGTTAACCTGGTACTTATAATTGAAATTCACAATTTTAGTTGCTTGACGAAAAACAAAACATTATTTTACCCCTTATTTTGAACCAAAATACAATTAAATATTGAATAAAGATGTACATTTATTTAAACTCACACGTGTTTTATGTAACAGATTTATCATTGACATAATAGACGTTACTGATTCAAAAGTACCACTGTTACAGCATACCTATATTGGAGCTGTATTAATAAACTCAACGTTAGGCCCACTATATTATTTTTTATTCCATACTATGCTACTAATACTTTTATAATAATTAGTTTTCAAAACCAACTTTGCATACAATTTTCTTTAACTAATCAAAATTGTTAACTCTTTGTTGGGCTTGGCTATGGGGGCAACCAAATTCATCAATATTTTAATGTCCCTATTTTGTCATTGACGTTGGCTTTTGATTTTGTAATACACAATAGTAATAAATAAAAGTTCTACTGTTCTATGAAGCTTGCCTGTGTATTGTGGTGTTGTAATTGCTTGTATAATTGAATGTACTTGCTCGTATATAATGTACTTAGATGAAATAAGAACTATTATTACTATTACGAAAAACTGTTACACTAATGACTTACTTTGGACACGATGCAACACTACATTCAGAGGGGGAACTACGACCAGTAAAGAATTGATGATTGTAGTCTACATCAAAAGTTAATGCTTAAAAAATATTATTTGAAAAATATTATAAATTTTCTAATAAACCCTTGACAGCAGCACGTGGTCCACGGCCAGTGTATGGGAGTTGGCCGGGTCTGGAGCTCTACAATAACAATTCCATCCGTCAGTTTCCGGTCCAAGAGGCTGCGGCGGTCGCGCCAAATGTCTAACATATTAGGCCCTCGACAACAGCTACACGTGATCCACGGCCAGTGTATGGGAGTTGGCCGGGCCTGGAGCTCTACAATAACAATTCCATCCGTCAGTTTCCGGTCCAAGAGGCTGCGGCGGTCGCGCCAAATGTCTAACATATTAGGCCCTCGACAACAGCTACACGTGATCCACGGCCAGTGTATGGGAGTTGGCCGGGCCTGGAGCTCTACAATAACAATTCCATCCATCAGTTTCCGGTCCAAGAGGCTGCGGTGGTCGCGCCAAATGTCTGTCATATTAGGTCCTCGACAACAGATACACGTGATCCACGGCCAGTGTATATGAGTTGGCCGGCCTGGAGCTCTACAATAACAATTCCATCCATCAGTTTCCGGTCCAAGAGGCTGCGGTGGTCGCGCCAAATGTCTGTCATATTAGGCCCTCGACAACAGCCACACGTTATCCACGGCCAGTGTATGGGAGTTGGCCGGCCTGGAGCTCTACAATAACAATTCCATCCATCAGTTTCCGGTCCAAGAGGCTGCGGTGGTCGCGCCAAATGTCTGTCATATTAGGCCCTCGACAACAGCCACACGTGATCCACGGCCAGTGTATGGGAGTTGGCCGGCCTGGAGCTCTACAATAACAATTCCATCCATCAGTTTCCGGTCCAAGAGGCTGCGGTGGTCGCGCCAAATGTCTGTCATATTAGGCCCTTGACAACAGTTACACGTGATCCACGGCCAGTGTATGGGAGTTGGCCGGGTCTGGAGCTCTACAATAACAATTCCATCCATCAGTTTCCGGTCCAAGAGGCTGCGGTGGTCGCGCCAAATGTCTGTCATATTAGGCCCTCGACAACAGCCACACGTGATCCACGGCCAGTGTATGGGAGTTGGCCGGCCTGGAGCTCTACAATAACAATTCCATCCATCAGTTTCCGGTCCAAGAGGCTGCGGTGGTCGCGCCAAATGTCTGTCATATTAGGTCCTCGACAACAGCTACACGTGATCCACGGCCAGTGTATAGGAGTTGGCTGGCCTGGAGCTCTACAATAACAATTCCATCCATCAGTTTCCGGTCCAAGAGGCTGCGGTGGTCGCGCCAAATGTCTGTCATATTAGGCCCTCGACAACAGCCACACGTGATCCACGGCCAGTGTATGGGAGTTGGCCGGCCTGGAGCTCTACAATAACAATTCCATCCATCAGTTTCCGGTCCAAGAGGCTGCGGTGGTCGCGCCAAATGTCTGTCATATTAGGCCCTCGACAACAGCCACACGTGATCCACGGCCAGTGTATGGGAGTTGGCCGGCCTGGAGCTCTACAATAACAATTCCATCCATCAGTTTCCGGTCCAAGAGGCTGCGGTGGTCGCGCCAAATGTCTGTCATATTAGGTCCTCGACAACAGCTACACGTGATCCACGGCCAGTGTATGGGAGTTGGCCGGCCTGGAGCTCTACAATAACAATTCCATCCATCAGTTTCCGGTCCAAGAGGCTGCGGCGGTCGCGCCAAATGTCTGTCATATTAGGTCCTCGACAACAGCTACACGTGATCCACGGCCAGTGTATGGGAGTTGGCCGGGTCTGGAGCTCTACAATAACAATTCCATCCATCAGTTTCCGGTCCAAGAGGCTGCGGTGGTCGCGCCAAATGTCTGTCATATTAGGCCCTCGACAACAGCACGTGATCCACGGCCAGTGTATGGGAGTTGGCCGGGCCTGGAGCTCTACAATAACAATTCCATCCATCAGTTTCCGGTCCAAGAGGCTGCGGTGGTCGCGCCAAATGTCTGTCATATTAGGTCCTCGACAACAGCTACACGTGATCCACGGCCAGTGTATGGGAGTTGGCCGGGTCTGGAGCTCTACAATAACAATTCCATCCATCAGTTTCCGGTCCAAGAGGCTGCGGTGGTCGCGCCAAATGTCTGTCATATTAGGCCCTTGACAACAGCTACACGTGATCCACGGCCAGTGTATAGGAGTTGGCCGGGCCTGGAGCTCTACAATAACAAATCCATCCGTCAGTTTCCGGTCCAAGAGGCTGCGGCGGTCGCGCCAAATGTCTAACATATTAGGCCCTCGACAACAGTTACACGTGATCCACGGCCAGTGTATGGGAGTTGGCCGGGCCTGGAGCTCTACAATAACAATTCCATCCATCAGTTTCCGGTCCAAGAGGCTGCGGTGGTCGCGCCAAATGTCTGTCATATTAGGCCCTTGACAACAGCTACACGTGATCCACGGCCAGTGTATGGGAGTTGGCCGGGCCTGGAGCTCTACAATAACAATTCCATCCATCAGTTTCCGGTCCAAGAGGCTGCGGTGGTCGCGCCAAATGTCTGTCATATTAGGCCCTTGACAACAGCTACACGTGATCCACGGCCAGTGTATGGGAGTTGGCCGGGCCTGGAGCTCTACAATAACAATTCCATCCGTCAGTTTCCGGTCCAAGAGGCTGCGGCGGTCGCGCCAAATGTCTAACATATTAGGCCCTCGACAACAGCTACACGTGATCCACGGCCAGTGTATGGGAGTTGGCCGGGCCTGGAGCTCTACAATAACAATTCCATCCGTCAGTTTCCGGTCCAAGAGGCTGCGGCGGTCGCGCCAAATGTCTAACATATTAGGCCCTCGACAACAGCTACACGTGATCCACGGCCAGTGTATGGGAGTTGGCCGGGTCTGGAGCTCTACAATAACAATTCCATCCATCAGTTTCCGGTCCAAGAGGCTGCGGTGGTCGCGCCAAATGTCTGTCATATTAGGTCCTCGACAACAGCACGTGATCCACGGCCAGTGTATAGGAGTTGGCCGGCCTGGAGCTCTACAATAACAATTCCATCCATCAGTTTCCGGTCCAAGAGGCTGCGGTGGTCGCGCCAAATGTCTGTCATATTAGGCCCTCGACAACAGCACGTGATCCACGGCCAGTGTATGGGAGTTGGCCGGCCTGGAGCTCTACAATAACAATTCCATCCATCAGTTTCCGGTCCAAGAGGCTGCGGTGGTCGCGCCAAATGTCTGTCATATTAGGCCCTCGACAACAGCTACACGTGATCCACGGCCAGTGTATGGGAGTTGGCCGGGTCTGGAGCTCTACAATAACAATTCCATCCATCAGTTTCCGGTCCAAGAGGCTGCGGTGGTCGCGCCAAATGTCTGTCATATTAGGCCCTCGACAACAGCACGTGATCCACGGCCAGTGTATGGGAGTTGGCCGGCCTGGAGCTCTACAATAACAATTCCATCCATCAGTTTCCGGTCCAAGAGGCTGCGGCGGTCGCGCCAAATGTCTGTCATATTAGGCCCTCGACAACAGCACGTGATCCACGGCCAGTGTATGGGAGTTGGCCGGCCTGGAGCTCTACAATAACAATTCCATCCATCAGTTTCCGGTCCAAGAGGCTGCGGTGGTCGCGCCAAATGTCTGTCATATTAAGCCCTCGACAACAGCACGTGATCCACGGCCAGTGTATGGGAGTTGGCCGGCCTGGAGCTCTACAATAACAATTCCATCCATCAGTTTCCGGTCCAAGAGGCTGCGGTGGTCGCGCAAAATGTCTGTCATATTAGGCCCTCGACAACAGCTACACGTGGTCCACGGCCAGTGTATGGGAATTGGCCGGGTCTGGAGCTCTACAATAACAATTCCATCCATCAGTTTCCGGTCCAAGAGGCTGCGGTGGTCGCGCCAAATGTCTGTCATATTAGGCCCTCGACAACAGCACGTGATCCACGGCCAGTGTATGGGAGTTGGCCGGCCTGGAGCTCTACAATAACAATTCCATCCATCAGTTTCCGGTCCAAGAGGCTGCGGCGGTCGCGCCAAATGTCTGTCATATTAGGCCCTCGACAACAGCTACACGTGATCCACGGCCAGTGTATGGGAGTTGGCCGGCCTGGAGCTCTACAATAACAATTCCATCCATCAGTTTCCGGTCCAAGAGGCTGCGGCGGTCGCGCCAAATGTCTGTCATATTAGGCCCTCGACAACAGCTACACGTGATCCAAGGCCAGTGTATGGGAGTTGGCCGGCCTGGAGCTCTACAATAACAATTCCATCCATCAGTTTCCGGTCCAAGAGGCTGCGGCGGTCGCGCCAAATGTCTGTCATATTAGGCCCTCGACAACAGCACGTGATCCACGGCCAGTGTATGGGAGTTGGCCGGCCTGGAGCTCTACAATAACAATTCCATCCATCAGTTTCCGGTCCAAGAGGCTGCGGCGGTCGCGCCAAATGTCTGTCATATTAGGCCCTCGACAACAGCTACACGTGATCCACGGCCAGTGTATGGGAGTTGGCCGGGCCTGGATCTCTACAATAACAATTCTATCCATCAGTTTCCGGTCCAAGAGGCTGCGGCGGTCGCGCCAAATGTCTGTCATATTAGGCCCTTGACAACAGCTACACGTGGTCCACGGCCAGTGTATGGGAGTTGGCCGGCCTGGAGCTCTACAATAACAATTCCATCCATCAGTTTCCGGTCCAAGAGGCTGCGTCGGTCGCGCCAAATGTCTGTCATATTAGGCCCTCGACAACAGCTACACGTGATCCACGGCCAGTGTATGGGAGTTGGCCGGGCCTGGAGCTCTACAATAACAATTCCATCCATCAGTTTCCGGTCCAAGAGGCTGCGGCGGTCGCGCCAAATGTCTGTCATATTAGGCCCTTGACAACAGCTACACGTGGTCCACGGCCAGTGTATGGGAGTTGGCCGGCCTGGAGCTCTACAATAACAATTCCATCCATCAGTTTCCGGTCCAAGAGGCTGCGTCGGTCGCGCCAAATGTCTGTCATATTAGGCCCTCGACAACAGCTACACGTGGTCCACGGCCAGTGTATGGGAGTTGGCCGGCCTGGAGCTCTACAATAACAATTCCATCCATCAGTTTCCGGTCCAAGAGGCTGCGGCGGTCGCGCCAAATGTCTGTCATATTAGGCCCTCGACAACAGCTACACGTGATCCACGGCCAGTGTATGGGAGTTGGCCGGCCTGGAGCTCTACAATAACAATTCCATCCATCAGTTTCCGGTCCAAGAGGCTGCGGCGGTCGCGCCAAATGTCTGTCATATTAGGCCCTCGACAACAGCTACACGTGATCCACGGCCAGTGTATGGGAGTTGGCCGGGCCTGGAGCTCTACAATAACAATTCCATCCATGAATTTCCGGTCCAAGAGGCTGCGGCGGTCGCGCCAAATGTCTGTCATATTAGGCACTCGACAACAGCTACACGTGATCCACGGCCAGTGTATGGGAGTTGGCCGGCCTGGAGCTCTACAATAACAATTCCATCCATCAGTTTCCGGTCCAAGAGGCTGCGGCGGTCGCGCCAAATGTCTGTCATATTAGGCCCTCGACAACAGCAACACGTGATCCAAGGCCAGTGTATGGGAGTTGGCCGGGCCTGGAGCTCTACAATAACAATTCCATCCATCAGTTTCCGGTCCAAGAGGCTGCGGCGGTCGCGCCAAATGTCTGTCATATTAGGCCCTCGACAACAGCTACACGTGATCCACGGCCAGTGTATGGGAGTTGGCCGGCCTGGAGCTCTACAATAACAATTCCATCCATCAGTTTCCGGTCCAAGAGGCTGCCGCGGTCGCGCCAAATGTCTGTCATATTAGGCCCTCGACAACAGCTACACGTGATCCACGGCCAGTGTATGGGAGTTGGCCGGCCTGGAGCTCTACAATAACAATTCCATCCATCAGTTTCCGGTCCAAGAGGCTGCGGCGGTCGCGCCAAATGTCTGTCATATTAGGCCCTCGACAACAGCTACACGTGATCCACGGCCAGTGTATGGGAGTTGGCCGGCCTGGAGCTCTACAATAACAATTCCATCAATCAGTTTCCGGTCCAAGAGGCTGCGGCGGTCGCGCCAAATGTCTGTCATATTAGGCCCTCGACAACAGCTACACGTGATCCACGGCCAGAGTATGGGAGTTGGCCGGGCCTGGAGCTCTACAATAACAATTCCATCCATCAGTTTCCGGTCCAAGAGGCTGCGGCGGTCGCGCCAAATGTCTGTCATATTAGGCCCTCGACAACAGCTACACGTGATCCACGGCCAGTGTATGGGAGTTGGCCGGGCCTGGAGCTCTACAATAACAATTCCATCCATCAGTTTCCGGTCCAAGAGGCTGCGGCGGTCGCGCCAAATGTCTGTCATATTAGGCCCTCGACAACAGCTACACGTGATCCACGGCCAGTGTATGGGAGTTGGCCGGCCTGGAGCTCTACAATAACAATTCCATCCATCAGTTTCCGGTCCAAGAGGCTGCAGCGGTCGCGCCAAATGTCTGTCATATTAGGCCCTCGACAACAGCTACACGTGATCCACGGCCAGTGTATGGGAGTTGGCCGGGCCTGGAGCTCTACAATAACAATTCCATCCATCAGTTTCCGGTCCAAGAGGCTGCTCGGCGGTCGCGCCAAATGTCTGTCATATTAGGCCCTCGACAACAGCTACACGTGATCCAAGGCCAGTGTATGGGAGTTGGCCGGGCCTGCAGCTCTACAATAACAATTCCATCCATCAGGTTCCGGTCCAAGAGGCTGCGGCGGTCGCGCCAAATGTCTGTCATATTAGGCCCTCGACAACAGCACGTGATCCACGGCCAGTGTATGGGAGTTGGCCGGCCTGGAGCTCTACAATAACAATTCCATCCATCAGTTTCCGGTCCAAGAGGCTGCGGCGGTCGCGCCAAATGTCTGTCATATTAGGCCCTCGACAACAGCACGTGATCCACGGCCAGTGTATGGGAGTTGGCCGGCCTGGAGCTCTACAATAACAATTCCCTCCATCAGTTTCCGGTCCAAGAGGCTGCAGCGGTCGCGCCAAATGTCTGTCATATTGGGCCTTCGACAACAGCACGTGATCCACGGCCAGTGTATGGGAGTTGGCCGGCCTGGAGCTCTACAATAACAATTCCATCCATCAGTTTCCGGTCCAAGAGGCTGCGGCGGTCGCGCCAAATGTCTGTCATATTAGGTTCTCGACAACAGCACGTGATCAACGGCCAGTGTATGGGAGTTGGCCGGCCTGGAGCTCTACAATAACAATTCCATCCATCAGTTTCCGGTCCAAGAGGCTGCGGCGGTCGCGCCAAATGTCTGTCATATTAGGCCCTCGACAACAGCTACACGTGATCCAAGGCCAGTGTATGGGAGTTGGCCGGGCCTGGAGCTCTACAATAACAATTCCATCCATCAGTTTCCGGTCCAAGAGGCTGCGGCGGTCGCGCCAAATGTCTGTCATATTAGGCCCTCGACAACAGCTACACGTGATCCACGGCCAGTGTATGGGAGTTGGCCGGCCTGGAGCTCTACAATAACAATTCCATCCATCAGTTTCCGGTCCAAGAGGCTGCTCGGCGGTCGCGCCAAATGTCTGTCATATTAGGCCCTCGACAACAGCTACACGTGATCCAAGGCCAGTGTATGGGAGTTGTCCGGGCCTGGAGCTCTACAATAACCATTCCATCCATCAGTTTCCGGTCCAAGAGGCTGCGGCGGTCGCGCCAAATGTCTGTCATATTAGGCCCTCGACAACAGCACGTGATCCACGGCCAGTGTATGGGAGTTGGCAGGCCTGGAGCTCTACAATAACAATTCCATCCATCAGTTTCCGGTCCAAGAGGCTGCGGCGGTCGCGCCAAATGTCTGTCATATTAGGCCCTCGACAACAGCTACACGTGATCCAAGGCCAGTGTATGGGAGTTGGCCGGCCTGGAGCTCTACAATAACAATTCCATCCATCAGTTTCCGGTCCAAGAGGCTGCGGCGGTCGCGCCAAATGTCTGTCATATTAGGCCCTCGACAACAGCTACACGTGATCCAAGGCCAGTGTATGGGAGTTGGCCGGCCTGGAGCTCTACAATAACAATTCCATCCATCAGTTTCCGGTCCAAGAGGCTGCGGCGGTCGCGCCAAATGTCTGTCATATTAGGCCCTCGACAACAGCTACACGTGATCCAAGGCCAGTGTATGGGAGTTGGCCGGGCCTGGAGCTCTACAATAACAATTCCATCCATCAGTTTCCGGTCCAAGAGGCTGCGGTGGTCGCGCCAAATGTCTGTCATATTATGCCCTCGACAACAGCTACACGTGATCCAAGGCCAGTGTATGGGAGTTGGCCGGGCCTGGAGCTCTACAATAACAATTCCATCCATCAGTTTCCGGTCCAAGAGGCTGCGGCGGTCGCGCCAAATGTCTGTCATATTAGGCTCTCGACAACAGCTACACGTGATCCAAGGCCAGTGTATGGGAGTTGGCCGGGCCTGGAGCTCTACAATAACAATTCCATCCATCAGTTTCCGGTCCAAGAGGCTGCGGCGGTCGCGCCAAATGTCTGTCATATTAGGCCCTCGACAACAGCACGTGATCCACGGCCAGTGTATGGGAGTTGGCCGGCCTGGAGCTCTACAATAACAATTCCATCCATCAGTTTCCGGTCCAAGAGGCTGCGGCGGTCGCGCCAAATGTCTGTCATATTAGGCCCTCGACAACAGCTACACGTGATCCAAGGCCAGTGTATGGGAGTTGGCCGGGCCTGGAGCTCTACAATAACAATTCCATCCATCAGTTTCCGGTCCAAGAGGCTGCGGCGGTCGCGCCAAATGTCTGTCATATTAGGCCCTCGACAACAGCTACACGTGATCCAAGGCCAGTGTATGGGAGTTGGCCGGGCCTGGAGCTCTACAATAACAATTCCATCCATCAGTTTCCGGTCCAAGAGGCTGCGGCGGTCGCGCCAAATGTCTGTCATATTAGGCCCTCGACAACAGCTACACGTGATCCAAGGCCAGTGTATGGGAGTTGGCCGGCCTGGAGCTCTACAATAACAATTCCATCCATCAGTTTCCGGTCCAAGAGGCTGCGGCGGTCGCGCCAAATGTCTGTCATATTAGGCCCTCGACAACAGCTACACGTGATCCAAGGCCAGTGTATGGGAGTTGGCCGGGCCTGGAGCTCTACAATAACAATTCCATCCATCAGTTTCCGGTCCAAGAGGCTGCGGCGGTCGCGCCAAATGTCTGTCATATTAGGCCCTCGACAACAGCACGTGATCCACGGCCAGTGTATGGGAGTTGGCCGGGCCTGGAGCTCTACAATAACAATTCCATCCATCAGTTTCCGGTCCAAGAGGCTGCGGCGGTCGCGCCAAATGTCTGTCATATTAGGCCCTCGACAACAGCAACACGTGATCCAAGGCCAGTGTATGGGAGTTGGCCGGGCCTGGAGCTCTACAATAACAATTCCATCCATCAGTTTCCGGTCCAAGAGGCTGCGGCGGTCGCGCCAAATGTCTGTCATATTAGGCCCTCGACAACAGCTACACGTGATCCACGGCCAGTGTATGGGAGTTGGCCGGGCCTGGAGCTCTACAATAACAATTCCATCCATCAGTTTCCGGTCCAAGAGGCTGCGGCGGTCGCGCCAAATGTCTGTCATATTAGGCCCTCGACAACAGCTACACGTGATCCACGGCCAGTGTATGGGAGTTGGCCGGCCTGGAGCTCTACAATAACAATTCCATCCATCAGTTTCCGGTCCAAGAGGCTGCGGCGGTCGCGCCAAATGTCTGTCATATTAGGCCCTCGACAACAGTTACACGTGATCCACGGCCAGTGTATGGGAGTTGGCCGGGCCTGGAGCTCTACAATAACAATTCCATCCATCAGTTTCCGTTCCAAGAGGCTGCGGCGGTCGCGCCAAATGTCTGTCATATTAGGCCCTCGACAACAGTTACACGTGATCCACGGCCAGTGTATGGGAGTTGGCCGGGCCTGGAGCTCTACAATAACAATTCCATCCATCAGTTTCCGTTCCAAGAGGCTGCTCGGCGGTCGCGCCAAATGTGTAACATATTAGGCCCTTGACAACAGCTACACGTGATCCAGGGCCAGTGTATGGGAGTTGGCCGGGCCTGGAGCTCTACAATAACAATTCCATCCGTCAGTTTCCGGTCCAAGAGGCTGCTCGGCGGTCGCGCCAAATGTCTGTCATATTAGGCCCTCGACAACAGCACGTGATCCACGGCCAGTGTATGGGAGTTGCCCGGGCCTGGAGCTCTACAACAACAATTCCATCCATCAGTTTCCGTTCCAAGAGGCTGCTCGGCGGTCGCGCCAAATGTCTGTCATATTAGGCCCTCGACAACAGCACGTGATCCACGGCCAGTGTATGGGAGTTGGCCTGGCCTAGAGATCTACAATAACAATTCCATCCATCAGTTTCCGTTCCAAGAGGCTGCGGCGGTCGCGCCAAATGTCAGTCATATTAGGCCCTCGAAAACAGCACGTGATCCACGGCCAGTGTATGGGAGTTGGCCGGGCCTGGAGATCTACAACAACAATTCCATCCATCAGTTTCCGTTCCAAGAGGCTGCTCGGCGGTCGCGCCAAATGTCAGTCATATTAGGCCCTCGACAACAGCACGTGATCCACGGCCAGTGTATGGGAGTTGGCCGGGCCTGGAGATCTACAATAACAATTCCATCCATCAGTTTCCGGTCCAAGAGGCTGCGGCGGTCGCGCCAAATGTCAGTCATATTAGGCCCTCGACAACAGCTACACGTGATCCACGGCCAGTGTATGGGAGTTGGCCGGGCCTGGAGATCTACAACAACAATTCCATCCATCAGTTTCCGTTCCAAGAGGCTGCTCGGCGGTCGCGCCAAATGTCAGTCATATTAGGCCCTCGACAACAGCACGTGATCCACGGCCAGTGTATGGGAGTTGGCCGGGCCTGGAGATCTACAATAACAATTCCATCCATCAGTTTCCGGTCCAAGAGGCTGCGGCGGTCGCGCCAAATGTCAGTCATATTAGGCCCTCGACAACAGCACGTGATCCACGGCCAGTGTATGGGAGTTGGCAGGCCTGGAGCTCTACAATAACAATTCCATCCATCAGTTTCCGGTCCAAGAGGCTGCGGCGGTCGCGCCAAATGTCTGTCATATTAGGCCCTCGACAACAGCTACACGTGATCCAAGGCCAGTGTATGGGAGTTGGCCGGCCTGGAGCTCTACAATAACAATTCCATCCATCAGTTTCCGGTCCAAGAGGCTGCGGCGGTCGCGCCAAATGTCTGTCATATTAGGCCCTCGACAACAGCTACACGTGATCCAAGGCCAGTGTATGGGAGTTGGCCGGCCTGGAGCTCTACAATAACAATTCCATCCATCAGTTTCCGGTCCAAGAGGCTGCGGCGGTCGCGCCAAATGTCTGTCATATTAGGCCCTCGACAACAGCTACACGTGATCCAAGGCCAGTGTATGGGAGTTGGCCGGGCCTGGAGCTCTACAATAACAATTCCATCCATCAGTTTCCGGTCCAAGAGGCTGCGGTGGTCGCGCCAAATGTCTGTCATATTATGCCCTCGACAACAGCTACACGTGATCCAAGGCCAGTGTATGGGAGTTGGCCGGGCCTGGAGCTCTACAATAACAATTCCATCCATCAGTTTCCGGTCCAAGAGGCTGCGGCGGTCGCGCCAAATGTCTGTCATATTAGGCTCTCGACAACAGCTACACGTGATCCAAGGCCAGTGTATGGGAGTTGGCCGGGCCTGGAGCTCTACAATAACAATTCCATCCATCAGTTTCCGGTCCAAGAGGCTGCGGCGGTCGCGCCAAATGTCTGTCATATTAGGCCCTCGACAACAGCACGTGATCCACGGCCAGTGTATGGGAGTTGGCCGGCCTGGAGCTCTACAATAACAATTCCATCCATCAGTTTCCGGTCCAAGAGGCTGCGGCGGTCGCGCCAAATGTCTGTCATATTAGGCCCTCGACAACAGCTACACGTGATCCAAGGCCAGTGTATGGGAGTTGGCCGGGCCTGGAGCTCTACAATAACAATTCCATCCATCAGTTTCCGGTCCAAGAGGCTGCGGCGGTCGCGCCAAATGTCTGTCATATTAGGCCCTCGACAACAGCTACACGTGATCCAAGGCCAGTGTATGGGAGTTGGCCGGGCCTGGAGCTCTACAATAACAATTCCATCCATCAGTTTCCGGTCCAAGAGGCTGCGGCGGTCGCGCCAAATGTCTGTCATATTAGGCCCTCGACAACAGCTACACGTGATCCAAGGCCAGTGTATGGGAGTTGGCCGGCCTGGAGCTCTACAATAACAATTCCATCCATCAGTTTCCGGTCCAAGAGGCTGCGGCGGTCGCGCCAAATGTCTGTCATATTAGGCCCTCGACAACAGCTACACGTGATCCAAGGCCAGTGTATGGGAGTTGGCCGGGCCTGGAGCTCTACAATAACAATTCCATCCATCAGTTTCCGGTCCAAGAGGCTGCGGCGGTCGCGCCAAATGTCTGTCATATTAGGCCCTCGACAACAGCACGTGATCCACGGCCAGTGTATGGGAGTTGGCCGGGCCTGGAGCTCTACAATAACAATTCCATCCATCAGTTTCCGGTCCAAGAGGCTGCGGCGGTCGCGCCAAATGTCTGTCATATTAGGCCCTCGACAACAGCTACACGTGATCCACGGCCAGTGTATGGGAGTTGGCCGGCCTGGAGCTCTACAATAACAATTCCATCCATCAGTTTCCGGTCCAAGAGGCTGCGGCGGTCGCGCCAAATGTCTGTCATATTAGGCCCTCGACAACAGTTACACGTGATCCACGGCCAGTGTATGGGAGTTGGCCGGGCCTGGAGCTCTACAATAACAATTCCATCCATCAGTTTCCGTTCCAAGAGGCTGCTCGGCGGTCGCGCCAAATGTGTAACATATTAGGCCCTTGACAACAGCTACACGTGATCCAGGGCCAGTGTATGGGAGTTGGCCGGGCCTGGAGCTCTACAATAACAATTCCATCCGTCAGTTTCCGGTCCAAGAGGCTGCTCGGCGGTCGCGCCAAATGTCTGTCATATTAGGCCCTCGACAACAGCACGTGATCCACGGCCAGTGTATGGGAGTTGCCCGGGCCTGGAGCTCTACAACAACAATTCCATCCATCAGTTTCCGTTCCAAGAGGCTGCTCGGCGGTCGCGCCAAATGTCTGTCATATTAGGCCCTCGACAACAGCACGTGATCCACGGCCAGTGTATGGGAGTTGGCCGGGCCTAGAGATCTACAATAACAATTCCATCCATCAGTTTCCGTTCCAAGAGGCTGCGGCGGTCGCGCCAAATGTCAGTCATATTAGGCCCTCGAAAACAGCACGTGATCCACGGCCAGTGTATGGGAGTTGGCCGGGCCTGGAGATCTACAACAACAATTCCATCCATCAGTTTCCGTTCCAAGAGGCTGCTCGGCGGTCGCGCCAAATGTCAGTCATATTAGGCCCTCGACAACAGCACGTGATCCACGGCCAGTGTATGGGAGTTGGCCGGGCCTGGAGATCTACAATAACAATTCCATCCATCAGTTTCCGGTCCAAGAGGCTGCGGCGGTCGCGCCAAATGTCAGTCATATTAGGCCCTCGACAACAGCACGTGATCCACGGCCAGTGTATGGGAGTTGGCCGGGCCTGGAGATCTACAACAACAATTCCATCCATCAGTTTCCGGTCCAAGAGGCTGCTCGGCGGTCGCGCCAAATGTCAGTCATATTAGGCCCTCGACAACAGCTACACGTGATCCACGGCCAGTGTATGGGAGTTGGCCGGGCCTGGAGATCTACAACAACAATTCCATCCATCAGTTTCCGTTCCAAGAGGCTGCTCGGCGGTCGCGCCAAATGTCAGTCATATTAGGCCCTCGACAACAGCACGTGATCCACGGCCAGTGTATGGGAGTTGGCCGGGCCTGGAGATCTACAATAACAATTCCATCCATCAGTTTCCGGTCCAAGAGGCTGCGGCGGTCGCGCCAAATGTCAGTCATATTAGGCCCTCGACAACAGCACGTGATCCACGGCCAGTGTATGGGAGTTGCCCGGGCCTGGAGCTCTACAATAACAATTCCATCCATCAGTTTCCAGTCCAAGAGGCTGCGGCGGTCACACCAAATGTCTGTCATATTAGGCCCTCGACAACAGCTACACGTGATCCACGGCCAGTGTATGGGAGTTGGCCGGGCCTGGAGCTCTACAATAACAATTCCATCCATCAGTTTCCAGTCCAAGAGGCTGCGGCGGTCGCACCAAATGTCTGTCATATTAGGCCCTCGACAACAGTTACACGTGATCCACGGCCAGTGTATGGGAGTTGGCCGGGCCTGGAGCTCTACAATAACAATTCCATCCATCAGTTTCCGGTCCAAGAGGCTGCGGCGGTCGCGCCAAATGTCTGTCATATTAGGCTCTCGACAACAGCACGTGATCCACGGCCAGTGTATGGGAGTTGGCCGGGCCTGGAGCTCTACAATAACAATTCCATCCATCAGTTTCCGGTCCAAGAGGCGGCGGCGGTCGCGCCAAATGTCTGTCATATTAGGCCCTCGACAACAGTTACACGTGATCCACGGCCAGTGTATGGGAGTTGGCCGGGCCTGGAGCTCTACAATAACAATTCCATCCATCAGTTTCCGGTCCAAGAGGCTGCGGCGGTCGCGCCAAATGTCTGTCATATTAGGCTCTCGACAACAGCACGTGATCCACGGCCAGTGTATGGGAGTTGGCCGGGCCTGGAGCTCTACAATAACAATTCCATCCATCAGTTTCCAGTCCAAGAGGCTGCGGCGGTCGCACCAAATGTCTGTCATATTAGGCCCTCGACAACAGTTACACGTGATTCACGGCCAGTGTATGGGAGTTGGCCGGGCCTGGAGCTCTACAATAACAATTCCATCCATCAGTTTCCGGTCCAAGAGGCTGCGGCGGTTGCGCCAAATGTCTGTCATATTAGGCTCTCGACAACAGCACGTGATCCACGGCCAGTGTATGGGAGTTGGCCGGGCCTGGAGCTCTACAATAACAATTCCATCCATCAGTTTCCGGTCCAAGAGGCGGCGGCGGTCGCGCCAAATGTCTGTCATATTAGGCCCTCGACAACAGTTACACGTGATCCACGGCCAGTGTATGGGAGTTGGCCGGGCCTGGAGCTCTACAATAACAATTCCATCCATCAGTTTCCGGTCCAAGAGGCTGCGGCGGTCGCGCCAAATGTCTGTCATATTAGGCCCTCGACAACAGCTACATGTGATCCACGGCCAGTGTATGGGAGTTGGCCGGGCCTGGAGCTTTACAATAACAATTCCATCCGTCAGTTTCCGTTCCAAGAGGCTGCGTCGGTCGCGCCAAATGTCTGTCATATTAGGCCCTCGACAACAGCTACACGTGATCCACGGCCAGTGTATGGGAGTTGGCCGGGCCTGGAGCTCTACAATAACAATTCCATCCATCAGTTTCCGGTCCAAGAGGCTGCGGCGGTCGCGCCAAATGTCTGTCATATTAGGCCCTTGACAACAGCTACACGTGATCCACGGCCAGTGTATGGGAGTTGGCCGGGCCTGGAGCTCTACAATAACAATTCCATCCATCAGTTTCCGGTCCAAGAGGCTGCGGTGGTCGCGCCAAATGTCTGTCATATTAGGCCCTCGACAACAGCTACACGTGATCCACGGCCAGTGTATGGGAGTTGGCCGGGCCTGGAGCTCTACAATAACAATTCCATCCATCAGTTTCCGGTCCAAGAGGCTGCGGTGGTCGCGCCAAATGTCTGTCGTATTAGGCCCTCGACAACAGCTACACGTGATCCACGGCCAGTGTATGGGAGTTGGCCGGGCCTGGAGCTCTACAATAACAATTCCATCCATCAGTTTCCGGTCCAAGAGGCTGCGGCGGTCGCGCCAAATGTCTGTCATATTAGGCCCTCGACAACAGCACGTGATCCACGGCCAGTGTATGGGAGTTGGCCGGGCCTGGAGCTCTACAATAACAATTCCATCCATCAGTTTCCGGTCCAAGAGGCTGCGGCGGTCGCGCCAAATGTCTGTCATATTAGGCCCTCGACAACAGCTACACGTGATCCACGGCCAGTGTATGGGAGTTGGCCGGCCTGGAGCTCTACAATAACAATTCCATCCATCAGTTTCCGGTCCAAGAGGCTGCGGCGGTCGCGCCAAATGTCTGTCATATTAGGCCCTCGACAACAGCACGTGATCCACGGCCAGTGTATGGGAGTTGGCCGGCCTGGAGCTCTACAATAACAATTCCATCCATCAGTTTCCGGTCCAAGAGGCTGCGGCGGTCGCGCCAAATGTCTGTCATATTAGGCCCTCGACAACAGCTAAACGTGATCCACGGCCAGTGTATGGGAGTTGGCCGGCCTGGAGCTCTACAATAACAATTCCATCCATCAGTTTCCGGTCCAAGAGGCTGCGGCGGTCGCGCCAAATGTCTGTCATATTAGGCCCTCGACAACAGCACGTGATCCACGGCCAGTGTATGGGAGTTGGCCGGGCCTGGAGCTCTACAATAACAATTCCATCCATCAGTTTCCGGTCCAAGAGGCTGCGGCGGTCGCGCCAAATGTCTGTCATATTAGGCCCTCGCAAACAGCTACACGTGATCCACGGCCAGTGTATGGGAGTTGGCCGGCCTGGAGCTCTACAATAACAATTCCATCCATCAGTTTCTGGTCCAAGAGGCTGCGGCGGTCGCGCCAAATGTCTGTCATATTAGGCCCTCGACAACAGCCACACGTGATCCACGGCCAGTGTATGGGAGTTGGCCGGGCCTGGAGCTCTACAATAACAATTCCATCCATCAGTTTCCGGTCCAAGAGGCTGCGGCGGTCGCGCCAAATGTCTGTCATATTAGGCCCTCGACAACAGCACGTGATCCACGGCCAGTGTATGGGAGTTGGCCGGGCCTGGAGCTCTACAATAACAATTCCATCCATCAGTTTCCGGTCCAAGAGGCTGCGGCGGTCGCGCCAAATGTCTGTCATATTAGGCCCTCGACAAGAGCACGTGATCCACGGCCAGTGTATGGGAGTTGGCCGGGCCTGGAGCTCTACAATAACAATTCCATCCATCAGTTTCCGGTCCAAGAGGCTGCGGCGGTCGCGCCAAATGTCTGTCATATTAGGCCCTCGACAACAGCCACACGTGATCCACGGCCAGTGTATGGGAGTTGGCCGGCCTGGAGCTCTACAATAACAATACCATCCATCAGTTTCCGGTCCAAGAGGCTGCGGCGGTCGCGCCAAATGTCTGTCATATTAGGCCCTCGACAACAGCATGTGATCCACGGCCAGTGTATGGGAGTTGGCCGGCCTGGAGCTCTACAATAACAATTCCATCCATCAGTTTCCGGTCCAAGAGGCTGCGGCGGTCGCGCCAAATGTCTGTCATATTAGGCCCTCGACAACAGCCACACGTGATCCACGGCCAGTGTATGGGAGTTGGCCGGCCTGGAGCTCTACAATAACAATTCCATCCATCAGTTTCCGGTCCAAGAGGCTGCGGTGGTCGCGCCAAATGTCTGTCATATTAGGCCCTCGACAACAGCACGTGATCCACGGCCAGTGTATGGGAGTTGGCCGGGCCTGGAGCTCTACAATAACAATTCCATCCATCAGTTTCCGGTCCAAGAGACTGCGGTGGTCGCGCCAAATGTCTGTCATATTAGGCCCTCGACAACAGCACGTGATCCACGGCCAGTGTATGGGAGTTGGCCGGGCCTGGAGCTCTACAATAACAATTCCATCCATCAGTTTCCGGTCCAAGAGGCTGCGGCGGTCGCGCCCAATGTCTGTCATATTAGGCCCTCGACAACAGCACGTGATCCACGGCCAGTGTATGGGAGTTGGCCGGGCCTGGAGCTCTACAATAACAATTCCATCCATCAGTTTCCGGTCCAAGAGGCTGCGGTGGTCGCGCCAAATGTCTGTCATATTAGGCCCTCGACAACAGCTACACGTGATCCACGGCCAGTGTATGGTAGTTGGCTGGGCCTGGAGCTCCACAATAACAATTCCATCCATCAGTTTCCGGTCCAAGAGGCTGCGGTGGTCGCGCCAAATGTCTGTCATATTAGGCCCTCGACAACAGCTACACGTGATCCACGGCCAGTGTATGGGAGTTGGCCGGGCCTGGAGCTCTACAATAACAATTCCATCCATCAGTTTCCGGTCCAAGAGGCTGCGTCGGTCGCGCCAAATGTCTGTCATATTAGGCCCTCGACAACAGCACGTGATCCACGGCCAGTGTATGGGAGTTGGCCGGGCCTGGAGCTCTACAATAACAATTCCATCCATCAGTTTCCGGTCCAAGAGGCTGCGTCGGTCGCGCCAAATGTCTGTCATATTAGGCCCTCGACAACAGCTACACGTGATCCACGGCCAGTGTATGGGAGTTGCCCGGGCCTGGAGCTCTACAATAACAATTCCATCCATCAGTTTTCGGTCCAAGAGGCTGCGGTGGTCGCGCCAAATGTCTGTCATATTAGGCCCTCGACAACAGCTACACGTGATCCACGGCCAGTGTATGGGAGTTGGCCGGGCCTGGAGCTCTACAATAACAATTCCATCCATCAGTTTCCGGTCCAAGAGGCTGCTGTGGTCGCGCCAAATGTCTGTCATATTAGGCCCTCGACAACAGCTACACGTGATCCACGGCCAGTGTATGGGAGTTGGCCGGGCCTGGAGCTCTACAATAACAATTCCATCCATCAGTTTCCGGTCCAAGAGGCTGCGGTGGTCGCGCCAAATGTCTGTCATATTAGGCCCTCGACAACAGCTACACGTGATCCACGGCCAGTGTATGGGAGTTGGCCGGGCCTGGAGCTCTACAATAACAATTCCATCCGTCAGTTTCCGGTCCAAGAGGCTGCGGCGGTCGCGCCAAATGTCTGTCATATTAGGCCCTCGACAACAGCACGTGATCCACGGCCAGTGTATGGGAGTTGGCCGGGCCTGGAGCTCTACAATAACAATTCCATCCGTCAGTTTCCGGTCCAAGAGGCTGCGGCGGTCGCGCCAAATGTCTGTCATATTAGGCCCTCGACAACAGCTACACGTGATCCACGGCCAGTGTATGGGAGTTGGCCGGGCCTGGAGCTCTACAATAACAATTCCATCCGTCAGTTTCCGGTCCAAGAGGCTGCGGCGGTCGCGCCAAATGTCTGTCATATTAGGCCCTCGACAACAGCCACACGTGATCCACGGCCAGTGTATGGAGTTGGCCGGGCCTGGAGCTCTACAATAACAATTCCATCCGTCAGTTTCCGGTCCAAGAGGCTGCGGCGGTCGCGCCAAATGTCTGTCATATTAGGCCCTCGACAACAGCACGTGATCCACGGCCAGTGTATGGGAGTTGGCCGTCCTGGAACTCTACAATAACAATTCCATCCATCAGTTTCCGGTCCAAGAGGCTGCGTCGGTCGCGCCAAATGTCTGTCATATTAGGCCCTCGACAACAGCTACACGTGATCCACGGCCAGTGTATGGGAGTTGGCCGGGCCTGGAGCTCTACAATAACAATTCCATCCATCAGTTTCCGGTCCAAGAGGCTGCGTCGGTCGCGCCAAATGTCAGTCATATTAGGCCCTCGACAACAGCTACACGTGATCCACGGCCAGTGTATGGGAGTTGCCCGGGCCTGGAGCTCTACAATAACAATTCCATCCGTCAGTTTCCGGTCCAAGAGGCGGCTCGGTGGTCGCGCCAAATGTCTGTCATATTAGGCCCTCGACAACAGCTACACGTGATCCACGGCCAGTGTATGGGAGTTGGCCGGGCCTGGAGCTCTACAATAACAATTCCATCAATCAGCTTCCGGTCCAAGAGGCTGCGGCGGTCGCGCCAAATGTCTGTCATATTAGGCCATCGACAACAGCTACACGTGATCCACGGCCAGTGTATGGGAGTTGCCCGGGCCTGGAGCTCTACAATAACAATTCCATCCGTCAGTTTCCGGTCCAAGAGGCTGCGGCGGTCGCGCCAAATGTCTGTCATATTAGGCCCTCGACAACAGCTACACGTGATCCACGGCCAGTGTATGGGAGTTGGCCGGGCCTGGAGCTCTACAATAACAATTCCATCCGTCAGTTTCCGGTCCAAGAGGCTGCGGTGGTCGCGCCAAATGTCTGTCATATTAGGCCCTCGACAACAGCTACACGTGATCCACGGCCAGTGTATGGGAGTTGCCCGGGCCTGGAGCTCTACAATAACAATTCCATCCATCAGTTTCCGGTTCAAGAGGCTGCGGCGGTCGCGCCAAATGTCTGTCATATTAGGCCCTCGACAACAGCTACACGTGATACACGGCC
This sequence comes from Neoaliturus tenellus, assembly GCA_030545055.2. Taxonomy (NCBI): domain Eukaryota; kingdom Metazoa; phylum Arthropoda; class Insecta; order Hemiptera; family Cicadellidae; genus Neoaliturus; species Neoaliturus tenellus. The sequence goes on from CM061533.1 coordinate 267,098,760, forward strand.
AGTGTATGGGAGTTGCCCGGGCCTGGAGCTCTACAATAACAATTCCATCCGTCAGTTTCCGGTCCAAGAGGCTGCGGCGGTCGCGCCAAATGTCTGTCATATTAGGCCCTCGACAACAGCACGTGATCCACGGCCAGTGTATGGGAGTTGGCCGGGCCTGGAGCTCTACAATAACAATTCCATCCGTCAGTTTCCGGTCCAAGAGGCGGTTTGGTGGTCGCGCCAAATGTCTGTCATATTAGGCCCTCGACAACAGCTACACGTGATCCACGGCCAGTGTATGGGAGTTGGCCGGGCCTGGAGCTCTACAATAACAATTCCATCAATCAGCTTCCGGTCCAAGAGGCTGCGGCGGTCGCGCCAAATGTCTGTCATATTAGGCCATCGACAACAGCTACACGTGATCCACGGCCAGTGTATGGGAGTTGCCCGGGCCTGGAGCTCTACAATAACAATTCCATCCGTCAGTTTCCGGTCCAAGAGGCTGCGGCGGTCGCGCCAAATGTCTGTCATATTAGGCCCTCGACAACAGCTACACGTGATCCACGGCCAGTGTATGGGAGTTGGCCGGGCCTGGAGCTCTACAATAACAATTCCATCCGTCAGTTTCCGGTCCAAGAGGCTGCGGTGGTCGCGCCAAATGTCTGTCATATTAGGCCCTCGACAACAGCTACACGTGATCCACGGCCAGTGTATGGGAGTTGCCCGGGCCTGGAGCTCTACAATAACAATTCCATCCATCAGTTTCCGGTCCAAGAGGCTGCGGCGGTCGCGCCAAATGTCTGTCATATTAGGCCCTCGACAACAGCTACACGTGATACACGGCCAGTGTATGGGAGTTGCCCGGGCCTGGAGCTCTACAATAACAATTCCATCCATCAGTTTCCGGTCCAAGAGGCTGCGGCGGTCGCGCCAAATGTCTGTCATATTAGGCCCTCGACAACAGCTACACGTGATCCACGGCCAGTGTATGGGAGTTGCCCGGGCCTGAAGCTCTACAATAACAATTCCATCCATCAGTTTCCGGTCCAAGAGGCTGGGGCGGTCGCGCCAAATGTCTGTCATATTAGGCCCTCGACAACAGCTACACGTGATCCACGGCCAGTGTATGGGAGTTGCCCGGGCCTGGAGCTCTACAATAACAATTCCATCCATCAGTTTCCGGTCCAAGAGGCTGCGGCGGTCGCGCCAAATGTCTGTCATATTAGGCCCTCGACAACAGCTACACGTGATCCACGGCCAGTGTATGGGAGTTGGCCGGGCCTGGAGATCTACAATAACAATTCCATCCATCAGTTTCCGGTCCAAGAGGCTGCGGCGGTCGCGCCAAATGTCTGTCATTGTAGGCCCTCGACAACAGCTACACGTGATCCACGGCCAGTGTATGGGAGTTGGCCAGGTCTGGAGCTCTACAATAACAATTCCATTCATCAGTTTCCGGTCCAAGAGGCTGCGGCGGTCGCGCCAAATGTCTGTCATATTAGGCCCTCGAAAACAGCACGTGATCCACGGCCAGTGTATGGGAGTTGGCCGGGCCTGGAGCTCTACAATAACAATTCCATTCATCAGTTTCCGGTCCAAGAGGCTGCGGCGGTCGCGCCAAATGTCTGTCATATTAGGCCCTCGACAACAGCACGTGATCCACGGCCAGTGTATGGGAGTTGGCCGGGCCTGGAGCTCTACAATAACAATTCCATTCATCAGTTTCCGGTCCAAGAGGCTGCGGCGGTCAGGCCAAATGTCTGTCATATTAGGCCCTCGACAACAGCTACACGTGATCCACGGCCAGTGTATGGGAGTTGGCCGGGCCTGGAGCTCTACAATAACAATTCCATTCATCAGTTTCCGGTCCAAGAGGCTGCGGCGGTCGCGCCAAATGTCTGTCATATTAGGCCCTCGACAACGGCTACACGTGATCCACGGCCAGTGTATGGGAGTTGGCCGGGCCTGGAGCTCTACAATAACAATTCCATCCATCAGTTTCCGGTCCAAGAGGCTGCGGCGGTCGCGCCAAATGTCTGTCATATTAGGCCCTCGACAACAGCTACACGTGATCCACGGCCAGTGTATGGGAGTTGGCCGGGCCTGGAGCTCTACAATAACAATTCCATTCATCAGTTTCCGGTCCAAGAGGCTGCGGCGGTCGCGCCAAATGTCTGTCATATTAGGCCCTCGACAACAGCACGTGATCCACGGCCAGTGTATGGGAGTTGGCCGGGCCTGGAGCTCTACAATAACAATTCCATTCATCAGTTTCCGGTCCAAGAGGCTGCGGCGGTCGCGCCAAATGTCTGTCATATTAGGCCCTCGACAACAGCACGTGATCCACGGCCAGTGTATGGGAGTTGGCCGGGCCTGGAGCTCTACAATAACAATTCCATTCATCAGTTTCCGGTCCAAGAGGCTGCGGCGGTCGCGCCAAATGTCTGTCATATTAGGCCCTCGACAACAGCACGTGATCCACGGCCAGTGTATGGGAGTTGGCCGGGCCTGGAGCTCTACAATAACAATTCCATTCATCAGTTTCCGGTCCAAGAGGCTGCGGCGGTCGCGCCAAATGTCTGTCATATTAGGCCCTCGACAACAGCTACACCTGATCCACGTCCAGTGTATGGGAGTTGGCCGGGCCTGGAGCTCTACAACAACAATTCCATCCATCAGTTTCCGGTCCAAGAGGCTGCGGCGGTCGCGCCAAATGTCTGTCATATTGGGCCCTCGACAACAGCTACACGTGATCCACGGCCAGTGTATGGGAGTTGGCCGGGCCTGGAGCTCTACAATAACAATTCCATTCATCAGTTTCCGGTCCAAGAGGCTGCGGCGGTCGCGCCAAATGTCTGTCATATTAGGCCCTCGACAACAGCACGTGATCCACGGCCAGTGTATGGGAGTTGGCCGGGCCTGGAGCTCTACAATAACAATTCCATTCATCAGTTTCCGGTCCAAGAGGCTGCGGCGGTCGCGCCAAATGTCTGTCATATTAGGCCCTCGACAACAGCACGTGATCCACGGCCAGTGTATGGGAGTTGGCCGGGCCTGGAGCTCTACAATAACAATTCCATTCATCAGTTTCCGGTCCAAGAGGCTGCGGCGGTCGCGCCAAATGTCTGTCATATTAGGCCCTCGACAACAGCTACACGTGATCCACGGCCAGTGTATGGGAGTTGCCCGGGCCTGGAGCTCTACAATAACAATTCCATTCATCAGTTTCCGGTCCAAGAGGCTGCGGCGGTCACGCCAAATGTCTGTCATATTAGGCCCTCGACAACAGCTACACGTGATCCACGGCCAGTGTATGGGAGTTGCCCGGGCCTGGAGCTCTACAATAACAATTCCATTCATCAGTTTCCGGTCCAAGAGGCTGCGGCGGTCGCGCCAAATGTCTGTCATATTAGGCCCTCGACAACAGCACGTGATCCACGGCCAGTGTATGGGAGTTGGCCGGGCCTGGAGATCTACAACAACAATTCCATCCATCAGTTTCCGTTCCAAGAGGCTGCTCGGCGGTCGCGCCAAATGTCAGTCATATTAGGCCCTCGACAACAGCACGTGATCCACGGCCAGTGTATGGGAGTTGGCCGGGCCTGGAGATCTACAATAACAATTCCATCCATCAGTTTCCGGTCCAAGAGGCTGCGGCGGTCGCGCCAAATGTCAGTCATATTAGGCCCTCGACAACAGCACGTGATCCACGGCCAGTGTATGGGAGTTGCCAAGGCCTGGAGCTCTACAATAACAATTCCATCCATCAGTTTCCAGTCCAAGAGGCTGCGGCGGTCGCACCAAATGTCTGTCATATTAGGCCCTCGACAACAGCTACACGTGATCCACGGCCAGTGTATGGGAGTTGGCCGGGCCTGGAGCTCTACAATAACAATTCCATCCATCAGTTTCCAGTCCAAGAGGCTGCGGCGGTCGCACCAAATGTCTGTCATATTAGGCCCTCGACAACAGTTACACGTGATCCACGGCCAGTGTATGGGAGTTGGCCGGGCCTGGAGCTCTACAATAACAATTCCATCCATCAGTTTCCGGTCCAAGAGGCTGCGGCGGTCGCGCCAAATGTCTGTCATATTAGGCTCTCGACAACAGCACGTGATCCACGGCCAGTGTATGGGAGTTGGCCGGGCCTGGAGCTCTACAATAACAATTCCATCCATCAGTTTCCGGTCCAAGAGGCGGCGGCGGTCGCGCCAAATGTCTGTCATATTAGGCCCTCGACAACAGTTACACGTGATCCACGGCCAGTGTATGGGAGTTGGCCGGGCCTGGAGCTCTACAATAACAATTCCATCCATCAGTTTCCGGTCCAAGAGGCTGCGGCGGTCGCGCCAAATGTCTGTCATATTAGGCTCTCGACAACAGCACGTGATCCACGGCCAGTGTATGGGAGTTGGCCGGGCCTGGAGCTCTACAATAACAATTCAATCCATCAGTTTCCAGTCCAAGAGGCTGCGGCGGTCGCACCAAATGTCTGTCATATTAGGCCCTCGACAACAGTTACACGTGATTCACGGCCAGTGTATGGGAGTTGGCCGGGCCTGGAGCTCTACAATAACAATTCCATCCATCAGTTTCCGGTCCAAGAGGCTGCGGCGGTTGCGCCAAATGTCTGTCATATTAGGCTCTCGACAACAGCACGTGATCCACGGCCAGTGTATGGGAGTTGGCCGGGCCTGGAGCTCTACAATAACAATTCCATCCATCAGTTTCCGGTCCAAGAGGCGGCGGCGGTCGCGCCAAATGTCTGTCATATTAGGCCCTCGACAACAGCTACATGTGATCCACGGCCAGTGTATGGGAGTTGGCCGGGCCTGGAGCTTTACAATAACAATTCCATCCGTCAGTTTCCGTTCCAAGAGGCTGCGTCGGTCGCGCCAAATGTCTGTCATATTAGGCCCTCGACAACAGCTACACGTGATCCACGGCCAGTGTATGGGAGTTGGCCGGGCCTGGAGCTCTACAATAACAATTCCATCCATCAGTTTCCGGTCCAAGAGGCTGCGGCGGTCGCGCCAAATGTCTGTCATATTAGGCCCTTGACAACAGCTACACGTGATCCACGGCCAGTGTATGGGAGTTGGCCGGGCCTGGAGCTCTATAATAACAATTCCATCCATCAGTTTCCGGTCCAAGAGGCTGCGGTGGTCGCGCCAAATGTCTGTCATATTAGGCCCTCGACAACAGCTACACGTGATCCACGGCCAGTGTATGGGAGTTGGCCGGGCCTGGAGCTCTACAATAACAATTCCATCCATCAGTTTCCGGTCCAAGAGGCTGCGGTGGTCGCGCCAAATGTCTGTCGTATTAGGCCCTCGACAACAGCTACACGTGATCCACGGCCAGTGTATGGGAGTTGGCCGGGCCTGGAGCTCTACAATAACAATTCCATCCATCAGTTTCCGGTCCAAGAGGCTGCGGCGGTCGCGCCAAATGTCTGTCATATTAGGCCCTCGACAACAGCACGTGATCCACGGCCAGTGTATGGGAGTTGGCCGGGCCTGGAGCTCTACAATAACAATTCCATCCATCAGTTTCCGGTCCAAGAGGCTGCGGCGGTCGCGCCAAATGTCTGTCATATTAGGCCCTCGACAACAGCTACACGTGATCCACGGCCAGTGTATGGGAGTTGGCCGGCCTGGAGCTCTACAATAACAATTCCATCCATCAGTTTCCGGTCCAAGAGGCTGTGGCGGTCGCGCCAAATGTCTGTCATATTAGGCCCTCGACAACAGCACGTGATCCACGGCCAGTGTATGGGAGTTGGCCGGCCTGGAGCTCTACAATAACAATTCCATCCATCAGTTTCCGGTCCAAGAGGCTGCGGCGGTCGCGCCAAATGTCTGTCATATTAGGCCCTCGACAACAGCTAAACGTGATCCACGGCCAGTGTATGGGAGTTGGCCGGCCTGGAGCTCTACAATAACAATTCCATCCATCAGTTTCCGGTCCAAGAGGCTGCGGCGGTCGCGCCAAATGTCTGTCATATTAGGCCCTCGACAACAGCACGTGATCCACGGCCAGTGTATGGGAGTTGGCCGGGCCTGGAGCTCTACAATAACAATTCCATCCATCAGTTTTCGGTCCAAGAGGCTGCGGCGGTCGCGCCAAATGTCTGTCATATTAGGCCCTCGCAAACAGCTACACGTGATCCACGGCCAGTGTATGGGAGTTGGCCGGCCTGGAGCTCTACAATAACAATTCCATCCATCAGTTTCTGGTCCAAGAGGCTGCGGCGGTCGCGCCAAATGTCTGTCATATTAGGCCCTCGACAACAGCCACACGTGATCCACGGCCAGTGTATGGGAGTTGGCCGGGCCTGGAGCTCTACAATAACAATTCCATCCATCAGTTTCCGGTCCAAGAGGCTGCGGCGGTCGCGCCAAATGTCTGTCATATTAGGCCCTCGACAACAGCACGTGATCCACGGCCAGTGTATGGGAGTTGGCCGGGCCTGGAGCTCTACAATAACAATTCCATCCATCAGTTTCCGGTCCAAGAGGCTGCGGCGGTCGCGCCAAATGTCTGTCATATTAGGCCCTCGACAAGAGCACGTGATCCACGGCCAGTGTATGGGAGTTGGCCGGGCCTGGAGCTCTACAATAACAATTCCATCCATCAGTTTCCGGTCCAAGAGGCTGCGGCGGTCGCGCCAAATGTCTGTCATATTAGGCCCTCGACAACAGCCACACGTGATCCACGGCCAGTGTATGGGAGTTGGCCGGGCCTGGAGCTCTACAATAACAATACCATCCATCAGTTTCCGGTCCAAGAGGCTGCGGCGGTCGCGCCAAATGTCTGTCATATTAGGCCCTCGACAACAGCACGTGATCCACGGCCAGTGTATGGGAGTTGGCCGGCCTGGAGCTCTACAATAACAATTCCATCCATCAGTTTCCGGTCCAAGAGGCTGCGGCGGTCGCGCCAAATGTCTGTCATATTAGGCCCTCGACAACAGCCACACGTGATCCACGGCCAGTGTATGGGAGTTGGCCGGCCTGGAGCTCTACAATAACAATTCCATCCATCAGTTTCCGGTCCAAGAGGCTGCGGTGGTCGCGCCAAATGTCTGTCATATTAGGCCCTCGACAACAGCACGTGATCCACGGCCAGTGTATGGGAGTTGGCCGGGCCTGGAGCTCTACAATAACAATTCCATCCATCAGTTTCCGGTCCAAGAGACTGCGGTGGTCGCGCCAAATGTCTGTCATATTAGGCCCTCGACAACAGCACGTGATCCACGGCCAGTGTATGGGAGTTGGCCGGGCCTGGAGCTCTACAATAACAATTCCATCCATCAGTTTCCGGTCCAAGAGGCTGCGGCGGTCGCGCCCAATGTCTGTCATATTAGGCCCTCGACAACAGCACGTGATCCACGGCCAGTGTATGGGAGTTGGCCGGGCCTGGAGCTCTACAATAACAATTCCATCCATCAGTTTCCGGTCCAAGAGGCTGCGGTGGTCGCGCCAAATGTCTGTCATATTAGGCCCTCGACAACAGCTACACGTGATCCACGGCCAGTGTATGGTAGTTGGCTGGGCCTGGAGCTCCACAATAACAATTCCATCCATCAGTTTCCGGTCCAAGAGGCTGCGGTGGTCGCGCAAAATGTCTGTCATATTAGGCCCTCGACAACAGCTACACGTGATCCACGGCCAGTGTATGGGAGTTGGCCGGGCCTGGAGCTCTACAATAACAATTCCATCCATCAGTTTCCGGTCCAAGAGGCTGCGTCGGTCGCGCCAAATGTCTGTCATATTAGGCCCTCGACAACAGCACGTGATCCACGGCCAGTGTATGGGAGTTGGCCGGGCCTGGAGCTCTACAATAACAATTCCATCCATCAGTTTCCGGTCCAAGAGGCTGCGTCGGTCGCGCCAAATGTCTGTCATATTAGGCCCTCGACAACAGCTACACGTGATCCACGGCCAGTGTATGGGAGTTGCCCGGGCCTGGAGCTCTACAATAACAATTCCATCCATCAGTTTCCGGTCCAAGAGGCTGCGGTGGTCGCGCCAAATGTCTGTCATATTAGGCCCTCGACAACAGCTACACGTGATCCACGGCCAGTGTATGGGAGTTGGCCGGGCCTGGAGCTCTACAATAACAATTCCATCCATCAGTTTCCGGTCCAAGAGGCTGCTGTGGTCGCGCCAAATGTCTGTCATATTAGGCCCTCGACAACAGCTACACGTGATCCACGGCCAGTGTATGGGAGTTGGCCGGGCCTGGAGCTCTACAATAACAATTCCATCCATCAGTTTCCGGTCCAAGAGGCTGCGGTGGTCGCGCCAAATGTCTGTCATATTAGGCCCTCGACAACAGCTACACGTGATCCACGGCCAGTGTATGGGAGTTGGCCGGGCCTGGAGCTCTACAATAACAATTCCATCCGTCAGTTTCCGGTCCAAGAGGCTGCGGCGGTCGCGCCAAATGTCTGTCATATTAGGCCCTCGACAACAGCACGTGATCCACGGCCAGTGTATGGGAGTTGGCCGGGCCTGGAGCTCTACAATAACAATTCCATCCGTCAGTTTCCGGTCCAAGAGGCTGCGGCGGTCGCGCCAAATGTCTGTCATATTAGGCCCTCGACAACAGCTACACGTGATCCACGGCCAGTGTATGGGAGTTGGCCGGGCCTGGAGCTCTACAATAACAATTCCATCCGTCAGTTTCCGGTCCAAGAGGCTGCGGCGGTCGCGCCAAATGTCTGTCATATTAGGCCCTCGACAACAGCCACACGTGATCCACGGCCAGTGTATGGAGTTGGCCGGGCCTGGAGCTCTACAATAACAATTCCATCCGTCAGTTTCCGGTCCAAGAGGCTGCGGCGGTCGCGCCAAATGTCTGTCATATTAGGCCCTCGACAACAGCACGTGATCCACGGCCAGTGTATGGGAGTTGGCCGTCCTGGAACTCTACAATAACAATTCCATCCATCAGTTTCCGGTCCAAGAGGCTGCGTCGGTCGCGCCAAATGTCTGTCATATTAGGCCCTCGACAACAGCTACACGTGATCCACGGCCAGTGTATGGGAGTTGGCCGGGCCTGGAGCTCTACAATAACAATTCCATCCATCAGTTTCCGGTCCAAGAGGCTGCGTCGGTCGCGCCAAATGTCAGTCATATTAGGCCCTCGACAACAGCTACACGTGATCAACGGCCAGTGTATGGGAGTTGCCCGGGCCTGGAGCTCTACAATAACAATTCCATCCGTCAGTTTCCGGTCCAAGAGGCGGCTCGGTGGTCGCGCCAAATGTCTGTCATATTAGGCCCTCGACAACAGCTACACGTGATCCGCGGCCAGTGTATGGGAGTTGGCCGGGCCTGGAGCTCTACAATAACAATTCCATCAATCAGCTTCCGGTCCAAGAGGCTGCGGCGGTCGCGCCAAATGTCTGTCATATTAGGCCATCGACAACAGCTACACGTGATCCACGGCCAGTGTATGGGAGTTGCCCGGGCCTGGAGCTCTACAATAACAATTCCATCCGTCAGTTTCCGGTCCAAGAGGCTGCGGCGGTCGCGCCAAATGTCTGTCATATTAGGCCCTCGACAACAGCTACACGTGATCCACGGCCAGTGTATGGGAGTTGCCCGGGCCTGGAGCTCTACAATAACAATTCCATCCGTCAGTTTCCGGTCCAAGAGGCTGCGGCGGTCGCGCCAAATGTCTGTCATATTAGGCCCTCGACAACAGCACGTGATCCACGGCCAGTGTATGGGAGTTGGCCGTCCTGGAGCTCTACAACAACAATTCCATCCATCAGTTTCCGGTCCAAGAGGCTGCTCAGTCGCGCCAAATGTCTGTCATATTAGGCCCTCGACAACAGCTACACGTGATCCACGGCCAGTGTATGGGAGTTGGCCGGGCCTGGAGCTCTACAATAACAATTCCATCCGTCAGTTTCCGGTCCAAGAGGCTGCGGTGGTCGCGCCAAATGTCTGTCATATTAGGCCCTCGACAACAGCTACACGTGATCCACGGCCAGTGTATGGGAGTTGCCCGGGCCTGGAGCTCTACAATAACAATTCCATCCATCAGTTTCCGGTTCAAGAGGCTGCGGCGGTCGCGCCAAATGTCTGTCATATTAGGCCCTCGACAACAGCTACACGTGATACACGGCCAGTGTATGGGAGTTGCCCGGGCCTGGAGCTCTACAATAACAATTCCATCCATCAGTTTCCGGTCCAAGAGGCTGCGGCGGTCGCGCCAAATGTCTGTCATATTAGGCCCTCGACAACAGCTACACGTGATCCACGGCCAGTGTATGGGAGTTGCCCGGGCCTGAAGCTCTACAATAACAATTCCATCCATCAGTTTCCGGTCCAAGAGGCTGGGGCGGTCGCGCCAAATGTCTGTCATATTAGGCCCTCGACAACAGCTACACGTGATCCACGGCCAGTGTATGGGAGTTGCCCGGGCCTGGAGCTCTACAATAACAATTCCATCCATCAGTTTCCGGTCCAAGAGGCTGCGGCGGTCGCGCCAAATGTCTGTCATATTAGGCCCTCGACAACAGCTACACGTGATCCACGGCCAGTGTATGGGAGTTGGCCGGGCCTGGAGATCTACAATAACAATTCCATCCATCAGTTTCCGGTCCAAGAGGCTGCGGCGGTCGCGCCAAATGTCTGTCATTGTAGGCCCTCGACAACAGCTACACGTGATCCACGGCCAGTGTATGGGAGTTGGCCAGGTCTGGAGCTCTACAATAACAATTCCATTCATCAGTTTCCGGTCCAAGAGGCTGCGGCGGTCGCGCCAAATGTCTGTCATATTAGGCCCTCGAAAACAGCACGTGATCCACGGCCAGTGTATGGGAGTTGGCCGGGCCTGGAGCTCTACAATAACAATTCCATTCATCAGTTCCGGTCCAAGAGGCTGCGGCGGTCGCGCCAAATGTCTGTCATATTAGGCCCTCGACAACAGCTACACGTGATCCACGGCCAGTGTATGGGAGTTGCCCGGGCCTGGAGCTCTACAATAACAATTCCATCCGTCAGTTTCCGGTCCAAGAGGCTGCGGCGGTCGCGCCAAATGTCTGTCATATTAGGCCCTCGACAACAGCACGTGATCCACGGCCAGTGTATGGGAGTTGGCCGTCCTGGAGCTCTACAACAACAATTCCATCCATCAGTTTCCGGTCCAAGAGGCTGCTCAGTCGCGCCAAATGTCTGTCATATTAGGCCCTCGACAACAGCTACACGTGATCCACGGCCAGTGTATGGGAGTTGGCCGGGCCTGGAGCTCTACAATAACAATTCCATCCGTCAGTTTCCGGTCCAAGAGGCTGCGGTGGTCGCGCCAAATGTCTGTCATATTAGGCCCTCGACAACAGCTACACGTGATCCACGGCCAGTGTATGGGAGTTGCCCGGGCCTGGAGCTCTACAATAACAATTCCATCCATCAGTTTCCGGTTCAAGAGGCTGCGGCGGTCGCGCCAAATGTCTGTCATATTAGGCCCTCGACAACAGCTACACGTGATACACGGCCAGTGTATGGGAGTTGCCCGGGCCTGGAGCTCTACAATAACAATTCCATCCATCAGTTTCCGGTCCAAGAGGCTGCGGCGGTCGCGCCAAATGTCTGTCATATTAGGCCCTCGACAACAGCTACACGTGATCCACGGCCAGTGTATGGGAGTTGCCCGGGCCTGAAGCTCTACAATAACAATTCCATCCATCAGTTTCCGGTCCAAGAGGCTGGGGCGGTCGCGCCAAATGTCTGTCATATTAGGCCCTCGACAACAGCTACACGTGATCCACGGCCAGTGTATGGGAGTTGCCCGGGCCTGGAGCTCTACAATAACAATTCCATCCATCAGTTTCCGGTCCAAGAGGCTGCGGCGGTCGCGCCAAATGTCTGTCATATTAGGCCCTCGACAACAGCTACACGTGATCCACGGCCAGTGTATGGGAGTTGGCCGGGCCTGGAGATCTACAATAACAATTCCATCCATCAGTTTCCGGTCCAAGAGGCTGCGGCGGTCGCGCCAAATGTCTGTCATTGTAGGCCCTCGACAACAGCTACACGTGATCCACGGCCAGTGTATGGGAGTTGGCCAGGTCTGGAGCTCTACAATAACAATTCCATTCATCAGTTTCCGGTCCAAGAGGCTGCGGCGGTCGCGCCAAATGTCTGTCATATTAGGCCCTCGAAAACAGCACGTGATCCACGGCCAGTGTATGGGAGTTGGCCGGGCCTGGAGCTCTACAATAACAATTCCATTCATCAGTTCCGGTCCAAGAGGCTGCGGCGGTCGCGCCAAATGTCTGTCATATTAGGCCCTCGACAACAGCACGTGATCCACGGCCAGTGTATGGGAGTTGGCCGGGCCTGGAGCTCTACAATAACAATTCCATTCATCAGTTTCCGGTCCAAGAGGCTGCGGCGGTCAGGCCAAATGTCTGTCATATTAGGCCCTCGACAACAGCTACACGTGATCCACGGCCAGTGTATGGGAGTTGGCCGGGCCTGGAGCTCTACAATAACAATTCCATTCATCAGTTTCCGGTCCAAGAGGCTGCGGCGGTCGCGCCAAATGTCTGTCATATTAGGCCCTCGACAACGGCTACACGTGATCCACGGCCAGTGTATGGGAGTTGGCCGGGCCTGGAGCTCTACAATAACAATTCCATCCATCAGTTTCCGGTCCAAGAGGCTGCGGCGGTCGCGCCAAATGTCTGTCATATTAGGCCCTCGACAACAGCTACACGTGATCCACGGCCAGTGTATGGGAGTTGGCCGGGCCTGGAGCTCTACAATAACAATTCCATTCATCAGTTTCCGGTCCAAGAGGCTGCGGCGGTCGCGCCAAATGTCTGTCATATTAGGCCCTCGACAACAGCACGTGATCCACGGCCAGTGTATGGGAGTTGGCCGGGCCTGGAGCTCTACAATAACAATTCCATTCATCAGTTTCCGGTCCAAGAGGCTGCGGCGGTCGCGCCAAATGTCTGTCATATTAGGCCCTCGACAACAGCACGTGATCCACGGCCAGTGTATGGGAGTTGGCCGGGCCTGGAGCTCTACAATAACAATTCCATTCATCAGTTTCCGGTCCAAGAGGCTGCGGCGGTCGCGCCAAATGTCTGTCATATTAGGCCCTCGACAACAGCACGTGATCCACGGCCAGTGTATGGGAGTTGGCCGGGCCTGGAGCTCTACAATAACAATTCCATTCATCAGTTTCCGGTCCAAGAGGCTGCGGCGGTCGCGCCAAATGTCTGTCATATTAGGCCCTCGACAACAGCTACACCTGATCCACGTCCAGTGTATGGGAGTTGGCCGGGCCTGGAGCTCTACAACAACAATTCCATCCATCAGTTTCCGGTCCAAGAGGCTGCGGCGGTCGCGCCAAATGTCTGTCATATTGGGCCCTCGACAACAGCTACACGTGATCCACGGCCAGTGTATGGGAGTTGGCCGGGCCTGGAGCTCTACAATAACAATTCCATTCATCAGTTTCCGGTCCAAGAGGCTGCGGCGGTCGCGCCAAATGTCTGTCATATTAGGCCCTCGACAACAGCACGTGATCCACGGCCAGTGTATGGGAGTTGGCCGGGCCTGGAGCTCTACAATAACAATTCCATTCATCAGTTTCCGGTCCAAGAGGCTGCGGCGGTCGCGCCAAATGTCTGTCATATTAGGCCCTCGACAACAGCACGTGATCCACGGCCAGTGTATGGGAGTTGGCCGGGCCTGGAGCTCTACAATAACAATTCCATTCATCAGTTTCCGGTCCAAGAGGCTGCGGCGGTCGCGCCAAATGTCTGTCATATTAGGCCCTCGACAACAGCTACACGTGATCCACGGCCAGTGTATGGGAGTTGCCCGGGCCTGGAGCTCTACAATAACAATTCCATTCATCAGTTTCCGGTCCAAGAGGCTGCGGCGGTCGCGCCAAATGTCTGTCATATTAGGCCCTCGACAACAGCTACACGTGATCCACGGCCAGTGTATGGGAGTTGCCCGGGCCTGGAGCTCTACAATAACAATTCCATTCATCAGTTTCCGGTCCAAGAGGCTGCGGCGGTCGCGCCAAATGTCTGTCATATTAGGCCCTCGACAACAGCTACACCTGATCCACGTCCAGTGTATGGGAGTTGGCCGGGCCTGGAGCTCTACAACAACAATTCCATCCATCAGTTTCCGGTCCAAGAGGCTGCGGCGGTCGCGCCAAATGTCTGTCATATTGGGCCCTCGACAACAGCTACACGTGATCCACGGCCAGTGTATGGGAGTTGGCCGGGCCTGGAGCTCTACAATAACAATTCCATTCATCAGTTTCCGGTCCAAGAGGCTGCGGCGGTCGCGCCAAATGTCTGTCATATTAGGCCCTCGACAACAGCTACACGTGATCCACGGCCAGTGTATGGGAGTTGGCCGGGCCTGGAGCTCTACAATAACAATTCCATCAATCAGTTTCCGGTCCAAGAGGCTGCGGCGGTCGCGCCAAATGTCTGTCATATTAGGCCCTCGACAACAGCTACACGTGATCCACGGCCAGTGTATGGGAGTTGGCCGGGCCTGGAGCTCTACAATAACAATTCCATCAATCAGTTTCCGGTCCAAGAGGCTGCGGCGGTCGCGCCAAATGTCTGTCATATTAGGCCCTCGACAACAGCCACACGTGATCCACGGCCAGTGTATGGGAGTTGGCCGGGCCTGGAGCTCAACAATAACAATTCCATCAATCAGTTTCCGGTCCAAGAGGCTGCGGCGGTCGCGCCAAATGTCTGTCATATTAGGCCCTCGACAACAGCCACACGTGATCCACGGCCAGTGTATGGGAGTTGGCCGGGCCTGGAGCTCAACAATAACAATTCCATCCATCAGTTTCCGGTCCAAGAGGCTGCGGCGGTTGCGCCAAATGTCTGTCATATTAGGCCCTCGACAACAGCTACACGTGATCCACGGCCAGTGTATGGGAGTTGGCTGGGCCTGGAGCTCTACAATAACAATTCCATCCATCATTTTCCGGTCCAAGAGGCTGCGGCGGTCGCGCCAAATGTCTGTCATATTAGGCCCACGACAACAGCTACACGTGATCCACGGCCAGTGTATGGGAGTTGGCCGGGCCTGGAGCTCTACAATAACAATTCCATCCATCATTTTCCGGTCCAAGAGGCTGCGGCGGTCGCGCCAAATGTCTGTCATATTAGGCCCACGACAACAGCTACACGTGATCCACGGCCAGTGTATGGGAGTTGGCCGGGCCTGGAGCTCTACAATAACAATTCCATCCATCAGTTTCCGGTCCAAGAGGCTGCGGCGGTCGCGCCAAATGTCTGTCATATTAGGCCCTCGACAACAGTTACACGTGATCCACGGCCAGTGTATGGGAGTTGGCCGGGCCTGGAGCTCTACAATAACAATTCCATCCATCAGTTTCCGGTCCAAGAGGCTGCGGCGGTCGCGCCAAATGTCTGTCATATTAGGCCCTCGACAACAGTTACACGTGATCCACGGCCAGTGTATGGGAGTTGGCCGGGCCTGGAGCTCTACAATAACAATTCTATCCATCAGTTTCCGGTCCAAGAGGCTGCGGCGGTCGCGCCAAATGTCTGTCATATTAGGCCCTCGACAACAGTTACACGTGATCCACGGCCAGTGTATGGGAGTTGGCCGGGCCTGGAGCTCTACAATAACAATTCTATCCATCAGTTTCCGGTCCAAGAGGCTGCGGCGGTCGCGCCAAATGTCTGTCATATTAGGCCCTCGACAACAGTTACACGTGATCCACGGCCAGTGTATGGGAGTTGGCCGGGCCTGGAGCTCTACAATAACAATTCCATCCATCAGTTTCCGGTCCAAGAGGCTGCGGCGGTCGCGCCAAATGTCTGTCATATTAGGCCCTCGACAACAGTTACACGTGATCCACGGCCAGTGTATGGGAGTTGGCCGGGCCTGGAGCTCTACAATAACAATTCCATCCATCAGTTTCCGGTCCAAGAGGCTGCGGCGGTCGCGCCAAATGTCTGTCATATTAGGCCCTCGACAACAGTTACACGTGATCCACGGCCAGTGTATGGGAGTTGGCCGGGCCTGGAGCTCTACAATAACAATTCCATCCATCAGTTTCCGGTCCAAGAGGCTGCGGCGGTCGCGCCAAATGTCTGTCATATTAGGCCCTCGACAACAGCTACACGTGATCCACGGCCAGTGTATGGGAGTTGGCCGGCCTGGAGCTCTACAATAACAATTCCATCCATCAGTTTCCGGTCCAAGAGGCTGCGGCGGTCGCGCCAAATGTCTGTCATATTAGGCCCTCGACAACAGTTACACGTGATCCACGGCCAGTGTATGGGAGTTGGCCGGGCCTGGAGCTCTACAATAACAATTCCATTCATCAGTTTCCGGTCCAAGAGGCTGCGGCGGTCGCGCCAAATGTCTGTCATATTAGGCCCTCGACAACAGCTACACGTGATCCACGGCCAGTGTATGGGAGTTGGCCGGGCCTGGAGCTCTACAATAACAATTCCATCCATCAGTTTCCGGTCCAAGAGGCTGCGGCGGTCGCGCCAAATGTCTGTCATATTAGGCCCTCGACAACAGCTACACGTGATCCACGGCCAGTGTATGGGAGTTGGCCGGGCCTGGAGCTCTACAATAACAATTCCATTCATCAGTTTCCGGTCCAAGAGGCTGCGGCGGTCGCGCCAAATGTCTGTCATATTAGGCCCTCGACAACAGCACGTGATCCACGGCCAGTGTATGGGAGTTGGCCGGGCCTGGAGCTCTACAATAACAATTCCATTCATCAGTTTCCGGTCCAAGAGGCTGCGGCGGTCGCGCCAAATGTCTGTCATATTAGGCCCTCGACAACAGCACGTGATCCACGGCCAGTGTATGGGAGTTGGCCGGGCCTGGAGCTCTACAATAACAATTCCATTCATCAGTTTCCGGTCCAAGAGGCTGCGGCGGTCGCGCCAAATGTCTGTCATATTAGGCCCTCGACAACAGCACGTGATCCACGGCCAGTGTATGGGAGTTGGCCGGGCCTGGAGCTCTACAATAACAATTCCATTCATCAGTTTCCGGTCCAAGAGGCTGCGGCGGTCGCGCCAAATGTCTGTCATATTAGGCCCTCGACAACAGCTACACCTGATCCACGTCCAGTGTATGGGAGTTGGCCGGGCCTGGAGCTCTACAACAACAATTCCATCCATCAGTTTCCGGTCCAAGAGGCTGCGGCGGTCGCGCCAAATGTCTGTCATATTGGGCCCTCGACAACAGCTACACGTGATCCACGGCCAGTGTATGGGAGTTGGCCGGGCCTGGAGCTCTACAATAACAATTCCATTCATCAGTTTCCGGTCCAAGAGGCTGCGGCGGTCGCGCCAAATGTCTGTCATATTAGGCCCTCGACAACAGTTACACGTGATCCACGGCCAGTGTATGGGAGTTGGCCGGGCCTGGAGCTCTACAATAACAATTCCATCCATCAGTTTCCGGTCCAAGAGGCTGCGGCGGTCGCGCCAAATGTCTGTCATATTAGGCCCTCGACAACAGCTACACGTGATCCACGGCCAGTGTATGGGAGTTGGCCGGCCTGGAGCTCTACAATAACAATTCCATCCATCAGTTTCCGGTCCAAGAGGCTGCGGCGGTCGCGCCAAATGTCTGTCATATTAGGCCCTCGACAACAGTTACACGTGATCCACGGCCAGTGTATGGGAGTTGGCCGGGCCTGGAGCTCTACAATAACAATTCCATTCATCAGTTTCCGGTCCAAGAGGCTGCGGCGGTCGCGCCAAATGTCTGTCATATTAGGCCTTTGACAACAGCTACACGTGATCCACGGCCAGTGTATGGGAGTTGGCCGGGCCTGGAGCTCTACAATAACAATTCCATCCATCAGTTTCCGGTCCAAGAGGCTGCGGCGGTCGCGCCAAATGTCTGTCATATTAGGCCCTCGACAACAGCTACACGTGATCCACGGCCAGTGTATGGGAGTTGGCCGGGCCTGGAGCTCTACAATAACAATTCCATTCATCAGTTTCCGGTCCAAGAGGCTGCGGCGGTCGCGCCAAATGTCTGTCATATTAGGCCCTCGACAACAGCACGTGATCCACGGCCAGTGTATGGGAGTTGGCCGGGCCTGGAGCTCTACAATAACAATTCCATTCATCAGTTTCCGGTCCAAGAGGCTGCGGCGGTCGCGCCAAATGTCTGTCATATTAGGCCCTCGACAACAGCACGTGATCCACGGCCAGTGTATGGGAGTTGGCCGGGCCTGGAGCTCTACAATAACAATTCCATTCATCAGTTTCCGGTCCAAGAGGCTGCGGCGGTCGCGCCAAATGTCTGTCATATTAGGCCCTCGACAACAGCACGTGATCCACGGCCAGTGTATGGGAGTTGGCCGGGCCTGGAGCTCTACAATAACAATTCCATTCATCAGTTTCCGGTCCAAGAGGCTGCGGCGGTCGCGCCAAATGTCTGTCATATTAGGCCCTCGACAACAGCTACACCTGATCCACGTCCAGTGTATGGGAGTTGGCCGGGCCTGGAGCTCTACAACAACAATTCCATCCATCAGTTTCCGGTCCAAGAGGCTGCGGCGGTCGCGCCAAATGTCTGTCATATTGGGCCCTCGACAACAGCTACACGTGATCCACGGCCAGTGTATGGGAGTTGGCCGGGCCTGGAGCTCTACAATAACAATTCCATTCATCAGTTTCCGGTCCAAGAGGCTGCGGCGGTCGCGCCAAATGTCTGTCATATTAGGCCCTCGACAACAGCACGTGATCCACGGCCAGTGTATGGGAGTTGGCCGGGCCTGGAGCTCTACAATAACAATTCCATTCATCAGTTTCCGGTCCAAGAGGCTGCGGCGGTCGCGCCAAATGTCTGTCATATTAGGCCCTCGACAACAGCACGTGATCCACGGCCAGTGTATGGGAGTTGGCCGGGCCTGGAGCTCTACAATAACAATTCCATTCATCAGTTTCCGGTCCAAGAGGCTGCGGCGGTCGCGCCAAATGTCTGTCATATTAGGCCCTCGACAACAGCTACACGTGATCCACGGCCAGTGTATGGGAGTTGCCCGGGCCTGGAGCTCTACAATAACAATTCCATTCATCAGTTTCCGGTCCAAGAGGCTGCGGCGGTCACGCCAAATGTCTGTCATATTAGGCCCTCGACAACAGCTACACGTGATCCACGGCCAGTGTATGGGAGTTGCCCGGGCCTGGAGCTCTACAATAACAATTCCATTCATCAGTTTCCGGTCCAAGAGGCTGCGGCGGTCGCGCCAAATGTCTGTCATATTAGGCCCTCGACAACAGCACGTGATCCACGGCCAGTGTATGGGAGTTGGCCGGGCCTGGAGCTCTACAATAACAATTCCATCAATCAGTTTCCGGTCCAAGAGGCTGCGGCGGTCGCGCCAAATGTCTGTCATATTAGGCCCTCGACAACAGCACGTGATCCACGGCCAGTGTATGGGAGTTGGCCGGGCCTGGAGCTCTACAATAACAATTCCATCAATCAGTTTCCGGTCCAAGAGGCTGCGGCGGTCGCGCCAAATGTCTGTCATATTAGGCCCTCGACAACAGCTACACGTGATCCACGGCCAGTGTATGGGAGTTGGCCGGGCCTGGAGCTCTACAATAACAATTCCATCAATCAGTTTCCGGTCCAAGAGGCTGCGGCGGTCGCGCCAAATGTCTGTCATATT
This sequence comes from Neoaliturus tenellus, assembly GCA_030545055.2. Classification (NCBI taxonomy): domain Eukaryota; kingdom Metazoa; phylum Arthropoda; class Insecta; order Hemiptera; family Cicadellidae; genus Neoaliturus; species Neoaliturus tenellus. The sequence goes on from CM061533.1 coordinate 267,118,449, forward strand.
AGGCCCTCGACAACAGCTACACGTGATCCACGGCCAGTGTATGGGAGTTGGCCGGGCCTGGAGCTCTACAATAACAATTCCATCAATCAGTTTCCGGTCCAAGAGGCTGCGGCGGTCGCGCCAAATGTCTGTCATATTAGGCCCTCGACAACAGCCACACGTGATCCACGGCCAGTGTATGGGAGTTGGCCGGGCCTGGAGCTCAACAATAACAATTCCATCAATCAGTTTCCGGTCAAAGAGGCTGCGGCGGTCGCGCCAAATGTCTGTCATATTAGGCCCTCGACAACAGCCACACGTGATCCACGGCCAGTGTATGGGAGTTGGCCGGGCCTGGAGCTCAACAATAACAATTCCATCCATCAGTTTCCGGTCCAAGAGGCTGCGGCGGTTGCGCCAAATGTCTGTCATATTAGGCCCTCGACAACAGCTACACGTGATCCACGGCCAGTGTATGGGAGTTGGCCGGGCCTGGAGCTCTACAATAACAATTCCATTCATCAGTTTCCGGTCCAAGAGGCTGCGGCGGTCGCGCCAAATGTCTGTCATATTAGGCCCTCGACAACAGCTACACGTGATCCACGGCCAGTGTATGGGAGTTGGCCGGGCCTGGAGCTCTACAATAACAATTCCATCCATCAGTTTCCGGTCCAAGAGGCTGCGGCGGTCGCGCCAAATGTCTGTCATATTAGGCCCTCGACAACAGCTACACGTGATCCACGGCCAGTGTATGGGAGTTGGCCGGGCCTGGAGCTCTACAATAACAATTCCATTCATCAGTTTCCGGTCCAAGAGGCTGCGGCGGTCGCGCCAAATGTCTGTCATATTAGGCCCTCGACAACAGCACGTGATCCACGGCCAGTGTATGGGAGTTGGCCGGGCCTGGAGCTCTACAATAACAATTCCATTCATCAGTTTCCGGTCCAAGAGGCTGCGGCGGTCGCGCCAAATGTCTGTCATATTAGGCCCTCGACAACAGCACGTGATCCACGGCCAGTGTATGGGAGTTGGCCGGGCCTGGAGCTCTACAATAACAATTCCATTCATCAGTTTCCGGTCCAAGAGGCTGCGGCGGTCGCGCCAAATGTCTGTCATATTAGGCCCTCGACAACAGCACGTGATCCACGGCCAGTGTATGGGAGTTGGCCGGGCCTGGAGCTCTACAATAACAATTCCATTCATCAGTTTCCGGTCCAAGAGGCTGCGGCGGTCGCGCCAAATGTCTGTCATATTAGGCCCTCGACAACAGCTACACCTGATCCACGTCCAGTGTATGGGAGTTGGCCGGGCCTGGAGCTCTACAACAACAATTCCATCCATCAGTTTCCGGTCCAAGAGGCTGCGGCGGTCGCGCCAAATGTCTGTCATATTGGGCCCTCGACAACAGCTACACGTGATCCACGGCCAGTGTATGGGAGTTGACCGGGCCTGGAGCTCTACAATAACAATTCCATTCATCAGTTTCCGGTCCAAGAGGCTGCGGCGGTCGCGCCAAATGTCTGTCATATTAGGCCCTCGACAACAGCACGTGATCCACGGCCAGTGTATGGGAGTTGGCCGGGCCTGGAGCTCTACAATAACAATTCCATTCATCAGTTTCCGGTCCAAGAGGCTGCGGCGGTCGCGCCAAATGTCTGTCATATTAGGCCCTCGACAACAGCACGTGATCCACGGCCAGTGTATGGGAGTTGGCCGGGCCTGGAGCTCTACAATAACAATTCCATTCATCAGTTTCCGGTCCAAGAGGCTGCGGCGGTCGCGCCAAATGTCTGTCATATTAGGCCCTCGACAACAGCTACACGTGATCCACGGCCAGTGTATGGGAGTTGCCCGGGCCTGGAGCTCTACAATAACAATTCCATTCATCAGTTTCCGGTCCAAGAGGCTGCGGCGGTCACGCCAAATGTCTGTCATATTAGGCCCTCGACAACAGCTACACGTGATCCACGGCCAGTGTATGGGAGTTGCCCGGGCCTGGAGCTCTACAATAACAATTCCATTCATCAGTTTCCGGTCCAAGAGGCTGCGGCGGTCGCGCCAAATGTCTGTCATATTAGGCCCTCGACAACAGCACGTGATCCACGGCCAGTGTATGGGAGTTGGCCGGGCCTGGAGCTCTACAATAACAATTCCATCAATCAGTTTCCGGTCCAAGAGGCTGCGGCGGTCGCGCCAAATGTCTGTCATATTAGGCCCTCGACAACAGCACGTGATCCACGGCCAGTGTATGGGAGTTGGCCGGGCCTGGAGCTCTACAATAACAATTCCATCAATCAGTTTCCGGTCCAAGAGGCTGCGGCGGTCGCGCCAAATGTCTGTCATATTAGGCCCTCGACAACAGCTACACGTGATCCACGGCCAGTGTATGGGAGTTGGCCGGGCCTGGAGCTCTACAATAACAATTCCATCAATCAGTTTCCGGTCCAAGAGGCTGCGGCGGTCGCGCCAAATGTCTGTCATATTAGGCCCTCGACAACAGCTACACGTGATCCACGGCCAGTGTATGGGAGTTGGCCGGGCCTGGAGCTCTACAATAACAATTCCATCAATCAGTTTCCGGTCCAAGAGGCTGCGGCGGTCGCGCCAAATGTCTGTCATATTAGGCCCTCGACAACAGCCACACGTGATCCACGGCCAGTGTATGGGAGTTGGCCGGGCCTGGAGCTCAACAATAACAATTCCATCAATCAGTTTCCGGTCAAAGAGGCTGCGGCGGTCGCGCCAAATGTCTGTCATATTAGGCCCTCGACAACAGCCACACGTGATCCACGGCCAGTGTATGGGAGTTGGCCGGGCCTGGAGCTCAACAATAACAATTCCATCCATCAGTTTCCGGTCCAAGAGGCTGCGGCGGTTGCGCCAAATGTCTGTCATATTAGGCCCTCGACAACAGCTACACGTGATCCACGGCCAGTGTATGGGAGTTGGCTGGGCCTGGAGCTCTACAATAACAATTCCATCCATCATTTTCCGGTCCAAGAGGCTGCGGCGGTCGCGCCAAATGTCTGTCATATTAGGCCCACGACAACAGCTACACGTGATCCACGGCCAGTGTATGGGAGTTGGCCGGGCCTGGAGCTCTACAATAACAATTCCATCCATCATTTTCCGGTCCAAGAGGCTGCGGCGGTCGCGCCAAATGTCTGTCATATTAGGCCCACGACAACAGCTACACGTGATCCACGGCCAGTGTATGGGAGTTGGCCGGGCCTGGAGCTCTACAATAACAATTCCATCCATCAGTTTCCGGTCCAAGAGGCTGCGGCGGTCGCGCCAAATGTCTGTCATATTAGGCCCTCGACAACAGTTACACGTGATCCACGGCCAGTGTATGGGAGTTGGCCGGGCCTGGAGCTCTACAATAACAATTCCATCCATCAGTTTCCGGTCCAAGAGGCTGCGGCGGTCGCGCCAAATGTCTGTCATATTAGGCCCTCGACAACAGTTACACGTGATCCACGGCCAGTGTATGGAAGTTGGCCGGGCCTGGAGCTCTACAATAACAATTCTATCCATCAGTTTCCGGTCCAAGAGGCTGCGGCGGTCGCGCCAAATGTCTGTCATATTAGGCCCTCGACAACAGTTACACGTGATCCACGGCCAGTGTATGGGAGTTGGCCGGGCCTGGAGCTCTACAATAACAATTCTATCCATCAGTTTCCGGTCCAAGAGGCTGCGGCGGTCGCGCCAAATGTCTGTCATATTAGGCCCTCGACAACAGTTACACGTGATCCACGGCCAGTGTATGGGAGTTGGCCGGGCCTGGAGCTCTACAATAACAATTCCATCCATCAGTTTCCGGTCCAAGAGGCTGCGGCGGTCGCGCCAAATGTCTGTCATATTAGGCCCTCGACAACAGTTACACGTGATCCACGGCCAGTGTATGGGAGTTGGCCGGGCCTGGAGCTCTACAATAACAATTCCATCCATCAGTTTCCGGTCCAAGAGGCTGCGGCGGTCGCGCCAAATGTCTGTCATATTAGGCCCTCGACAACAGTTACACGTGATCCACGGCCAGTGTATGGGAGTTGGCCGGGCCTGGAGCTCTACAATAACAATTCCATCCATCAGTTTCCGGTCCAAGAGGCTGCGGCGGTCGCGCCAAATGTCTGTCATATTAGGCCCTCGACAACAGCTACACGTGATCCACGGCCAGTGTATGGGAGTTGGCCGGGCCTGGAGATCTACAATAACAATTCCATCCATCAGTTTCCGGTCCAAGAGGCTGCGGCGGTCGCGCCAAATGTCTGTCATATTAGGCCCTCGACAACAGCTACACGTGATCCACGGCCAGTGTATGGGAGTTGGCCGGGCCTGGAGCTCTACAATAACAATTCCATCCATCAGTTTCCGGTCCAAGAGGCGGCTCGGTGGTCGCGCCAAATGTTTGTCATATTAGGCCCTCGACAACAGCTACACGTGATCCACGGCCAGTGTATGGGAGTTGGCCGGGCCTGGAGCTCTACAAAAACAATTCCATCCATCAGTTTCCGGTCCAAGAGGCTGCGGCGGTCGCCCCAAATGTCAGTCATATTAGGCCCTCGACAACAGCTACACGTGATCCACGGCCAGTGTATGGGAGTTGGCCGGGCCTGGAGCTATACAATAACAATTCCATCCATCAGTTTCCGGTCCAAGAGGCTGCTCGGCGGTCGCGCCAAATGTCTGTCATATTAGGCCCTCGACAACAGCTACACGTGATCCACGGCCAGTGTATGGGAGTTGGCCGGGCCTGGAGCTCTACAATAACAAATCCATCCATCAGTTTCCGTTCCAAGAGGCTGCGGCGGTCGCGCCAAATGTCAGTCATATTAGGCCCTCGACAACAGCACGTGATCCACGGCCAGTGTATGGGAGTTGGCCGGGCCTGGAGATCTACAACAACAATTCCATCCATCAGTTTCCGGTCCAAGAGGCTGCTCGGCGGTCGCGCCAAATGTCAGTCATATTAGGCCCTCGACAACAGCACGTGATCCACGGCCAGTGTATGGGAGTTGGCCGGGCCTGGAGATCTACAATAACAATTCCATCCATCAGTTTCCGGTCCAAGAGGCTGCGGCGGTCGCGCCAAATGTCTGTCATATTAGGCCCTCGACAACAGCTACACGTGATCCACGGCCAGTGTATGGGAGTTGGCCGGGCCTGGAGCTCTACAATAACAATTCCATCCATCAGTTTCCGGTCCAAGAGGCTGCGGCGGTCGCGAAAAATGTTTGTCATATTAGGCCCTCGACAACAGATACACGTGATCCACGGCCAGTGTATGGGAGTTGGCCGGGCCTGGAGCTCTACAATAACAATTCCATCCATCAGTTTCCGGTCCATGACTCTGCGGCGGTCGCGCCAAATGTTTGTCATATTAGGCCCTCGACAACAGCTACACGTGATCCACGGCCAGTGTATGGGAGTTGGCCGGGCCTGGAGCTCTACAATAACAATTCCATCCATCAGTTTCCGGTCCAAGAGGCTGCGGCGGTCGCGCCAAATGTCTGTCATATTAGGCCCTCGACAACAGCTACACGTGATCCACGGCCAGTGTATGGGAGTTGGCCGGGCCTGGAGCTCTACAATAACAATTCCATTCATCAGTTTCCGGTCCAAGAGGCTGCGGCGGTCGCGCCAAATGTCTGTCATATTAGGCCCTCGACAACAGCACGTGATCCACGGCCAGTGTATGGGAGTTGGCCGGGCCTGGAGCTCTACAATAACAATTCCATTCATCAGTTTCCGGTCCAAGAGGCTGCGGCGGTCGCGCCAAATGTCTGTCATATTAGGCCCTCGACAACAGCACGTGATCCACGGCCAGTGTATGGGAGTTGGCCGGGCCTGGAGCTCTACAATAACAATTCCATTCATCAGTTTCCGGTCCAAGAGGCTGCGGTGGTCGCGCCAAATGTCTGTCATATTAGGCCCTCGACAACAGCACGTGATCCACGGCCAGTGTATGGGAGTTGGCCGGGCCTGGAGCTCTACAATAACAATTCCATCAATCAGTTTCCGGTCCAAGAGGCTGCGGCGGTCGCGCCAAATGTCTGTCATATTAGGCCCTCGACAACAGCTACACGTGATCCACGGCCAGTGTATGGGAGTTGGCCGGGCCTGGAGCTCTACAATAACAATTCCATCAATCAGTTTCCGGTCCAAGAGGCTGCGGCGGTCGCGCCAAATGTCTGTCATATTAGGCCCTCGACAACAGCTACACGTGATCCACGGCCAGTGTATGGGAGTTGGCCGGGCCTGGAGCTCTACAATAACAATTCCATCAATCAGTTTCCGGTCCAAGAGGCTGCGGCGGTCGCGCCAAATGTCTGTCATATTAGGCCCTCGACAACAGCCACACGTGATCCACGGCCAGTGTATGGGAGTTGGCCGGGCCTGGAGCTCTACAATAACAATTCCATCAATCAGTTTCCGGTCCAAGAGGCTGCGGCGGTCGCGCCAAATGTCTGTCATATTAGGCCCTCGACAACAGCCACACGTGATCCACGGCCAGTGTATGGGAGTTGGCCGGGCCTGGAGCTCTACAATAACAATTCCATCAATCAGTTTCCGGTCCAAGAGGCTGCGGCGGTCGCGCCAAATGTCTGTCATATTAGGCCCTCGACAACAGCACGTGATCCACGGCCAGTGTATGGGAGTTGGCCGGGCCTGGAGCTCTACAATAACAATTCCATCAATCAATTTCCGGTCCAAGAGGCTGCGGCGGTCGCGCCAAATGTCTGTCATATTAGGCCCTCGACAACAGCTACACGTGATCCACGGCCAGTGTATGGGAGTTGCCCGGGCCTGGAGCTCTACAATAACAATTCCATCCGTCAGTTTCCGGTCCAAGAGGCTGCGGCGGTCGCGCCAAATATCTGTCATATTAGGCCCTCGACAACAGCTACACGTGATCCACGGCCAGTGTATGGGAGTTGCCCGGGCCTGGAGCTCTACAATAACAATTCCATCCGTCAGTTTCCGGTCCAAGAGGCTGCGGCGGTCGCGCCAAATGTCTGTCATATTAGGCCCTCGACAACAGCACGTGATCCACGGCCAGTGTATGGGAGTTGGCCGTCCTGGAGCTCTACAACAACAATTCCATCCATCAGTTTCTGGTCCAAGAGGCTGCTCAGTCGCGCCAAATGTCTGTCATATTAGGCCCTCGACAACAGCTACACGTGATCCACGGCCAGTGTATGGGAGTTGGCCGGGCCTGGAGCTCTACAATAACAATTCCATCCGTCAGTTTCCGGTCCAAGAGGCTGCGGTGGTCGCGCCAAATGTCTGTCATATTAGGCCCTCGACAACAGCTACACGTGATCCACGGCCAGTGTATGGGAGTTGCCCGGGCCTGGAGCTCTACAATAACAATTCCATCCATCAGTTTCCGGTTCAAGAGGCTGCGGCGGTCGCGCCAAATGTCTGTCATATTAGGCCCTCGACAACAGCTACACGTGATACACGGCCAGTGTATGGGAGTTGCCCGGGCCTGGAGCTCTACAATAACAATTCCATCCATCAGTTTCCGGTCCAAGAGGCTGCGGCGGTCGCGCCAAATGTCTGTCATATTAGGCCCTCGACAACAGCTACACGTGATCCACGGTCAGTGTATGGGAGTTGCCCGGGCCTGAAGCTCTACAATAACAATTCCATCCATCAGTTTCCGGTCCATGAGGCTGGGGCGGTCGCGCCAAATGTCTGTCATATTAGGCCCTCGACAACAGCTACACGTGATCCACGGCCAGTGTATGGGAGTTGCCCGGGCCTGGAGCTCTACAATAACAATTCCATCCATCAGTTTCCGGTCCAAGAGGCTGCGGCGGTCGCGCCAAATGTCTGTCATATTAGGCCCTCGACAACAGCTACACGTGATCCACGGCCAGTGTATGGGAGTTGGCCGGGCCTGGAGATCTACAATAACAATTCCATCCATCAGTTTCCGGTCCAAGAGGCTGCGGCGGTCGCGCCAAATGTCTGTCATATTAGGCCCTCGACAACAGCTACACGTGATCCACGGCCAGTGTATGGGAGTTGGCCGGGTCTGGAGCTCTACAATAACAATTCCATTCATCAGTTTCCGGTCCAAGAGGCTGCGGCGGTCGCGCCAAATGTCTGTCATATTAGGCCCTCGACAACAGCACGTGATCCACGGCCAGTGTATGGGAGTTGGCCGGGCCTGGAGCTCTACAATAACAATTCCATTCATCAGTTTCCGGTCCAAGAGGCTGCGGCGGTCGCGCCAAATGTCTGTCATATTAGGCCCTCGACAACAGCACGTGATCCACGGCCAGTGTATGGGAGTTGGCCGGGCCTGGAGCTCTACAATAACAATTCCATTCATCAGTTTCCGGTCCAAGAGGCTGCGGCGGTCAGGCCAAATGTCTGTCATATTAGGCCCTCGACAACAGCTACACGTGATCCACGGCCAGTGTATGGGAGTTGGCCGGGCCTGGAGCTCTACAATAACAATTCCATTCATCAGTTTCCGGTCCAAGAGGCTGCGGCGGTCGCGCCAAATGTCTGTCATATTAGGCCCTCGACAACAGCTACACGTGATCCACGGCCAGTGTATGGCAGTTGGCCGGGCCTGGAGCTCTACAATAACAATTCCATCCGTCAGTTTCCGGTCCAAGAGGCTGCGGCGGTCGCGCCAAATGTCTGTCAAATTAGGCCCTCGACAACAGCTACACGTGATCCACGGCCAGTGTATGGTAGTTGGCCGGGCCTGGAGCTCTACAATAACAATTCCATTCATCAGTTTCCAGTCCAAGAGGCTGCGGCGGTCGCGCCAAATGTCTGTCATATTAGGCCCTCGACAACAGCACGTGATCCACGGCCAGTGTATGGGAGTTGGCCGGGCCTGGAGCTCTACAATAACAATTCCATTCATCAGTTTCCGGTCCAAGAGGCTGCGGCGGTCGCGCCAAATGTCTGTCATATTAGGCCCACGACAACAGCACGTGAACCACGGCCAGTGTATGGGAGTTGGCCGGGCCTGGAGCTCTACAATAACAATTCCATTCATCAGTTTCCGGTCCAAGAGGCTGCGGCGGTCGCGCCAAATGTCTGTCATATTAGGCCCTCGACAACAGCTACACGTGATCCACGTCCAGTGTATGGGAGTTGGCCGGGCCTGGAGCTCTACAACAACAATTCCATCCATCAGTTTCCGGTCCAAGAGGCTGCGGCGGTCGCGCCAAATGTCTGTCATATTAGGCCCTCGACAACAGCTACACGTGATCCACGGCCAGTGTATGGGAGTTGGCCGGGCCTGGAGCTCTACAATAACAATTCCATTCATCAGTTTCCGGTCCAAGAGGCTGCGGCGGTCGCGCCAAATGTCTGTCATATTAGGCCCTCGACAACAGCACGTGATCCACGGCCAGTGTATGGGAGTTGGCCGGGCCTGGAGCTCTACAATAACAATTCCATTCATCAGTTTCCGGTCCAAGAGGCTGCGGCGGTCGCGCCAAATGTCTGTCATATTAGGCCCTCGACAACAGCACGTGATCCACGGCCAGTGTATGGGAGTTGGCCGGGCCTGGAGCTCTACAATAACAATTCCATTCATCAGTTTCCGGTCCAAGAGGCTGCGGCGGTCGCGCCAAATGTCTGTCTTATTAGGCCCTCGACAACAGCTACACGTGATCCACGGCCAGTGTATGGGAGTTGCCCAGGCCTGGAGCTCTACAATAACAATTCCATTCATCAGTTTCCGGTCCAAGAGGCTGCGGCGGTCGCGCCAAATGTCTGTCATATTAGGCCCTCGACAACAGCTACACGTGATCCACGGCCAGTGTATGGGAGTTGCCCGGGCCTGGAGCTCTACAATAACAATTCCATTCATCAGTTTCCGGTCCAAGAGGCTGCGGCGGTCGCGCCAAATGTCTGTCATATTAGGCCCTCGACAACAGCACGTGATCCACGGCCAGTGTATGGGAGTTGGCCGGGCCTGGAGCTCTACAATAACAATTCCATCAATCAGTTTCCGGTCCAAGAGGCTGCGGCGGTCGCGCCAAATGTCTGTCATATTAGGCCCTCGACAACAGCACGTGATCCACGGCCAGTGTATGGGAGTTGGCCGGGCCTGGAGCTCTACAATAACAATTCCATCAATCAGTTTCCGGTCCAAGAGGCTGCGGCGGTCGCGCCAAATGTCTGTCATATTAGGCCCTCGACAACAGCACGTGATCCACGGCCAGTGTATGGGAGTTGGCCGGGCCTGGAGCTCTACAATAACAATTCCATCAATCAGTTTCCGGTCCAAGAGGCTGCGGCGGTCGCGCCAAATGTCTGTCATATTAGGCCCTCGACAACAGCTACACGTGATCCACGGCCAGTGTATGGGAGTTGGCCGGGCCTGGAGCTCTACAATAACAATTCCATCAATCAGTTTCCGGTCCAAGAGGCTGCGGCGGTCGCGCCAAATGTCTGTCATATTAGGCCCTCGACAACAGCTACACGTGATCCACGGCCAGTGTATGGGAGTTGGCCGGGCCTGGAGCTCTACAATAACAATTCCATCAATCAGTTTCCGGTCCAAGAGGCTGCGGCGGTCGCGCCAAATGTCTGTCATATTAGGCCCTCGACAACAGCCACACGTGATCCACGGCCAGTGTATGGGAGTTGGCCGGGCCTGGAGCTCAACAATAACAATTCCATCAATCAGTTTCCGGTCCAAGAGGCTGCGGCGGTCGCGCCAAATGTCTGTCATATTAGGCCCTCGACAACAGCCACACGTGATCCACGGCCAGTGTATGGGAGTTGGCCGGGCCTGGAGCTCAACAATAACAATTCCATCCATCAGTTTCCGGTCCAAGAGGCTGCGGCGGTCGCGCCAAATGTCTGTCATATTAGGCCCTCGACAACAGCTACACGTGATCCACGGCCAGTGTATGGGAGTTGGCCGGGCCTGGAGCTCTACAATAACAATTCCATCCATCAGTTTCCGGTCCAAGAGGCTGCGGCGGTCGCGCCAAATGTCTGTCATATTAGGCCCTCGACAACAGCTACACGTGATCCACGGCCAGTGTATGGGAGTTGGCCGGGCCTGGAGCTCTACAATAACAATTCCATCCATCATTTTCCGGTCCAAGAGGCTGCGGCGGTTGCGCCAAATGTCTGTCATATTAGGCCCTCGACAACAGCTACACGTGATCCACGGCCAGTGTATGGGAGTTGGCCGGGCCTGGAGCTCTACAATAACAATTCCATCCATCATTTTCCGGTCCAAGAGGCTGCGGCGGTCGCGCCAAATGTCTGTCATATTAGGCCCACGACAACAGCTACACGTGATCCACGGCCAGTGTATGGGAGTTGGCCGGGCCTGGAGCTCTACAATAACAATTCCATTTATCATTTTCCGGTCCAAGAGGCTGCGGCGGTCGCGCCAAATGTCTGTCATATTAGGCCCTCGACAACAGCTACACGTGATCCACGGCCAGTGTATGGGAGTTGGCCGGGCCTGGAGCTCTACAATAACAATTCCATCCATCAGTTTCCGGTCCAAGAGGCTGCGGCGGTCGCGCCAAATGTCTGTCATATTAGGCCCTCGACAACAGTTACACGTGATACACGGCCAGTGTATGGGAGTTGGCCGGGCCTGGAGCTCTACAATAACAATTCCATCCATCAGTTTCCGGTCCAAGAGGCTGCGGCGGTCGCGCCAAATGTCTGTCATATTAGGCCCTCGACAACAGTTACACGTGATCCACGGCCAGTGTATGGGAGTTGGCCGGGCCTGGAGCTCTACAATAACAATTCCATCCATCAGTTTCCGGTCCAAGAGGCTGCGGCGGTCGCGCCAAATGTCTGTCATATTAGGCCCTCGACAACAGTTACACGTGATCCACGGCCAGTGTATGGGAGTTGGCCGGGCCTGGAGCTCTACAATAACAATTCCATCCATCAGTTTCCGGTCCAAGAGGCTGCGGCGGTCGCGCCAAATGTCTGTCATATTAGGCCCTCGACAACAGTTACACGTGATCCACGGCCAGTGTATGGGAGTTGGCCGGGCCTGGAGCTCTACAATAACAATTCCATCCATCAGTTTCCGGTCCAAGAGGCTGCGGCGGTCGCGCCAAATGTCTGTCATATTAGGCCCTCGACAACAGTTACACGTGATCCACGGCCAGTGTATGGGAGTCTGCCGGGCCTGGAGCTCTACAATAACAATTCCATCCATCAGTTTCCGGTCCAAGAGGCTGCGGCGGTCGCGCCAAATGTCTGTCATATTAGGCCCTCGACAACAGCTACACGTGATCCACGGCCAGTGTATGGGAGTTGGCCGGGCCTGGAGATCTACAATAACAATTCCATCCATCAGTTTCCGGTCCAAGAGGCTGCGGCGGTCGCGCCAAATGTCTGTCATATTAGGCCCTCGACAACAGCTACACGTGATCCACGGCCAGTGTATGGGAGTTGGCCGGGCCTGTAGCTCTACAATAACAATTCCATCCATCAGTTTCCGGTCCAAGAGGCGGCTCGGTGGTCGCGCCAAATGTTTGTCATATTAGGCCCTCGACAACAGCTACACGTGATCCACGGCCAGTGTATGGGAGTTGGCCGGGCCTGGAGCTCTACAAAAACAATTCCATCCATCAGTTTCCGGTCCAAGAGGCTGCGGCGGTCGCCCCAAATGTCAGTCATATTAGGCCCTCGACAACAGCTACACGTGATCCACGGCCAGTGTATGGGAGTTGGCCGGGCCTGGAGCTATACAATAACAATTCCATCCATCAGTTTCCGGTCCAAGAGGCTGCTCGGCGGTCGCGCCAAATGTCTGTCATATTAGGCCCTCGACAACAGCTACACGTGATCCACGGCCAGTGTATGGGAGTTGGCCGGGCCTGGAGCTCTACAATAACAATTCCATCCATCAGTTTCCGTTCCAAGAGGCTGCGGCGGTCGCGCCAAATGTCAGTCATATTAGGCCCTCGACAACAGCACGTGATCCACGGCCAGTGTATGGGAGTTGGCCGGGCCTGGAGATCTACAACAACAATTCCATCCATCAGTTTCCGGTCCAAGAGGCTGCTCGGCGGTCGCGCCAAATGTCAGTCATATTAGGCCCTCGACAACAGCACGTGATCCACGGCCAGTGTATGGGAGTTGGCCGGGCCTGGAGATCTACAATAACAATTCCATCCATCAGTTTCCGGTCCAAGAGGCTGCGGCGGTCGCGCCAAATGTCTGTCATATTAGGCCCTCGACAACAGCTACGCGTGATCCACGGCCAGTGTATGGGAGGTGGCCGGGCCTGGAGCTCTACAATAACAATTCCATCCATCAGTTTCCGGTCCAAGAGGCTGCGGCGGTCGCGCCAAATGTTTGTCATATTAGGCCCTCGACAACAGCTACACGTGATCCACGGCCAGTGTATGGGAGTTGGCCGGGCCTGGAGCTCTACAATAACAATTCCATCCATCAGTTTCCGGTCCAAGACTCTGCGGCGGTCGCGCCAAATGTTTGTCATATTAGGCCCTCGACAACAGCTACACGTGATCCACGGCCAGTGTATGGGAGTTGGCCGGGCCTGGAGCTCTACAATAACAATTCCATCCATCAGTTTCCGGTCCAAGAGGCTGCGGCGGTCGCGCCAAATGTCTGTCATATTAGGCCCTCGACAACAGCTACACGTGATCCACGGCCAGTGTATGGGAGTTGGCCGGGCCTGGAGCTCTACAATAACAATTCCATCCGTCAGTTTCCGGTCCAAGAGGCTGCGGCGGTCGCGCCAAATATCTGTCATATTAGGCCCTCGACAACAGCACGTGATCCACGGCCAGTGTATGGGAGTTGGCCGGGCCTGGAGCTCTACAATAACAATTCCATCCATCAGTTTCCGGTCCAAGAGGCTGCGGCGGTCGCGCCAAATGTCTGTCATATTAGGCCCTCGACAACAGCTACACGTGATCCACGACCAGTGTATGGGAGTTGGCCGGGCCTGGAGCTCTACAATAACAATTCCATCCATCAGTTTCCGGACCAAGAGGCTGCGGCGGTCGCGCCAAATGTCTGTCATATTAGGCCCTCGACAACAGCACGTGATCCACGGCCAGTGTATGGGAGTTGGCCGGGCCTGGAGCTCTACAATAACAATTCCATCCATCAGTTTCCGGTCCAAGAGGCTGCGGCGGTCGCGCCAAATGTCTGTCATATTAGGCCCTCGACAACAGCTACACGTGATCCACGGCCAGTGTATGGGAGTTGGCCGGGCCTGGAGCTCTACAATAACAATTCCATCCATCAGTTTCCGGTCCAAGAGGCTGCGGCGGTCGCGCCAAATGTCTGTCATATTAGGCCCTCGACAACAGCTACACGTGATCCACGGCCAGTGTATGGGAGTTGGCCGGGCCTGGAGCTCTACAATAACAATTCCATCCATCAGTTTCCGGTCCAAGAGGCTGCTCAGTCGCGCCAAATGTCTGTCATATTAGGCCCTCGACAACAGTTACACGTGGTCCACGGCCAGTGTATGGGAGTTGGCCGGGCCTGGAGCTCTACAATAACAATTCCATCCATCAGTTTCCGGTCCAAGAGGCTGCTCAGTCGCGCCAAATGTCTGTCATATTAGGCCCTCGAAAACAGTTACACGTGATCCACGGCCAGTGTATGGGAGTTGGCCGGGCCTGGAGCTCTACAATAACAATTCCATCCATCAGTTTCCGGTCCAAGAGGCTGCTCAGTCGCGCCAAATGTCTGTCATATTAGGCCCTCGACAACAGCTACACGTGATCCACGGCCAGTGTATGGGAGTTGGCCGGGCCTGGAGCTCTACAATAACAATTCCATCCATCAGTTTCCGGTCCAAGAGGCTGCGGCGGTCGCGCCAAATGTCTGTCATATTAGGCCCTCGACAACAGCTACACGTGATCCACGGCCAGTGTATGGGAGTTGGCCGGGCCTGGAGCTCTACAATAACAATTCCATCCATCAGTTTCCGGTCCAAGAGGCTGCGGCGGTCGCGCCAAATGTCTGTCATATTAGGCCCTCGACAACAGCTACACGTGATCCACGGCCAGTGTATGGGAGTTGGCCGGGCCTGGAGCTCTACAATAACAAATCCATCCATCAGTTTCCGGTCCAAGAGGCTGCTCAGTCGCGCCAAATGTCTGTCATATTAGGCCCTCGACAACAGCTACACGTGATCCACGGCCAGTGTATGGGAGTTGGCCGGGCCTGGAGCTCTACAATAACAATTCCATCCATCAGTTTCCGGTCCAAGAGGCTGCTCAGTCGCGCCAAATGTCTGTCATATTAGGCCCTCGACAACAGTTACACGTGGTCCACGGCCAGTGTATGGGAGTTGGCCGGGCCTGGAGCTCTACAATAACAATTCCATCCATCAGTTTCCGGTCCAAGAGGCTGCTCAGTCGCGCCAAATGTCTGTCATATTAGGCCCTCGACAACAGCTACACGTGATCCACGGCCAGTGTATGGGAGTTGGCCGGGCCTGGAGCTCTACAATAACAATTCCATCCATCAGTTTCCGGTCCAAGAGGCTGCTCAGTCGCGCCAAATGTCTGTCATATTAGGCCCTCGACAACAGCTACACGTGATCCACGGCCAGTGTATGGGAGTTGGCCGGGCCTGGAGCTCTACAATAACAATTCCATCCATCAGTTTCCGGTCCAAGAGGCTGCTCAGTCGCGCCAAATGTCTGTCATATTAGGCCCTCGACAACAGCTACACGTGATCCACGGCCAGTGTATGGGAGTTGGCCGGGCCTGGAGCTCTACAATAACAATTCCATCCATCAGTTTCCGGTCCAAGAGGCTGCGGCGGTCGCATCAAATGTCTGTCATATTAGGCCCTCGACAACAGCTACACGTGATCCACGGCCAGTGTATGGGAGTTGGCCGGGCCTGGAGCTCTACAATAACAATTCCATCCATCAGTTTCCGGTCCAAGAGGCTGCGGCGGTCGCGCCAAATGTCTGTCATATTAGGCCCTCGACAACAGCTACACGTGATCCACGGCCAGTGTATGGGAGTTTGCCGGGCCTGCAGCTCTACAATAACAATTCCATCCATCAGTTTCCGGTCCAAGAGGCTGCTCAGTCGCGCCAAATGTCTGTCATAATAGGCCCTCGACAACAGTTACACGTGGTCCACGACCAGTGTATGGGAGTTGGCCGGGCCTGGAGCTCTACAATAACAATTCCATCCATCAGTTTCCGGTCCAAGAGGCTGCGGCGGTCGCGCCAAATGTCTGTCATATTAGGCCCTCGACAACAGCTACACGTGATCCACGGCCAGTGTATGGGAGTTGGCCGGGCCTGGAGCTCTACAATAACAATTCCATCCATCAGTTTCCGGTCCAAGAGGCTGCTCAGTCGCGCCAAATGTTTGTCATATTAGGCCCTCGACAACAGCTACACGTGATCCACGGCCAGTGTATGGGAGTTGCCCAGGCCTGGAGCTCTACAATAACAATTCCATTCATCAGTTTCCGGTCCAAGAGGCTGCGGCGGTCGCGCCAAATGTCTGTCATATTAGGCCCTCGACAACAGCTACACGTGATCCACGGCCAGTGTATGGGAGTTGCCCGGGCCAGGAGCTCTACAATAACAATTCCATTCATCAGTTTCCGGTCCAAGAGGCTGCGGCGGTCGCGCCAAATGTCTGTCATATTAGGCCCTCGACAACAGCACGTGATCCACGGCCAGTGTATGGGAGTTGGCCGGGCCTGGAGCTCTACAATAACAATTCCATCAATCAGTTTCCGGTCCAAGAGGCTGCGGCGGTCGCGCCAAATGTCTGTCATATTAGGCCCTCGACAACAGCACGTGATCCACGGCCAGTGTATGGGAGTTGGCCGGGCCTGGAGCTCTACAATAACAATTCCATCAATCAGTTTCCGGTCCAAGAGGCTGCGGCGGTCGCGCCAAATGTCTGTCATATTAGGCCCTCGACAACAGCACGTGATCCACGGCCAGTGTATGGGAGTTGGCCGGGCCTGGAGCTCTACAATAACAATTCCATCAATCAGTTTCCGGTCCAAGAGGCTGCGGCGGTCGCGCCAAATGTCTGTCATATTAGGCCCTCGACAACAGCTACACGTGATCCACGGCCAGTGTATGGGAGTTGGCCGGGCCTGGAGCTCTACAATAACAATTCCATCAATCAGTTTCCGGTCCAAGAGGCTGCGGCGGTCGCGCCAAATGTCTGTCATATTAGGCCCTCGACAACAGCTACACGTGATAAACGGCCAGTGTATGGGAGTTGGCCGGGCCTGGAGCTCTACAATAACAATTCCATCAATCAGTTTCCGGTTTAAGAGGCTGCGGCGGTCGCGCCAAATGTCTGTCATATTAGGCCCTCGACAACAGCCACACGTGATCCACGGCCAGTGTATGGGAGTTGGCCGGGCCTGGAGCTCAACAATAACAATTCCATCAATCAGTTTCCGGTCCAAGAGGCTGCGGCGGTCGCGCCAAATGTCTGTCATATTAGGCCCTCGACAACAGCCACACGTGATCCACGGCCAGTGTATGGGAGTTGGCCGGGCCTGGAGCTCAACAATAACAATTCCATCCATCAGTTTCCGGTCCAAGAGGCTGCGGCGGTCGCGCCAAATGTCTGTCATATTAGGCCCTCGACAACAGCTACACGTGATCCACGGCCAGTGTATGGGAGTTGGCCGGGCCTGGAGCTCTACAATAACAATTCCATCCATCAGTTTCCGGTCCAAGAGGCTGCGGCGGTCGCGCCAAATGTCTGTCATATTAGGCCCTCGACAACAGCTACACGTGATCCACGGCCAGTGTATGGGAGTTGGCCGGGCCTGGAGCTCTACAATAACAATTCCATCCATCATTTTCCGGTCCAAGAGGCTGCGGCGGTTGCGCCAAATGTCTGTCATATTAGGCCCTCGACAACAGCTACACGTGATCCACGGCCAGTGTATGGGAGTTGGCCGGGCCTGGAGCTCTACAATAACAATTCCATCCATCATTTTCCGGTCCAAGAGGCTGCGGCGGTCGCGCCAAATGTCTGTCATATTAGGCCCACGACAACAGCTACACGTGATCCACGGCCAGTGTATGGGAGTTGGCCGGGCCTGGAGCTCTACAATAACAATTCCATTTATCATTTTCCGGTCCAAGAGGCTGCGGCGGTCGCGCCAAATGTCTGTCATATTAGGCCCTCGACAACAGCTACACGTGATCCACGGCCAGTGTATGGGAGTTGGCCGGGCCTGGAGCTCTACAATAACAATTCCATCCATCAGTTTCCGGTCCAAGAGGCTGCGGCGGTCGCGCCAAATGTCTGTCATATTAGGCCCTCGACAACAGTTACACGTGATACACGGCCAGTGTATGGGAGTTGGCCGGGCCTGGAGCTCTACAATAACAATTCCATCCATCAGTTTCCGGTCCAAGAGGCTGCGGCGGTCGCGCCAAATGTCTGTCATATTAGGCCCTCGACAACAGTTACACGTGATCCACGGCCAGTGTATGGGAGTTGGCCGGGCCTGGAGCTCTACAATAACAATTCCATCCATCAGTTTCCGGTCCAAGAGGCTGCGGCGGTCGCGCCAAATGTCTGTCATATTAGGCCCTCGACAACAGTTACACGTGATCCACGGCCAGTGTATGGGAGTTGGCCGGGCCTGGAGCTCTACAATAACAATTCCATCCATCAGTTTCCGGTCCAAGAGGCTGCGGCGGTCGCGCCAAATGTCTGTCATATTAGGCCCTCGACAACAGTTACACGTGATCCACGGCCAGTGTATGGGAGTTGGCCGGGCCTGGAGCTCTACAATAACAATTCCATCCATCAGTTTCCGGTCCAAGAGGCTGCGGCGGTCGCGCCAAATGTCTGTCATATTAGGCCCTCGACAACAGTTACACGTGATCCACGGCCAGTGTATGGGAGTTGGCCGGGCCTGGAGCTCTACAATAACAATTCCATCCATCAGTTTCCGGTCCAAGAGGCTGCGGCGGTCGCGCCAAATGTCTGTCATATTAGGCCCTCGACAACAGCTACACGTGATCCACGGCCAGTGTATGGGAGTTGGCCGGGCCTGGAGATCTACAATAACAATTCCATCCATCAGTTTCCGGTCCAAGAGGCTGCGGCGGTCGCGCCAAATGTCTGTCATATTAGGCCCTCGACAACAGCTACACGTGATCCACGGCCAGTGTATGGGAGTTGGCCGGGCCTGGAGCTCTACAATAACAATTCCATCCATCAGTTTCCGGTCCAAGAGGCGGCTCGGTGGTCGCGCCAAATGTTTGTCATATTAGGCCCTCGACAACAGCTACACGTGATCCACGGCCAGTGTATGGGAGTTGGCCGGGCCTGGAGCTCTACAAAAACAATTCCATCCATCAGTTTCCGGTCCAAGAGGCTGCGGCGGTCGCCCCAAATGTCAGTCATATTAGGCCCTCGACAACAGCTACACGTGATCCACGGCCAGTGTATGGGAGTTGGCCGGGCCTGGAGCTATACAATAACAATTCCATCCATCAGTTTCCGGTCCAAGAGGCTGCTCGGCGGTCGCGCCAAATGTCTGTCATATTAGGCCCTCGACAACAGCTACACGTGATCCACGGCCAGTGTATGGGAGTTGGCCGGGCCTGGAGCTCTACAATAACAATTCCATCCATCAGTTTCCGTTCCAAGAGGCTGCGGCGGTCGCGCCAAATGTCAGTCATATTAGGCCCTCGACAACAGCTACACGTGATCCACGGCCAGTGTATGGGAGTTGGCCGGGCCTGGAGCTCTACAATAACAATTCCATCCATCAGTTTCCGGTCCAAGAGGCTGCGGCGGTCGCGCCAAATGTCTGTCATATTAGGCCCTCGACAACAGCTACACGTGATCCACGGCCAGTGTATGGGAGTTGGCCGGGCCTGGAGCTCTACAATAACAATTCCATCCATCAGTTTCCGGTCCAAGAGGCTGCGGCGGTCGCGCCAAATGTCTGTCATATTAGGCCCTCGACAACAGCACGTGATCCACGGCCAGTGTATGGGAGTTGGCCGGGCCTGGAGCTCTACAATAACAATTCCATCTATCAGTTTCCGGTCCAAGAGGCTGCGGCGGTCGCGCCAAATGTCTGTCATATTAGGCCCTCGACAACAGCTACACGTGATCCACGACCAGTGTATGGGAGTTGGCCGGGCCTGGAGCTCTACAATAACAATTCCATCCATCAGTTTCCGGTCCAAGAGGCTGCGGCGGTCGCGCCAAATGTCTGTCATATTAGGCCCTCGACAACAGCACGTGATCCACGGCCAGTGTATGGGAGTTGGCCGGGCCTGGAGCTCTACAATAACAATTCCATCCATCAGTTTCCGGTCCAAGAGGCTGCGGCGGTCGCGCCAAATGTCTGTCATATTAGGCCCTCGACAACAGCTACACGTGATCCACGGCCAGTGTATGGGAGTTGGCCGGGCCTGGAGCTCTACAATAACAATTCCATCCATCAGTTTCCGGTCCAAGAGGCTGCGGCGGTCGCGCCAAATGTCTGTCATATTAGGCCCTCGACAACAGCTACACGTGATCCACGGCCAGTGTATGGGAGTTGGCCGGGCCTGGAGCTCTACAATAACAATTCCATCCATCAGTTTCCGGTCCAAGAGGCTGCTCAGTCGCGCCAAATGTCTGTCATATTAGGCCCTCGACAACAGTTACACGTGGTCCACGGCCAGTGTATGGGAGTTGGCCGGGCCTGGAGCTCTACAATAACAATTCCATCCATCAGTTTCCGGTCCAAGAGGCTGCTCAGTCGCGCCAAATGTCTGTCATATTAGGCCCTCGAAAACAGTTACACGTGATCCACGGCCAGTGTATGGGAGTTGGCCGGGCCTGGAGCTCTACAATAACAATTCCATCCATCAGTTTCCGGTCCAAGAGGCTGCTCAGTCGCGCCAAATGTCTGTCATATTAGGCCCTCGACAACAGCTACACGTGATCCATGGCCAGTGTATGGGAGTTGGCCGGGCCTGGAGCTCTACAATAACAATTACATCCATCAGTTTCCGGTCCAAGAGGCTGCGGCGGTCGCGCCAAATGTCTGTCATATTAGGCCCTCGACAACAGCTACACGTGATCCACGGCCAGTGTATGGGAGTTGGCCGGGCCTGGAGCTCTACAATAACAATTCCATCCATCAGTTTCCGGTCCAAGAGGCTGCGGCGGTCGCGCCAAATGTCTGTCATATTAGGCCCTCGACAACAGCTACACGTGATCCACGGCCAGTGTATGGGAGTTGGCCGGGCCTGGAGCTCTACAATAACAATTCCATCCATCAGTTTCCGGTCCAAGAGGCTGCTCAGTCGCGCCAAATGTCTGTCATATTAGGCCCTCGACAACAGCTACACGTGATCCACGGCCAGTGTATGGGAGTTGGCCGGGCCTGGAGCTCTACAATAACAATTCCATCCATCAGTTTCCGGTCCAAGAGGCTGCTCAGTCGCGCCAAATGTCTGTCATATTAGGCCCTCGACAACAGTTACACGTGGTCCACGGCCAGTGTATGGGAGTTGGCCGGGCCTGGAGCTCTACAATAACAATTCCATCCATCAGTTTCCGGTCCAAGAGGCTGCTCAGTCGCGCCAAATGTCTGTCATATTAGGCCCTCGACAACAGCTACACGTGACCCACGGCCAGTGTATGGGAGTTGGCCGGGCCTGGAGCTCTACAATAACAATTCCATCCATCAGTTTCCGGTCCAAGAGGCTGCTCAGTCGCGCCAAATGTCTGTCATATTAGGCCCTCGACAACAGCTACACGTGATCCACGGCCAGTGTATGGGAGTTGGCCGGGCCTGGAGCTCTACAATAACAATTCCATCCATCAGTTTCCGGTCCAAGAGGCTGCTCAGTCGCGCCAAATGTCTGTCATATTAGGCCCTCGACAACAGCTACACGTGATCCACGGCCAGTTTATGGGAGTTGGCCGGGCCTGGAGCTCTACAATAACAATTCCATCCATCAGTTTCCGGTCCAAGAGGCTGCTCAGTCGCGCCAAATGTCTGTCATATTAGGCCCTCGACAACAGCTACACGTGATCCACGGCCAGTGTATGGGAGTTGGCCGGGCCTGGAGCTCTACAATAACAATTCCATCCATCAGTTTCCGGTCCAAGAGGCTGCGGCGGTCGCGCCAAATGTCTGTCATATTAGGCCCTCGACAACAGCTACAAGTGATCCACGGCCAGTGTATGGGAGTTGGCCGGGCCTGGAGCTCTACAATAACAATTCCATCCATCAGTTTCCGGTCCAAGAGGCTGCGGCGGTCGCGCCAAATGTCTGTCATATTAGGCCCTCGACAACAGCTACACGTGATCCACGGCCAGTGTATGGGAGTTTGCCGGGCCTGCAGCTCTACAATAACAATTCCATCCATCAGTTTCCGGTCCAAGAGGCTGCTCAGTCGCGCCAAATGTCTGTCATATTAGGCCCTCGACAACAGTTACACGTGGTCCACGACCAGTGTATGGGAGTTGGCCGGGCCTGGAGCTCTACAATAACAATTCCATCCATCAGTTTCCGGTCCAAGAGGCTGCGGTGGTCGCGCCAAATGTCTGTCATATTAGGCCCTCGACAACAGCCACACGTGATCCACGGCCAGTGTATGGGAGTTGGCCGGGCCTGGAGCTCTACAATAACAATTCCATCCATCAGTTTCCAGTCCAAGAGGCTGCGGTGGTCGCGCCAAATGTCTGTCATATTAGGCCCTCGACAACAGCTACACGTGATCCACGGCCAGTGTATGGGAGTTGGCCGGGCCTGGAGCTCTACAATAACAATTCCATCCATCAGTTTCCGGTCCAAGAGGCTGCGGTGGTCGCGCCAAATGTGTGTCATATTAGGCCCTCGACAACAGCCACACGTGATCCACGGCCAGTGTATGGGAGTTGGCCGGGCCTAGAGCTCTACAATAACAATTCCATCCATCAGTTTCCGTTCCAAGAGGCTGCTCGGCGGTCGCGCCAAATGTCTAACATATTAGGCCCTTGACAACAGCTACACGTGATCCAGGGCCAGTGTATGGGAGTTGGCCGGGCCTGGAGCTCTACAATAACAATTCCATCCGTCAGTTTCCGGTCCAAGAGGCTGCTCGGCGGTCGCGCCAAATGTCTGTCATATTAGGCCCTCGACAACAGCACGTGATCCACGGCCAGTGTATGGGAGTTGCCCGGGCCTGGAGCTCTACAACAACAATTCCATCCATCAGTTTTCGTTCCAAGAGGCTGCTCGGCGGTCGCGCCAAATGTCAGTCATATTAGGCCCTCGACAACAGCACGTGATCCACGGCCAGTGTATGGAAGTTGGCCGGGCCTGGAGATCTACAACAACAATTCCATCCATCAGTTTCCGTTCCAAGAGGCTGCTCGGCGGTCGCGCCAAATGTCAGTCATATTAGGCCCTCGACAACAGCACGTGATCCACGGCCAGTGTATGGGAGTTGGCCGGGCCTGGAGATCTACAATAACAATTCCATCCATCAGTTTCCGGTCCAAGAGGCTGCGGCGGTCGCGCCAAATGTCTGTCATATCAGGCTCTCGACAACAGCTACACGTGATCCACGGCCAGTGTATGGGAGTTGCCCGGGCCTGGAGCTCTACAATAACAATTCCATCCATCAGTTTCCGTTCCAAGAGGCTGCGGCGGTCGCGCCAAATGTCAGTCATATTAGGCCCTCGACAACAGCACGTGATCCACGGCCAGTGTATGGGAGTTGCCCGGGCCTGGAGATCTACAATAACAATTCCATCCATCAGTTTCCGGTCCAAGAGGCTGCGGCGGTCGCGCCAAATGTCTGTCATATTAGGCTCTCGAAAACAGCACGTGATCCACGGCCAGTGTATGGGAGTTGCCCGGGCCTGGAGCTCTACAATAACAATTCCATCCATCAGTTTCCAGTCCAAGAGGCTGCGGCGGTCGCACCAAATGTCTGTCATATTAGGCCCTCGACAACAGCACGTGATCCACGGCCAGTGTATGGGAGTTGGCCGGGCCTGGAGCTCTACAATAACAAATCCATCCATCAGTTTCCGGTCCAAGAGGCAGCGGCGGTCGCACCAAATGTCTGTCATATTAGGCTCTCGACAACAGCACGTGATCCACGGCCAGTGTATGGGAGTTGCCCGGGCCTGGAGCTCTACAATAACAATTCCATCCATCAGTTTCCAGTCCAAGAGGCTGCGGCGGTCGCACCAAATGTCTGTCATATTAGGCTCTCGACAACAGCACGTGATCCACGGCCAGTGTATAGGAGTTGGCCGGGCCTGGAGCTCTACAATAACAATTCCATCCATCAGTTTCCAGTCCAAGAGGCTGCGGCGGTCGCACCAAATGTCTGTCATATTAGGCTCTCGACAACAGCACGTGATCCACGGCCAGTGTATGGGAGTTGCCCGGGCCTGGAGCTCTACAATAACAATTCCATCCATCAGTTTCCAGTCCAAGAGGCTGCGGCGGTCGCACCAAATGTCTGTCATATTAGGCCCTCGACAACAGCACGTGATCCACGGCCAGTGTATTGGAGTTGGCCGGGCCTGGAGCTCTACAATAACAATTCCATCCATCAGTTTCCGGTCCAAGAGGCTGCGGCGGTCGCGCCAAATGTCTGTCATATTAGGCTCTCGACAACAGCACGTGATCCACGGCCAGTGTATGGGAGTTGGCCGGGCCTGGAGCTCTACAATAACAATTCCATCCATCAGTTTCCGGTCCAAGAGGCTGCGGCGGTCGCGCCAAATGTCTGTCATATTAGGCCCTCGACAACAGCTACACGTGATCCACGGCCAGTGTATGGGAGTTGGCCGGGCCTGGAGCTCTACAATAACAATTCCATCCATCAGTTTCCGGTCCAAGAGGCTGCGGTGGTCGCGCCAAATGTCTGTCATATTAGGCTCTCGACAACAGCTACACGTGATCCACGGCCAGTGTATGGGAGTTGGCCGGGCCTGGAGCTCTACAATAACAATTCCATCCGTCAGTTTCCGTTCCAAGAGGCTGCGGTGGTCGCGCCAAATGTCTGTCATATTAGGCCCTCGACAACAGCTACACGTGATCCACGGCCAGTGTATGGGAGTTGGCCGGGCCTGGAGCTCTACAATAACAATTCCATCCGTCAGTTTCCGTTCCAAGAGGCTGCGTCGGTCGCGCCAAATGTCTGTCATATTAGGCCCTCGACAACAGCTACACGTGATCCACGGCCAGTGTATGGGAGTTGGCCGGGCCTAGAGCTCTACAATAACAATTCCATCCATCAGTTTCCGGTCCAAGAGGCTGCGGTGGTCGCGCCAAATGTCTGTCATATTAGGCCCTCGACAACAGCTACACGTGATCCACGGCCAGTGTATGGGAGTTGGCCGGGCCTGGAGCTCTACAATAACAATTCCATCCATCAGTTTCCGGTCCAAGAGGCTGCGGTGGTCGCGCCAAATGTCTGTCATACTAGGCCCTCGACAACAGCCACACGTGATCCACGGCCAGTGTATGGGAGTTGGCCGGGCCTAGAGCTCTACAATAACAATTCCATCCGTCAGTTTCCGGTCCAAGAGGCTGCGGTGGTCGCGCCAAATGTCTGTCATATTAGGCCCTCGACAACAGCCACACGTGATCCACGGCCAGTGTATGGGAGTTGGCCGGGCCTAGAGCTCTACAATAACAATTCCATCCGTCAGTTTCCGGTCCAAGAGGCTGCGGCGGTCGTGCCAAATGTCTGTCATATTAGGCCCTCGACAACAGCTACACGTGATCCACGGCCAGTGTATGGGAGTTGCCCGGGCCTGGAGATCTACAATAACAATTCCATCCATCAGTTTCCGGTCCAAGAGGCTGCGGCGGTCGCGCCAAATGTCAGTCATATTAGGCCCTCGACAACAGCACGTGATCCACGGCCAGTGTATGGGAGTTGCCCGGGCCTGGAGATCTACAATAACAATTCCATCCATCAGTTTCCGGTCCAAGAGGCTGCGGCGGTCGCGCCAAATGTCTGTCATATTAGGCTCTCGAAAACAGCACGTGATCCACGGCCAGTGTATGGGAGTTGCCCGGGCCTGGAGCTCTACAATAACAATTCCATCCATCAGTTTCCAGTCCAAGAGGCTGCGGCGGTCGCACCAAATGTCTGTCATATTAGGCCCTCGACAACAGCACGTGATCCACGGCCAGTGTATGGGAGTTGGCCGGGCCTGGAGCTCTACAATAACAATTCCATCCATCAGTTTCCGGTCCAAGAGGCTGCGGCGGTCGCACCAAATGTCTGTCATATTAGGCTCTCGACAACAGCACGTGATCCACGGCCAGTGTATGGGAGTTGCCCGGGCCTGGAGCTCTACAATAACAATTCCATCCATCAGTTTCCAGTCCAAGAGGCTGCGGCGGTCGCACCAAATGTCTGTCATATTAGGCTCTCGACAACAGCACGTGATCCACGGCCAGTGTATAGGAGTTGGCCGGGCCTGGAGCTCTACAATAACAATTCCATCCGTCAGTTTCCGGTCCAAGAGGCTGCGGTGGTCGCGCAAAATGTCAGTCATATTAGGCCCTCGACAACAGCACGTGATCCACGGCCAGTGTATAGGAGTTGGCCGGGCCTGGAGCTCTACAATAACAATTCCATCCGTCAGTTTCCAGTCCAAGAGGCTGCGGCGTTCGCACCAAATGTCTGTCATATTAGGCCCTCGGCAACAGCACGTGATCCACGGCCAGTGTATTGGAGTTGGCCGGGCCTGGAGCTCTACAATAACAATTCCATCCATCAGTTTCCGGTCCAAGAGGCTGCGGCGGTCGCGCCAAATGTCTGTCATATTAGGCTCTCGACAACAGCACGTGATCCACGGCCAGTGTATGGGAGTTGGCCGGGCCTGGAGCTCTACAATAACAATTCCATCCATCAGTTTCCGGTCCAAGAGGCTGCGGCGGTCGCGCCAAATGTCTGTCATATTAGGCCCTCGACAACAGCTACACGTGATCCACGGCCAGTGTATGGGAGTTGGCCGGGCCTGGAGCTCTACAATAACAATTCCATCCATCAGTTTCCGGTCCAAGAGGCTGCGGTGGTCGCGCCAAATGTCTGTCATATTAGGCTCTCGACAACAGCTACACGTGATCCACGGCCAGTGTATGGGAGTTGGCCGGGCCTGGAGCTCTACAATAACAATTCCATCCGTCAGTTTCCGTTCCAAGAGGCTGCGGTGGTCGCGCCAAATGTCTGTCATATTAGGCCCTCGACAACAGCTACACGTGATCCACGGCCAGTGTATGGGAGTTGGCCGGGCCTGGAGCTCTACAATAACAATTCCATCCGTCAGTTTCCGTTCCAAGAGGCTGCGTCGGTCGCGCCAAATGTCTGTCATATTAGGCCCTCGACAACAGCTACACGTGATCCACGGCCAGTGTATGGGAGTTGGCCGGGCCTAGAGCTCTACAATAACAATTCCATCCATCAGTTTCCGGTCCAAGAGGCTGCGGTGGTCGCGCCAAATGTCTGTCATATTAGGCCCTCGACAACAGCTACACGTGATCCACGGCCAGTGTATGGGAGTTGGCCGGGCCTGGAGCTCTACAATAACAATTCCATCCATCAGTTTCCGGTCCAAGAGGCTGCGGTGGTCGCGCCAAATGTCTGTCATATTAGGCCCTCGACAACAGCTACACGTGATCCAAGGCCAGTGTATGGGAATTGGCCGGGCCTAGAGCTCTACAACAACAATTCCATCCATCAGTTTCCGGTCCAAGAGGCTGCGGTGGTCGCGCCAAATGTCTGTCATATTAGGCCCTCGACAACAGCTACACGTGATCCAAGGCCAGTGTATGGGAGTTGGCCGGGCCTGGAGCTCTACAATAACAATTCCATCCATCAGTTTCCGGTCCAAGAGGCTGCGGTGGTCGCGCCAAATGTCTGTCATATTAGGCCCTCGACAACAGCTACACGTGATCCAAGGCCAGTGTATGGGAGTTGGCCGGGCCTGGAGCTCTACAATAACAATTCCATCCATCAGTTTCCGGTCCAAGAGGCTGCGGTGGTCGCGCCAAATGTCTGTCATATTAGGCCCTCGACAACAGCTACACGTGATCCACGGCCAGTGTATGGGAGTTGGCCGGGCCTGGAGCTCTACAATAACAATTCCATCCATCAGTTTCCGGTCCAAGAGGCTGCGGTGGTCGCGCCAAATGTCTGTCATATTAGGCCCTCGACAACAGCTACACGTGATCCACGGCCAGTGTATGGGAGTTGGCCGGGCCTGGAGCTCTACAATAACAATTCCATCCATCAGTTTCCGGTCCAAGAGGCTGCGGTGGTCGCGCCAAATGTCTGTCATATTAGGCCCTCGACAACAGCTACACGTGATCCACGGCCAGTGTATGGGAGTTGGCCGGGCCTGGAGCTCTACAATAACAATTCCATCCATCAGTTTCCGGTCCAAGAGGCTGCGGTGGTCGCGCCAAATGTCTGTCATATTAGGCCCTCGACAACAGCTACACGTGATCCACGGCCAGTGTATGGGAGTTGGCCGGGCCTGGAGCTCTACAATAACAATTCCATCCATCAGTTTCCGGTCCAAGAGGCTGCGGTGGTCGCGCCAAATGTCTGTCATATTAGGCCCTCGACAACAGCCACACGTGATCCACGGCCAGTGTATCGGAGTTGGCCGGGCCTAGAGCTCTACAATAACAATTCCATCCGTCAGTTTCCGGTCCAAGAGGCTGCGGCGGTCGCGGCAAATGTCTGTCATATTAGGCCCCCGACAACAGCTACACGTGATCCACGGCCAGTGTATGGGAGTTGGCCGGGTCTGGAGCTCTACAATAACAATTCCATCCATCAGTTTCCGGTCCAAGAGGCTGCGGTGGTCGCGCCAAATGTCTGTCATATTAGGCCCTCGACAACAGCTACACGTGATCCACGGCCAGTGTATGGGAGTTGGCCGGGCCTGGAGCTCTACAATAACAATTCCATCCATCAGTTTCCGGTCCAAGAGGCTGCGGTGGTCGCGCCAAATGTCTGTCATATTAGGCCCTCGACAACAGCTACTCGTGATCCACGGCCAGTGTATGGGAGTTGGCCGGGCCTGGAGCTCTACAATAACAATTCCATCCATCAGTTTCCGGTCCAAGAGGCTGCGGTGGTCGCGCCAAATGTCTGTCATATTAGGCCCTCGACAACAGCCACACGTGATCCACGGCCAGTGTATGGGAGTTGGCCGGGCCTAGAGCTCTACAATAACAATTCCATCCGTCAGTTTCCGGTCCAAGAGGCTGCGGCGGTCGCGCCAAATGTCTGTCATATTAGGCCCTCGACAACAGCTACACGTGATCCACGGCCAGTGTATGGGAGTTGGCCGGGCCTGGAGCTCTACAATAACAATTCCATCCATCAGTTTCCGGTCCAAGAGGCTGCGGTGGTCGCGCCAAATGTCTGTCATATTAGGCCCTCGACAACAGCTACACGTGATCCACGGCCAGTGTATGGGAGTTGGCCGGGCCTGGAGCTCTACAATAACAATTCCATCCATCAGTTTCCGGTCCAAGAGGCTGCGGTGGTCGCGCCAAATGTCTGTCATATTAGGCCCTCGACAACAGCACGTGATCCACGGCCAGTGTATGGGAGTTGGCCGGGCCTGGAGCTCTACAATAACAATTCCATCCATCAGTTTCCGGTCCAAGAGGCTGCGGTGGTCGCGCCAAATGTCTGTCATATTAGGCCCTCGACAACAGCTACACGTGATCCACGGCCAGTGTATGGGAGTTGGCCGGGCCTGGAGCTCTACAATAACAATTCCATCCATCAGTTTCCGGTCCAAGAGGCTGCGGTGGTCGCGCCAAATGTCTGTCATATTAGGCCCTCGACAACAGCTACACGTGATCCACGGCCAGTGTATGGGATTTGGCCGGGCCTGGAGCTCTACAATAACAATTCCATCCATCAGTTTCCGGTCCAAGAGGCTGCGGTGGTCGCGCCAAATGTCTGTCATATTAGGCCCTCGACAACAGCTACACGTGATCCACGGCCAGTGTATGGGAGTTGGCCGGGCCTGGAGCTCTACAATAACAATTCCATCCATCAGTTTCCGGTCCAAGAGGCTGCGGTGGTCGCGCTAAATGTCTGTCATATTAGGCCCTCGACAACAGCTACACGTGATCCACGGCCAGTGTATGGGAGTTGGCCGGGCCTAGAGCTCTACGATAACAATTCCATCCATCAGTTTCCGGTCCAAGAGGCTGCGGCGGTCGCGCCAAATGTCTGTCATATTAGGCCTTCGACAACAGCTACACGTGATCCACGGCCAGTGTATGGGAGTTGGCCGGGCCTAGAGCTCTACAATAACAATTCCATCCGTCAGTTTCCGGTCCAAGAGGCTGCGGTGGTCGCGCCAAATGTCTGTCATATTAGGCCCTCGACAACAGCTACACGTGATCCACGGCCAGTGTATGGGAGTTGGCCGGGCCTGGAGCTCTACAATAACAATTCCATCCATCAGTTTCCGGTCCAAGAGGCTGCGGTGGTCGCGCCAAATGTCTGTCATATTAGGCCCTCGACAACAGCACGTGATCCACGGCCAGTGTGTGGGAGTTGGCCGGGCCTGGAGCTTTACAATAACAATTCCATCCATCAGTTTCCGGTCCAAGAGGCTGCGGTGGTCGCGCCAAATGTCTGTCATATTAGGCCCTCGACAACAGCTACACGTGATCCACGGCCAGTGTATGGGAGTTGGCCGGGCCTGGAGCTCTACAATAACAATTCCATCCATCAGTTTCCGGTCCAAGAGGCTGCGGTGGTCGCGCAAAATGTCTGTCATATTAGGCCCTCGACAACAGCTACACGTGATCCACGGCCAGTGTATGGGAGTTGGCCGGGCCTGGAGCTCTACAATAACAATTCCATCCATCAGTTTCCGGTCCAAGAGGCTGCGGTGGTGGCGCCAAATGTCTGTCATATTAGGCCCTCGACAACAGCTACACGTGATCCACGGCCAGTGTATGGGAGTTGGCCGGGCCTGGAGCTCAACAATAACAATTCCATCCATCAGTTTCCGGTCCAAGATGCTGCGGTGGTCGCGCTAAATGTCTGTCATATTAGGCCCTCGACAACAGCTACACGTGATCCACGGCCAGTGTATGGGAGTTGGCCGGGCCTGGAGCTCTACAATAACAATTCCATCCATCAGTTTCCGGTCCAAGAGGCTGCGCCGGTGGCGCCAAATGTCTGTCATATTAGGCCCTCGACAACAGCTACACGTGATCCACGGCCAGTGTATGGGAGTTGGCCGGGCCTGGAGCTCTACAATAACAATTCCATCCATCAGTTTCCGGTCCAAGAGGCTGCGGTGGTCGCGCCAAATGTCTGTCATATTAGGCCCTCGACAACAGCCAAACGTGATCCACGGCCAGTGTATGGGAGTTGGCCGGGCCTGGAGCTCTACAATAACAATTCCATCCATCAGTTTCCGGTCCAAGAGGCTGCGGTGGTCGCGCCAAATGTCTGTCATATTAGGCCCTCGACAACAGCTACACGTGATCCACGGCCAGTGTATGGGAGTTGGCCGGGCCTGGAGCTCTACAATAACAATTCCATCCATCAGTTTCCGGTCCAAGAGGCTGCGGTGGTCGCGCCAAATGTCTGTCATATTAGGCCCTCGACAACAGCACGTGATCCACGGCCAGTGTATGGGAGTTGGCCGGGCCTGGAGCTCTACAATAACAATTCCATCCATCAGTTTCCGGTCCAAGAGGCTGCGGTGGTCGCGCCAAATGTCTGTCATATTAGGCCCTCGACAACAGCTACACGTGATCCACGGCCAGTGTATGGGAGTTGGCAGGGCCTGGAGCTCTACAATAACAATTCCATCCATCAGTTTCCGGTCCAAGAGGCTGCGGTGGTCGCGCCAAATGTCTGTCATATTAGGCCCTCGACAACAGCTACACGTGATCCACGGCCAGTGTATGGGAGTTGGCCGGGCCTGGAGCTCTACAATAACAATTCCATCCATCAGTTTCCGGTCCAAGAGGCTGCGGTGGTCGCGCCAAATGTCTGTCATATTAGGCCCTCGACAACAGCTACACGTGATCCACGGCCAGTTTATGGGAGTTGGCCGGGCCTGGAGCTCTACAATAACAATTCCATCCATCAGTTTCCGGTCCAAGAAGCTGCGGTGGTCGCGCTAAATGTCTGTCATATTAGGCCCTCGACAACAGCTACACGTGATCCACGGCCAGTGTATGGGAGTTGGCCGGGCCTGGAGCTCTACAATAACAATTCCATCCATCAGTTTCCGGTCCAAGAGGCTGCGGTGGTGGCGCCAAATGTCTGTCATATTAGGCCCTCGACAACAGCTACACGTGATCCACGGCCAGTGTATGGGAGTTGGCCGGGCCTGGAGCTCTACAATAACAATTCCATCCATCAGTTTCCGGTCCAAGAGGCTGCGGTGGTCGCGCCAAATGTCTGTCATATTAGGCCCTCGACAACAGCCACACGTGATCCACGGCCAGTGTATGGGAGTTGGCCGGGCCTAGAGCTCTACAATAACAATTCCATCCGTCAGTTTCCGGTCCAAGAGGCTGCGGCGGTCGCGGCAAATGTCTGTCATATTAGGCCCCCGACAACAGCTACACGTGATCCACGGCCAGTGTATGGGAGTTGGCCGGGTCTGGAGCTCTACAATAACAATTCCATCCATCAGTTTCCGGTCCAAGAGGCTGCGGTGGTCGCGCCAAATGTCTGTCATATTAGGCCTTCGACAACAGCTACACGTGATCCACGGCCAGTGTATGGGAGTTGGCCGGGCCTGGAGCTCTACAATAACAATTCCATCCATCAGTTTCCGGTCCAAGAGGCTGCGGTGGTCGCGCCAAATGTCTGTCATATTAGGCCCTCGACAACAGCTACACGTGATCCACGGCCAGTGTATGGGAGTTGGCCGGGCCTGATGCTCTACAATAACAATTCCATCCATCAGTTTCCGGTCCAAGAGGCTGCGGTGGTCGCGCCAAATGTCTGTCATATTAGGCC
Organism: Neoaliturus tenellus; assembly: GCA_030545055.2. Lineage (NCBI taxonomy): Eukaryota > Metazoa > Arthropoda > Insecta > Hemiptera > Cicadellidae > Neoaliturus > Neoaliturus tenellus. Next base: position 267,151,414 of record CM061533.1, read on the forward strand.
CTCGACAACAGCCACACGTGATCCACGGCCAGTGTATGGGAGTTGGCCGGGCCTGGAGCTCTACAATAACAATTCCATCCGTCAGTTTCCGGTCCAAGAGGCTGCGGTGGTCGCGCCAAATGTCTGTCATATTAGGCCCTCGACAACAGCCACACGTGATCCACGGCCAGTGTATGGGAGTTGGCCGGGCCTGGAGCTCTACAATAAAAATTCCATCCATCTGTTTCCGGTCCAAGAGGCTGCGGTGGTCGCGCCAAATGTCTGTCATATTAGGCCCTCGACAACAGCCACACGTGATCCACGGCCAGTGTATGGGAGTTGGCCGGGCCTGGAGCTCTACAATAACAATTCCATCCATCAGTTTCCGGTCCAAGAGGCTGCGGTGGTCGCGCCAAATGTCTGTCATATTAGGCCTTCGACAACAGCTACACGTGATCCACGGCCAGTGTATGGGAGTTGGCCGGGCCTAGAGCTCTACAATAACAATTCCATCCATCAGTTTCCGGTCCAAGAGGCTGCGGCGGTCGCGCCAAATGTCTGTTATATTAGGCCTTCGACAACAGCTACACGTGATCCACGGCCAGTGTATGGGAGTTGGCCGGGCCTAGAGCTCTACAATAACAATTCCATCCATCAGTTTCCGGTCCAAGAGGCTGCGGCGGTCGCGCCAAATGTCTGTCATATTAGGCCTTCGACAACAGCTACACGTGATCCACGGCCAGTGTATGGGAGTTGGCCGGGCCTAGAGCTCTACAATAACAATTCCATCCATCAGTTTCCGGTCCAAGAGGCTGCGGCGGTCGCGCCAAATGTCTGTCATATTAGGCCTTCGACAACAGCTACACGTGATCCACGGCCAGTGTATGGGAGTTGGCCGGGCCTAGAGCTCTACAATAACAATTCCATCCGTCAGTTTCCGGTCCAAGAGGCTGCGGCGGTCGCGCCAAATGTCTGTCATATTAGGCCCTCGACAACAGCTACACGTGATCCACGGCCAGTGTATGGGAGTTGGCCGGGCCTGGAGCTCTACAATAACAATTCCATCCATCAGTTTCTGGTCCAAGAGGCTGCGGTGGTCGCGCCAAATGTCTTTCATATTAGGCCCTCGACAACAGCTACACGTGATCCACGGCCAGTGTATGGGAGTTGGCCGGGCCTTGAGCTCTACAATAACAATTCCATCCATCAGTTTCCGGTCCAAGAGGCTGCGGTGGTCGCGCCAAATGTCTGTCATATTAGGCCCTCGACAACAGCACGTGATCCACGGCCAGTGTATGGGAGTTGGCCGGGCCTGGAGCTCTACAATAACAATTCCATCCATCAGTTTCCGGTCCAAGAGGCTGCGGTGGTCGCGCCAAATGTCTGTCATATTAGGCCCTCGACAACAGCTACACGTGATCCACGGCCAGTGTATGGGAGTTGGCCGGGCCTGGAGCTCTACAATAACAATTCCATCCATCAGTTTCCGGTCCAAGAGGCTGCGGTGGTCGCGCCAAATGTCTGTCATATTAGGCCCTCGACAACAGCTACACGTGATCCACGGCCAGTGTATGGGAGTTGGCCGGGCCTGGAGCTCTACAATAACAATTCCATCCATCAGTTTCCGGTCCAAGAGGCTGCGGTGGTCGCGCCAAATGTCTGTCATATTAGGAACTCGACAACAGCCACACGTGATCCACGGCCAGTGTATGGGAGTTGGCCGGGCCTAGAGCTCTACAATAACAATTCCATCCGTCAGTTTCCGGTCCAAGAGGCTGCGGCGGTCGCGCCAAATGTCTGTCATATTAGGCCCTCGACAACAGCTACACGTGATCCACGGCCAGTGTATGGGAGTTGGCCGGGCCTGGAGCTCTACAATAACAATTTCATCCGTCAGTTTCCGGTCCAAGAGGCTGCGGCGGTCGCGCCAAATGTTTGTCATATTAGGCCCTCGACAACAGCTACACGTGATCCACGGCCAGTGTATGGGAGTTGGCCGGGCCTGGAGCTCTACAATAACAATTCCATCCGTCAGTTTTCGGTCCAAGAGGCTGCGGCGGTCGCGCCAAATGTCTGTCATATTAGGCCCTCGACAACAGCCACACGTGATCCAAGGCCAGTGTATGGGAGTTGGCCGGGCCTGGAGCTCTACAATAACAATTCCATCCGTCAGTTTCCGGTCCAAGAGGCTGCGGCGGTCGCGCCAAATGTCTGTCATATTAGGCCCTCGACAACAGCTACACGTGATCCAAGGCCAGTGTATGGGAGTTGGCCGGGCCTGGAGCTCTACAATAACAATTCCATCCGTCAGTTTCCGGTCCAAGAGGCTGCGGCGGTCGCGCCAAATGTCAGTCATATTAGGCCCACGACAACAGCCACACGTGATCCACGGCCAGTGTATGGGAGTTGGCCGGGCCTGGAGCTCTACAATAACAATTCCATCCATCAGTTTCCGGTCCAAGAGGCTGCGGTGGTCGCGCCAAATGTCTGTCATATTAGGCCCTCGACAACAGCACGTGATCCACGGCCAGTGTATGGGAGTTGGCCGGGCCTGGAGCTCTACAATAACAATTCCATCCGTCAGTTTCCGGTCCAAGAGGCTGCGGCGGTCGCGCCAAATGTCTGTCATATTAGGCCCTCGACAACAGCTACACGTGATCCACGGCCAGTGTATGGGAGTTGGCCGGGCCTGGAGCTCTACAATAACAATTCCATCCGTCAGTTTCCGGTCCAAGAGGCTGCGGCGGTCGCGCCAAATGTCTGTCATATTAGGCCCTCGACAACAGTTACACGTGATCCAAGGCCAGTGTATGGGAGTTGGCCGGGCCTGGAGCTCTACAATAACAATTCCATCCGTCAGTTTCCGGTCCAAGAGGCTGCGGCGGTCGCGCCAAATGTCAGTCATATTAGGCCCTCGACAACAGCTACACGTGATCCACGGCCAGTGTATGGGAGTTGGCCGGGCCTGGAGCTCTACAATAACAATTCCATCCATCAGTTTCCGGTCCAAGAGGCTGCGGCGGTCGCGCCAAATGTCTGTCATATTAGGCCCACGACAACAGCCACACGTGATCCACGGCCAGTGTATGGGAGTTGGCCGGGCCTGGAGCTCTACAATAACAATTCCATCCATCAGTTTCCGGTCCAAGAGGCTGCGGCGGTCGCGCCAAATGTCAGTCATATTAGGTCCTCGACAACAGCTACACGTGATCCACGGCCAGTGTATGGGAGTTGGCCGGGCCTGGAGCTCTACAATAACAATTCCATCCATCAGTTTCCGGTCCAAGAGGCTGCGGCGGTCGCGCCAAATGTTTGTCATATTAGGCCCTCGACAACAGCTACACGTGATCCACGGCCAGTGTATGGGAGTTGGCCGGGCCTGGAGCTCTACAATAACAATTCCATCCATCAGTTTCCGGTCCAAGAGGCTGCGGCGGTCGCGCCAAATGTCTGTCATATTAAGCCCTCGACAACAGCACGTGATCCACGGCCAGTATATGTGAGTTGGCCGGGCCTGGAGCTCTACAATAACAATTCCATCCATCAGTTTCCGGTTCAAGAGGCTGCGGCGGTCGCGCCAAATGTCTGTCATATTAGGCCCTCGACAACAGCTACACGTGATCCACGGCCAGTGTATGGGAGTTGGCCGGGCCTGGAGCTCTACAATAACAATTCCATCCATCAGTTTCCGGTCCAAGAGGCTGCGGCGGTCGCGCCAAATGTCTGTCATATTAGGCCATCGACAACAGCTACACGTGATCCACGGCCAGTGTATGGGAGTTGGCCGGGCCTGGAGCTCTACAATAACAATTCCATCCATCAGTTTCCGGTCCAAGAGGCTGCGGCAGTCGCGCCAAATGTCTGTCATATTAGGTCCTCGACAACAGCTACACGTGATCCACGGCCAGTGTATGGGAGTTGGCCGGGCCTGGAGCTCTACAATAACAATTCCATCCATCAGTTTCCGGTCCAAGAGGCTGCGGCGGTCGCGCCAAATGTCTGTCATATTAGGCCCCCGACAACAGCTACACGTGATCCACGGCCAGTGTATGGGAGTTGGCCGGGCCTGGAGCTCTACAATAACAATTCCATCCGTCAGTTTCCGGTCCAAGAGGCTGCGGCGGTCGCGCCAAATGTCTGTCATATTAGGTCCTCGACAACAGCTACACGTGATCCACGGCCAGTGTATGGGAGTTGGCCGGGCCTGGAGCTCTACAATAACAATTCCATCCATTAGTTTCCGGTCCAAGAGGCTGCTCGGCGGTCGCGCCAAATGTCTGTCATATTAGGCCATTGACAACAGCTACACGTGATCCACGGCCAGTGTATGGGAGTTGGCCGGGCCTGGAGCTCTACAATAACAATTCCATCCATCAGTTTCCGGTCCAAGAGGCTGCGGCGGTCGCGCCAAATGTCTGTCATATTAGGTCCTCGACAACAGCACGTGATCCACGGCCAGTGTATGGGAGTTGGCCGGGCCTGGAGCTCTACAATAACAATTCCATCCATTAGTTTCCGGTCCAAGAGGCTGCTCGGCGGTCGCGCCAAATGTCTGTCATATTAGGCCATTGACAACAGCTACACGTGATCCAGGGCCAGTGTATGGGAGTTGGCCGGGTCTGGAGCTCTACAATAACAATTCCATCCATTAGTTTCCGGTCCAAGAGGCTGCTCGGCGGTCGCGCCAAATGTCTGTCATATTAGGCCCTTGACAACAGCTACACGTGATCCACGGCCAGTGTATGGGAGTTGGACGGGTCTGGAGCTCTATAATAACAATTCCATCCATCAGTTACCGGTCCAAGAGGCTGCTCGGCGGTCGCACCAAATGCCTGTCATATTAGGCCCTTGACAACAGCTACACGTGATTTACAGCCAGTGTATGGAAGTTGCCCGGGCCTGGAGCTCTACAATAACAATTCCATCCATCAGTTTCCTGTCCAAGAGGCTGCGGCGGTCGCGCCAAATGTCTGTCATATTAGGCCCTCGACAACAGCTATACGTGATCCACGGCCAGTGTATGGGAGTTGCCTGGGCCTGGAGCTCTACAATAACAATTCCATCCAACAGTTTCTGGTCCAAGAGGCTAATCGGCGGTCGCGCCAAATGTCTGTCATATTAGGCCCTCGACAACAGCTACACGTGATCCACGGCCAGTGTATGGGAGTTGGCCGGCCTGGAGCTCTACAATAACAATTCCATCCATCAGTTTCTGGTCCAAGAGGCTAATCGGCGGTCGCGCCAAATGTCTGTCATATTAGGCCCTCGACAACAAATACACGTGATCCACGGCCAGTGTATGGGAGTTGGCCGGCCTGGAGCTCTACAATAACAATTCCATCCATCAGTTTCCGGTCCAAGAGGCTGTTCGGCGGTCGCGCCAAATGTCTGTCATATTAGGCCCTCGACAACAGCTACACGTGATCCACGGCCAGTGTATGGGAGTTGCCTGGGCCTGGAGCTCTACAATAACAATTCCATTCATCAGTTTCTGGTCCAAGAGGCTAATCGGCGGTCGCGCCAAATGTCTGTCATATTAGGCCCTCGACAACAGTTACACGTGATCCACGGCCAGTATATGGGAGTTGGCCGGGCCTGGAGCTCTACAATAACAATTTCATCCATCAGTTTCCGGTCCAAGAGGCTGCGGAGGTCGCGCCAAATGTCTGTCATATTAGGCCCTCGACAACCGCTACACGTGATCCAGGGCCAGTGTATGGGAGTTGGCCGGGTCTGGAGCTCTACAATAACAATTCCATCCGTCAGTTTCCGGTCCAAGAGGCTGCTCGGTGGTCGCGCCAAATGTCTGTCATATTAGGCCCTTGACAACAGCTACACGTGATCCAGGGCCAGTGTATGGGAGTTGACCGGGTCTGGAGCTCTACAATAACAATTCCATCCGTCAGTTTCCGGTCCAAGAGGCTGCTCGGCGGTCGCGCCAAATGTCTGTCATATTAGGCCCTTGACAACAGCTACACGTGATCCAGGGCCAGTATATGGGAGTTGGCCAGGTCTGGAGCTCTACAATAACAATTCCATCCATCAGTTTCCGGTCCAAGAGGCTGCGGAGGTCGCGCCAAATGTCTGTCATATTAGGCCCTCGACAACAGCTATACGTGATCCACGGCCAGGGTATGGGAGTTGGCCGGGCCTGGAGCTCTACAATAACAATTCCATCCATCAGTTTCCGGTCCAAGAGGCTGCGGCGGTCGCGCCAAATGTCTGTCATATTAGGCCCTCGACAACAGCACGTGATCCACGGCCAGTGTATGGGAGTTGGCCGGGCCTGGAGCTCTACAATAACAATTCCATCCATCAGTTTCCGGTCCAAGAGGCTGCGGCGGTCGCGCCAAATGTCTGTCATATTAGGCCTTAGACAACAGCTACACGTGATCCACGGCCAGTGTATGGGAGTTGGCCGGGCCTGGAGCTCTACAATAACAATTCCATCCATCAGTTTCCGGTCCAAGAGGCTGCGGCGGTCGCGCCAAATGTCTGTCATATTAGGCCCTCGACAACAGCTACACGTGATCCACGGCCAGTGTATGGGAGTTGGCCGGGCCTGGAGCTCTACAATAACAATTCCATCCATCAGTTTCCGGTCCAAGAGGCTGCGGCGGTCGCGCCAAATGTCTGTCATATTAGGTCCTCGACAACAGCTACACGTGATCCACGGCCAGTGTATGGGAGTTGGCCGGGCCTGGAGCTCTACAATAACAATTCCATCCATTAGTTTCCGGTCCAAGAGGCTGCTCGGCGGTCGCGCCAAATGTCTGTCATATTAGGCCATTGACAACAGCTACACGTGATCCAGGGCCAGTGTATGGGAGTTGGCCGGGTCTGGAGCTCTACAATAACAATTCCATCCATTAGTTTCCGGTCCAAGAGGCTGCTCGGCGGTCGCGCCAAATGTCTGTCATATTAGGCCCTTGACAACAGCTACACGTGATCCACGGCCAGTGTATGGGAGTTGGACGGGTCTGGAGCTCTATAATAACAATTCCATCCATCAGTTACCGGTCCAAGAGGCTGCTCGGCGGTCGCACCAAATGCCTGTCATATTAGGCCCTTGACAACAGCTACACGTGATTTACAGCCAGTGTATGGGAGTTGCCCGGGCCTGGAGCTCTACAATAACAATTCCATCCATCAGTTTCCTGTCCAAGAGGCTGCGGCGGTCGCGCCAAATGTCTGTCATATTAGGCCCTCGACAACAGCTATACGTGATCCACGGCCAGTGTATGGGAGTTGCCTGGGCCTGGAGCTCTACAATAACAATTCCATCCATCAGTTTCTGGTCCAAGAGGCTAATCGGCGGTCGCGCCAAATGTCTGTCATATTAGGCCCTCGACAACAGCTACACGTGATCCACGGCCAGTGTATGGGAGTTGGCCGGCCTGGAGCTCTACAATAACAATTCCATCCATCAGTTTCTGGTCCAAGAGGCTAATCGGCGGTCGCGCCAAATGTCTGTCATATTAGGCCCTCGACAACAGCTACACGTGATCCACGGCCAGTGTATGGGAGTTGGCCGGCCTGGAGCTCTACAATAACAATTCCATCCATCAGTTTCCGGTCCAAGAGGCTGTTCGGCGGTCGCGCCAAATGTCTGTCATATTAAGCCCTCGACAACAGCTACACGTGATCCACGGCCAGTGTATGGGAGTTGCCTGGGCCTGGAGCTCTACAATAACAATTCCATTCATCAGTTTCTGGTCCAAGAGGCTAATCGGCGGTCGCGCAAAATGTCTGTCATATTAGGCCCTCGACAACAGTTACACGTGATCCACGGCCAGTGTATGGGAGTTGGCCGGGCCTGGAGCTCTACAATAACAATTTCATCCATCAGTTTCCGGTCCAAGAGGCTGCTCGGCGGTCGCGCCAAATGTCTGTCATATTAGGCCCTCGACAACAGCTACACGTGATCCAGGGCCAGTGTATGGGAGTTGGCCGGGTCTGGAGCTCTACAATAACAATTCCATCCGTCAGTTTCCGGTCCAAGAGGCTGCTCGGCGGTCGCGCCAAATGTCTGTCATATTAGGCCCTTGACAACAGCTACACGTGATCCAGGGCCAGTGTATGGGAGTTGACCGGGTCTGGAGCTCTACAATAACAATTCCATCCGTCAGTTTCCGGTCCAAGAGGCTGCTCGGCGGTCGCGCCAAATGTCTGTCATATTAGGCCCTTGACAACAGCTACACGTGATCCAGGGCCAGTATATGGGAGTTGGCCAGGTCTGGAGCTCTACAATAACAATTCCATCCATCAGTTTCCGGTCCAAGAGGCTGCGGAGGTCGCGCCAAATGTCTGTCATATTAGGCCCTCGACAACAGCTATACGTGATCCACGGCCAGGGTATGGGAGTTGGCCGGGTCTGGAGCTCTACAATAACAATTCCATCCGTCAGTTTCCGGTCCAAGAGGCTGCTCGGCGGTCGAGCCAAATGCCTGTCATATTAGGCCCTCGACAACAGCTACACGTGATCCACGGCCAGTGTATGGGAGTTGCCCAGGCCTGGAGCTCTACAATAACAATTCCATCCATCAGTTTCCGGTCCAAGAGGCTGCGGCGGTCGCGCCAAATGTCTGTCATATTAGGCCCTCGACAACAGCTACACGTGATCCACGGCCAGTGTATGGGAGTTGCCCGGGCCTGGAGCTCTACAATAACAATTCCATCCATCAGTTTCCGGTCCAAGAGGCTGCGGCGGTCGCGCCAAATGTCTGTCATATTAGGCCCTCGACAACAGCTACACGTGATCCACGGCCAGTGTATGGGAGTTGCCCGGGCCTGGAGCTCTACAATAACAATTCCATCCATCAGTTTCCGGTCCAAGAGGCTGCGGCGGTCGCGCCAAATGCCTGTCATATTAGGCCCTCGACAACAGCTACACGTGATCCACAACCAGTGTATGGGAGTTGCCCGGGCCTGGAGCTCTACAATAACAATTCCATCCATCAGTTTCCAGTCCAAGAGGCTGCGGCGGTCGCGCCAAATGTCTGTCATATTAGGCCCTCGACAACAGCTATACGTGATCCACGGCCAGTGTATGGGAGTTGCCCGGGCCTGGAGCTCTACAATAACAATTCCATCCATCAGTTTCCGGTCCAAGAGGCTGCTCGGTGGTCGCGCCAAATGTCTGTCATATTAGGCCCTCGACAACAGCAACACATGATCCAGGGCCAGTGTATGGGATTTGGCCGGGTCTGGAGCTCTACAATAACAATTCCATCCATCAGTTTCCGGTCCAAGAGGCTGCAGCGGTTTCCCCAAATGTCTGTCATATTAGGCCCTCGACAACAGCTACACGTGATCCACGGCCAGTGTATGGGAGTTGGCCGGGCCTGGAGCTCTACAATAACAATTCCATCCATCAGTTTCCGGTCCAAGAGGCTGCAGCGGTCGCCCCAAATGTCTGTCATATTAGGCCCTCGACAACAGCTACACGTGATCCACGGCCAGTGTATGGGAGTTGGCCGGGCCTGGAGCTCTACAATAACAATTCCATCCATCAGTTTCCGGTCCAAGAGGCTGCAGCGGTCGCCCCAAATGTCTGTCATATTAGGCCCTCGACAACAGCTACACGTGATCCACGGCATGAGTATGGGAGTTGGCCGGGCCTGGAGCTCTACAATAACAATTCCATCCATCAGTTTCCGGTCCAAGAGGCTGCAGCGGTCGCCCCAAATGTCTGTCATATTAGGCCCTCGATAACAGCTACACGTGATCCACGGCATGAGTATGGGAGTTGGCCGGGCCTGGAGCTCTACAATAACAATTCCATCCATCAGTTTCCGGTCCAAGAGGCGGATCGGCGGTCGCGCCAAATGTCTGTCATATTAGGCCCTCGACAACAGCTACACGTGATCCACGGCCAGTGTATGGGAGTTGGCCGGGCCTGGAGCTCTACAATAACAATTCCATCCATCAGTTTCCGGTCCAAGAGACTGCGGCGGTCGCCCCAAATGTCTGTCATATTAGGCCCTCGACAACAGCTACACGTGATCCACGGCCAGTGTATGGGAGTTGGCCGGGCCTGGAGCTCTACAATAACAATTCCATCCATCAGTTTCCGGTCCAAGAGGCTGCAGCGGTCGCCCCAAATGTCTGTCATATTAGGCCCTCGACAACAGCTACACGTGATCCACGGCATGAGTATGGGAGTTGGCCGGGCCTGGAGCTCTACAATAACAATTCCATCCATCAGTTTCCGGTCCAAGAGGCGGATCGGCGGTCGCGCCAAATGTCTGTCATATTAGGCCCTCGACAACAGCTACACGTGATTTACGGCATGAGTATGGGAGTTGGCCGGGCCTGGAGCTCTACAATAACAATTCCATCCATCAGTTTCCGGTCCAAGAGGCGGATCGGCGGTCGCGCCAAATGTCTGTCATATTAGGCCCTCGACAACAGCTACACGTGATCCACGGCATGAGTATGGGAGTTGGCCGGGCCTGGAGCTCTACAATAACAATTCCATCCATCAGTTTCCGGTCCAAGAGGCGGATCGGCGGTCGCGCCAAATGTCTGTCATATTAGGCCCTCGACAACAGCTACACGTGATCCACGGCATGAGTATGGGAGTTGGCCGGGCCTGGAGCTCTACAATAACAATTCCATCCATCAGTTTCCGGTCCAAGAGACTGCGGCGGTCGCCCCAAATGTCTGTCATATTAGGCCCTCGACAACAGCTACACGTGATCCACGGCCAGTGTATGGGAGTTGGCCGGGCCTGGAGCTCTACAATAACAATTCCATCAATCAGTTTCCGGTCCAAGAGGCTGCGGCGGTCGCGCCAAATGTCTGTCATATTAGGCTCTCGACAACAGCTACACGTGATCCACGGCCAGTGTATGGGAGTTGGCCGGGCCTGGAGCTCTACAATAACAATTCCATCAATCAGTTTCCGGTCCAAGAGACTGCGGCGGTCGCGCCAAATGTCTGTCATATTAGGCCCACGGCCCTGCGCTATTGCTCTTTATCAAGTTAACTGCAGGCTATGTGTCCTTTCAAATGGTCTCTTATAGAATACTGTATGCTAGAGCCCTTGATACAAAATTGTTTTATCCAACTAACTTCACATGATTGATTCTTGTTTTTTAAATCTAGATTTCATCTATTGCCTTTTTGTATTGAATTTTACCTATGATATATAGTTTCAATATAAGTCATATATAGTTCATTACTAAATTAAACTGCATCTATATGAGAACAGAAAATTATATTTTAGAACGGTAACATACCGTGCAGTAAATGTAAACTACATCACATATATAATGCATGTTGATTTCAGCAATAGTGGCTTAAACAAGTGGCTTGTTCGGGAGTTCATATAAAACATTAGGCCCATATATACTTTAATCTTTTTAAACGACGTTGTTGGTAGCATTTTAAATTACGTTGTCATATCATTTTACTTGCTAGTGTTTCCCTTTGGTCCAACATTTTTCGATTAAAACCCACTTAAATCAAATCCTTTTCCCTTTTTTATCAATTCTTGCTTCAATGACTATGATTTACCACCATCTCTTTATCCTTAATACCACAAACTGTTGTAAGTGATCTCCCTGAAAGCATAAGAAATGATAATGATATCAATTTATTTTACAAAAACTATGAGAATATTTAATAAATAATGCGTTTTATAGTGTAGTAGAGTTTATAAACCATACCCATTCAAACACTTAGAAATAATAGTTTTATAGTCTAAATAAAGTGCACTTTGCCCAATCATTTATTGGGTTTTGAATAAACTGGTTCCTCTATATGTTTAGGGCTGCAAAAGCCAATACAATATATAACTATTGTACATGACTGTTATAATAAATAAATATGATGGAATTTCTAACTTTTCTAGTACACCAATCGGAATAGCGAGATCAAGAATTTTTCTAGAACCATACTTTGCTAGTTCGATATGAGTTGTAAGAATTGGAATTCGAGGGATGAAATATAAATCACAATAAAGATAGATACTTAAATTTTAAATATTCTCTTAAAGTTCATCTTATTTATTCATTTAGGTTTCACAGTAATTTTATTTATTTATGAATTTTTACGAGCGATCTTCTAGTTAAAAGTTTTGCCCTACCTGTAATCATATTCAGCTGAAAATAATTCACTCAGTTTAATTTCGCTGCCAACGCCACACACACTGCACAGCTTACAGCATGGCTTACTCAGTCACCACAGACGTCACTGAAGGAATTATCAGACTGCGATAACAAGCTCAAACAGAATGATGATTGTGGTTAAATTATCTAAATTAAAATCGCAGTCCGACGGCGTCCTAATTATCGGGTGTTGAACACGAGATTTCCGCTTCTAATCATCCGTTGATTCGCATCTCTTGGGGATTTGAATGTCAAGTTCTTGATTGTTTGGATCCTCTAGATAAATTTTATTCATAACTAAATTCGGACTTTGGCGATTCGAATTTTAAGCAACCGTTATTTAGCCAAGTGTATAATGAAGGGGTGACATTAGCTTTTAGGTGGATGGGCCATATTTGAGGAGTAATCGAACTAGTCCTACAATTTGTCTGTGCATCTATCTTATTATTTTTATAAGGGTTTCGTCTGTTACGTCACTTTTTGTATAGACCTACTGAACCAATTTTTAAGATTGAGGTGTCATTTTAAAGCTTAGGATATACCGCAGTGACGAATCGTAATTAAAAAGGTCATATTGTTTCGGGCTTCGCCCCCTCGCCTTTGATTTATTTCTAGAGGGCGCTTTAAAATGTTGACCAACTTTTATTGCAAGTTCTTTAATGTGAATTGTAATTTAACAGCTGATACCCTTCAGATGAATTTTAAAAGCCAGATGGTAAACAATACCCCCGTCGCAGCAGACCTGCGTACTCAGCGAATTTCCAAATTAGTAATATTAATTTGGACCAGATAAACCTGTAAATCAAATATCATCACATGTACATAAATAGGGAAATAAATGTCTATTCTCCTTATGATAAATATAGGGAAAGATTATGCAGGTATGCTGTCATGGGGAACACTAAAAATAGGTTTTTAGCACCAAAAAAAAATATTTCGACCATATGAAGCCATATACTAAGTTTAATCCAATATCTGTCATTTGCTAAAGGAGTTTGCCTATTCTCCATATGATTAACATGGGAAAGAGCATGCAGGTTTGCTGCCATGATAAGCACAAAAAACAAGTTTTTTTGCCATAAATGGATGAATCTCAACCAAATGAAGCTGAATACCAAGTTTCATAAAAAAATATTGGTCAATAAGTGAAATATTGACACACCCTTATTCTCCATGAGATTAACATTGGAGCCTCAAAATACAATGTACTGTCTTTAGACTTTTATTAATATCTCTGTAACCAATAGAGATGGAGCAAAGCTTTAAAATACTACATTGTGTGTTTTTTTTAGCTTAATACAGTGGTGAAAATAAAAATTAAATTTTTCAATTATTACATATGAAAATTGCAAAAAACCCATTATCAATAATATCGTGCTTATAGCCTCGAAATAACAACGAGAGGTAGCCTATACAAAAATTAAGGGATGATAAAAAATGAATGATGAGCAGTCTTTTTGAAACAGCTGTTAACTGTGAAACGGTAGGCTATAGTTGGTTACTATAGTTCGGTTAACCTGGTACTAAATAATAAACAGTCATCTGACTTGCTCTTCTAAATAGTTGAGAAAAGTACTTATAAACCGAATTGTGAATATTAGAGGACCATTATCCACCGCCCTACAAGTAAAATGTATGATATTGATTATTGTAAAATATTTTTCATTTCAGGGTTCAATATTATTTAACATTGTACACACGCAAGTGTCGAAAAGTCGAAAAAGTTTGAACAGAGACGCAAGACAGACAACAGACGACCGTGAACACAAAATAAAGACAAGAGCGGGTGACAGACGGCGAGACATCTGTCTTCATTTGTGACACCGCCAGCCGTGACACAGCGTGACACAGCCTCTCCACACGTCCCGCGACTCACGCTCTCTCTTTTACACTCACACTCAAGATCTCTCGCTCACACACACTCACGCTCACGCTCACGCTCAAGCTCTCTCGCTCACCATCACGCTCACACTCAAGATCTCTCGCTCACAATCACCCTCAAGATCTCTCGCTCACCCTCACACTCACGCTCTCTCGCTCACACTCACACTCAAGATCTCTCGCTCACCCTCACACTCACGCTCTCTCGCTCACACTCACACTCAAGATCTCTCGCTCACCCTCACACTCACGCTCTCTCGCTCACACTCACACTCAAGATCTCTCGCTCACCCTCACACTCACGCTCTCTCGCTCACACTCACACTCAAGATCTCTCGCTCACCCTCACACTCACGCTCTCTCGCTCACACTCACACTCAAGATCTCTCGCTCACCCTCACACTCACGCTCTCTCGCTCACACTCACACTCAAGATCTCTCGCTCACCCTCACACTCACGCTCTCTCGCTCACACTCACACTCAAGATCTCTCGCTCACACTCACACTCAAGATCTCTCGCTCACCCTCACACTCACGCTCTCTCACTCACACTCACACTCAAGATCTCTCGCTCACCCTCACACTCACGCTCTCTCGCTCACACTCACACTCAAGATCTCTCGCTCACCCTCACACTCACGCTCTCTCGCTCACACTCACACTCAAGATCTCTCGCTCACCCTCACACTCACGCTCTCTCGCTCACACTCACACTCAAGATCTCTCGCTCACACTCACGCTCAAGCTCTCTCGCTCACCATCACGCTCACACTCAAGATCTCTCGCTCACCCTCACCCTCAAGATCTCTCGCTCACCCTCACACTCACGCTCTCTCGCTCACACTCACACTCAAGATCTCTCGCTCACCCTCACACTCACGCTCTCTCGCTCACACTCACACTCAAGATCTCTCGCTCACACTCACGCTCAAGCTCTCTCGATCACCATCACGCTCACACTCAAGATCTCTCGCTCACCCTCACCCTCAAGATCTCTCGCTCACCCTCACACTCACGCTCTCTCGCTCACACTCACACTCAAGATCTCTCGCTCACCCTCACACTCACGCTCTCTCGCTCACACTCACACTCAAGATCTCTCGCTCACCCTCACTCTCAAGCTCTCTCGCTCACACTAACACTCACACTCACCCTCACTCTCAAGCTCTCTCGCTCACACTCACACTCACACTCACGCTCTCTCGCTCACACTCACACTCACACTCACGCTCTCTCGCTCACACTCACACTCACACTCACCCTCACTCTCAAGCTCTCTCGCTCACACTCACACTCACACTCACACTCACACTCACGCTCTCTCGCTCACACTCACACTCACACTCACGCTCTCTCGCTCACACTCACACTCACACTCACCCTCACTCTCAAGCTCTCTCGCTCACACTAACACTCACACTCACACTCACACTCACACTCACGCTCTCTCGCTCACACTCACACTCAAGATCTCTCGCTAACCCTCACACTTAAGATCTCTCACTCACACTCACGCTGGCACCCTCTCTTGCTCACCATCGTGCTCACACTCTCTGGCCCGCTCTCACGCTCAAGCTCTCTCACTCATACTCACGCTCACCCTCAAGATCTCTCGCTCACACTCACACTCACGCTCACGCTCAATCTCAAGCTCTCTCGCTCACCCTCACGCTCACACTCAAGATCTCTCGCTAACACTCACACTCACGCTCAAGCTCTCTCGCTCACCCTCACGCTCACACTCAAGATCTCTCGCTCACACTAACACTCACACTCACCCTCACTCTCAAGCTCTCTCGCTCACACTCACACTCACACTCAAGATCTCTCCCTCACACTCACACTCATGCTCACGCTCACACTCAAGATCTCTCGCTTACCCTCACGCTCAAGCTCTCTCGCTCACACTCACACTCACACTCACACTCACACTCACGCTCTCTCGCTCACACTCACACTCAAGATCTCTCGCTAACCCTCACACTCAAGATCTCTCACTCACACTCACGCTCGCACCCTCTCTTGCTCACCTTCGTGCTCACACTATCTGGCCCACTCTCACACTCAAGATCTCTCGCTCACACTCACGCTCAAGATCTCTCGCTCACCCTCACGCTCACCCTCAAGATCTCTCGCTCACACTCACACTCACGCTCTCTCGCTCACACTCACACTCAAGATCTCTCACTCACCCTCACTCTCAAGCTCTCTCGCTCACACTAACACTCACACTCACCCTCACTCTCAAGCTCTCTCGCTCACACTCACACTCACACTCACGCTCTCTCGCTCACACTCACACTCACACTCACGCTCTCTCGCTCACACTCACACTCACACTCACCCTCACTCTCAAGCTCTCTCGCTCACACTCACACTCACACTCACACTCACACTCACGCTCTCTCAATCACACTCACACTCACACTCACGCTCTCTCGCTCACACTCACACTCACACTCACCCTCACTCTCAAGCTCTCTCGCTCACACTCACACTCACACTCACACTCACACTCACACTCACGCTCTCTCGCTCACACTCACACTCAAGATCTCTCGCTAACCCTCACACTTAAGATCTCTCACTCACACTCACGCTGGCACCCTCTCTTGCTCACCATCGTGCTCACACTCTCTGGCCCGCTCTCACGCTCAAGCTCTCTCACTCATACTCACGCTCACCCTCAAGATCTCTCGCTCACACTCACACTCACGCTCACGCTCAATCTCAAGCTCTCTCGCTCACCCTCACGCTCACACTCAAGATCTCTCGCTAACACTCACACTCACGCTCAAGCTCTCTCGCTCACCCTCACGCTCACACTCAAGATCTCTCGCTCACACTAACACTCACACTCACCCTCACTCTCAAGCTCTCTCGCTCACACTCACACTCACACTCAAGATCTCTCCCTCACACTCACACTCATGCTCACGCTCACACTCAAGATCTCTCGCTTACCCTCACGCTCAAGCTCTCTCGCTCACACTCACACTCACACTCACACTCACACTCACGCTCTCTGGCTCACACTCACACTCAAGATCTCTCGCTAACCCTCACACTCAAGATCTCTCACTCACACTCACGCTCGCACCCTCTCTTGCTCACCTTCGTGCTCACACTATCTGGCCCACTCTCACACTCAAGATCTCTCGCTCACACTCACGCTCAAGATCTCTCGCTCACCCTCACGCTCACCCTCAAGATCTCTCGCTCACACTCACACTCACGCTCTCTCGCTCACACTCACACTCAAGATCTCTCGCTCACCCTCACTCTCAAGCTCTCTCGCTCACACTAACACTCACACTCACCCTCACTCTCAAGCTCTCTCGCTCACACTCACACTCACACTCACGCTCTCTCGCTCACACTCACACTCACACTCACGCTCTCTCGCTCACACTCACACTCACACTCACCCTCACACTCAAGCTCTCTCGCTCACACTCACACTCACACTCACACTCACACTCACGCTCTCTCGCTCACACTCACACTCAAGATCTCTCGCTAACCCTCACACTTAAGATCTCTCACTCACACTCACGCTGGCACCCTCTCTTGCTCACCATCGTGCTCACACTCTTTGGCCCGCTCTCACGCTCAAGCTCTCTCACTCATACTCATGCTCACACTCAAGATCTCTCGCTCACACTCACGCTCAAGATCTCTCGCTCACCCTCACGCTCACCCTCAAGCTCTCTCGCTCACCCTCACGCTCACACTCAAGATCTCTCGCTCACACTAACACTCACACTCACCCTCACTCTCAAGCTCTCTCGCTCACACTCACACTCACACTCTCACTCAAGATCTCTCCCTCACACTCACACTCATGCTCACGCTCACACTCAAGATCTCTCGCTTACCCTCACGCTCAAGCTCTCTCGCTCACACTCACACTCACACTCACACTCATGCTCACGCTCACACTCAAGATCTCTCGCTCACCCTCACGCTCACACTCAAGATCTCTCGCTCACACTAACACTCACACTCACCCTCACTCTCAAGCTCTCTCGCTCACACTCACACTCACACTCACACTCAAGATCTCTCCCTCACACTCACACTCATGCTCACGCTCACACTCAAGATCTCTCGCTCACCCTCACGCTCACACTCAAGATCTCTCGCTCACACTAACACTCACACTCACCCTCACTCTCAAGCTCTCTCGCTCACACTCACACTCACACTCACACTCAAGATCTCTCCCTCACACTCACACTCATGCTCACGCTCACACTCAAGATCTCTCGCTTACCCTCACGCTCAAGCTCTCTCGCTCACACTCACACTCACACTCACACTCATGCTCACGCTCACACTCAAGATCTCTCGCTCACACTCACACTCACACTCACACTCACCCTCACGCTCACACTCAAGATCTCTCGCTCACACTCACACTCACACTCACACTCACACTCACGCTCTCTCGCTCACACTCACACTCAAGATCTCTCACTCACACTCACGCTCGCACCCTCTCTTGCTCACCATCGTGCTCACACTCTCTGGCCCACTCTCACACTCAAGATCTCTCGCTCACACTCATCTTCTCTAACTCAAATGTTGAGCAACTGTGATGAAAATTATATAAATACGCATTGACCTTGTAACAATATTATTGTGCGTCTCAAGAGTCATCTTCACCCCTGGGCCAGTAGCCCATTGTTGCGCAGTCGGCAATGTTAACCATGCGGCTTTTAATGCATAACATGGTATTGCATTCCCCCGTTTCGGACGCCGTTTTTCAACCGATTTTCTATAAACTTGGTAAGTGTTTAGTTGAATAGTTATATTAGGTCCCTCATGCCTCAAAATTTTGAAAATTTAACAAATATTACTCTCTGTGACGTTGTAAAGTAACTCGATTTTCCTCAGTAATATTTCAAAATTTAGTACAATTTTCGAAATTTCGAGGTATGAGGGACCTAATATAACTATTCATCTAAACACTTACCAAGTTTGAAGAAAATCGGTTTAAAAACAGGCCACAAATTATTTTAATGAATAATTTTATTAAAATGTTATTTTTCTTTAAAACGGATTTATTTAAAAAGTTATATATATATATATATATATATATATATATATATATATATATATATATTGTTTTTTTGTTGTTTTTTTGAAGTTATTAGAAACATACTTACCTACAAAAAAAAATACAAAATAACAATTCAAAATATAGTAATTGTTAATTTAAAATATCTACTTTTAAGCTTCTAAGTGGCAGTGGATTGTTGGTAAATGAGAATGACCGTGAGCCATGTAATGGATTTGCAGCTGTTAGTATTTTCCATTCCAAAGGTAATGATGTAGCTGCATGAAGTTTAGGATATCGAAATTGAATTCTCTCATGAAATAGCCTTGCAAGTAAACTAACAGGAAGTCATGGTTAAGAGCTGCAGATTCAGAAATGTATAGCAAAAGTACTATATATGAATATCTGAATGTTTTTCAAATTATGATTGGTTTAGATAATGCTCTTTCCGAAGCAATAGGAAGCTTTAATAAACTTTTAGGTAATATATGCAGTAGTGGAAAAAGGGGGCTGCTGGCTCACTTCAAGGTCACCTGAGCGATGACGTCATCGAGGTCAATGACCTCACCGATGACGTCATCGATGACGTCATTAATGACGCAATCGATGACGTCATCACCAATTACGTCATTCTGTGACGTCACACCCATGACGTTGCAGAAATGACGTGGTGATGACGTCATCACCCCTTACGTCACCATTATGACGTCATCGATGTCACAAAGGTCAAGGTCACGCTGAAACCTAAAATTTTTAGGCACTTTTGCTGTTTCTCGCACTACGCTCCGAGTTTTAGTCAGGTTTCAATGACCTTGACGACTTGGAGCGAAATTAGACGAGAAACAGCAAAAGTGCCAAGGAAACTCAAAGTTTGCAACGTGACTCTGCCTAAACCGTCATGTGACACCGCTCGAGTGACCTTGAACCGATACAACTCCCGCGTTTCATCATTACTGTAACCGCGATGCGCACCCTACGACAGACACCGAGCGACTGACTGTCCAGCCCCGCGCACTCTAGGTATATTGGCTCGAGAGACTAAGACTCTAAACCGTCAGGAATGGGAGTAACTAACTGAACTTTGCAAGGAAAAGTCATTTCTTCCAATATTCTAAACAAATCTTCATCAGTAAAACTTACATTAGTCTGTTTGGTATAAAACTTAGGGTGTCCGCGCAACAGCTTACGCCATTTAGCTAAAGTCGAAACCCGCTTGACCTTGAGCGGTGGACACTGAGCAGCCAATAAAGACTTAACACGGCTAAGTTTCTTACCCAAAGTGTCTCGCGACATGGCTTCCCCTCACAAAAGTCCGCACAATACTGAGAGACTGTTGGTAGCGCATGAGCCAGGGCAAAAGTGGAGGGGGCAATAGCAGGAGTGGGGGAAGGTCACAGTGGTGGGGGAAGGTGAGGTTGTACACTGGAGTATCGCATCACTTCACCATGAGCTGTCCTACAGTCAACACACTGTACTCTCAGCCCGAGTTGGCACTAGAAGAAACCTTACTGTACAGCTTAGGCTGTGAGGGGCGAGGAAGTAAAGTCAAAGTGGAAGAACTCCAAGATAAAGAGTTGTGTAAAATAAACTAATTGTATCCCTGCAATCTCCAATAACCTAAAAGAAATCTCCAATAACTCTAAAGAAATACCGATATATAAAAAGAAATCTCATCCTTTGGCAAAATGAATTGAAAAGATCACAGTAAAATTAATCTAACTTAAAATCTGGACTGAACACTCATGGCGATACTACGTGGTGTGAAAACGCCACCCTAAACATTACAAGTTAGGTTAGTGAGCACCTCTGGTACGATAACCGGCGTGCTAGAGTTAAAGTGTGATGACCTTGAGTCAAAACACTGAAATAGTACAAGTCGATATTGTCCCAGAGTTAAAGTGTAGTGACCTATATTCAAGACTTGTAAAAATACTTACATATAGAGAGTTAGAAAACAGCGAGGTGCACCGCATGGAAGCTGGAGACATACTGGCGGAGCGGTGTTGTGCAGCCTAGGGACTCGGTTGTGGAGGGGGTATAGCTAACACTTAGAGTAGAAGTGTAGTGGGTGACCTTGACCCACTTGACCCCCCCCCCCCGACAAAAAGTTTAGCGAGCCCCCCCCCCCCCCCGACAAAAAGTTAAGCGAGCCCCCCCCCCCGAGAACTTTTTTTCGGAAAAATTTTTGACCTTGACCAAAAAGTTTTTTGCTCCGGACGAGAAGTGCCCCCCCCCCCCGAGAACTTTTTTTTCGAAAAAATTTTTGACCTTGAACAAAAAGTTTTTTGCTCCGGACGAGAAGTGCCCCCCCCCCCACCCCCCCCCACCCCCACCCCCACCCCCACCCCCCCCCTCCCCCCCCCGAGAACTTTTTTTTTCGAAAAAATTTTTGACCTTGACCAAAAAGTTTTTTGCTCCGGACGAGAAGTGCCCCCCCCCCCAACCCCCACCTCCACCCCCTCCCCCTCCCCCACCCCCCGAGAACTTTTTTTTTCGGAAAAATTTTTGACCTTGACCAAAAAGTTTTTTGCTCCGGACGAGAAGTGCCCCCCCCCACCCCCACCCCCACCCCCACCCCCCCACCCCCACCCCCACCCCCACCCCCTCCCCCTCCCCCACCCCCCGAGAACTTTTTTTCGGAAAAATTTGTGACCTTGACCAAAAAGTTTTTTGCTCCGGACGAGAAGTGCCCCCCCCCCCCGACAAAAAGTGCGAGCCCCCCCCCCCACCCCCACCCACACCCCCACCCCCTCCCCCTCCCCCACCCCTGATATCCTGGGCGTGGCTGCCCCGGTGGGGATATAAGGGGGCCCAGCCAGAGCCGGCTCGCAGTCCGCTCCCGCGCGTTGAACGTGAACGACCGGGACGGACCGCCATAGGCATCACTAAACATTGAATGGCGCCTTCAGTGTTTAGCGAAGTCTACTCTAACTTTAAGACTTGTATTAGTTGTAAGATATTGCGCTTGCGTTTGGGTATTGCGAATTGTTTTATATGAGAGTGTTTTACTTGTACCCTATGTCTCCTGTGTCTTTTATCCTTTGTGTCTTATTTGTTATATGTGTTTAATGTGTATGTGCTTGTTCCAGCATTGACTACGTTGAGCTCAATTGTGTGTTGTAAGTGTGTTATATGTTTCTAAAGTGTATACGCTTGTTTTAGCAATCCCCCCTTGAGCTTTTTCAATGCTCAAAGTAAATTGTAAAGTCAGGGAACGGGAGTAGGCCCCCGTGTAAAGCCACTTTTAATAATTGGTAGGCTCCTGCCCAGGCATGCAAAAGGTTGCGGATGGCATTTGGGGAGCATGTCCGTTTGTAAGCTGGCAAGCAAAAGGTTGTGGCGGCCTCTGCACTCGGACCGAGGACGTAAGCCATTAGGGTGTCCTCAGTATGTTTCCCTTCTGGAAACTCAAAATTATGTAAATGAATCTTTGTTAGCTATTTGTGTTTTTAGTCCCCAAGGCCCCCGAACATTCGTGGTTCGCCATGGATGTACGGGGGCCGAAATTTTTTAATGTCCGTGTGGCCTTGACCCACAAAGACTTGTAAAAATTCAATGCATTGTAAATTAAAAAATATTAAAGATAGGTTACGGGAGTAGGCCCCCGTGTAAAGCCTATTTTAATTATCGGTAGGCTCCTGCCAGGCATGCAAAAGGTTGCGGATGGCATCTGGGAGCATGTCCGTTTGTACGCTGGCATGCAAAAGGTTGCGGCGGCCTCTGCACTCGGACGAGGACGTAAGCCACTAGGGTGTCCTCAGTTTGTTTCCTTCTGGAAACTCAAAATTACGTAAATGAATCTTTGTTAGCTACTGAAAGACAATGCAGTAAATGTTTACAAGTCTTGCGTGGCGAAGGGTACACGACATTGGATGTTGCCTTGTTGTCATAGTTGGGTCTCTTCGGAGGCTACAGTGATGACAACCCAAGTGCCCCAGGTGGGGCTTAATTTTTTTTAAAGTTTTTTCGTGACCTTGACCTAAATACAGTAATGACCCCCCCCCGGACTTTTTTTGAGAAAAAAATTTTGACCTTGACCAAAGAGTTTTTTGCTCCGGACGAGAAGTGCCCAAACAAAAAATTTGTACAAAGTAGTGGATTTAGACCAAAGATCATTGGTTTATCAAACCTGTTGAAGAATAAATTGAAAATGGGTGTTTAAAAGCCAAATCTACTACATGATTGATAAACTGGATGTATATGACGTCACCTTCCCCCACCCTTAAACCTCGGGTATAAAGGGACCCAGTTGAGCGCGCTGCTCATTATTGCGTGGACATTCACCGAGTGCACACTCATAGCCAAACTGTAAAAATGGCTCTTTGCGATATTTGTGGTGAGTTTTTTCAAGACGAAGACATCTTTGTTTTACACCGAGAATTGTATCATGAAGAGGACAGAAAAGAAGAGATTGTTGTAAGTGAAGAAGACTTGGATGCGTTTGATCGGTTATTGGAAAACTACCAGAAGCAGATGGACGACTGCGATAGCTATCTACAGTTACACCGAGAATTGCATCGTGAAGAGGACAGAAAAGAAGAGATTGTAGTAAGTGAAGAAGACTTGGATGCGATTGATCGGTTTTTGGAAAAACCCCAGAAGCAGGAGGACTGGGCTAGCTATTTACAGTTAATGCAAAGAAGAAGACCAAGTGTTATTCAATTTGCCGGAGCTGGACCATCTACAGCTGGAGGATTTATTGAAAAGGAAATGGAAGAAAAAAAAGTGGAAGATGTAAAACAACTGCGTACCCAAGAAGAGGATATGGAAGAAGAGGATACAGAAGAAGTGGAAGATATAAGACAACTGCGCACCACAGCCTTGCCAGGACCAGTTGTAACTCATTTCAAAATTAATAATGTGCAATTGGAATTGGAAAACTTTATAACCCAAGCTAAAAATTTAGTTGTAAAAACATTGATGGAAGAATTGGCAAGATTGAACTTTATTAAATTTGGATTGGTGTTGGAGGCTATGTTTACTAATACCGATGGTGAAAACTCACCAAGAGCATTCATTGCTAAAAACCGAACCCTTACAACCACATCTGATATCAATGAAATTCTAGAAGAATGTTTGAATGAACTGCTAATGAAACTCCAAGAACATGAAGGAAGAGGATCTGGCTGGACGTTATCATCGATCGAAGGTATGGATGTGAGGGTTCACAAGCATGGATATGGTATGAGGGGTAGCAGTTTTATCCCTCTACCAAAGAAAATTAAAGACACCAACTCTTGCAGAAATGTTACAAACGGGGATAATGAATGTTTTAAGTATGCGATGCTAACTAAGTATGTAAAACATAATCCTTGTAGAGTTGGTAGGGAATATTATGAAAACGAACACCGCTACAACTTCCGAGGAATGTCGTATCCTGTGAGTCTTAATCAAATTGCAAAATTTGAGAAACAAAATCCAGGTGTTTCTGTTAACGTGTTCGGCTTAGATGATTCGAACAATGTGTATCTACTACGAGTTGGAAAAGTGAAGCAAAGAAACCATACTGATTTATTATTGATAACTAAAGGTGAAATTTCACATTATGTGTGGATAAAAGATTTTGAAGCTTTGGTTGCACGACAATTAACCAAAAAGAAGATTAGAGTGACAGTGTGTAAGAGATGCTTTTGTTTTACAAATAAAGATTTAAAACATGGAGGATCGGACTGGTTGAAGGAACACCAAAGACTTTGTAATGACAACTATGAAGTGAAGATTAGTCTGCCGCCGCCATCTCGAGCGTTCATCAAATTCAACAAAACAGTTCACCAATATCGGATTCCAGTAGCTGTCTACGCAGATTTCGAATCCACGTTAGTACCACAGGAGCTTCCGGATGGTGAGGTGACTAGAAGAACCAAATATCAATTGCATCAACCTAACAGTTTTTGCTTATTGGTGAAATCAACTTTGCCTGAAGAACAGTTGCAAGACTATGGTTTAACATCCACTCCGATACTCTACCGTGGGGAAGAAGCCGCTAAGCATTTCGTAGACCAGTTGTATGACATTGCTGAAAAGGTGCAACGCTTATACGGTAATGTTTTACCTATGGAACCTTTGAATCAAAATCAACAAGAAGAATACAATTTGGCAACAAGATGTTATTTATGCAAGAAGAGCTTCAGTGAAGAAAATCAAAAAGTAAGAGATCACGATCACCTGACAGGGTTATACAGAGGAGCTGCTTGTAATTCATGCAATATAAATTACAAACTGCCAAACTTTATCCCTGTCGTGATACACAATCTTAGCGGCTATGACTCCCACTTCATTATCCCAGAGTTAGGACGGGATGATGGAAGAATCGAAGTATTAGCTGAAACATTGGAGAAGTACATCAGTTTCTCAAAAACAGTAGGTAAAATTAAACTTCGCTTCGTAGACTCTTATAGATTTATGTCAACTAGTTTAGCCAAATTGTCTGAGAACCTAAGAAGAGAAGATCTAAAAGAAACCAGCAAAATTGTACATGAAGATAAATTGGACTTAGTAATGCGTAAAGGAGTGTTCCCCTATGATTACATAACTTCTGCAGAAAAATTTGAAGAAACCAGTCTGCCACCGATTGAAGCCTTCAATAGCAAGTTAAATGAAAGTGCAATCACCGTTGAAGACTACAATCATGCTTGTAATGTTTGGAACCAACTAAACATTCAAACCTTAGGGGAATATTCCGACTTTTACATAAAATTGGACGTAACTCTGCTGTGCGATGTGATGGAAGAATTTCGAAACACCTGCTTCTCCGCCTATGGACTGGACCCTCTACACTCGTACACATCTCCAGGATTAGCATGGCAAGCTATGCTAAAGTCAACCAACTGTCGATTGGAACTTCTAACAGATATTGATATGGTGCTCATGATAGAATCTGGTGTACGGGGCGGTTTGACACAAGCTGTAACACGTCATGTCAAAGCTAACAACAAGTACATCCCAGGCTTCGACGAGAGACAACCATCGGTCTACCTTGGCTACTTTGACGCAAACAACCTTTATGGTTGGGCAATGTCAAATCCGCTTCCCTACGCTGACTTCAAATGGATCGACCCGGCCACCATCGGTGACATCTCACAGATTCCAAAGAATGGTCCAAAAGGCTATATTTTGGACTGTGATTTCGAATATCCGGAGCACCTTCATGACCATCACTACGACTTGCCTCTCCTAGCCAAGACTGAAGTTTCACCGACAGGAAGATGGCCAAAATTGATGATGACGTTGGAGAATAAAGATCGGTATGTGGCTCACTACTGGGTAGTTCAACAAGCTCTTGAATTGGGTCTACGTGTAGTGAGAATTCATAGAGCAATTGAATTCACCCAGTCTTGTTGGTTGAAACCATATATTGATTCCAACACTACAAGAAGAGCTGCAGCGACAACGGCATTTGAAAAGGACTTCTATAAATTAATGAACAACGCCATCTTTGGGAAGACCTTGGAGAACAAAAGAAAACACAAAAATGTAAAATTAGTGAGTGATCCTAGGAAATTGGAAAAATTAGTGCAAAAACCAAATTTCGGAACATCCATGATTATAAACGAAAATCTAGTCGCTGTCAGTATGAAGAAAACAACAATAGTCATGGACCGTCCGTTATACATAGGTATGTCGATTTTGGACATAAGTAAAACCCTGATGTATGATTTCCATTATAACAAAATGGTTAAACACTACGGAAGGGAAAACATTGGAGTCGCATACATGGATACGGACGCGTTTATCTACTGGATAAAGACTTTGGACATGTATGAAGACCTAAGGAGTTTCCCATACAAAGACGATTTTGACTTCTCTGACTATCCGAAGAACCATCCAAATTACAATGAAAAGAATAAAAAAGTAATCGGAAAATTTAAAGATGAAGCAAATGGAATGCCTTTAGAAGAAATAGTGGCACTGATGGCAAAATTGTATTCATTTAAAATGTACAACGAGAACAACACACCGACAGTCAAGAAAGCAAAAGGAGTCAAAACATCGTACTTGAAGAAACATGTGACGTTTGACCATTACAAGACCTGCTTGTTTGAAGATTCTACAATGTCTGCAACGTTCAACACTATCAGAAGCTTTAAACATGAGGTCTACAGTGTCACTGAAGTTAAAAGAGCACTATCAGCTCGAGATGATAAAAGGCATATTATGCCGGATAAAATTCACACTCTTCCTTTTGGCCACTACTCTCTAAACCCTATCGACTAGTAACCTATTCTTCGTCCTTCTACAACTTCGACCTTATTCCTTTCTCCTTCCGTAAAAAAATGGGGAACACGGCAAGTCAAACGCCGTGTTCCCCATTTTTTTACACAAGTTTGGATGACCTTGACCTATATAAATGATGTGAATATTTAAGACAACATTCATTGTGATTATACATGTGATACATGAAACATTCAAACCTGCAATATGAAGAACTTGAAGCAAGAAATTGTCAACGAACTTCATAAACCTGCAAGAAGAAAGTTTCCACGAAGAAATACAGTGATAAAAGGAATAAATGATTTATATCAAGCGGATTTAATCGAAATGATTCCTTATAGTAAACAAAATAGAGGATTTAAATACATATTGACTATTATTAATTGTTTTTCAAAAATGGCAGATGCTTTACCACTAAAAGATAAAAGTGGCAAAAGTGTTACAAAAGCAATGGAAACAGCTATACAAAGAGACAAACATACTATAAAACATTTACAAACTGATGATGGAAAAGAATATTTTAATAAGGAATTTGCAAATTTAATGAAAAAACACAACATTAACCATTACTCAACCAATTCAGAGGTAAAAGCATCAATAATTGAAAGATTCAACAGAACTTTAAAAGGTGCGATGTATAAGATGTTTTCTAACAGAGGATCGCACGTATGGATTGATATGTTACCAAAACTTATAAGCGATTACAATAACAAGTTTCATAGAACTATCGGTATGAAACCAAGCCAGGTGACTAATAAAAATGAAAAACTTGTATTAAAACGTATAAAACTGAATACTAAACCAAGAGTTGAAAAACTAAAGCCTAAAAGGTTTAATGTTGGTGATAAAGTGCGAATAAGCAAATACAAAGGTGTATTCAGTAAAAGATATCTTCCAAACTGGACAAATGAGGTATTTACCGTATTTAAGGTGCAACCTACAGTACCAGAAACTTACATTTTAAAAGATAATAAAGGACAATTGCTTGAAGGAGGTTTTTATGGACATGAAATGTTAAAATCAACAGTAGGTGATGTATATCTAGTAGAAAAGGTGTTGCAACGCAAAAAAGATAAGGTTAAAGTACGATGGTTAGGATTTAATAAGACGGAAGATTCTTGGATACCTAAAAAGGATCTAATATAATTATAGAGCATCATTTTGGGTTGAACCATTACAAAGGATGGAGATAATACCGCAAAAAGACAATTTTACTATTAATAATATAGATGAACTCACAGTGGATGGTTCTCAATTCAATACTGGGAAACACGGTGTTTTGTTACCAAACACGGTGCGTTGTCTGGTTACCGGTCCTTCCAATTGTGGAAAAACAAATGTAGTATTCAATTTGATTACAAACCCTAAAGGCTTACGTTTTAATAATTTATATGTATTTTCAAAGTCACTACAACAACCGAAATATCAGTTATTGGAACAAATACTCAATAATGTACCTGAAGTTAAATATTTTAAATTTAACGCGAGCGAGAGTGTCATGCAACCGCAAGAGGCTAAACCATTCTCAGTATTCATATTTGACGATGTATCTTGTGAAAATCAAAATACAATAAGGAATTACTTCGCCATGGGTCGACATAACAACATAGATAGCATTTATATTGGTCAAACTTACAGCAAAATACCGAAACAGCTCATTAGAGACAATGCAAACATGTTAATTGTATTTAAACAGGATGAAACCAACCTAAAACACATATATTATGACCATGTAAGTGCGGATATGCCATTTGAACGATTTAAAGAGTTGTGTGGAAAGGCTTGGGCTGAAAAGTATGGGTTTTTAACAATTATGAAGGAACAACCGCTAAACAATGGTCGATACAGGATAGGATTTGATAAATTTATACTAATACACTGATCATGATGTAAAACATTCATTGTTGTACAACACGTCTTGCTACAAACATGGTTAACCAAGAAAAGTTAATAAAGGAAATAAAATCACTTAGTGATTCTATTCGAGATAAAAACAGAGCATTAAAATTAGGTATTAGCGAAAGGGAGAAATTTCTTGAATCTACTTTTAAACCTATTACTGAACCCTTGAAACAATTAAACAAAAAATTTGCTAAACCCGTTTTGGAAGGAGATGTAATTGCACCTATTACAAAGTTTGAAAGAGAAGATGTAAAATCAGAAGATTTTAGTGATGAAGACCTGGAATCCTCTACATATAGTGGTTTTACCGGTGAAGAACCTGAAAGAGAGCTAGAATCACCAGACTATAGTGGTATAAGAGAATTATATGAAGTAAAAGCTAAAAGAGGACATGAAGATGTATCAACTGCTAGTGAAGAGGAAAAAGAAGAAGAAGCAAGGGAAGGTCCGTCAAACATAAGCTTGTTGGGTGAAAACATTCATAACAAAGGACCTTTAGGAAGGAAATACATGGTAAAAATGTTACTCGGAACAATTCCTAATAAGAATTACCATAGTTATGGAGCGAGATTAACAGAAGATGGTTTAATGATAGGTAATAGCCCGTTAAACGTTGACGAACATGATAATATTGTCATTGGTGATCAAAGGTATAAGGGTACAAAAGGATTATTTGAATTATTATTTAAAAATAAGCCTTCAGTATCGTTAGTGAAAGAAAAAGACATGGAAGCATATAAAAATATTTTGGAACAGACAAATGCATATAGGAGAATGTATTTACCTGACCAACTTCCATTTAGATCTAAGTCTTTAAAATATAGAGAATTTGTATCCAAGTTAATACCAACTAGAAGACAAACAATGCCGTTAACACAAAGAAAACCTGTAAAACGAAGATTTATGGCATCCACTTTAGATGTAAGTGCTCAGGAAAGAAGAAAAAGAAGTAAGTCTGTTACGGGTACAGGTTTAATGAAGAAACTATATAACACAAATGTGATTTATTACAATAATATCAATAAATTGGTGGATAGAATGAAACTAATACATGAAGCTAAAGAAGCGGGTCATACTGGATTGGAAAACGAATGGGTGGCTTTAGTGGATGAACTCCGAAACCGTGGGGTAATCTCATAAAAAATGCGTTACTCACTAGATTACTATTCAGTTGCACCATGAGTGTCGACAAGTTCGGACGTTACTCCTCGGATGGGTTATATTACGCAAATAATTTAAAAAGAGGAGCTGGTTTACCACAAACACCTGATGGGGATTATGATATAACTAATAAAAGGTTAAAAAACATAAAAGATCCCACAGATGAAAACGATGCAATAAATTTAAAAGTATTAAAAGAAAAGATATCACCAACATTAAGACTACAGAAAAACACATATGACGCAGGTAATCATAGAATTGTCAATGTTGGTAAGCCAAATCAAAACGCTGATGCAATAAACAAAGGTTATTTATCATCAGAATTAAAAAATACGTTAAAATTCAATGGAAAAACGTATACTGCTGAAAATAAACGTATATCCAACGTAGATGACCCTAAAGATGCAAAAGACAGCGTAAATAGACGCTATTTACATTCATTAATACCTGAAAAGACAAAAGATGGTTTTTCTTTTTATAAATTTGTTATTAACGATATAGGTTATCCGAAAAATGAAAATGATGCTGTAAATTTAAAATATATAAAAGATCATTGTATTACACGTGATGTAGGAGTTATTGATTGTCTAGGTAATTGTTTAGCGAATGTTAAAGATGGTTCGGCACCATCAGATGGTGCAACAGTGGGTCAAATGAAGGAAACTTTAAAGCAAGAAACATCTGGATTTGTAAAACAGGATCAAGTAGTATCACGGTCGGGTGATGTGTTTGTACAAGGAAATGAAAAGTTTATTTTACTTGAACAAAAAAATAATGTTTGGGATTGCAAAGACATGAAATTATCAAATGTGCAATTAGCTACAGATGCTCATGATGTTCCGATTTTATCACAAGTTTTACATACTAATCCAAACAATTATCATAGAAGTTGGTTGGGTACAAATAGAAGAATAATTGACATATTTCCAGGTATCGATGATTACGATTGTGTTGTAGTAAAACAATCTTTAATATTAGACAAACCAAAAGGTAGTACTTTCAATGCGAAAAATAAGAAAATAGGTAATTTGGCACAAGGAACAGATCCAAAGGATGCTGCAACTGTAGGACAAACATTACAATATGATAGTGCAAATCAAGAGTTTATTTATAATACCAAAAGATTTAAATTAATGGATGTAAATGATTATCAAAATATATTAATTGCAGATCCAAATTCATTTAGCGGATTTAGAAAATTGTCCGGTGAGGAATTTATTCATAAAAATCATGTATTTAGAAATGAAGCAGACAGATCATTAATTAGTGCAGATTTAAAATATTTTAAATGTCCCGGGAATGATGCAAATGTAACTGATGAAGACTAAGAATTTGTATAAAAACTGATATGGGTTAGAAATCGGGACTAATATTATAAAAATGGGTTACACTCTAGAATGTTATTCAGTTGCACCATGAGTGTTGACAAGTTCGGACGGTATTCATCAGATGGATTATATTACTTTAATACTTTAAAAAGAGGTGTTGGATTACCACAAACACCTGATGGAGATTATGATATTAGTAATAAACGGTTAAAAAACATTAATGATCCCACAGATGAAAATGATGCAATAAATTTAAAAGTATTAAAAAAAAAGAGATAGTACCAACACTGAAATTAGATAAAAACACATATAACGCGGGTAATCATAGAATTTCCAACGTTGGTAAGCCAAATCAAAATGCTGATGCAATAAACAGAGGTTATTTATCATCGGAATTAAAGAATACGTTAAAATTTAATGGAAAAACGTATAATGCTGAAAATCGGCGTATATCCAACGTAGCAGACCCTGTAGATGAAAAAGACAGCATAAATAGACGCTATTTACATTCTATAATACCTGAAAAGACAAAAGATGGGTTTTCTTTTTATAAATTTGTTATTAACGATATAGGTTATCCAAAAAATGAAAATGATGCTGTAAATTTAAAATACATCAAAGATCATTGTATTACACGTGATGTAGGAGTTATTGACTGTCTTGGTAATTGTTTAGCGAATGTAAAAGATGGTTTTGCACCATCAGATGGTGCAACGGTGGGTCAAATGAAGGAAACTTTAAAACAAGAAACCTCCGGTTTTGTGAAACAAAACCAAGTAGTAACACGTCAAGGAGATGTATTTGTACAAGGAAATAAAAAGTTTACTTTACTTGAAGAAAACAATTATGTTTGGGATGGTAAAGGAAAGTTATTGACAAATTTAGGTATTGGTGAAAAGCCTGGTGATGCTGTTACTTATGAACAGATAATACAATTAGAGCCAACTGGAAAAAAATGGTGGAATTGTGATAACAAACGATTAACAAATGTTGCAGACCCTGATTATGCCAATAACGCTGTAACTGTTAATTTTCTTGTTAAAGTAATAGGTAATTTATTATTTGATATGCATAATTATATTGTAGCAGGACAACATAAACCTATTGACGAAAAAATGAGAAATACATGGATTAAACAAGAAATTCTTTATAAATATTTTTTTAATCATAACACACAAAAGTTTAGATCATCAGATTGGGGTACTTTTGATATTTAACTAAATAACACCATATATTACATCATTTATGTGCAACCTGTCATAGAGGTAACACATGGGTTACGCTTTTCAAATATAAAAGACAATCATTGCGTTTCATTACACCAGTCCATATCGAGACACTATACGGAAAGGAGGCGGTATCACGTCCACAGCGGTTTCTCTGTTAAGTAAAGCTTTAAATCGTATTCCAGTAGGATCTATCGTAAACAGAGCAATAGACGCTTTACCATACGAATTTCACATACCGGGAGGTTATCAGTATTGCGGACCAGGAACTAAATTAAAAAAAACGACTGGAAAGAGGTGATCCAGGCATAAATAAGTTAGATCAGGCTTGTAAAGAACACGATATCGCATATTCCACGTTTACCGATTCAAAAAATAGGTCAATCGCTGATAAAAAGCTAGCGAATATAGCTTGGCAACGAGTAAAGTCTAGTGACGCTAGTATTGCGGAAAAAGCAGCAGCTTTAGCGGTAACAGCAGGTATGAAGGCTAAAACAGCGGTAGGAGGTGGAAAAAGGAGGGGTAAGAATAAAAAAGGATCAACCAAGAGAAAACATGGTGGTAATATTAGACTAAAAAGACGTTCTCCGAGGAAAAATAATAAAAAACCGACAATATGGTCAATGGTAAAAAACGGGGCTGGTCTATACCTAAGACCGTATCGTGCATATTAAATAAAAGAAATCAATTGGTTATACCACATAAAGCGTTGACTAATGTTGAATTATTTAAATATATTTCCTGTTTAAAAATACCATTTTTCCGCGGAGTATTTATGAAAGACAGTTTACCAAAGAAAATATGGAAAAATGAGACTGGAATCGTAAATTTGGATAATACTGAAGGGTCCGGCACCCATTGGGTGTGTTATAAGAAACTAAATAGTAATGTATATTATTTTGATAGTTTTGGAAATTTGCCACCACCTAAAGAACTTGAACATTACTTTAAATCTGCTAAAAACATATATTACAACTATAAAAGAGAACAACCTGATAATACTTCAATATGCGGCCATTTATGTTTGGAATTCCTAGCTAAAAGTATCAGTCACTATTGAGATGTCTTCCTATACGGTATCATTAACAGGAAAATCGTCCACTTTACGAAGTATCCTTTTTCCAGCGTTACGCTTGCAAAAAGGAAGATTTTGGGAGGCAGCACTGTTGGATTTTACAACTTACAACTCTATTCCCAATGTTACGGAAGGTAAAAATAACTTATTGCATTATTATAAAGGAAAAGATGCTAGTGGTAAGTTAACAGACTTAGAAGAGTGCAGTTTACCCACAGGTTCTTATGAAATTGATCATATTAATGAATTTTTGCAAAATAAAATGGGAAAAGACAATATATCGCTAAAAGGTAATAATAATACAATGAAAGCTGAGCTTACTTCAAAATATTATATAGATTTCACTAAGCCAAACTCAATTGGTGATTTATTAGGATTTCCCAAAGATGGAGCAATTTTAGAACCAAATAAAACACATTCCGGTAAACAAACTGTAACAATATTAAAAGTCAATAGTATAGACATAACTTGTAACATTATACAAGGAGCTTACAGAGATGGAGCAAATACTCATATAATACATACTTTTTACCCCAGTGTACCACCTGGATTTAAAATTGTTGAAAAGCCGCAAAACCTGGTATATCTACCTTTGAACACCACTTTTATTTCAGACATCGTGTTGAACGTATTGGATCAAGACGGTAACTTGATAGATTTCCGAGAAGAGCCTATTACGGTTAGATTACATTTAAAATCAACACTTTAATACAAAATCATGGGTTTAACATTTAAAAGCGAACAACCTACGGGAATCCGCATTAGTAGCTCTTCAGCTGTGGAGGAGTTAACACGCGAGAACATTCGTTTCTTAGAGAGAATTGGATTAAAAGTAACCGATAATGGATATACTGGATATAGCTCAGGGTCCAACATTCGACGAAACCCTATGGGAAAAAGAATATCACACCCACAACCCTTACACTTCATCAAAATTAAACAATAACGATGAAATTCGTATTCCCATACAAAATCAAGACATTTACACACTACCATGTGAAAGTTACTTGTATATTGAAGGAAAAGTTACTAAAAAGGACGGTACTACTACTGGTACAACAGTTCCATTTATAAATAATCCCATGGCTTTCCTGTTTGATGAAATTAGATATGAAATATCAGGTGTAACAGTTGATTCTACTAAAAAAGTAGGTATTGCAACAACTTTAAAGGGATTAACATCTATATCACCTAATGAAACCAATTTAATACAACCTGCAGGATGGGTTTTACCTGCAAAAGACACAATCACTCCAGATACAAATGGAAATTTTGATTTTCATATTCCGTTACGTTTGTTGCTTGGTTTTGCTGAAGATTATAGGAAAATAATATTAAACGTTAAACAAGAATTAGTTTTGTTGAGATCTTCAAACGATAAAGATATTATTAAAGCTCCAGACGGTACAACAGATGCAACTTTAGAATGGAAATTAACATTAGACAAAATTGTATGGAGAGTTCCACATGTAAAATTAGCTGACGAGCATAGAATGCTACTATTAAGAAAGTTAAAGGCTGATCGTGATATTGTAATTCCTTTTAGAAGTTGGGAATTTCATGAACATCCCAGCTTGCCAACTACGGATCGACACACTTGGACAGTTAAAACATCTAATTATGTGGAACGAGCCAGGTATATTATATTTGGTTTACAAACAGGCAGAAGAGACACCATCACCAAACATGCAGGCCAATTTGATCATTGCAACTTGAAAAATATTAAAGTTTATTTAAATTCACAATTTTTTCCATACGATAATTTAAATGTGTCATTCGCTAATAAAAAGTACAGCATATTGTACGATATGTATGCAAGATTCCAAAGTTCATATTATGGTAAAACGAATGCACCTTTACTATCACCAGAAAAATACTTAGATGGTTACCCTATAGTTGTAATCGATTGTTCTAAACAAAATGAATCGGTAAAATCATCAAGTGTAGATATAAAAACAGAAATGGAATTCAACGCGCCTATATCGGCTAATACAACTGCATACTGTTTAATTCTACATGATAAAATCGTAACATACACACCTTTAACTGGAATTGTTAAAAATGTATTGTAAAAGACCGGTTTTCCTACATTCCAATGCATTCCGCGAGTATAAAAGCAGAGCGTTCAGCTCGCTCCTTATCAGTTTGTTGCCTGTTGTTGTATGGGTAGCATCTTATTCAATATGGCTTCTCCTAGTGGTACACAAGAAAATGTAGTAGATATTGAGAAGGAGATATCCGACTTTTTAGATCTTCAAGGTCAACCGGAGGGAGATGAACACAACGCTTGCGGACAACTCCACGCCAGTAATAATGTTGAGGAAAAAGGTAAAAGAAGAAAGAATGCACACAAGAGGAAAAGGGATATTGAAGATAATATTTCTCCTAACATATTAAGTGAGGTATTCTTGCGAATATTTTACCCAATCTCTTCCAGTTTGGACAAAAGTGTTTTAATCGGTGTTATGAAATCTACAGATTATTCCCCTACTGTAATTTTAACTCATGGACCCAAAATGATTTTGTTTACGGACACTGCTTGGGAATCGTTTATGAAACACTTGCATCTGCTAGAATGCTATTTAAGTAGTAACATGTTTGGAAGAAAGACAAGAGTAGGCCTTTTGGATTCAAATGTGGAAATCGATATTGTTAAACATCGTGGTGATCATCAGTTGCGGTTTAGAGACACAACAAGACATGATAACAAGATTCAACTTAATCGAGAAGAGTTTTTTATTCTAACTTGTGCAACTGAACCAATAACGAGATACTTGAGACAACTGGTGTTTTCAAGTTCAATTATTAAAGATTATCTGGAAGACACTTTGGACAAACAACCGGACGCACCTATATTGTACGGACCTGTAGATACTTCTATATTCAATAGGGTTCCTCATGAAGTACAAATGTGGAGACAATTGGAAAAGTACGCTCAACTACATAAGAAATCAGTAAAACATGAAAAAGAGGAAGAAGAAGGAGGAGAAGAATCAAGTGTTAGTGATGAAAATGAAAACAAGGAAAATGTAAAGATGGAAACCTAAATGACAATTAACTACACAGCAATGGTTAATTTTTAAAACAATATCAAACACTTTGTGGGGTTAGGCCTACCGGGGACGGTGCCCACGTTAAATATACACCAACGCGCCAACAACTGTACGGCCGGGTATAAAAGTCGTACCTACCGTGGTGTGGAAATCAGTTGACCTTTGGACTTCGTCATGAGCAGACGAGTGATCTTCGCAATGGACAAGGAAGAAGAACAAGTAAAGTCCAAACCTGGTATAATTGAGTTCCAAGCGTTTCGGGGTAATGATGATAGATTTATCATAAAAGAACTTGTGTTTTTCGACATCAATACAAGTGTTCCTTATTCGTTTTTATTTAAACCACCATGTTCTTATTCATCTTTAACCAGTAAAGCCGCTACTACCAACAGATGGATTTCAAAACACTTCCATCATATCGATTGGTATAATGGTTTTACAAGTTACACGGACTTGTATCACATTATGCATCACTTTTCAGACAAGTTTACCAATATTTACACAAAGGGGCTGGAAAAGAAAAGATGGATCGAAGGATTTACTCATGTTCCGGTTAATGATGTGGATTTGGATAAAAACTACAAGTATACGATGGAAAATGTTTGTATTTGTACTAAAAGTCCAGAACATGAAAAAGATAGACATTGCGCTTTAAAAAACGCCTATAAACTCGCATCTTACCTTCAAAGTGGGGAAATGGGGAGTGGTGGGGGTAACGGGGGTTATATAAGTGAGGAGCAGACCGGGACCTGGCATGAGTATTACTCGAGATTCCGAGACGACAACATCTCCCAGCAAGAAGACGAAGAAGACGATCTATAACTTGACCATGGCATCTCACCAGTTCCTGCAAACTTTGGTTGAGCAGTTCAATGCTCACTCCAAATCTACCATACCACCCGTCAAGAAGTGTTCCGAACTTAAAGACGAGAAGCACTACATTATCCACGCCATGAAGAAGATGGAGACTACAGTTGGAGAGGCCATCTGCTGCAGTCTTAGCGAGGCACCATTCACTCCGGGGGATGAGCCCAAGTTCCAAGTCTACCTGCCGAAACGGTTCGTCCATCTCCTCCAGAACGAGGATCTGCGCTCCATCCAACCCGGCTGTCTCTACCTGGTTTCCCACGGTTGCACGGGTAGCAATTCCACCGAGTTGACCATCCACATCGCCGACAAACAGCAGTGTTAGATTTAAGTTTTACTGTTGTAAATATGTTATTGTAACGTTTTATAAATAAATAAACCATAAAAAACAAAAGACAAAAAAATGCAACATATCAATATGTGAAGTTTGTCACATATTGATATGTTGCATTTTTTTTTAAACTTCGCGGGTGACCTTGACCTTTGACCTTTGCATTTCACAGTTACCCCCACCACGCTACAAGTCAAACCTGTTTGAATGCAAACACCCCCACCACTTTTTCATATACCTCCAAGCGCTGTGCCTTGGCTTTATTTCTACTCCGGCAGCCAACCTAGCAACATCAGGATGTCTCTCAACGTAAGCTGTGCCAGCTATGAGGAGGTGACTATCAAAACACAACAGGAGCTGAACGATTTGTACAAGGAGTTGCAGCTAATGGTGGCAAGAGGCTACCGTATAAATGTGCAAGTCTACGCTTGCAATATACGGAACACCCGGCAGCCAAAGGAAGAGCCTGGACACTCATCGACAGCTTCCTCACCGACGTCCATGAAGACCGAGCCGGACAACTTGGATTACTTCAGCTGACTAGCAGTTGTATTTCTTGTTCTAACCATTGTAGAATATGTTTATTTTTTCATTATATTAAAGAAGTAAAAGAGCAAAAACACCTATCTTGTTACTGACATATTAGCTCAGTAACAAGATAGGTTTTTTTAAAACACAATTTGAATGACCTTGAAACTTCCCCCTCCACTGCTTTGCTACCCCCACCACTTCACTATTGGTGTACATGGCACATCACGATTAGAAACCTCATTCCATCTTCAACAGCCAAACCGACAACATCAACAATGGCAAACCTACCAACAGATGAAAGATGTCCTCACGCATGCTGCGACTTCATCCACGAGTTAGAGAAAAGGATGCAAGAGAGGGAGATAAGAAGAAAGCAGATCCACTCAGAAAATATCATGATAGTCAACGGCTATCTTTTATTGTTCGGCCTTATTATGGTTGTACTTTTCATACTATATGGTATAGTCACATGTGTCGGCAAGGTTGCAGAAGAAAACGCCCGCCACCATCAGTTGGAAAGTTTCAATGTTACTTTGTAGGTTTTCCTTTTTTTTAAAACTCCGTTTGGATGACCTTGAAACTTCTCCCACCACTTCACCATGTTCCTGCATGAGTATCACATCACCCGTCATTCCTTGTTCGACAAGCAACCATGGCGGACAACACCATCAGCCAAGCTGACTCCACTACTGATGTTGGAACGACCTTGAACTTTCCCCTCCACTCCTTCCTTTTTTAAAACCCAATTTTAAATGATCTTGAAATTTCCCCCTCTACTTTTCGATAATGTTACAACTGACTGCAGCTCACCTCATTCCTTGCTTAGCTGCCATGGCGGAAAGAACTCTTTCTCAAGTTGACTCCACTACGGACGAAGCATTTCCCTTGCGGTGGACTGTTCATTTACAGGATGCGACAGAAGTGGAAGTCTTGTATCAAAAATTACTCAATGTATTAAACGGGAACCCTGGACCTCTTGAATGTAGAATGGATTTGAATTTTGATGCAACCAGGGTCGGCACAGAACCTTCAACTTCAAGCCAGCCTCAGCAACGAGATTTTACACATTTATACACTCCAATATCACCGGAAGGTGTTACTGTCTGCGAGGCTGACTCAACTACACGTTATGTTCAGCCGAAGCCTTGGGTGTTGATTATTAACAATGTGTACAAAGTGGAATTGGTATGTAATAGATTAAAGGAGTTGATGGTACAAGATCCAGGCCTGCGCTTTCAAATAGATATACATTTCATCTGGAGAGCACCTGCGCGGGGCTCTTCGTCTGACAGCTCTCTAAGTACGACGGACGAGGAGGACAACTAGTCATCTTTTTTAAAACTCCGTTTGAATGACCTTGACCTTTCCCCCTCCACTGAGTTTATTTAAGGTGCACTCTCACTGACTACAGCATCATTTCATCGCGCACCTTCACCGCAGCAACATGGACATTCAACTCAACTACTGTTGCGAACAGAAATGTTTTTCATGGCCAAATGACATTGATGTGGTGGATGGTCTGGCTTGTAGAACATGTGAAGCTTTTGGTCAGTGCATGTGTAAGTGCAAGTCTTGGAAGAAGCCGAAACCGAAGTTGAAGACATTCCATGTGTACCAAATGAGAGGGCATAAGTACACTTGCTGCCCTGAACGTTGCATTGAATTCAAACTAAAACAGCTAACTGGCTGCAAATTGTGCAACAATCATTTTGCAGGTTTTTGCAAACATTATTTAGGAGCGTGTCAATACAGATCAACTTGGCATACCGAAGCACTCACTATCAATGAAATCGCTATAGACTCACAAGAGTAGTCTTTCTACTCTTTGACTTTTTTTAAACTCCGTTTAAATGACCTTAAAATTTCCCCCACCACTTCCCCATATATCTAGAATACGCAGGGCCCGGAGGTCAGTCGCTCGGCGGCTGTCGTAGGATGCACATCCGTGTTGTGCAGTCTGCTGTGCAGTTTTGATTTTAACCAGTTCAATGTCACCACACTTGAACTCTGGCGAAAACGTCAAGCTGTTAAACACAATCCTAAGCCCCAGGTTCACAGTCAACCTCAAGGTCATCACACTTTAACATGTAAATTTAAGGTAGCACCAAAACGGTGCTACCTGGCTTGACATTTTCAAGTTTCCCGAGGTCATCGCAGTTCCCCCACCACTTCCCATATACCTAGAGTGCGCGGGGCCGGACAGTCAGTCGCTCGGTGTCTGTCGTAGGGTGCACATCGCGGTTGTAGTACTGGTCTAAAGGGGGCTGCTGGCTCACTTCAAGGTCACCCGAGCGGTGTCACATGACGGTTTAGGCAGAGGCACGTTGCAAACTTGCAGTTTCCTCAGCACTTTTGCTGTTTCTCGTCTAATTTCGCTCCAAGTCGTCAAGGTCATGGGAACCGGACTGAAACTCGGAGCGTAGTGCGAGAAACAGCAAAAGTGCCAAAAAATTTTAGGTTTCAGCGTGACCTTGACCTTTGTGACATCGATGACGTCATTTTGGTGACGTAAGGGGTGATGACGTCATCAGCACGTCATTTCTGTGACGTCATGGGTGTGACGTCATGGATGTGACGTCATTGGTGATGACGTCATCGATTGCGTCATCGATGACGTCATCGATGACGTCATCGGTGAGGTCATTGACCTCGATGACGTCATCCCTCAGGTGACCTTGAAGTGAGCCAGCAGCCCCCTTTTTCCACTACATATGCTGTACCAAAAATGGTGTAAATAAAATTTATTGTCTTAACACCACTGTATACAAAAGTTGTAAAAAGTAAACAACAATCAGTATCACTAAGTAGACTGAAGCCCACATGCAGCCCGAGCTAGGACTATTCATCAGCTGTTATAAGCTACAAATCACCTGAGAGTATTAATCAGCTGACTACCAATTATCAGCTGACGTGTGAGGTCACGATCCCATTCGTTCCTCTAATGTTAGCGACTGTAATAAATTATTCTTCATTCGCACCTCGCCTGTTGGGCAACAGGCGTTTATATAATTTTACAAATTGGTGTCGGTTACTCCGCTCGCTCGGTTTCGGAACGAGATCGATTCATTATTCGCTGTCGTGCCAACTGTTGGGCTTAGATCATTATCGGCAATAAATAACGATTCACCATTCCTTTGAACTCATTACTGAGTGATATTTGGATTGGTAGTTTAGAATATATAAAGGTAATTTAGTATCCTTCATAGTTTAGTTAGTTCATAGTTAGGCAGTTTATAATATATTTTTACTTACCATAACGATATTTAGGATTTTATTTTCCTTGCACATTATACGACCATCCCTGGCTGCAAAAATATGTACAAATACTGTTATGTGATGCAAGGATTATTTTAGAGAGTGAAATATAACATTTTCAAAATAATTGTTTCATCAAAAGTATATAGTTACTGTATAGGCTTATCAAAATCCTTACCGCTACTGTTTATAATTTACTTAAATACTATTTTACAATATTTATTGGTCACTGATATAGCATGTTTCTTTTACATGTAAATATGTGGTTTATACTTTGTTGAGAAGATTCAGTATAAGAATTAGAATGAAATTGAATCTGACAATAATTATAATA
Source organism: Neoaliturus tenellus (assembly GCA_030545055.2). Classification (NCBI taxonomy): domain Eukaryota; kingdom Metazoa; phylum Arthropoda; class Insecta; order Hemiptera; family Cicadellidae; genus Neoaliturus; species Neoaliturus tenellus. Next base: position 267,193,724 of record CM061533.1, read on the forward strand.
ATGAGGTAAAATTACAATGCATTGAAGATAATGAAATGAAATCACAACTGTAAATCTATTCCTAACATGGTACTTAAATGAACAACTAAACATTTGCAAGCAAATTGTGTCCCTATTCTGTTGGAATATTTTGAGCATAACAGTTTGCAGAGTCAAGAATTATGTACTGCACCTCCAAACCTGTTCAATAACTCCGGCTTAAACAAGGTATCAACATATTTTATGCGTCAAAGATAATGTCTACATCCCGCTTGAACTTAGTAGCCAGCTACACTTTTATATACGACGCGATAAACAGCGGTAGCGGTAGCGGTAGCCGGTTAGCATGTAGAGTATATATACCCGCCAGCCGCGTCGATAAATATCAAACTGTAACGCGGGTATTTCAGTACATCATTAATATCCCGCCAAGACAGCGTGGAGGGGGCCAGAAATATCGGCGTCGGATTTAAATTGTAAAACATAAACACCGGTGGCAGCGTTATATCTCGGAGTGAATAAAAAAGTCAAGTTTGAAAGCCGGGTTAAAGCACAATTTATCGGGTCGGAGCGGTGACGGGGCGGAGCGGCGACGCGTCACCGGTGAAAAATGAGCGCGGCCGCCCCGGGAAATAGATTAGAGAGCGTGTAAACAGCTGACAGTCGGATATTAATGGCGGACACCACCTGGACAAATTATCGCCACCTTTGCTTGCCACTGCGCCACTATACACGCCGCCACGCCAGTGGCGCGCCACCTCGAGAGGTAATCCCCTACCCGGCGAGCCGATAGAGCCGCAGTGGACGTGGAGCCGATGTATCGACATCCAGAGCTCAGCTTGATTTATAGACTTGTACATATGTCGGCGGTAAGGCTAGACGGATGGTTGGAGGAAACGCAATGGTGAAAGCTTTCTTACGTTCAAGACAGATTGTTACACATGTCTTGGAGATAGCTGAAAATATACAAGTCAATACATGCACTTTTTCTACACAACTTAAACATTTTCACATAACGTATACTTAAAACTAGATTTGTTTGATCTAATAAATTAAAACCCACAGGGACGGGCAGTTGTGTGTGGCTGTGGATTTTTTATTCCACTTTCGTTCTTCAGATTCAACTATCCAGTTCTTGCTGACGGACTGGGGTGGGTCTACTGCTCTACTAATAAAACCTTGTCCACATGTAAAACTATTACATACGAACCCACAAGTGTAACTATACATGAAAACGTATATTGTTTTAACATTTTTTTATTTCATCTTATTTTAACTGGAAGTCCGCGGTATAAATACAACCTACTCAAGATTTATGAATATAAATCTTACTGGAGAAGTGTTTTTATTTGACACCCCTTTACCGCCAGTATGACACGAGCTGGCTGTAAGAAACAAACAGCATTCAACTGATTCCGCCAGCAATAAAGCAGCGCGCCCATAACACTCGGCAGTCGTTGGCAGCAGGGTTTATTGCAGTTCCACAGAGCCTGTTATAGCGCCATTAGCGCGTAAACGTCAATCAAAGGTCTCATAAACGTTTATTGCGAGACGGTAAATCATTGCCACGACATTGCCGTGGCTGCGAACACGCCTGCTCTATGTCGGCCAAAATGTACAAATCGATCGAAATACTTGGAAATACGTCAAGGTAACTTAGTCTTGTGGTCTTCCATTTGAAAAAAACCTGGCACTTAAGGAACTAAACAATTTTGTTTACTCGTTAAAAAAAAAAATTCTTAGGCAATGAACTTATAATGTAACAATATTGATGGATGTAGCTATGCCTAGTTAGGCCTAGTGTATTTCTTACACATTTTTAAAACCAGTATAATGTAGATCATCCTTATATGCCAGACACAAAATTCAGCTTAAATTACATGCACGGTTAGAATGTCTAGTTTTGTGGTCCCTAAATAAATACTTGCAATGTATACAGAACCAAATACTAAGTAGCGATATCAGACATCCCACGTTAAAATATTGTTGTTTTGCCCTATTAAACCAGAGGAAAATTCTCCTAATATCCATGTTAAGCGATATTTCTACCTTTTAGATATCAAAATGAGCATAATTGTTTATAACAAATCATAACTATTAAAAATATTCAAACCATTATCTATTTCTGTTCAACCAATCATCATACTCCTGAGATAAAAATTAATTCTTGGCGGTGCTATCTGTATTTCGAAGTACGGACTCTCACTTCCCCAGGATTTTACTTATTAGGTAGGGATTGTACTAATTGGTAGAGATTGCTTACTAGTCGACATTCAACCGAAATTTCACCCAATTTTCCATAATGTAGGCCTAACTACAATCATCACGCTCTAAAGGATTATTAAAAACATAAGCAGAAAGAGTTCTTTTTATAAACAAGTGATGACGGAAACAAAATAAAATTGTTGGAAAGCTGAGCTGTGGACCTTATAAAGGGCATGATAGCGGCCAACAAGAGGCAATAGAGCAGGGCCGTATGTAACAAGGGCCTAATATGACAGACATTTGGCGCGACCGCCGCAGCCTCTTGGACCGGAAACTGATGGATGGAATTGTTATTGTAGAGCTCCAGGCCGGCCAACTCCCATACACTGGCCGTGGATCACGTGTAGCTGTTGTCGAGAGCCTAATATGACAGACATTTGGCGCGACCGCCGCAGCCTCTTGGACCGGAAACTGATGGATGGAATTGTTATTGTAGAGCTCCAGGCCGGCCAACTCCCATACACTGGCCGTGGATCACGTGTAGCTGTTGTCGAGGGCCTAATATGACAGACATTTGGCGCGACCGCCGCAGCCTCTTGGACCGGAAACTGATGGATGGAATTGTTATTGTAGAGCTCCAGGCCCGGCCAACTCCCATACACTGGCCGTGGATCACGTGCTGTTGTCGAGGGCCTAATATGACAGACATTTGGCGCGACCGCCGCAGCCTCTTGGACCGGAAACTGATGGATGGAATTGTTATTGTAGAGCTCCAGGCCCGGCCAACTCCCATACACTGGCCGTGGATCACGTGTAGCTGTTGTCGAGGGCCTAATATGACAGACATTTGGCGCGACCGCCGCAGCCTCTTGGACCGGAAACTGATGGATGGAATTGTTATTGTAGAGCTCCAGGCCGGCCAACTCCCATACACTGGCCTTGGATCACGTGTAGCTGTTGTCGAGGGCCTAATATGACAGACATTTGGCGCGACCGCCGCAGCCTCTTGGACCGGAAACTGATGGATGGAATTGTTATTGTAGAGCTCCAGGCCCGGCCAACTCCCATACACTGGCCGTGGATCACGTGTAGCTGTTGTCGAGGGCCTAATATGACAGACATTTGGCGCGACCGCCGCAGCCTCTTGGACCGGAAACTGATGGATGGAATTGTTATTGTAGAGCTCCAGGCCCGGCCAACTCCCATACACTGGCCGTGGATCACGTGTAGCTGTTGTCGAGGGCCTAATATGACAGACATTTGGCGCGACCGCCGCAGCCTCTTGGACCGGAAACTGATGGATGGAATTGTTATTGTAGAGCTCCAGGCCCGGCCAACTTCCATACACTGGCCGTGGATCACGTGTAACTGTTGTCGAGGGCCTAATATGACAGACATTTGGCCCGACCGCCGCAGCCTCTTGGACCGGAAACTGATGGATGAAATTGTTATTGTAGAGCTCCAGGCCCGGCCAACTCCCATACACTGGCCGTGGATCACGTGCTGTTGTCGAGGGCCTAATATGACAGACATTTGGCGCGACCGCCACAGCCTCTTGGACCGGAAACTGATGGATGGAATTGTTATTGTAGAGCTCCAGGCCCGGCCAACTCCCATACACTGGCCGTGGATCACGTGTAACTGTTGTCGAGGGCCTAATATGACAGACATTTGGCGCGACCGCCGCAGCCTCTTGGACCGGAAACTGATGGATGGAATTGTTATTGTAGAGCTCCAGGCCCGGCCAACTCCCATACACTGGCCGTGGATCACGTGTAACTGTTGTCGAGGGCCTAATATGACAGACATTTGGCGCGACCGCCGCAGCCTCTTGGACCGGAAACTGATGGATGGAATTGTTATTGTAGAGCTCCAGGCCCGGCCAACTCCCATACACTGGCCGTGGATCACGTGTAGCTGTTGTCGAGGGCCTAATATGACAAACATTTGGCGCGACCGCCGCAGTCTCTTGGACCGGAAACTGATGAATGGAATTGTTATTGTAGAGCTCCAGGCCCGGCCAACTCCCATACACTGGCCGTGGATCACGTGTAGCTGTTGTCGAGGGCATAATATGACAAACATTTGGCGCAACCGCCGATCCGCCTCTTGGACCGGAAACTGATGGATGGAATTGTTATTGTAGACCTCCAGGCCCGGCCAACTCCCATACACTGGCCGTGGATCACGTGTAGCTGTTGTCGAGGACCTAATATGACTGACATTTGGGGCGACCGCCGCAGCCTCTTGGACCGGAAACTGAAGGATGGAATTGTTATTGTAGAGCTCCAGGCCCGGCCAACTCCCATACACTGGCCGTGGATCACGTGTAGCTGTTGTCGAGGGCCTAATATGACAAACATTTGGCGCGACCGCCGCAGCCTCTTGGACCGGAAACTGATGAATGGAATTGTTATTGTAGAGCTCCAGGCCCGGCCAACTCCCATACACTGGCCGTGGATCACGTGTAGCTGTTGTCGAGGGCATAATATGACAAACATTTGGCGCAACCGCCGATCCGCCTCTTGGACCGGAAACTGATGGATGGAATTGTTATTGTAGAGCTCCAGGCCCAGCCAACTCCCATACACTGGCCGTGGATCACGTGTAGCTGTTGTCGAGGACCTAATATGACTGACATTTGGGGCGACCGCCGCAGCCTCTTGGACCGTAAACTGAAGGATGGAATTGTTATTGTAGAGCTCCAGGCCCGGCCAACTCCCATACACTGGCCGTGGATCACGTGTAGCTGTTGTCGAGGGCCTAATATGACTGACATTTGGGGCGACCGCCGCAGCATCTAGGACCGGAAACTGAAGGATGGAATTGTTATTGTAGAGCTCCAGGCCCGGCCAACTCCCATACACTGGCCGTGGATCACGTGTAGCTGTTGTCGAGGGCCTAATATGACTGACAATTGGGGCGACCGCCGCAGCCTCTTGGACCGGAAACTGATGGATGGAATTGTTATTGTAGAGCTCCAGGCCCGGCCAACTCCCATACACTGGCCGTGGATCACGTGTAGCTGTTGTCGAGGGCCTAATATGACAGACATTTGGCGCGACCACCGCAGCCTCTTGGACCGGAAACTGATTGATGGAATTGTTATTGTAGAGCTCCAGGCCCGGCCAACTCCCATACACTGGCCGTGGATCACGTGTAGCTGTTGTCGAGGGCCTAATATGACAGACATTTGGCGCGACCACCGCAGCCTCTTGGACCGGAAACTGATGGATGGAATTGTTATTGTAGAGCTCCAGGCCCGGCCAACTCCCATACACTGGCCGTGGATCACGTGTAACTGTTGTCGAGGGCCTAATATGACTGACATTTGGCGCGACCGCCGCAGCCTCTTGGACCGGAAACTGATTGATGGAATTATTATTGTAGAGCTCCAGGCCCGGCCAACTCCCATACACTGGCCGTGGATCACGTGTAGCTGTTGTCGAGGGCCTAATATGACAGACATTTGGCGCGACCGCCGCAGCCTCTTGGACAGGAAACTGATGGATGGAATTGTTATTGTAGAGCTCCAGACCCGGCCAACTCCCATACACTGGCCGTGGATCACGTGTAGCTGTTGTCGAGGGCTTAATATGACAGACATTTGGCGCGACCGCCGCAGCCTCTTGGACCGGAAACTGATGGATGGAATTGTTATTGTAGAGCTCCAGACCCGGCCAACTCCCATACACTGGCCGTGGATCACGTGTAGCTGTTGTCGAGGGCCTAATATGACAGACATTTGGTGCGACCGCCGCAGCCTCTTGGACCGGAAACTGATGAATGGAATTGTTATTGTAGAGCTCCAGGCCCGGCCAACTCCCATACACTGGCCGTGGATCACGTGCTGTTGTCGAGGGCCTAATATGACAGACATTTGGCGCGACCGCCGCAGCCTCTTGGACCGGAAAATGATGAATGGAATTGTTATTTGGGAGCTCCAGGCCGGCCAACTCCCATACACTGGCCGTGGATCACGTGCTGTTGTCGAGGGCCTAATATGACAGACATTTGGCGCGACCGCCGCAGCCTCTTGGACCGGAAACTGATGAATGGAATTGTTATTGTAGAGCTCCAGGCCCGGCCAACTCCCATACACTGGCCGTGGATCACGTGTAGCTGTTGTCGAGGGCCTAATATGACAGACATTTGGCGCGACCGCCGCAGCCTCTTGGACCGGAAACTGATGAATGGAATTGTTATTGTAGAGCTCCAGGCCCGGCCAACTCCCATACACTGGCCGTGGATCACGTGTAGCTGTTGTTGAGGGCCTAATATGACAGACATTTGGCGCGACCGCCGCAGAGTCTTAGACCGGAAACTGATGAATGGAATTGTTATTGTAGAGCTCCAGGCCCGGCCAACTCCCATACACTGGCCGTGGATCACGTGTAGCTGTTGTCGAGGGCCTAATATGACTGACATTTGGGGCCACCGCCGCAGTCTCTTGGACCGGAAACTGAATAATGGAATTGTTATTGTAGAGCTCCAGGCCCGGCCAACTCCCATACACTGGCCGTGGATCACGTGTAGCTGTTGTCGAGGGCCTAATATGACTGACATTTGGGGCGACCGCCGCAGCCTCTAGGACCGGAAACTGAAGGATGGAATTGTTATTGTAGAGCTCCAGGCCCGGCCAACTCCCATACACTGGCCGTGGATCACGTGTAGCTGTTGTCGAGGGCCTAATATGACTGACATTTGGGGCGACCGCCGCAGCCTCTTGGACCGGAAACTGATGGATGGAATTGTTATTGTAGAGCTCCAGGCCCGGCCAACTCCCATACACTGGCCGTGGATCACGTGTAGCTGTTGTCGAGGGCCTAATATGACAGACATTTGGCGCGACCACCGCAGCCTCTTGGACCGGAAACTGATTGATGGAATTGTTATTGTAGAGCTCCAGGCCCGGCCAACTCCCATACACTGGCCGTGGATCACGTGTAGCTGTTGTCGAGGGCCTAATATGACTGACATTTGGCGCGACCGCCGCAGCCTCTTGGACCGGAAACTGATGGATGGAATTGTTATTGTAGAGCTCCAGACCCGGCCAACTCCCATACACTGGCCGTGGATCACGTGTAGCTGTTGTCGAGGGCCTAATATGACAGACATTTGGCGCGACCGCCGCAGCCTCTTGGACAGGAAACTGATGGATGGAATTGTTATTGTAGAGCTCCAGGCCCGGCCAACTCCCATACACTGGCCGTGGATCACGTGTAGCTGTTGTCGAGGGCCTAATATGACAGACATTTGGCGCGACCGCCGCAGCCTCTTGGACCGGAAACTGATGGATGGAATTGTTATTGTAGAGCTCCAGGCCCGGCCAACTCCCATACACTGGCCGTGGATCACGTGTAGCTGTTGTCGAGGGCCTAATATGACAAACATTTGGCGCAACCGCCGATCCGCCTCTTGGACCGGAAACTGATGGATGGAATTGTTATTGTAGAGCTCCAGGCCCGGCCAACTCCCATACACTGGCCGTGGATCACGTGTAGCTGTTGTCGAGGACCTAATATGACTGACATTTGGGGCGACCGCCGCAGCCTCTTGGACCGGAAACTGAAGGATGGAATTGTTATTGTAGAGCTCCAGGCCCGGCCAACTCCCATACACTGGCCGTGGATCACGTGTAGCTGTTGTCGAGGGCCTAATATGACTGACATTTGGGGCCACCGCCGCAGTCTCTTGGACCGGAAACTGAATAATGGAATTGTTATTGTAGAGCTCCAGGCCCGGCCAACTCCCATACACTGGCCGTGGATCACGTGTAGCTGTTGTCGAGGGCCTAATATGACTGACATTTGGGGCGACCGCCGCAGCCTCTAGGACCGGAAACTGAAGGATGGAATTGTTATTGTAGAGCTCCAGGCCCGGCCAACTCCCATACACTGGCCGTGGATCACGTGTAGCTGTTTTCGAGGGCCTAATATGACTGACATTTGGGGCGACCGCCGCAGCCTCTTGGACCGGAAACTGATGGATGGAATTGTTATTGTAGAGCTCCAGGCCCGGCCAACTCCCATACACTGGCCGTGGATCACGTGTAGCTGTTGTCGAGGGCCTAATATGACAGACATTTGGCGCGACCACCGCAGCCTCTTGGACCGGAAACTGATTGATGGAATTGTTATTGTAGAGCTCCAGGCCCGGCCAACTCCCATACACTGGCCGTGGATCACGTGTAGCTGTTGTCGAGGGCCTAATATGACTGACATTTGGCGCGACCGCCGCAGCCTCTTGGACCGGAAACTGATTGATGGAATTGTTATTGTAGAGCTCCAGGCCCGGCCAACTCCCATACACTGGCCGTGGATCACGTGTAGCTGTTGTCGAGGGCTTAATATGACAGACATTTGGCGCGACCGCCGCAGAGTCTTGGACCGGAAACTGATGGATGGAATTGTTATTGTAGAGCTCCAGACCCGGCCAACTCCCATACACTGGCCTTGGATCACGTGTAACTGTTGTCGAGGGCCTAATATGACAGACATTTGGCGCGACCGCCACAGAGTCTTGGACCGGAAACTGATGGATGGAATTGTTATTGTAGAGCTCCAGACCCGGCCAACTCCCATACACTGGCCTTGGATCACGTGTAGCTGTTGTCGAGGGCCTAATATGACAGACATTTGGCGCGACCACCGCAGCCTCTTGGACCGGAAACTGATGGATGGAATTGTTATTGTAGAGCTCCAGACCCGGCCAACTCCCATACACTGGCCGTGGATCACGTGTAGCTGTTGTCGAGGGCCTAATATGACAGACATTTGGCGCGACCGCCGCAGCCTCTTGGACAGGAAACTGATGGATGGAATTGTTATTGTAGAGCTCCAGGCCCGGCCAACTCCCATACACTGGCCTTGGATCACGTGTAACTGTTGTCGAGGGCCTAATATGACAGACATTTGGCGCGACCGCCGCAGAGTCTTGGACCGGAAACTGATGGATGGAATTGTTATTGTAGAGCTCCAGACCCGGCCAACTCCCATACACTGGCCGTGGATCACGTGTAGCTGTTGTCGAGGGCCTAATATGACAGACATTTGGCGCGACCGCCGCAGCCTCTTGGACCGGAAACTGATGGATGGAATTGTTATTGTAGAGCTCCAGACCCGGCCAACTCCCATACACTGGCCGTGGATCACGTGTAACTGTTGTCGAGGGCCTAATATGACAGACATTTGGCGCGACCGCCGCAGAGTCTTGGACTGGAAACTGATGGATGGAATTGTTATTGTAGAGCTCCAGACTCGGCCAACTCCCATACACTGGCCTTGGATCACGTGTAGCTGTTGTCGAGGGCCTAATATGACAGACATTTGGCGCGACCGCCGCAGAGTCTTGGACCGGAAACTGATGGATGGAATTGTTATTGTAGAGCTCCAGACCCGGCCAACTCCCATACACTGGCCGTGGATCACGTGTAACTCTTGTCGAGGGCCTAATATGACAGACATTTGGCGCGACCGCCGCAGAGTCTTGGACCGGAAACTGATGGATGGAATTGTTATTGTAGAGCTCCAGACCCGGCCAACTCCCATACACTGGCCTTGGATCACGTGTAGCTGTTGTCGAGGGCCTAATATGACAGACATTTGGCGCGACCGCCGCAGAGTCTTGGACCGGAAACTGATGGATGGAATTGTTATTGTAGAGCTCCAGACCCGGCCAACTCCCATACACTGGCCGTGGATCACGTGTAACTGTTGTCGAGGGCCTAATATGACAGACATTTGGCGCGACCGCCGCAGAGTCTTGGACCGGAAACTGATGGATGGAATTGTTATTGTAGAGCTCCAGACCTGGCCAACTCCCATACACTGGCCGTGGATCACGTGTAACTGTTGTCGAGGGCCTAATATGACAGACATTTGGCGCGACCGCCGCAGAGTCTTGGACCGGAAACTGATGGATGGAATTGTTATTGTAGAGCTCCAGACCCGGCCAACTCCCATACACTGGCCGTGGATCACGTGTAACTGTTGTCGAGGGCCTAATATGACAGACATTTGGCGCGACCGCCGCAGAGTCTTGGACCGGAAACTGATGGATGGAATTGTTATTGTAGAGCTCCAGACCCGGCCAACTCCCATACACTGGCCGTGGATCACGTGTAGCTGTTGTCGAGGGCCTAATATGACAAACATTTGGCGCGACCGCCGCAGCCTCTTGGACCGGAAACTGATGGATGGAATTGTTATTGTAGAGCTCCAAACCCGGCCAACTCCCATACACTGGCCGTGGATCACGTGTAGCTGTTGTCGACGGCCTAATATGACAGACATTTGGCGCGACCGCCGCAGAGTCTTGGACCGGAAACTGATGGATGGAATTGTTATTGTAGAGCTCCAGACCCGGCCAACTCCCATACACTGGCCGTGGATCACGTGTAGCTGTTGTCGAGGGCCTAATATGACAGACATTTGGCGCGACCGCCGCAGAGTCTTGGACCGGAAACTGATGGATGGAATTGTTATTGTAGAGCTCCAGAAACGGCCAACTCCCATACACTGGCCGTGGATCACGTGTAGCTGTTGTCGCGGGCCTAATATGACAGACATTTGGCGCGACCGCCGCAGAGTCTTGGACCGGAAACTGATGGATGGAATTGTTATTGTAGAGCTCCAGACCCGGCCAACTCCCATACACTGGCCGTGGATCACGTGTAGCTGTTGTCGAGGGCCTAATATGACAGACATTTGGCGCGACCGCCGCAGAGTCTTGGACCGGAAACTGATGGATGGAATTGTTATTGTAGAGCTCCAGACCCGGCCAACTCCCATACACTGTCCGTGGATCACGTGTAGCTGTTGTCGAGGGCCTAATATGACAGACATTTGGCGCGACCGCCGCAGCCTCTTGGACCGGAAACTGATGGATGGAATTGTTATTGTAGAGCTCCAGACCCGGCCAACTCCCATACACTGGCCTTGGATCACGTGTAGCTGTTGTCGAGGGCTTAATATGACAGACATTTGGTGCGACCGCCGCAGCCTCTTGGACCGGAAACTGATGGATGGAATTGTTATTGTAGAGCTCCAGGCCCGGCCAACTCCCATACACTGGCCGTGGATCACGTGTAGCTGTTTTCGAGGGCTTAATATGACAGACATTTGGCGCGACCGCCGCAGCCTCTTGGACCGGAAACTGATGGATGGAATTGTTATTGTAGAGCTCCAGGCCCGGCCAACTCCCATACACTGGCCGTGGATCACGTGTAGCTGTTGTCGAGGGCTTAATATGACAGACATTTGGCGCGACCGCCGCAGCCTCTTGGACCGGAAACTGATGGATGGAATTGTTATTGTAGAGCTCCAGGCCCGGCCAACTCCCATACACTGGCCGTGGATCACGTGTAGCTGTTGTCGAGGGCTTAATATGACAGACATTTGGCGCGACCGCCGCAGCCTCTTGGACCGGAAACTGATGGATGGAATTGTTATTGTAGAGCTCCAGGCCCGGCCAACTCCCATACACTGGCCGTGGATCACGTGTAGCTGTTGTTGAGGGCTTAATATGACAGACATTTGGCGCGACCGCCGCAGAGTCTTGGACCGGAAACTGATGGATGGAATTGTTATTGTAGAGCTCCAGACCCGGCCAACTCCCATACACTGGCCTTGGATCACGTGTAACTGTTGTCGAGGGCCTAATATGACAGACATTTGGCGCGACCGCCGCAGAGTCTTGGACCGGAAACTGATGGATGGAATTGTTATTGTAGAGCTCCAGACCCGGCCAACTCCCATACACTGGCCTTGGATCACGTGTAGCTGTTGTCGAGGGCCTAATATGACAGACATTTGGCGCGACCACCGCAGCCTCTTGGACCGGAAACTGATGGATGGAATTGTTATTGTAGAGCTCCAGACCCGGCCAACTCCCATACACTGTCCGTGGATCACGTGTAGCTGTTGTCGAGGGCCTAATATGACAGACATTTGGCGCGACCGCCGCAGCCTCTTGGACCGGAAACTGATGGATGGAATTGTTATTGTAGAGCTCCAGACCCGGCCAACTCCCATACACTGGCCTTGGATCACGTGTAGCTGTTGTCGAGGGCTTAATATGACAGACATTTGGCGCGACCGCCGCAGCCTCTTGGACCGGAAACTGATGGATGGAATTGTTATTGTAGAGCTCCAGGCCCGGCCAACTCCCATACACTGGCCGTGGATCACGTGTAGCTGTTTTCGAGGGCTTAATATGACAGACATTTGGCGCGACCGCCGCAGCCTCTTGGACCGGAAACTGATGGATGGAATTGTTATTGTAGAGCTCCAGGCCCGGCCAACTCCCATACACTGGCCGTGGATCACGTGTAGCTGTTGTCGAGGGCTTAATATGACAGACATTTGGCGCGACCGCCGCAGCCTCTTGGACCGGAAACTGATGGATGGAATTGTTATTGTAGAGCTCCAGGCCCGGCCAACTCCCATACACTGGCCGTGGATCACGTGTAGCTGTTGTCGAGGGCTTAATATGACAGACATTTGGCGCGACCGCCGCAGCCTCTTGGACCGGAAACTGATGGATGGAATTGTTATTGTAGAGCTCCAGGCCCGGCCAACTCCCATACACTGGCCGTGGATCACGTGTAGCTGTTGTTGAGGGCTTAATATGACAGACATTTGGCGCGACCGCCGCAGAGTCTTGGACCGGAAACTGATGGATGGAATTGTTATTGTAGAGCTCCAGACCCGGCCAACTCCCATACACTGGCCTTGGATCACGTGTAACTGTTGTCGAGGGCCTAATATGACAGACATTTGGCGCGACCGCCGCAGAGTCTTGGACCGGAAACTGATGGATGGAATTGTTATTGTAGAGCTCCAGACCCGGCCAACTCCCATACACTGGCCTTGGATCACGTGTAGCTGTTGTCGAGGGCCTAATATGACAGACATTTGGCGCGACCACCGCAGCCTCTTGGACCGGAAACTGATGGATGGAATTGTTATTGTAGAGCTCCAGACCCGGCCAACTCCCATACACTGGCCGTGGATCACGTGTAGCTGTTGTCGAGGGCCTAATATGACAGACATTTGGCGCGACCGCCGCAGCCTCTTGGACAGGAAACTGATGGATGGAATTGTTATTGTAGAGCTTTAGGCCCGGCCAACTCCCATACACTGGCCTTGGATCACGTGTAACTGTTGTCGAGGGCCTAATATGACAGACATTTGGCGCGACCGCCGCAGAGTCTTGGACCGGAAACTGATGGATGGAATTATTATTGTAGAGCTCCAGACCCGGCCAACTCCCATACACTGGCCGTGGATCACGTGTAGCTGTTGTCGAGGGCCTAATATGACAGACATTTGGCGCGACCGCCGCAGCCTCTTGGACCGGAAACTGATGGATGGAATTGTTATTGTAGAGCTCCAGACCCGGCCAACTCCCATACACTGGCCGTGGATCACGTGTAACTGTTGTCGAGGGCCTAATATGACAGACATTTGGCGCGACCGCCGCAGAGTCTTGGACCGGAAACTGATGGATGGAATTGTTATTGTAGAGCTCCAGACTCGGCCAACTCCCATACACTGGCCTTGGATCACGTGTAGCTGTTGTCGAGGGCCTAATATGACAGACATTTGGCGCGACCGCCGCAGAGTCTTGGACCGGAAACTGATGGATGGAATTGTTATTGTAGAGCTCCAGACCCGGCCAACTCCCATACACTGGCCGTGGATCACGTGTAACTGTTGTCGAGGGCCTAATATGACAGACATTTGGCGCGACCGCCGCAGAGTCTTGGACCGGAAACTGATGGATGGAATTGTTATTGTAGAGCTCCAGACCCGGCCAACTCCCATACACTGGCCGTGGATCACGTGTAACTGTTGTCGAGGGCCTAATATGACAGACATTTGGCGCGACCGCCGCAGAGTCTTGGACCGGAAACTGATGGATGGAATTGTTATTGTAGAGCTCCAGACCCGGCCAACTCCCATACACTGGCCTTGGATCGAGTGTAACTGTTGTCGAGGGCCTAATATGACAGACATTTGGCGCGACCGCCGCAGAGTCTTGGACCGGAAACTGATGGATGGAATTGTTATTGTAGAGCTCCAGACCCGGCCAACTCCCATACACTGGCCGTGGATCACGTGTAACTGTTGTCGAGGGCCTAATATGACAGACATTTGGCGCGACCGCCGCAGAGTCTTGGACCGGAAACTGATGGATGGAATTGTTATTGTAGAGCTCCAGACCCGGCCAACTCCCATACACTGGCCGTGGATCACGTGTAACTGTTGTCGAGGGCCTAATATGACAGACATTTGGCGCGACCACCGCAGCCTCTTGGACCGGAAACTGATGGATGGAATTGTTATTGTAGAGCTCCAGACCCGGCCAACTCCCATACACTGGCCTTGGATCACGTGTAGCTGTTGTCGAGGGCTTAATATGACAGACATTTGGCGCGACCGCCGCAGAGTCTTGGACCGGAAACTGATGGATGGAATTGTTATTGTAGAGCTCCAGACCCGGCCAACTCCCATACACTGGCCGTGGATCACGTGTAACTGTTGTCGAGGGCCTAATATGACAGACATTTGGCGCGACCGCCGCAGAGTCTTGGACCGGAAACTGATGGATGGAATTGTTATTGTAGAGCTCCAGACCCGGCCAAATCCCATACAGTGGCCGTGGATCACGTGTAACTGTTGTCGAGGGCCTAATATGACAGACATTTGGCGCGACCGCCGCAGAGTCTTGGACCGGAAACTGATGGATGGAATTGTTATTGTAGAGCTCCAGACCCGGCCAACTCCCATACACTGGCCTTGGATCACGTGTAACTGTTGTCGAGGGCCTAATATGACAGACATTTGGCGCGACCGCCGCAGAGTCTTGGACCGGAAACTGATGGATGGAATTGTTATTGTAGAGCTCCAGACCCGGCCAACTCCCATACACTGGCCGTGGATCACGTGTAACTGTTGTCGAGGGCCTAATATGACAGACATTTGGCGCGACCGCCGCAGAGTCTTGGACCGGAAACTGATGGATGGAATTGTTATTGTAGAGCTCCAGCCCCGGCCAACTCCCATACACTGGCCGTGGATCACGTGTAGCTGTTGTCGAGGGCCTAATATGACAGACATTTGGCGCGACCGCCGCAGCCTCTTGGACCGGAAACTGATGGATGGAATTGTTATTGTAGAGCTCCAGACCCGGCCAACTCCCATACACTGGCCGTGGATCACGTGTAACTGTTGTCGAGGGCCTAATATGACAGACATTTGGCGCGACCGCCGCAGCCTCTTGGACCGGAAACTGATGGATGGAATTGTTATTGTAGAGCTCCAGACTCGGCCAACTCCCATACACTGGCCTTGGATCACGTGTAGCTGTTGTCGAGGGCCTAATATGACAGACATTTGGCGCGACCGCCGCAGAGTCTTGGACCGGAAACTGATGGATGGAATTGTTATTGTAGAGCTCCAGACCCGGCCAACTCCCATACACTGGCCGTGGATCACGTGTAGCTGTTGTCAAGGGCCTAATATGACAGACATTTGGCGCGACCGCCGCAGAGTCTTGGACCGGAAACTGATGGATGGAATTGTTATTGTAGAGCTCCAGACCCGGCCAACTCCCATACACTGGCCGTGGATAACGTGTAGCTGTTGTCGAGGGCCTAATATGACAGACATTTGGCGCGACCGCCGCAGAGTCTTGGACCGGAAACTGATGGATGGAATTGTTATTGTAGAGCTCCAGACCCGGCCAACTCCCATACACTGGCCGTGGATCACGTGTAGCTGTTGTCGAGGGCCTAATATGACAGACATTTGGCGCGACCGCCGCAGAGTCTTGGACCGGAAACTGATGGATGGAATTGTTATTGTAGAGCTCCAGACCCGGCCAACTCCCATACACTGGCCGTGGATCACGTGTAGCTGTTGTCGAGGGCCTAATATGACAGACATTTGGTGCGACCGCCGCAGCCTCTTGGACCGGAAACTGATGGATGGAATTGTTATTGTAGAGCTCCAGACCCGGCCAACTCCCATACACTGGCCGTGGATCACGTGTAGCTGTTGTCGAGGGCCTAATATGACAGACATTTGGCGCGACCGCCGCAGAGTCTTGGACCGGAAACTGATGGATGGAATTGTTATTGTAGAGCTCCAGACCCGGCCAACTCCCATACACTGGCCGTGGATCACGTGTAGCTGTTGTCGAGGGCCTAATATGACAGACATTTGGCGCGACCGCCGCAGCCTCTTGGACCGGAAACTGATGGATGGAATTGTTATTGTAGAGCTCCAGACCCGGCCAACTCCCATACACTGGCCTTGGATCACGTGTAGCTGTTGTCGAGGGCTTAATATGACAGACATTTGGCGCGACCGCCGCAGCCTCTTGGACCGGAAACTGATGGATGGAATTGTTATTGTAGAGCTCCAGGCCCGGCCAACTCCCATACACTGGCCGTGGATCACGTGTAGCTGTTGTCGAGGGCTTAATATGACAGACATTTGGCGCGACCGCCGCAGCCTCTTGGACCGGAAACTGATGGATGGAATTGTTATTGTAGAGCTCTAGGCCCGGCCAACTCCCATACACTGGCCGTGGATCACGTGTAGCTGTTGTCGAGGGCTTAATATGACAGACATTTGGCGCGACCGCCGCAGCCTCTTGGACCGGAAACTGATGGATGGAATTGTTATTGTAGAGCTCCAGGCCCGGCCAACTCCCATACACTGGCCGTGGATCACGTGTAGCTGTTGTCGAGGGCTTAATATGACCCACATTTGGCGCGACCGCCGCAGCCTCTTGGACTGGAAACTGATGGATGGAATTGTTATTGTAGAGCTCCAGGCCCGGCCAACTCCCATACACTGGCCGTTGATCACGTGTAGCTGTTGTCGAGGGCTTAATATGACAGACATTTGGCGCGACCGCCGCAGCCTCTTGGACCGGAAACTGATGGATGGAATTGTTATTGTAGAGCTCCAGACCCGGCCAACTCCCATACACTGGCCTTGGATCACGTGTAGCTGTTGTCGAGGGCTTAATATGACAGACATTTGGCGCGACCGCCGCAGCCTCTTGGACCGGAAACTGATGGATGGAATTGTTATTGTAGAGCTCCAGGCCCGGCCAACTCCCATACACTGGCCGTGGATCACGTGTAGCTGTTGTCGAGGGCCTAATATGACAGACATTTGGCGCGACCGCCGCAGAGTCTTGGACCGGAAACTGATGGATGGAATTGTTATTGTAGAGCTCCAGACCCGGCCAACTCCCATACACTGGCCGTGGATCACGTGTAACTGTTGTCGAGGGCCTAATATGACAGACATTTGGCGCGACCGCCGCAGAGTCTTGGACCGGAAACTGATGGATGGAATTGTTATTGTAGAGCTCCAGACCCGGCCAACTCCCATACACTGGCCGTGGATCACGTGTAGCTGTTGTCGAGGGCCTAATATGACAGACATTTGGCGCGACCGCCGCAGCCTCTTGGACCGGAAACTGATGGATGTAATTGTTATTGTAGAGCTCCAGACCCGGCCAACTCCCATACACTGGCCGTGGATCACGTGTAGCTGTTGTCGAGGGCCTAATATGACAGACATTTGGCGCGACCGCCGCAGCCTCTTGGACCGGAAACTGATGGATGGAATTGTTATTGTAGAGCTCCAGGCCCGGCCAACTCCCATACACTGGCCGTGGATCACGTGTAGCTGTTGTCGAGGGCCTAATATGACAGACATTTGGCGCGACCGCCGCAGCCTCTTGGACCGGAAACTGATGGATGGAATTGTTATTGTAGAGCTCCAGACCCGGCCAACTCCCATACACTGGCCGTGGATCACGTGTAACTGTTGTCGAGGGCCTAATATGACAGACATTTGGTGCGACCGCCGCAGCCTCTTGGACCGGAAACTGATGGATGGAATTGTTATTGTAGAGCTCCAGACCCGGCCAACTCCCATACACTGGCCGTGGATCACGTGTAGCTGTTGTCGAGGGCCTAATATGACAGACATTTGGCGCGACCGCCGCAGCCTCTTGGACCGGAAACTGATGGATGGAATTGTTATTGTAGAGCTCCAGACCCGGCCAACTCCCATACACTGGCCGTGGATCACGTGTAGCTGTTGTCGAGGGCCTAATATGACAGACATTTGGCGCGACCGCCGCAGCCTCTTGGACCGGAAACTGATGGATGGAATTGTTATTGTAGAGCTCCAGACCCGGCCAACTCCCATACACTGGCCGTGGATCACGTGTAGCTGTTGTCGAGGGCCTAATATGACAGACATTTGGCGCGACCGCCGCAGCCTCTTGGACCGGAAACTGATGGATGGAATTGTTATTGTAGAGCTCCAGACCCGGCCAACTCCCATACACTGGTCGTGGATCACGTGTAGCTGTTGTCAACTTTTGACTTGAGATATAGGCTACAGCTACATCCAACACTCAATGTAACGCTTAAGAGTCTTCTTCCCCTTCACCTCGAGATATGTAAACCATGCAGCTTTCGGGAAAACATGGCATTGAACGACATTTCGAATGTCTATAATATGCGTATTGTATGCCTGTTTTTATTTTCAACAGATTTTGTGGAAGGTTTGTAACGGATAGATAAATGATTAGAGCTCTTATACCTTAAAAGTTTGAAATTGTGAAAATTTGTCATTTCCCTTGAAAAATAACTCAATTTTTTCATTAAGATTGTGTTTACTTATACAATTCACTTTCACTGAGATATTATGTATGAGAACACTGGCTCTAACCTTTTATCCACAAGTAATAATTTTGATCCAAGTTGGGAAGTGCTGTGGTATATTGTAGAGTTTTTACAGGGGTGAAGAAGACTCATAAGTTGCTAACGGTTAGTGTGTCAAAGGTTCCCCAGTAATTTCTAACCTAAAAATAAAACAAATAAATATATAAATACAATTTTAAGGTGGCGTGGATCTTCATAACAGGTTTAAGATTTGGTTTAGTGACGATAAAGTTGCTGGACTTTTTGTTTTCGTCTCAGTTCCTCAACTAATTTTGCCTTTTCAGTATTGAGGTTTTGTAAAATTAATAAAATGTATAGTAATTTTAAATTAGTTTTTACGTATGATATGAGTAAATGAAAATTAAGTTACTTTGTATTAACAGAAACATTGGAAATTGGTATATGAAACTAAAATCTAAAGTACGGTTACAGTTTCAGTCTTCAACAACTCATTAGTAGAAAAAATATTCTTGATTAGGAATATGTGATTGGTCATTTTTATAGCGAAACAAAAGGTTTGAGGGTTGGATTGGCCACTCGCTTCAGAGTTTGTTTCTGTGGATGCAGAAAGGGGACTTTAGATCATATTTTAATAGATCAATATCTTATTACTATGCAAAATATGCTTACATCAAGATAGAGAAAACCTGTATGCGGTTCTTTATTACACGAAACTCACATAAGAATTTTTGCTAGCCTGGTCCTCCATCATTGACTTTTTTTCATTGAAAAACAGTATACATCACACCGTACTTTTGATTCATTTTCAACGTATTTAGCAAGTTTCAAAAACTTCTAAGGCTTATTAGAACATTATTTTAAGTGCAATTGGGATCTGTTTCTCTAAGTCTCAGTTAAGTCTGAGTCTCATTTGTGATCCAGTTATCTATACATAGTACATCTATGTATCTATGTATCTATACATATCCGTTACAAATATTTATGATTTGCAAAGACATTAAATTATTTTAGAATTGTTTTACCTGTATATTATTCATAAAACCTCAAAGATTACACCTTTCATAATCACTTTCTAATCCATATTTATTTTCTTGCATAATTTAAGTTATGATCTTTTGACTATAAATTGAAGGTTAATTTTGTACGATTTCATAGCTTGGTATTGACTCTAAGACGTGTTTTCCAAGGGATTTAGTCTTACTTTCTAACAACAAACTATTAAAGCAGTCAAACTTAAGAGTAAAATAGCTGTAGGAATAATACTTTGATTATTGTTTTTACATCACATAAAACTACATTCCATTATAATTTTCAGATGTTAGCCTATTAACGCTTCTACTTTTTAGTTGTTAAAATAATTTCCATAACTATTACAAATCCATACTTCAGTTCGTTATCAGTATGTACTTGTATCCTATGTGTGTAGATACATAGATATGTATAGATACATAGATGTACTATGTATAGATACATAGATATAGATATCTTATAAGCACTCCACTTATTAATGTGTGTTAAAACACACACACACACACACACACACACACACACACACACACACACACACACACAAAATCATTATTGTAAATTGTTAAAATAAATTAGAAATTTCTTAAATTTTTTGTTTAGTGATAAAATGTTTATGCTTGTAGAATGTTAAGAATCATATAATTTTGAAGGGATGTTTGTCAGCAATGATAGAGAGCCTTAGCTACAATCAGCAGCATTAGAGATGGGCAGTATAACAGTGGCAGTATAACAATGGCGCAGTACAACAGACATTTGGCCCTTGGACCAGACACTAATGTTTGGGATTGTTATTGAGAGCGCCATTGGTCCAGTTAATTGTTAGAAATGCTTTAAATCATGTGTTTGCTACATTTATTAAATAGGGAATACACCAGATTAAACAGTCTTTAACATTTTAAACATATTTTTATGATTATTCAAGATCAGGCTAGACTATATCATGAGAACCTTTTCAAACACGACTATAAAGTAAAAATCTTAAATTTACAACTTTTAAATTTACTTTTTTATATTAACATTCACTACACGTTTTTATTTAAATTTTTGTTTTCCATCCAAAACTAGTTTTATAGTTTTTATACTAAAATTTAATAATTAATACTAAAAATGATGATTTATTAATAAAAAATTATTTTTTTAACTATCTCAAATTCAAAGCTTATTTCTCAACTAATATTTTTAATGGATTTCTTGACCTCAAACTATAACATTGGTCAAGGAATTTGGGAGGAGTTCACAAAAACAGCTTCACGTGTCATGTGTTATAAATAAGGATATTGAATACATACGTATAGTGTCTCATTTTAAAATGAAATTTAATCTAAGTATGATAAGTATTTTGAAGTATGAACAAAAAATCGCATACGAATCTAGACCTACATGGTTTTGGATTTAACTGGAGCTAGCTGGATAGAATAAATTATAACCGTAGTTTATGTAATCTAAATGGAAATTAAACTGTTCAATACTTAAAAAAGTGAATTGCCCGATCTTGCCGAGAACTATCAAAATGTTTTAAAAGAAGCCAAAGTTAAATAAATAATAAATGTTTAAATAATAGAAGTCAGTAAGCACTGGAGGGGTTTATGAAAACTATATCTGGATAGGAAAATGTCAGCATATTCAACAACCAAATTTGGATCAGAACTGACAATATAAGTATGAAATGGCCATAATGTTATGGTGTACGAAAAATGGACCGGATGGGCTTAAAAGAAAAAAACATAATATACTTCATAGAGTTTTTCTTTCAGAAATCAGTCGTGTTTTTATATCCTTTGTCAAATGTAAACATTACAACAACTATAAAAGCTAATGTATGCCAACAAATATTTTCCTTTTTTTTATCAAATAGAATAATGTAATGTCTTTTTAATTGCAATGGATAAGTATTTTTTATAATTTTTTTCAGTTTTCTCTGTAGTGTGGCTGATATTCACCGAAAGAGTTAGCGACGCATCTGAAAGAGGTAGGTAATTTATTGATATCTAAGTTTACAATAAACTTATTTATCTATTTATATCGAAACCTTTTCATAAGTATTACATAAACCTTCCCTATTACATGGTGGAAACGGGGAAATATTTCCCCCTCCATAAATTACAATAGTTTTAACAGCTCCGTTTTATGGACTTGCGAAATGTCTACCCATTGTCGGTTATCTTAGTCATTTCAGTTTTATGTCTTCTTTATTATTCAAATAAATATTCCCAGCTCATAAACGTCTCTTTTGTCTTTTTATCGCCCATAAGTCATACAGACCCATGAAATAAAAAGATCGTAACCCCGTTATGCTGGTTGAGAGTCGTCCTCCCCCGGTTTGGGCGTTTATTATGCCTATTGTCGACTTTATTTACTTTATTACATGGCTTAATTTTGAATTATTGTTCTAACAAATAAAAACGTAATCAAACAGAATCTATTTTAAACAGGATGTATTTAAAGTCCGTCGCCAAACTTCATAATATGGCTAATTGGGTCAAAATAATCAAAAAAGCTCATATGAAGGAATGTCCTATGCATATTTATTTGCCCAGATATCCAGCATTTTTTTTTCTTAATAATTTTTATTTCAGTCACCGATTGATGTAGGAATTTCATATTTGACGTGGACCTTTATTATACCAATGTCCATTTTCCCAAAAAAATTTTTTCATAGAATATGTATACCATCATTGATATCATTGGTTAGATAATTTAATTTGTCAACTTTTTTGTCTCTTGGAAAATTTTGATAAAATCCATCGGTTTTATGATATTTTAGTGTAAAATTAAAATGGCTGTTATTAAAAAATATTCATTAAAAGAAAAATAATTTTTATTGTGGAAATGTAAATTTGTATTATAAAGATCCATTCCAGATATTAAATTCCTCCAAGAATCCGTCACCGAAATAAAAAAAATAAGTGGAAAAAATAAAATGGCGAATATCTGGGTAAATATGCATTTTAGGACATATATGAACTTTTTGCTTATTTTAACCCTATCAGCCATATTACGAAGTTTGATTATGGACTTTAAAGACACCATGTATATTGTTTGAACAAGCAAAGCATTAGGTTATTCAATGTGTATTGCTGAAATAAGGGTAATTAGTTTTCAATTAATATTTTACATTTGTTGTTAGTTTTTACTTTTACCATTGTGTTAGGTGGTAGCTGTTAGTTACATGACTAGTGATTCTAACATCTCTTTATATGTTTCCGGTACTTATCGGTTAGTGAATTGCCAACAATTTAACAATGTAAAATTACTTAATTATATTTTTTATATCTCAAGAGATAACTTAACATCCATGCATTTAGTTCATTCTTAGTAGTACATTATTGAGTAGGTCAAGTCTGGTAAAGGTCAGTTCTGCTTATCATATCACTCGGTCATCTTTTCCCCTCAGTTATTTTGGTTGTTTAAGATATGCTCCACTTATCTGACAAAACATAATCTTTATAACCTGTTGGACAGCCGATTGTCAGAGTTCATGTGGCCGGATACACAAACAGCCGGGGACAAACAACAGCTTCAAATAAGCAGCTGCTCCATCGTCCAGCTTTTGGTTTAAGCTCAAGGCTAATTGGAACCGGAAAAGGAAAATTTTGCCAAATATGTTCAGGGAAAGTTATTTTTAATATTAAAAGGGTTTTATTTTATATTTTATCACTGTCTTAAAAATAGTGGCCTCCCATTAACAGATAAGTATTAATTTTTAACCAATAAAATAAATAAGACATTATGTAGGCCTATCTTTCAGCCATCACATGCTAACATATAAAATGCGTATTGCAAAGTTTATCTCAACTATAAGAATAAAAATCATTAACTTTTACACATAACATTGTGCACAATGTACTACGAGGGAAAATATTTTCTCCTGCACATCGACTTTGAGGAATCTAGAAAATACTAAATACAATAGTTAATAATAATAATAATTCCAACTCTTTCCTTTCTTTATAAACCCCAACCCCCTTCTTTTTCTTCTTTCCCCAGTTTCATTTTGCATCCCAACACATCATTCAGGAGCATCCGTTTAATTATCTCCCCTTAAGACATCCGTGCGAGTCTCGCTTCTCACAGACATCTCTGTGACAAGAAAATTAAAAAAGTTTGCTCTAGACATTTGCGTAATGGGAGCGGACAGGGGACACCTCGTACAAAGCATTTGATTGACAGGTTTTTGACGGCCAAATTAGCCCCGGAGCGGCGGCCCCGTCGCCCCTCAGATATTATCTACCCACTTACCATTGTCCCGGGCCCTTTGTGAGGCCCCGCTCTCGTGTTTTCGACCTTTTATCTCCTTTGCGAAATAGACAGGCATTTTGCCGCCCCAAACACAAGCAACCCAACACTTATTTTCCTTTCACGCGAGGGGAGACCGAGCAAAAGTGACAGCCCCTCCCCTCGCGGCTTATTTGGGCTTCGCAACAAGTAAATTAAATACGAGATGGCACAGGGTGCAATACGAGTGCGGTGAATACTGCATCAAAGGCGTGTGAGAACGGGCTTACCCTGATTGCGCACAGCGGTAAAGTTTTTGACGAGGGTCAGTTTTATGGCCCCCCGTGGATCGAGCATCATTGCGCACACGGTCAGTTTTGCCCGACCCTCCGCGGCGGCGCGCCGGCGCCGCACCGGCCGCTGGGCCGCTCGCCCCGAAAGCAAAGATCATTTACATGAAGAATATTAAATTAAGTGGAGATATAAAACTCTGTGACCACATAATATTGTCTGTCCTTTTAAAACAATTGTATTCGTTAAAACGTTTGTAAGTGAAGATTTTTTCTAGACAGACATGATTATTTTCTAGATAATTAATTTTATTTTTTAGTGTCTGGATTATTTTTCTAGATATTACCAGTTTGTTCATTTATAATATTGTAATTTTCTTAACAGTGAGTAAAAATTCTCGTACGGGACGGACATTGGAGCGTATTCCTAGTATATAGTACCAGGTTAATTAACCGAGCCTTGCTCGTTGGTTTTACTTCACTTTTGTTATAGGTCATGGTAAAAAATCAATTCAATTTCCACCAACAACCAACTATACCTCTTCACAGTCAACTTTAAAAAATGTTCAAATTTCTACATATGTAACATTTAACACGTTGACTCCTAGAAAGCAAACTAATGTAAAGTACAAAAAAGAATACAGTTTTTGGAAAAAATCCAAACAGAGCTGAAGGAAGGAAAGATTAGCCGCCTGCATTTCATGCAGAAGACTTCATTTTACTTAAAGAAATAAAGTTCTTGTAATGGCTGTTTTATGCTGTATGTTTGTAAATTTTGTAAATATATATATATATATATATATATATATATATATATATATATTAAACTTTTATTATATGCTATACCGTGTATTTGTTAAAATAACCTTTATATAGTAATAAGAATGGTTTAACCGGCTAAGACTATTTTCATCGCTATTTTCAAAACAATATCCAATTATTTTTAAACTTATTTGATTATGAAGCAATAATACCTTATTACACGTATATAACATTTATGCATATATGTCACACAGTAATTATAAAACAAAGTTTATATTGCTAGATAATTATAATTTTGCTGAAATAATAGATCCATGAATTATAACTATTATATTAGTGAAATGAAACAATTTGAAGTTTAAATATGCAGCTATGTAAATATATATTGCTACTCTATTTATTTAACATAGGAACGGGACTACAAGTTTCGTTTTTGACCGTGTGCGCAATGATGCCACCCCCAAGCGGGGCCCCGAGTGACCACTGTGCGCAATGATGCCCCGAAGTTTGACAGTTTTCTGACCGCTGTGCGCAATGAGGCTATCCCCGTGAGAACGCGGGGATGCGGGCAAAAACTGCCGTGACGACACGGGAACGGGGAGTCGAGTTGCGGGGGGGGGGGGGGGCAAGAGTGCTAAAAGTATACGCTGGGGTGAGTTATGAAGAACGGGTTGGAAGAAATTATTGAAAACTTAATTATAATCCTGGTGGTAAATTGTGATAACATTCGTGCTGGTGTGCTTCGAATGAATACTGTAGTATTACAGTCTTTTAACGCTGGTGATGTTGTTTAATCACTGCATAAACAGTTTAACCCGAATCTGTGTAACAAAGAGTAAAAAGATATTTAAAGAAAAAGTATGCGGAATTGCCACTTATAACTTAAAAACACTTTTTGAATGTCAAAGTAAACTTCATCAACTTAGATTGTTTTCAATTGTTTTCAAAATTCGAGTTAAGGTCAAATGAACTTAACTTTAGTGTTGTTGTTTGCTAGTTTAGATATAAAAAACTTGTTACATCAAATTGTGGCTAAAATAATACCACCCGTCGCAGCAGACCTGCGTACTCAGCGAATTTCCAAATTAGTAATATTAATTTTAACCACATCATCACATGCTCATAAATGAGGAAATAAATGTCTATTTTCCTTATGATTAATATAGGGAAAGAGTATGGAGGTATGCTGCCATGAGGAACACTAAAAATAGGGTTTTAGCATAAAAAAATTCGGTTTTATATATATAACCTAAAAACGAAAAAGTAACATGGTTCCGGGCTTAGGTCTTACTTTGAGACCTACGGTAATAGCTTATTCCCTATGGGAAATTCTCTAAAAACTATCTCAAACTAGCTTGTACTATCTAATCATCAAACAATCGATGAGAAAAAATAAATTGGAGATAAAAAGCATTGTATTTGGGCTTTTTAATAAATACTTCTTTTACCCTTTATTAGACTCCATGTTTACGAGACGTCTGTAATATGTCAGTAGTGGTCGAGATCTTTGATACCCACAATTTGTATTTAATTCTTGTTTATTAGTAGCAAATTAAATCCAATAAATCCCGTTCAAAACCAACACTTGACACAACGTACTGACAACCCTCACAAAGTAACACAATGTACGCAGCTGACCGATGTCCAGCACCGCATGTTCATGTTGAGCATGTTGTGTCGGGACCGTGAACATGTTCCCGTCCCATGTAACCACAGCACAGCGTGTGACGGTAGGGGGTCCTGAGGGGTGATGAGAGGGTGGGTGTTGTAGGGGGTGACCGCAGGGGTGGGGGAGGAGGGTAATTACATGAGTCGTGCGGTGGATTTGCGGTGTTGTAATTGGGCCTGTCAACACGCATTAGGCCGCGACACCCCGGCCCATGACGTCATGTCACTCTCTTTTATCCACACTGACGTGCCGTGTGATGAGGTGACGGTATGAAACGTAACGCGGGGACAAGCTCACCACGTATTGTAAACATAACAGCCATTCCTATCTGGGTGTCCACGATTTTGTTTTTATTCTCTCAGGCGAAAAAGGGAGCTTAAATAAAAATTTAACAATTCCACATATTTCCTGATGGTTTAAATTTTTTCCCTGATAATTTAAAACATCTCAAAACCACATCAAAGAGAGAACAGCCCTTTTTGCAACTAAAGTTCTCCAAACTAATGTTGTACCTTGAAATAGTAAATTAGTAATTTCATAGTATTTAGAGTAATTTGGTAAGCACATTTAGATGTATAATTTTATAGACTCGGTCCTTTTATAACGTTTTGAAGGGGGTCCAAACCCCGGTTTTAATAATAATAATAATAATAATAATAAATTTATTCCTCTGACAAAGTTTCACAATGTATGGGAATTTACAAAACAAATTTCAAGTTTTTTGCACTTATTGACAATTTTACAAATTTTCATTTAATTACAATTTCATCTACTAATTTTCTCAAAACTCTTTCTTCATTTTAAACTTATTTGAAATTTTTCTTATTTCTTTTTCTTCCTACTTATTTCTTCTTTCTTTGTTCATCATTACTATATTTGTCATTTTTAATTTATGTTTAATTTATTAATGGTCTACTGCTCTATACGTTTTTCATTTTAACTCTTCCTTCCTTCCTTGTCTTCTTCCAGTCCTTCCACGTCTCCTTCCACGTCATCAGTTTGCTCTTCAAAAATGTCTTACGTTGGACCTCTCAAGTGGATACCGGAAACAAAATATACAAGGACGCAAGAGTGTGAAGTTTTTATGATTTTACCATAAAAGTTTGGTTTGTTGTATGAAGAAATTTATTATTTGTAATTTATTGTACAAGTTTATTGTAATTTTTATATACATTTTAAATATATTATATTTAATATTGCAATTTTTACTTTGCCTACAAATTGTGATTAGACCTTCAGCATCATACAGCCCGGTTGCTTGAATGCTTCATATCATGTACTACAGAATGTTATTCAATATCTTAATTTAGCCCTATATAATATTAATTTACACTTTAAATTAATACAATACATCGTCAACAAGTTGCTAGAAAGCATCATTAATTAATTTATAGCCCAATGACAATTAGTAACTGGGTCCGGAATCAACCCTTTAAAAATTACTTACTTTTCTCAACATCAAACAGGCAACCTTGGAATTCAATGGCGAGCACTATAACCTCCTAGCTATCCAACCAGTAAATCTTGTACTAAGTAGTATTGGTTGGGTGTGGAATTCATTATGTAAAATTAAGTTGGCTATGTTTTTATCGTCATATACTACCTAGTTATTTTATTTTATTTTATTATATTTTTGTCAGATATCTTTACTTGTTTAATACGCTAAAGGAATTTTTGTGTTGAGAACTCCTCCTATAATTCTCAACCGATTTTCAAGTTTTTGGTGTCGTTGGATAGGGCTTGATGTAGTTGTTTCCGGCAAAAATTGAAGAGAATCGGACTTAAAATAAGGGCACTATCCACATATTTGAATTTGAAATTTTCCCATGAGAATAACATTGAGATTGGTTTGAGCATTTTAACATCTGTTAACGTACAGCTGTAGGTTTTGCTGACCACTGAAATTGACAATATTGGATTGGTCGGATTTGATTTCGAACTGAATCTAACTTTGTATTGTATAAAAATAAATTGCTCGATGTCGAGCAATAAGTCCACTAGTATTAAGTAAAAACTATAAGTGATGACAAAACAAAATGAATATTTACACCGAGTTACCTCTATTCAGTGCGCATGCTTGGATTCGTTCTCTTGAATTCATAAGCATTGAATATTTTGGCTTTAAAATATTTTTACCTCAGAACCACTGTCGTAGTGGCACCGATTCCTGTTTTTTCTATGATTTCAACTACACCTGAGTATGAGTGGTTATACAGTTGGTCCTCGTCTTTGAATCTAAGTTCCCTGTTCAATGCCCAGAAAATTCTGGTTATGAAAGGTTACATTCAGAACAGAATTTCCACATGCCATTGGGCTATTATTTAATAATGCTACCTAAACATCTAACAGGACGTCGTTAGAATTAACAAGACCGGGGTTTCGACCGGTTCCCATCAAAACGTAAAAAATGCTACCGGGCGTATAGTCCGGCAGATAGGCTATGTAGAAAATTGTGCATTTTAAGATAGAGCTCTCAAATTTTGAACACAAATACCAAATGTACAAGGCTTAATTCTAGATAGGATGATAGTTTAGATTTTCTATCTATGGGGTTTTACGTGGTTTAAAATGGGGTTTTCATATTTTTCACCATTCAATTTACAAATTACATAATTTTGAGTTACAAATCTTGCAAGAGCTTAAAAAAATGAACCATTTGATGTTTTCAACCATAAAATTATTCTGAGTTGTAGCAGAGTGAATTTAAATTTAAATTCAAAACGAAAATCTGATCTGATCCGATAAATTGTTATTTTATCCGATGCGATACATCGATGGTTTTATATTCAATTGTATTATTCGTATATTTTCTAAAATAACATTGGATTTAAAAAATCTATCAATATGATCGATAAATATATTAAATAAATAAAATACCGGTATATAGCCAACGCCGAATGCCGCGTCCGGTAGGTATTCCAATATCGCAGCAGCCACTTGTGTAGGTGATGGCCTATTCATTTGCACCGTGTGAGCCGCAGCCCAATTACCCCACGTCCAGCTGTCAGTCTCTCGGGTGTTATCCCCGAATCTGAGCCGACCGCCCGGGGTCCGCGCCGTCGCCGTCGGATGTCCATTGTGCCGGTGAATTCTATCAGTGCCGAGATCGTTTTACCGCGCCGCGCCGCCGCTTCTCAGTAGGATCGGGCTTGTTTGTTCTGCTGTAAATAGGATTGAGCGAATATCCCGAGCTGTCGGGCGGATTTAGCGTCCGGCGCGGAATGAGAGTTGACAGGAGCGACGGGTGGCGGTGAGGCCGGATAGTTGCGTCCCCCCTCACCGCGACGTGCAGCCTGACAGCCTGACAGATGCCACACTGACATGCTGGTTACAACACGATATTTAGTCGTAGATGGAAATGTTTTAGTGTTTTTTCCTTAATAACATTTTTTTGTTTTCTCTCTTTTATCAAGCCAGTTGTGAAATAAATGTAGGTATCAAAACATTTGGCATTTTTGGTACTTAGTTGCAGTATTAACATGATAAACCAAAAGTATTTTAACAGAATAAGTAATTTGTATGCATATCTTTATCTGGCTTCAAATTATTTCGGTTATTCTACGATCGTAATTTTGTTTGGAAGTTACTGTAGATTGGGAGGGTTGAAGTAGCATTTGTATAGTCTGAGTGCACGACAAATCAACATGTACACTTATGAAACAATTCATGTGTAAAAAAGCTACAAATAAATAAATAAATAATGACTTGTACTTGTAAAATTTATCATTCTTAAAAGTAGTTGGTGGAATAACCACAGTCAATTGAAAAAATAGTTAAAGCGTTAGAAGAGGGTACGAAGCGCCCAAGACACTTAAAAGGGGGAGCAAAACATTATGTAGAATTATTATTAATTTTAGATCAATGACATTATCAAATTTATGTATTAGACACACAACTCCTGCATTGTTTAACTCAGGAAAGCAGTCAAATCATATCGTTGTTGTACACAGTTGGGTAACCAGAATGTACAATCTGAGTTTGCCAATGCAGTAGGTCTAGTCTAGGTTTGGTCAAGGTAGGGCCTACTGTACCAAAAATAATTTCAAAGTACAGTAAATTTAATTTCAGAATTTATGTGTCTAATATAGCGTACATTTTGCTAATTTAGATCGATTTCAACATAATTCATGAAAATTCAGGATAATAAAGTCTTTAAATATAACATTCCGAGAATAGCTGGCTTATGGCATTGACTATGTACACTAACGTGAATAGACCTCTCATCCAATACTTTTAGTTTGAGGCAAAAGTTTGGAAGTACGGTGTGCGCCACACCATCGCAGAGTCGCTGCCATCAATGTTGTTATTATTCAGCTGAATTTACAGTGCTGCCAAAACATTTGACCAAAACATAAACATAACTTTCATTATAAAATGTTTCATCCTTGGTTGGGAAGAGTGGTAATACTGATTTATCTATCATATGTTACGTGTACTGCGATGTACGCCGTACGAGATCGCACCACCGTCAATATGCTTCAAACACGCCTATGCTATGAGAAGTCTACTAACGTAGAGTACAAAGTTAATCTTATGGATATAACAAAATGTTGCAGTGGTTTACAGTGTAAGAGTAGGCCTACATTTCAGCATTGACTTTGTACACTTGTACATAGTCAATGATTTCAGTAAGCAATTTTTACTTTCTTTTTATTTCAGCGTCTAGAGCCTTAATGACTGTTTCTTCTTATATTTCGTTGTTATTCCGTTTTGAACGTGGTAAACCATAATGACACCATAACGACCAATACATTCTTTTATTATTATTTTTAACTGGTTTATAACTTAGCATAACATATTTACTGATACAATGATACAATGATTTTATTGGGCAAATCAACAATACAAATTGTTACAGGCTAGGTCAGCATAGTTTAACAAATACAGGAAAAAAACCAAGCAAATCAATGTCTTAACATAAAATAAGAAAGGCTAAGTACAATTCCATGCAGTGCACGTAGAGTCAAATCACACATCAAAACAATGCACGCATCGACATGCAGCAAACCATGCAGAAAAAAACCCATGCAGTCAAAAATAATAATCAATATCGTGCAAAACTAAATAGGTGCATCACTTACCTAACTAACTACTGCATTAAAAAATTCTTCACTTCTGTACATAGGATTTTGCACAAGCCATTAAGGATTGCATTTTTGAATCCTATTCCATTCATGTTCCTTATGCGACTAGGCAGGTGGTTATAAAATTTTATCCCTGAAACAGGAAAAGACCTAGCTCTTTTATCAGTTCTTGACCTAGGTATCACCAGCTTTACACTAAACCTTGTGTCATGGTCATGTACAGTACTAGTTACAGTGAAATCATCAGGATTATTCTTAATACTAACAAGACATTGAAATATATACAAGTTGACTACGGTCAGAATCTTTTGCTCCTTAAACAGTGGCTTACAATGGTCTCTATATTTGGCATGGCATAATATTCTCATTGCTTTCTTCTGAAGTAGCAGGACTTTGTGAACATTGGGTGAGTGTCACCACAAAATTAGGCCATAGGACACATGAGATTGGAAGAAAGCAAAGAAGGCCAACTTCAGAGTATTTGGGGGCAGTTGGTCCCTTAATCGCCTAAGAAGGTACAGTACTCTACTTAACTTAGTACACAGTTGATTAATATGATCAAGCCAGTTTAGGCAAGGGTCAAGAGTAATACCAAGGAGTTTAATTGGTTCAAGGTTGGGAAACTGGGTTGGCTGGGATTCACATAGGCTAAAGGTTATATACTGAGTTTTATCGTTATTGAGTGCTAACCTGTTTTCAATGATTTAATGATTTAATGAACTAACCAGAGGCTAAGTTGTACAGTTGCCTTACTGAAAACTCTGCCTGTTCACGAGTGGTCTCACATGCCCTAAGGGATGTGTCGTCAGCATATAAAAGGCAGTTACCTTCCAATCGAAAATACAAGTCATTAATACTCACTAGAAACAATAAGGGTCCTAAAATAGAGCCCTGGGGGGACCCCATTATTTACTGGTAGTGGATTTGACGTGCCGCCATTCCAGCTTACAACTTGTTGACGGTTACTTAAGTAAGACCTGACCAATCTTACAGCACTGCCCTCTAGGCCATACTTCTCTAGCTTTAGGAGCAGAATATCGTGTGACACGCAATCAAATGCGAGTGATAAATCACACAATATTACAGATATTGAATTTTTCGACTCAAAAGCATCGATTATTGATTGTACAAGTGAATCAACTGCCAAGATTGTGGATTTTGATCTTCGGAATCCGAATTGACCTTGCGCTAGAAGGCTGTGTGCTTCAAGATGGTCGTACAATTGAGCGAACATAATGGCTTCAAAAAGCTTAGAAAATACAGGAATCAGCGATATTGGTCTATAGCTAGCAACATTGTTGTGATCCCCCCTTTTAAAGACTGGTACAGTCCTGGAGAGTTTCAATGGAGCTGGGAAACTACCTACCAGAAAGTATAGGCCTACATTTATCAAGTGAGCTAGTAATGGAACTAAAACCCATACAATGTGTTTCAAAAGATTGGGCGTCATGCCATACACATCCTTTAAATTTGAACATTTAAATCCTAGTACGGCATCCACAACATCCTGTTCGGATACATGTTTCCAGTTAAAAGTAGGTGCTCCAACTTTTATGCCAGATAGCAAAACAGGCATATTTTGATTAATGCTTGGTATACTTGACAATATCGTATCCACAGACTCAGTAAAATAAGAATTAAAGTCATCTGCAGTTGCAAAGGACAAATCATGAGTATCAGAATTTAATTTAGTCCTACTTTGATTAATGAGGCTCCAAGCCGCTTTGCACGGATTTGGAGCATCCATTATGTGTGAGGCATTTGAATTTATCTTTGCCTCCTTAATCTTTTTTCTGTACTCAGTTCTAAGATTTTTAAGCAGGTTAGACAAATCAGGTCTCTGACCTACCAATATTCGGTTATAGTTAGGGTTCAATGTAAGAAACAATTCCCTTGTTGAGTTCCATATGTGAGTGTATTCAATACATTGAAATGCTTTGGATTCGAGGGTTTGGCATTTCCGGTGTTTGCCATTTAAGTTTAATGCTACTTTCAAAATTAATGTCTTGTGGAAATTCAGGATTTAATTTCCTACCACGAGGCAAATTCCCTGCCTATCGCCCGAAATTTCTCAATTTTTCTTCATGTCCAGCTGTTATTTTAATTCTGCCCCAATAAGTTCAGACTATAGATGATGGCGCCGAATCTGTTACATCTCTTAATAATTGCCGTTGGTGACATGATATTACAAAAAAAAAACCCCGTCGCAGCAGACCTGCGTACTCAGCGAATTTCCAATGGAATTTCGGCATATTTTATATTTCCCCATAAAATCCATGGGGATGAGGGTATGTAGGTTTGTCGCCATATGGGTTTAGTTGGTAAATAAAAGTTAAACCCAACCTAGTGATTGTACATATCAAATTTTATAACGTTATGGTGTTCTTTTTATTTTCCCCATTAACCCCATAGGAGTGAGTACGTAGGTTTACTGCCATATGGGTTTTCTAAGCAAATATAAGTTAAACACTTCCTAATGAATGTATATACCAAATTTTATCAAGATATGTCAATGAATAAGCATGATAGAAGGTTTTGTTGATTTCCCATAAGAATAACATGGAAAACATACTTTTTGGATTTTCTTCATAACCATTTAAGCTAGGTAAAAAATTCAAAATACTAGATTGTTTGTTTTCTTAAGCTCTTTTATATGGTTTAAGTTAAAATTGTTGAATTTTATAAATAAAAGTAAAAAAGCCAAAAACCAATTTTTAACCCTTTTGAAACCCCATAAAACCCCGTTCCCATGGTCCGATCATTCTGGTTCGCGAACTCAACCTAGTAGATGCTGGCTTACACCCCTGTACCAAATTTCATCAAAATCGGAGGTTCCGTTCAAAAGTTATCGTGTTCACGGACACATACATATATATATATATATGTATATATATATATAGAGGTGCATAGACACTTTTTACTCCACGATAGGCATACATAGACACAATTCACTGCAGCAGTGAAAAGTGTCTTCCATACTGAAATTTTAGCGATTTGTGATAGACGGCAAGGATATACGCAATTCGTGCATGAACACTTTCGTCCTCACATATTCAGTAGTGCCAACCCACGACTAATTACACGGGAAAATAACACGATAGGATAGTAATGAATTTAGAGGTGCATAGACACTTTTTACTCCACGATTGGAATTTAATCAATATTTTGTTTAGTTAATATTTAAATGAATTTAGTTAATATTTTGAAAACTACTGGAGCAAATCTTACATCTTATGACTCTTTTTGTATGTTTTCGGACCCGAGGAGTTCAATAAACCTATTTCCAAAGTAACGAAAATGAATAGTTTAGCCGCTATGAATGAAAACTCGGAAATAATGAATTTAGTTAATATTTTGAAAACTACTGGTCCAAATCTTACATCTTATGACTCTTTTTGTATGTTTTCAGACCCGAGGAGTTCAATAAACCTATTTCCAAAGTAACGAAAATGAATAGTTTAGCCGCTATGAATGAAAACTCGGAAATAATGAATTTAGTTAATATTTTAAAAACTACTGGTCCAAATCTTACATCTTATGACTCTTTTTGTATGTTTTCAGACCCGAGGAGTTCAATAAACCTATTTCCAAAGTAACGAAAATGAATAGTTTAGCCGCTATAAATGAAAACTCGGAAATAATGAATTTAGTTAATATTTTGAAAACTACTGGTCCAAATCTTACATCTTATGACTCTTTTTGTATGTTTTCAGACCCGAGGAGTTCAATAAACCTATTTCCAAAGTGACGAAAATGAATAGTTTAGCCGCTATGAATGAAAACTCGGAAATAATGAATTTAGTTATTATTTTGAAAACTACTGGTGCACATCTTACATCTTATGACTCTTTTTGTATGTTTTCGGATTCGAGGAGTTCAATAAACCTATTTCCAAAGTAACGAAAATGAATAGTTTAGCCGCTATGAATGAAAACTCGGAAATAATGAATTTAGTTATTATTTTGAAAACTACTGGTCCAAATCTTACATCTTATGACTCTTTTTGTATGTTTTCAGACCCGAGGAGTTCAATAAACCTATTTCCAAAGTAACGAAAATGAATAGTTTAGCCGCTATGAATGAAAACTCGGAAATAATGAATTTAGTTAATATTTTGAAAACTACTGGTCCAAATCTTACATCTTATGACTCTTTTTGTATGTTTTCAGACCCAAGGAGTTCAATAAACCTATTTCCAAAGTGACGAAAATGAATAGTTTAGCAGCTATGAATGAAAACTCGGAAATAATGAATTTAGTTAATATTTTGAAAACTACTGGTGCAAATCTTACATCTTATGACTATTTTTGTACGTTTTAGGACCCGAGGAGTTCAATAAACCTATTTCCAAAGTAACGAAAATCAATTGTTTAGCCGCTATGAATGAAAACTCGGAAATAATGAATTTAGTTATTATTTTGAAAACTACTGGTGCACATCTTACATCTTATGACTCTTTTTGTATGTTTTCGGATTCGAGGAGTTCAATAAACCTATTTCCAAAGTGACGAAAATGAATAGTTTAGCCGCTATGAATGAAAACTCGGAAATAATGAATTTAGTTATTATTTTGAAAACTACTGGTGCACATCTTACATCTTATGACTCTTTTTGTATGTTTTCGGATTCGAGGAGTTCAATAAACCTATTTCCAAAGTAACGAAAATGAATAGTTTAGCCGCTATGAATGAAAACTCGGAAATAATGAATTTAGTTAATATTTTGAAAACTACTGGTCCAAATCTTACATCTTATGACTCTTTTTGTATGTTTTCAGACCCGAGGAGTTCAATAAACCTATTTCCAAAGTAACGAAAATGAATAGTTTAGCCGCTATGAATGAAAACTCGGAAATAATGAATTTAGTTAATATTTTGAAAACTACTGGTCCAAATCTTACATCTTATGACTCTTTTTGTATGTTTTCAGACCCGAGGAGTTCAATAAACCTATTTCCAAAGTAACGAAAATGAATAGTTTAGCCGCTATGAATGAAAACTCGGAAATAATGAATTTAGTTAATATTTTGAAAACTACTGGTGCAAATCTTACATCTTATGACTATTTTTGTACGTTTTAGGACCCGAGGAGTTCAATAAACCTATTTCCAAAGTAACGAAAATTAATTGTTTAGCCGCTATGAATGAAAACTCGGAAATAATGAATTTAGTTATTATTTTGAAAACTACTGGTGCACATCTTACATCTTATGACTCTTTTTGTATGTTTTCGGATTCGAGGAGTTCAATAAACCTATTTCCAAAGTAACGAAAATGAATAGTTTAGCCGCTATGAATGAAAACTCGGAAATAATGAATTTAGTTAATATTTTGAAAGCTACTGGTGCACATCTTACATCTTATAACTCTTTTTGTATGTTTTCAGACCCGAGGAGTTCAATAAACCTATTTCCAAAGTAACAAAAATCAATAGATTAGTAGCTATGAATGAAAACTCGGAAATAATGAATTTAGTTAATATTTTGAAAACTACTGGTCCAAATCTTACATCTTATGACTCTTTTTGCATGTTTTCAGACCCGAGGAGTTCAATAAACCTATTTCCAAAGTAACCAAAATGAATAGTTTAGCCGCTATGAATGAAAACTCGGAAATAATGAATTTAGTTAATATTTTGAAAGCTACTGGTGCAAATCTTACATCTTATAACTCTTTTTGTATGTTTTCAGACCCGAGGAGTTCAATAAACCTATTTCCAAAGTAACCAAAATCAATAGATTAGTAGCTATGAATGAAAACTCGGAAATAATTAATTTAATCAATATTTTGAAAACTACTGGTACAAATGTTATAAATTTGCTTTGTTATAATGTTATAACTTATAATGACTCTTTTTGTATGTTTTCAGAACCAACCCGAAGGAAAAACTGTTTTCAAAGTAACGAATGTGCAGTTAATAAATTGAATAAGGCTTAACCTTATATAAGGCTTATGTAAAACTAAATGGAATATGTTCTTACCACAGTTATTGAATGTTTCAAGCAAATACTCTTTGAAACTGAAGGTCTTTGGGTGAAGTCCTGGGGACCGATTTGAATTATAATGTATTCCTGATATTCTACAGAATATTTACTTTTCAACGATAATCGCATGGTCTTCCGACGATGCATACAAACCGATAAAAGGATAAGAATCTTGATTGCCAATTAATTAATTAATGTATTGTAGATAGTTGTGATAGAAACGTGGCACACACACAATATTGGAAGACAATAAGAATATTATGGTTAAAACATTTGTAAAAGGGTGAAAAAGTTTGAAATGAAAACGCGATAGTGATGAGTACGCCCAAACAAGTGGCCGAGATAGCGAATGAGTATTTTTTTCGGTTCGGAGAAAAGCCACGGACCAAGGCGGCAGCGCCCCTTCTCCCTCTGAACCGACACCTGCGTCCGACCATATTTTTTTTGTCGCACTTACGTCAACAAGGTGTTTATTAAATATATTCTTTGAAAATGAAAAGTTCACCGGTTTCGATAAAATATTTGCCCAAATTGTAAAATATGTTGCTGACATCATTGATCCTTTTTCAGTTCAAATCTGCAACTTGCGTTTCGAAACTCGCATTTTCCCTGATAAATTAAAATTAAGTACTGTTGTTCCAATACATAAAACAGCGTTCTCTTAAATTAGACAACCTCAGACCTAGAATTATGCTTTTATATTATGCTTTTATTATTTAAATCAATCAGCCAAAAAAATTTTAGTTACAGTCAGTATGAAAGAATTGTTGGCAGTTTCAACAATAGAAAATGCTTCCATAAGAATAAAATGGTAACTTTGAAGACGTGTGGGGCGGAGCCCTGTGGAATTTCTTAATATTTTCTTTCATATCATCCTTCTTACAATAACAAATACAACAAAAAATAATGATGAGAGAATAATGCGTGATGGAAACGTGTCACACACAATATTCAACTCGAACAAAATTTATTTAACTTTATTTCACTTGACCTTCACCCGCCTGTTCTATTGCCAATAACTATATCGTTAGTTTTCGTAGGCCCCTCACAGACCATCAAATCAATGTGGTTTTAAGAAACAAACAACAAATTATCTGATATTTTGAAGCATAATCAGAAATTTGTAAAACCTTTTTTGACCAATCACAATAGATTTAACTGTTAAGCAAGGAAAAGAGGGTTAAGTGAAGATGGTTACCAAGGAAACGGCGGGAACCGTGGGTAAAATTTAACCAATAAACATACTGCATATAATTATCATATGTTTTCCATTTTATATCTAGTTTAACCTCGTTGATGTGCTCTCCTGTAAGTTTTATTTACTCCTTATTGTCGTTTCGCTAGTAAAAATGGCAACATATACGACCTTTGTTAAAAATTTCAATTTTATAGATCGTTTTACGTAAAAAAAGGAAATTACATAATTTTGAGGGGTCAAATAAACATAAATCTCAATTTCAAGCAAAATCTACTCGCGCTTTTTGAGAAAAATGAAACACGTCGCTAGAGACAGTATTCAAAAGTATACGATTGTGTTGACATTTTAGTTCGATTGCTTCTTCAGAATTTAACCACTGTTTTTCTGCTTTATTGCCAACAACAGTTTTATTTTGTATCTAGTTCACCCAGCATGCTTTGCAATGCCAACATGAGGAATTTTTTGTCCTAGGAGAGCTCATTTGCTACGCTCATTCTATTCGCTGCAAGTCTATGATATCATCTATAGTCGTGGTCAGGCTTATTGGCAGGTGGATCAATCAGCTGATGTAACCTATTACCTTAGTAAACTGTTTCCAGAAGGTAATAGTAACTGTTTTTATTGGAATCATAA
Organism: Neoaliturus tenellus; assembly: GCA_030545055.2. Classification (NCBI taxonomy): domain Eukaryota; kingdom Metazoa; phylum Arthropoda; class Insecta; order Hemiptera; family Cicadellidae; genus Neoaliturus; species Neoaliturus tenellus. Next base: position 267,233,497 of record CM061533.1, read on the forward strand.
TGTAACTGTTTGTAACCATTCATTTTAACGTCAGCTTCTCTTTCACATTTACGCTATTTTTTAAATACTTTTTATTTTTGCCGAATGATTTTATTGCTTGTTTATCAAGTGAAACAGATGGAAAGGATCCATAATGATTATATATACGTTAAACAAGGAAAACATTAACGTAGGCTATAGGAAACGTAAAAACGCGAGGAAAAGTGTTATGAGTTGTATAGGATAAAGGTAACCTAAAAAAGTTTTTCATCTTTCACTAAAAATGACAAAATGTTGTGTCTAATAAGACTACAACAAAGACAGAAACATGCTATATAGTTTAAGTGTGTGGTGTGAAAAATAAATAGGCTATACACAAGGATTCAAACTGTATCATTATAAAAGAAGTATTCCCTAAGTATTATCCAAACTCAACCCTGGTTTTCAAATACAGTATTTTTCTCATATCAGTGTAACTTTTAGTAGGCTACCACAATGCTTCTCTAAGTCATAATAAATTGTCTTAGTAGACAAAGTCTGAATAGTTTAAACAATTACGTCGAGGCTTGTTCACACTTCTCGTCGAGCGTAAGTCCTATGCATGAGGTGCCTTCCTCTTTCATAGACGCATGATGTGTACATAAATTGCAACATTAAAGATAAACTTACTAAAATACGTGCGTAAGTTTTTTGATAAACTATAACTTTAAAAAATATAGTTTGTAAAAATGTATTAAAACAATTTTCAATGGTTTAACAATAACAACAAGTTAGAAAGAAGGTTGTATCTATGCGTAACAGCTGGCAATGTAATAATATGTTTGTAACCATTACTTTATGATTCTGGTTGAAGCTGCTACTGTTACGATCTAGAAACAGTTTACTAAGAAAATAGATTGTAACAGCTGATCGGCCACCCGCCAATAAGCCTGTCCAGGACAACGAGATTAAATAGATATAGAGTTCTCATCACATGTTAATTTTGTGTCCCTTTTTGATTTGCGCCATTTTACCCATAGTTCCCGCCGTTTCCTTGGCAACTATCCCACACTTTACTTTCGTTTCCTTGGTTACTAGTTTTAGCTATTCTAATTGGTCGCTACAAGCTTAAAAAATCACAGCTTGTACTTTTAAAACATTTGATTATTTGTTGTTTTGGTGTTTGTTTTTAAAACCAATTTGATTTGATGGTCTGTGAACAGGCTATTGAGATTGGTTACCATAGAAACGTGGGATAGCTGTGGGTAATATGGAAAAAAAACACATGGGGAAAGTGTAAACAAAGGACTGGTTACCAAGGAAACGGCGGGAATCGTGGGTAAAGTGGCGCCAGTCAAAAAAGGACACTTTTCCCTATCTGGTGAGCACTCTATATCTATTTAATCTCATTGGTCCAGGACTATAGTTTTTATCACCAATCTTCTCTGAATACTTCGAATGAAAACAGCTGTTTATTTATCTTCTTATTTCTATAAGTTCGTCTGTTACGTCCCTTTTTCTCTCGACCTACTGAACCGATTTTTAAGATTGAGGTGTCATTTTAAAGCTTAGGATACTCTGCAGTGACGAATCGTAATTAAAAAGGTCATATTGTTTCGGGCTTCGCCCCCCTGGCCTTTAATTTATTTCTAGCGGGCGCTTTGAAATGTTGACCAACTTTTATTGCAAGTTCTTTAATGTGAATTGTAATCAGAGCCGCCGAGAGGGGGGGGGGGGCAGGGGGAGCAGTTTGTCCCGGGCCTCAAGAAATAGGGGGCCTCATCTTCAGGCGTTTTTTTTTTTTTTTTTATTATTATTATTATCGTAGCAAAATTTAATCTCTGCATAGGCTAAATAGTAACACCACGTATTTTTGAAGACCTATAAAAATCTTCAAACCGTAACAAAGTATAGCTTATGACCTTACATACAGGCCTATCAGCCTGTATGAGTCTCCGTGGTTTTAACAATGTATACATTGGTTTTAACCTCTTCATGCATGCTATATGAAATACCACTTGAAAAAAAATTTTGACACCATTTTTGTATTCAGGAGGTTTAATTTAGTGGGTGTACACTTTTTTACTTTGATACATGCTTTTTTTTATAAAAATAAATAGCTGGCCACAAATGTGTCTTGTATGCAAATGTGGATGTAGTACACTTAGTATATGGTCATACCCTATCTGCATAAAGGCCACATATGTTGCCACTTGTAGGTACCAGAAATACTTACACTAATGCATACTGTCCACATATGTTGCCACATAAGTTAGATCAGTAAAAAAATTAATGTAACAAGGTAAACAGATAACAAAAACCATTGAATTAAACACATTGCAATTTTTTTTCATCGATTGAAAACGTAAAATTATATAAAATATAATTATCATAATAAATAAGACATTTTAATAACTTCTAATTTTATCAGGCCTAAGTTAATCATCCCTATCAAAGTGTCAAATAAATCTTTTTCATCAAATATCTCGTTAATTAAACATAGATACCTTTAACAATATTAAAAATTAATTCACTTTTAACTTAAAAGTATTTTCTTGATACAGATTTGCATGGGAGCCACAAGTGTGTACAGCTATACGTGTACACACATGTGGCTTCCATGCAGAATTGGTAACAAGTAAACACAAAGTAATTTTCCCTATCTGAATGGAAGGCACACTTGTGTACGGATACATTTTCACTCAGTAAATCATAACTTACCAGTAAAATATAAAAAATATTATATTTTACTGGCTGGGTAGCTGAGTGGTTATAGTGCTCGCCTTTGAATCCAAAGGTTGCCGGTTCGATCCTGAGGAAAGTTCGTAGCTTTTTAAAGGATCGATTCCGGACCCAGTTGCCATTTGTCATTGGGCTATTAATTAATGATGCTTTCTAACAACTGGTCGATGTTAGATAGTAACAAGACTGGGGTTTGGACCGTTCCCCGTCAAAACGTTAAAAATGCCTCTGGCGTGGATAGACACAAAAACAAAACAAAACAAAACTATATAAGTAATCAACATAATTTATGTATCAAACTGAAGCCTAGGAGTAGCACAATAACAACATATTTTTCTTGCCTTCATAACTAACATGCGGTCATTTGTAGGAACACTTGAAAACCCAGTTTTTGACAGAACTCATTTTCACTGCCACCTGACACAAAAATGGCGGGTAACAAACAAAGAATGAACGGCTATCTGGTGGCGACTGCTCGAACTAGTGCATCCGGCCTCAGGTGAGGCCTCCATGCAGATCTTACATCAAGTTTATAATTTCTTAAGTATTTATATGGCTTTGAATAGCCGTACACGTATGATGCCGTCATGCACGAAGAGGTTTTAAGCTCTATGTCTGTGAACAGACACCGCGGCACCGCGCCCGCCACCGCCTCGTGCTGTGCCGGTATTTGACAGCTTATATTAGCTATACCATTGCAAAAATATTATATTTTGCAACCGACCTTTCACGGCTTCGACTAATATAGTCGTATCTGCGTTTGTTGGTCCAAGTATATAAGATAGAAGATATATATAAGATAAAAGTAAAAGTATCTTTTAATAATTTATAAATGAATTTGCCATATTAAGGCAAGAAAGAAACGTTTGCGAATTGGTTTGTTTTTGTGATCGGTACTTAGTTTAGCTTAAGAACCAACACTGAATTATCTAATGGCTTAGGACAGGCTTACCTAAGCAAAAACAACTAATTATAAGTTCAAAAAGTGTTTAGTAAAAAAATGCAATTAATTAATCAATTTAAAATAAAATGCATTTTTATAATTTTCTCTGTAAGCTTAGCCATTAAAAAATACCTAAGTTAGGGCCAAAACCACGTGGTAGCTCTCCAATAAGCACTCTCAAACCCAGCCAAAGTGCAAGTTTGATCAAATTATTTCACGTAGGCCTACTGTAAACCTAGTATCCTATCCATATCTTAAAATAATACAAATAGAATCTTTATGAATCGCTTAAGAAAAGGAGGCAAATTGTGTGCATAGATAGAAGATAAATACCCAAAGAAATAAAACAAAAAATGTGTAGCCTATATTGCATCTGGTTCGAACACAGACGGCGATGGGCAGGAATGCGCCGAGCGGGGGGGGGGGGGGGGGGGCTCACACCGGGACCCTGCCCCGGGCCACAAAAATTCTCTCGGCGGCCCTAATTGTAATTTAAAAGCTGATTACCTTCAGATGAATTTTAAAAGCCAGATAGTAAACAAAAATAGATCTCTGTCACTTCATAATCAACATTTACGTACTGTAGATGAGTTTCACTCATACAGAATCATAAAATGCGCAATTTGCGCACGGGCCACCTCGTAGAATTAATATTCCTAAATGTAAATATATTATGTTCCAATAAAATAATATTGCTTCCATAAGAATAACATGGTAACTTTGAAGACAGTGAAGACAGTTGTAGTTTGTGGGGCAGAGTCCTATGGAGGATTCTGGATAAGAAGTATATTACCGTAAATGATCTTCCTGGTTCTAAGCTATCTCCCCACCAATTTTCAGCCAAATCGGTTTATCCGTTCTCGAGTTATAGATAGTGTAACACGCCTTTTTGATATATTTTGTAATATAAAAATTATTCTCCATGTTATTCTTACTGACAAAAAATTAACTTTAAAGGCTCCCCGTACCCTGCAGAATAATAATATATCAAATCTTAAATCTAAAACCCTAGTGCAAAGATACTAACTGAGACAAATATTTCGACATCTCAAACGTTGAATTTGGTCCAGAAATAAAGGAGGATTTGTGTAATAACAAAAAAAAAAAAAAAAAAAAAAAAAGGCTCCACGTATTGTTAATATTTATCTATCTATATATTAATACGCAAGCATGTTTCATTTCCTCATTTTTTCTCAGCTCGTGTGCATCGTAGGATAAATCTGCGCATACCGTTAGAAAGGTATAGTCCTTTAGATGAGCAGAATCACATTCTAATTCACATCGGACTCCAGGGCTACGCCTCTCAGGCTTTCAAAGTTCCAATGTTAATCTTATGGAGAAAGGAAAATTGAATGGATCATAAGACAGCTGTGGTAAAAACAACAGCTAGAAAATTAGGAAGAACAGATGGTTTAGTTCTAAAATGTTTTTAAGCTTCTTGGGTCCAGATCAACTACAATTTTGATCGAATTTCGATCAGGAGGCGATCTCTAGTACTTATTTAATACGCTAAGGGTTTTTTTGTCTTGAGAACTCCTCCTACAATTTTCAACCGATTTTTAAGTTTTTGGTGTCATTGGATAGGGCTTGGTCTGTAGTTGTTTCCGCCAAAAAAATGATGAAAATCGGACTTAAAATAAAGGCGCTATCCACAATTGAAATCTCAAAATTTCCCATTTAAATAACATTGGGATTGAATAAAGCATTTTAAACATCTGTTAATAATCAGCTGTAAATACGTGTAGTTTTATTGATTAAAGATATTTACAATATTGGATTGGTCGGATGCCATTTATTGACAGCTAAAAGTAACATTTATACCGTATTAAAATAAATTGCTCGATTTCGAGCAACACGTGTACTAGTACTTATTTAATACGCTAAGGGGTTTTTTGTCTTGAGAACTCCTCCTACAATTTTCAACCGATTTTCAAGTTTTTGGTGTCATTGGATAGGGCTTGGCCTGTAGTTGTTTCCGCCAAAAATTGATAAGAATCGGACTGAAAATAAAGGCGCTATCCACCATTGAAATCTCAAAATTTCCCTTTTAAATAACATTGGGATTAAATAAAGCATTTTAAACATCTGATAATAATCAGCTGTAAATACATGTTGTTTTGGTGATTAAAGAAATTCACAATATTTGATTGGTCGAATGTAATTGATTTAGAGCTAAAAGTAACATTTTTGTAATGTATTAAAATAAATTGCTCGATTTCGAGCAACACGTATACTATTCGATATTAATATTTCACACAGATGATTGTCTACATTCCATAAAATACGTCAGGCTTACATCATTTGGAACATTGTTACGATAGATTAAAAAACGACCGAATTTTAACGGTAACCTATTTGGCTTATACATTTATGAAATGACAAAATGAAGAATATAAACATAACTACCGGACCAGATATCTATACTTATTTAATACGCTAAGGGTTTTTTTGTCTTGAGAATCCTTCTACAATTCTCAACCGATTTTCAAGTTTTTGGTGTAGTTGGATAGGGTTTAATCTGAAGTTGTTTCCACCAAAAGTTGATGAAAATCGGACTTAAAATAAGGGAGCTATCCTCAAATTAAATTTGGAATTTTCCCATTAGAATAACATTGAGATTGGTTTGAGCATTTTAAACGTATGTTAACGTACAGCTGTAGTTTTTGGTGATCTTTGATATTTACAATATTTGATTGGTCGGATTTCATTGATCTAGAACTAAATGTAACTTTTTTATTGTATGAAAATAAATTGCTCGATGTTGAGCAACACGTGCACTAGTTCAACACTAATTCCCAAAAAATTAGGTCTACATATAACAGTTTTATATGAAAAGCTCCTTATGAAATATCACGGGAAATATAAATTTTATCAAAGCAAATTATAAATTGAAAAAAAAAGAAAAACATTGAAAGAATTAACAATATTAAAAAATTTACTTGAGGAAGAACCTCTATATTACCTTGAAGCATTTTATGATAATGTGAATAAAATTAGCATAATAAAGCCTGTGTATTGTAAAATATAAGTTACCGACGCTTAAGATTAAGAAGTTAAGATCGACGCTAGGACCTCTTTATTTCTTATCTATGTAAATAATGTTTCCAATTAAATATCCAGGGCTCACTTTTCCTGTTTGCGGATGACACGGCCTTGGTTTCAGCAGACAGGACTTAGGATGCGGTCAGGCATCCTCGGAACTATCTGATATCAAACGATGGTTTGGCCACAACACACCGGCCTGCGGCTGTTGTGTTGTTGAGCGTGTTGAACAATATAAATACTTGGGTGTAGCTATAGACCACAAAATGTGCTGGGTTCCACACGTTCAATACATTAATCAAATTCTTTGAAGGATACTATATGCCTTTCCAAGGCTCGGTAGGGTGCTTTCCGTACAATCATGTACACCATACTATATTCTGAAAAGATTTTCTATTGATATTTCGAAACAAAGTTTTAATCACCTAACAGTATATTTATGAAGTGTATTAAATTCTACTCTAAAAGTTTTTGATCTTAATCGATTTTTAACACCCTGAGACCATTACTGATAATAAATCTATTGACTGGGACGGTGGTGACGTCCTGTAATCCAGCTACTCGGAGGTGACGAATTAGCGATGGCTTGTGGATGTGATATTCCCTAACGGGGATTAACGTCAGCACTAGTGAATACTAGTTCATCCATAAAGACCATCCTCATAATTAGACCAATTCGTATATAAGAGGTCAAAATTGTGTTTCGGATCCCACGTTAAACTGTAGGTCCCTAAATACCATTGGCTGTTGGGCTATGAATTAAAAGTCCTGTCTAAGGAGAATGTCGGCCTTAGTCAGTAACAAGACTTCAAGATAGCGCCACAATCATCCTACTCTCGTCCCTCATTCATACTCGGCTTTAAACTACCAATTGAGTTAGGTTGCAATTTCAGTAAAGGTATTGGTATTGATACTTCACAGGTTTTAGACAACGCTTCCATAAATCTTCAACTTCCCTTTTAAAGTTTGCCCCTTGACCCCCTCTAACCCTTTCTTATTAACTTTCAAGTAATAACAAATTCTTTATAATCTTTATAATTCTTATAATCAGGGCGGAGGAGCGGCGCGGCGGCGACCGACGACGGTCATTCATTACCTGCTGTAGCCGCACATTAATGGATTTGTACATTGTAGGCTGGGTTGGGAGGTGAGGGTAGTTGACCATGCATTTAATAGTGACATAGTGACATTAAATTTAGATGTATGATAAGTTATTATATACATCTAAACTTAATGTTACTATGTCACTATACCCCACCTCCCAACCCAGCCTACAATGTACAAATCCATTAATGTACGGCTACAGCAGGTAATGAATGACCGTCGGTCGCCACGCGCCGCTCCCTCACCCTCACACAATAAAATTGGCGCGCAGTTACAAGGACACCGTGTGGAATGTCGTCCTTACGCGGGTCGTCTCAATGACACTTAGTGAGGGAGAGTATCTAGTAAGGGATGGTACGTTATTGTAGTTTTTGAGGGTAGGCCTATCGGGCAAGGGTGTCTTTATTTCATTGACTACCCACCTGACATCTGTCATTGTATAATTTTACTCACAGTTACCGAAGTTTCTATACAGTATCCAACCACAGTAGGTTAGCTTGCAGAGGATTGATTTGGGTTGCGGGTCCCTAGTGCTATACAGCGCAAGTGAATTTGTTTATCGCTTATAAACTTATTTATTTTATTGCTTATTACGTTATTATTTATAATTAGTAGATTCTAGGGAGAGGTTCCAGAGATAATTATTAAATTTAATTTTTCCAAGTTTTCGTTAATAGCGTCTAAACTATCCATTTTCGCATAATATTTGAAAATTCATTGAATTCCTTAGGTCCGAAAACATACTATTGGACTCATTAATTGTAAGATGAAAACATTTTTATGGACACAGCTCCTTTCTTATTTCTACACCAATTTAAACCGTACCGTATCAAAATATCTTCATAGTTTGTAGTTTTGCAATAATGTTTTTATATTTTGACATCCTTATTATGAATGGCGTGGGCTGCTCTTAAAATTCGTTTCTTCCCATTTGATAGACACAGAGAATAATATTTATCGAATTGCAAAATAAAACATCTCTTGAAAGTAAACATATTATTACATTAGAACACATGATATAGGTAGAATAGGATCAATCAAACCAAGGTAACTGTTGGCGAGCCACGACTTTCGCTATTTCGCAATGCAACCATGTATTTCATGCTGTATGTTTTTTTTTTAAAGCACTAATTAAAATAAGCCTTTTTTAAATATGTTTGAGAGTCGAGATGAGTATATTGTTGTATTTTACAGTGTTTATTTTGCTTCCATACTTTTTAAATAACTTTCCTTTGAAGTCTTTTATTTAACTTGTTTTACTTACAGTTTGCAAACTCCTGATTTGCAAACTCAAAGAAGAGTCGACCATGCCTGTATCAAGAAGCCCACATTCCGCTGAGTCTTTGTGTTGTGTTGTTACAAATTTACGGCCCCAACACTTTGTCGGCAGCTGCCCGACGTCGCGTCGCCACCGCCCAAGGACATGCTGGTATTTCCACGTGTTGCAAAACACCTTTGACAGGAAGTGCAGAGTTTGAACGCAATAAATTTGTTGTCATTTTAGTTTCACAATGAACACGATTGACCTAACAATACTAACATTAAGACGAATGTTCTATAAATAAATTATAATTACTGCCTAGTAATTATTACTTGGGGGTTCGAGCATTTACTTGCTAAACTTAATCAAGTTTTATAATGATACTGTAGCGTTGTCTAATCCTCTATCTATAGTTCGTCCGCTTCGTTCACTCGCCTGCTAGACGAGATGGTTCGCTTCGCTCTCTAGTCCTTAATTAATTTAAAGTTTAAACTCTGGTAAAAATATGTTAAATCTGGATCGCTAGTTTTATAAACACCTCCTTTTTATAAATAAAAGTTGATTTTAAACTTCTATCGTTACTAAATGAAGTGTCTGCATTTACTTATGTTTGCCTTTCGTTGTTACGGTATTTCCGCTGTGGCAACCGATGAGACCAATGTCAACAATTTCCATTTCCAAATGGTCCAAATGAGATTTTAGATAAATACGTTTTGTCGTGGGGTCTAGACTGTTATGAAACAGTGTTTAAGGGGGCGCTCTACCTGAAGGCATCATGGGGAAACAGAGGTTCGCGTGGTAACAAATAGCGCGTAAACCACTAGATGTACTTGATGCTAAATTATTATTTTAAAGGCAATAAAATAACCTACAGGTCATTTTAATTAGAATTTTTAAATAACCCTTATTTTTAACTATAGTTTAGTAAAATATACAAAAAAGCTGATTTTCAACTGCTATTTTAAGAGAAATAAAACAACATTTCCAAAAAGTAAATCCAACGCCATGTTGATTTGTCCTAAAAAATGGCATAAACATTAAGTTTGTAGTTAGTAAAATTATTTTAAAGCTATAGTTTGGGCCCTCCTAAACGTCTGCAAGCACTCTTAGCGGCCATGTTAAACTGTTGTAAAACCAAGTCGTGAGGAGATTTTCAGGCCGAGGCAGAGCACCCCCGACCAAGATGGGGCTCCAGTCACTAAAGATTTCGCGTTTATTACTGCTTTCCCCATAAGACCGATGTTAATTTTAAAACACTGCCTTTCCTTAAGGTAAAGTTGTAACTTGGTGGTCTGTGGCTAATTTTAAAGAGCGGAATAATACGGAGAGTTTCCGCTAAAAAAGAATTTTGAAATTTAAATTCTTTTATCCACAAAAAATAAAAAATATTACATTTTTGTGAATGTTTTACAAAACAACCTGTTTGTTTTTTTTTAAATTCTGCTCAGTAGAAGCCCTCCGTATTATTTTTTAACTCGAAAATGAGCTGTAAACCATCAAGTTACGACTTTCCGTCGAGGAAAGACAATGTTTTAAAACTAACATTGGTCTTATGAGGAAAGCATGTAGAAACGGGAAATCTTTAGTAACTGGAGCCCCTTCGAATATGTCTAATTCCAAAGTTTAAGCAAAATCAACCTGCTGTATTTTGTGAAATCTTTTTCATGTATCCCGAAAGACATTGCTCTTATGTTATATTGTAATGGTTGAAAACTTCACTGAAGAGTTAAATTTTACCAGTTACCATGAAATTTTTTTAAAAACATCAATCTATCTTCTTATTTCTATAAGGGTTTCGTCTGTTACGTCCCTTTTTCTCTTGATCTACTGAACCGATTTTTAAGATTGAGGTGTCATTTTAAAGCTTAGGATATACCGCAGTGACGAATCGTAATTAAAAAGGTCACATTGTTTCGAGCTTCGCCCCCCTGCCTTTTGCTTTATTTCTAGAGGGCGCTTTAAAATGTTGACCAACTTTTATTGTAAGTTCTTCAATGTGAATTTTAATTTAACAGCTGATTACCTTCAGATGAATTTTAAAAGCCAGATAGTAAAAAAAAATAGATCTCTGTCACTTCATAATCAACATTCACTACTGTAGGTGAGTTTCACTCATACAGGATCATAAAATGCGCAATTTGCGCACGGGCCACCTCGTCTATCTTCTTATTTCTATAAGGGTTTCGTCTGTTACGTCCCTTTTTCTCTCGACCTACTGAACCGATTTTTAAGATTGAGATGTCATTTTAAAGCTTATTATATGCCGCAGTGACGAATCGTAATTAAAAAGGTCATATTGTTTCGGGCTTCGCCCCCCTTGCCTTTGATTAATTTCTAGAGGGCGCTTTAAAATGTTCACCAACTTTTATTGCAAGTACTTTAATGTTGAATTGTAATTTAACAGCCGATTACATTCGGATGAATTTTAAAAGCCAGATAGTAAACAAAAATACATCTCAGTCACTTCATAATCAACATTCACGTACTGTAGGTGAGTTTCACTCAATACAGAATCATAAAATGCGCAATTTGCGCACGGGCCACCTCGTAATATTAAACTTATTTAAATATCGATAACAAAGTTGATTACTATCTTTTAACTAACCGAGGCATTAACTCCCCGAGGAGTTTACATTAAATATGTTTGTAAAGAATAGTTGTTACAATTGGCGATTTTAATATGCAAATTTTTTGGGTAAATTATGACATATCAAGAAATTCCTTAAATAGAACAGAGATTTGAAGAATGTTAAAGATTTAGCTGTACATATGGATTTTAAGCTTTCACGTAATTAATTGCCATATAAAACTGCCATTGCTGTTAATGGCCATTGTCATCTGTTGCATCAGCAAGCAAAATTTTGGGATTTATAATTCTATAAAGTGTTCATTTTACAAATAAAGAAACACTTAATGAGTTATATCATTCCTTGTTTTAGGTCTAGATTAGAAACTCCATCTGTCATATGGAACCCAAAATACATAACTTATCAGGAAGCAATCGAAAACATTTTAGGCTACCCGGTACCTAATTTTAGAAGCAGAAGTAGGCTCCTGTTTAATTTACCATACAAACAAACAACAGCACATTTTGATAAAAAATTCAAACGAATGAAGCATAGTTGAAATTTATTTAAACATGGTTGTCAGAATTTAGATATATTTCATGACTCACTAAAAGTTTTAAATTTAATTGCAAGCCTTTCTGAATACAAAAAAAATTGTTTAATGACTGATTGTTAGTTCCTTTGGTTGTTCAGTTTGTTATTGGTATTGTTCTGCTAATAAATTGTTGAGTTTCTATACAGTTTTAACTTTTCAGAATAGCCTATCTAATTTATTTATTTACTGTTTGCATTTATTACTATTATTTAATAGTTCGTATTTATCAAGTATGACTAGGGGTCGCCCACTGGTCGAAATTCGGCCAAAAACTCTATTCATCCTCAGTCAATTAGATTCAAAAGGTTTTATAACTAAAACATCTGTTCTTCCTGGTTTGCTAGCTTTATTGGCCTAACATGGTTTTAACCTAAAGCCGAAATAAAGAAAAAAAATTATTATTACAGCTGTCTAATGGTTCAATGAATTATCCTTCTCCCATAAGATTAACATTGAATCTTTGAAAGTCCATAGGGCGTTGCCCTGAAGGCCGATGTAAATTATAATGCTATTCTGATCATCTACAGGACACTACCTTTCTAACGGGATGCGCTACTTTCTCGTGCTGTGCATACAAGCTGAGAAAAAAGGAGGAAATGAAACATGCTCGCGTATTAATATATAGATTATGATTGTGGTAATTGTATCTACAAATGTATGGGAAGATTTATATTACTATCCTTGTACTGGTGGTGTAGTCTTGTAATGTTGCATACTAATACTATTTTTCATAGTTTATTTCATGTATTGTTTTCCATCATGTAGGCCTAATAATAGAGGTTCACCCATCAAAAATAACCGTCTCTAAATGTGTTAAATTTATTTTTACTGACTTGTTTTATGATTGTAGCCATGATTAGGAATTGCAACAACCATACAATTAATATATTGCATTATTAATATTGTGTAATATATTACACAATATTAATTATTGCACAATTAATTATTGTGTAATATATTACATGTGTAAAAACTGTTGTCTGTTTGTTCATAAAATAAATTTTGATCAGCATTAGTGTTAAATTTAAAATTTAATAGATGGATCACCTGGGGCCTGTTTCATAAAACTACTAGACTAGTATTACTAATCCCTGAACTGGTATTACTAGTGAATTTTACAAGTCTGTGTTTCATAAACTTACGAGGGTAAAATAATAGTTACTAGTGTAGGGACTAGTAATACTAGTGGTTTTTACCAGTGTAGACTAGTTTTTGTTTCATAAAACTGTACACTAGTATTTTAGACTAGTAAATACCAGTGAATTTCTAACAACCTCTATACGCCCGTAAACTAGTAGACATTTTCTACTAATGTTTTGTTATTCCCAATTTTAGGGATTTTTAAAATCCTTCTTCAATGTTTTGACAAAATTATTTTGTGGATTATTTTTAAAGCATCGATGAACTATTTCAGGATTTAATTATAGGGAAATAAAAATAATAAAAACATAAAAACTAAATTTATGTCAATTAAAAGTACATCTTAAGTTTTAAAAATTGGAAAAAGGTCAGGTATTATTTTATTCTCAGTATTAATTTTAGCGCACAAAATATAATTATAGTGATATTGTCTATTTAAGCTTCACATTGTCAAGCATTTTTGTGTTTTATGTTATTATTTACTTCCTTTATTATTGCATTGCCATTATTTTAAAGGGTTGGTATTAGACCTAAAATCATCGCTTGTTGAATCAAACAGGCCAAGTACTGTAGTTCTAAACAATAATAATTTAATAAAACATTTTCTTTCATATTTTAAAAATATTTCAACAAAAGTAATTTAAATAGATACATAGACATTATATGTTATATTGTTGAATATTTATAAAAAATTGTATTTTTTGCAGTTGGATATTATATTTTTTAGACATAGGGTTGTTCTACGATACCAGTTTCCTATATAAGCACAGATAAACGAATAAGCTGATAAAGGTAACACTGGGAAATGTCAGGCTAACAATGCTCTTTATGTTATGGGGGTATAATTTTTTCCTCAAAATACTATATTGGGCTATACGAATAAGCTGATAAAGGTAACACTGGGAAATGTCAGGCTAACAATGCTCTTTATGTTATGGGGGTATAATTTTTTTCCTCAAAATACTATATTGGGCTATATCGAAGTCCTGTATATAATTAGTGACTTACTTTTACTACCAAATAATATTTCAAAACTACTTAATAATGGCATTAAAATAGTATTGACTGTAATTGAATAATTTTCTGTGGGTAGGCTTAACCTTAAAAAAAAACTTTATACGTACTTTTGATTTAACTGACAAATATTTGGAGTTCAAGTGAGTTTTATTCCAGCACAAATATAAAATCCTTACTCTATGCAGACTTCATTGTCTGAAAAAAGGTCAAAATGATCGACTAGCATTTTTAATATTTATATATTTCTCAATTTATTTCACCTTACTGTATTACTTTAGATGTTTAACATGTGAAACATAAAAATAGTATTTGAATGGTTAAATTTAATTAGTTTAAATAATAACTTATAGAAATATAATTATTGCAAATTAAGATAGAAAAGGTATGATCGTAAATACAACCTATAAAATCGTTAATTTATTTTAAAAGTCCTTATAATAATATTAATTTTGGCAAAAACTTGACAAATCTGTCATTTCTTGTAGCCTACGTACAATTCAAGAGGTTTATCTAGTTTATTTTCTTTGCTTTTCTTTTATAACTTGCCGATTTAATTTATACAAAAATCAAAAATATAAAAAATCATTTTCTATTTATATACTCAATAAATAACTTAAAAACTAAAAGAATATATTAGAGGTTGAAAAAACAAACAAAAAACATGAGTTAAGTGCGTAGTCGCATGAACAGAGTGTAGCGGCACGGCGCGGCGGCGGCGGTGGCCACGTGGTAGCCAAAGTAAACAATGAAAACTTAGCACATTAAAAACTTTGTTGTACATTTAATAGGGTAATATATATTAATTAAAAATGAATATTTCGTGGTTTTTGAGTACTTATTTAGTTATAAAAACATCCCAAAATGTGTATTGGTTTTAAAAAATTTTTTTGTCCTATGTTAAACGGTAAAAACCCCGTAATTGAGGTTATGTCAACAATGCCAGAGCAGGCGATCAGCTGCGTCAGCTGACTGTAAATTTGATCACGTGACTTGTAAAAACCACTAGTATTTACAAGTGTCTGGAAAATGTTTATGAAACAGAAATGATTAGTACTGGTGAAATAAACACTAGTAAATATAATAACTTGTAAACTAGTAGTTTTATGAAACAGGCCCCTGCAGGGCCGGATTTAGGATTTTGCCGCCTGTAGGCTATCCATTTTCTGCCGCCCCCTCCCACTACTTAGGGACAGACACATACATAGTTTTCATTGTCACTCATAGGAGCATACTCCCTAAAAATACGCCACGGCAACAGATTACATCTATGACTCAATATACCAAAAACTATGTCAAGTACCAAAAACATTTATGACATAACATCTGTGTATTCTTTAATTGAATAATTATTTAAACCAGGAATCATAACACAAATTATCAGAAAGTAACTTTACAGGATTACTTTACAGAAAGTAACTCTACAACAGTCGACAGGCAAGGCAGTGTAGACGCAACTGTCAGCCCAATGATAATGTTGGTTCTGTTACAAGCTACAAAACATAGTTCAGACGACTTTAAACTAAACTGAAATTGGAATTAAAGAGAATTTTGTTCAATTTAAACAATTGATAAATTTTCGTAGGTCTGCAACTTTCTGTGTGAGTAAACTTAAAACTTACGAAAAAATAAATAATAGGACTCTAATTATAGCAAATACGATTCACCACTTGACAAAAGTAAAGAATTGCCAACAGTCATGACGAATTATGTCAGTCAGGCACCGCCATGACAAATTATGTCTTAAAATAAAACTTAATACAAAATAAATTAATACTCCATAAGTTGCCTACCAAATATTTTGATCATAGAGCTAATAATGAGAGTCTATATTGACAACTTTTTTTATCGAAAAAAACATTAGAGGTTTGAAAGGTTTCTTGTGACAGCGTCACAGTCTAACATCATAGAGTAAGCATACCTACCTAACATCATCAGTTGTGACACTCTAACGTGAAAAGTCTCTGGTAGAAGAAGCTAGTGGTCCCTGGTGTGTAAACTCAAAACTAGTTTTTTTACTGTTGATTGTGATGTTGGCGGAAGTTTGTTTGTTTCGCGGAACTTCTACACCTGGCAAGTAGTTAAATTTCTCGTTCCATTCATAAAAAATTACTTTTTTCATGAGAGAATTTATTTTATAAATCAATACCATACGTTTGCTCTATTTTGTGGCCAATCCATTCATGAATCCATTAAAATTTTTTAAAAAGGAAATCACTAGTATCGAATGTAAACGCTGGGAGCACTAGTATAGTTCCCTCTTTCTGGGCCTATACAAACTGCTAGTGTCGTTACAATTACACTACATGAAGAATGTGCTACAAAATTATGTAGGGTAAATTCGTATGAAAAGAATAAACGCATTTCCGTTTCCTCAAATGACTACACTTCCAATCAGAATGATGGGCTTAAAGAAGTTTCTGTTATAAAATGAGTAAAAATATTTTAAATTTTTTGTAAATTGCCAAAGTGCCGCCCTTAAAATTTTGCCGCTATAGGCTCCAGCCTTTTCAGCCTATTTAGAAATACGGCCCTGGGCCCCTGGAGTAGTAAACAATTATATAACATTGTGAAGAAGACGTGGACTTTTTTCTGTGCTGTTTGAAAGTAATCTATCCACCATAAACTGTTAATTATGATAGATAGTTGTGCTTCTATTTAATTTGTATTTTACTATTTTAAAGAAAGAAAATTAATGAATAAACACATAAATAGAACTCTCTAGCATGAGATCGTAGAGCACATTCACATAAATAGGTAATTGGAAGAGGTTAGTTTGTGGTGTGGTTAGAAGGTGGTATGTACATTATGTACAATTTATCCATAGTTTGGAGCCACTTAAAAATAAACCATTTTTTCCACCGAGGGCATCTAGGCCTGTCTCGCGCCATTACAGGACTGCGTTTTAAGCCTAGACATACATCATTGCTTACAATTTTATGACCATATTGGCACCCCAAAAATAATTCAATATTTTCCATTTTGTTATTAGAAAATTTTTCCTTTCCTAAAAAAAGGAAGGTGTCAATTATAATATTTTCAACCATTAAATATTACCGATCCTAAAATTTAGCAATGTGCTTCATGTACTAGGTAAACTCAGGATGAGCAGAGGGTAAAAGCAGAACTATCTCCCACCATGATTCAGCAGCAACAAATTAGAGAAGGCAGGTTGATTCCTTTACACAGTCTTCTATGTTCAAAGTTCAACTGGGGCATGTGCCGATTGAAGAAAATTTGTTTTTCTTCTCTAACGCCTTCAATGTTTTTACACAAAATGTTTAACTCTCACGTTTGACGGGGCTTTAGCAATTGCAGGCGCACCTTTGCATGGTTCAATTTGGAATTACATGTTTTATATACACTACTTTATAGATATGACAAAATCATAAACTTGTAAACAAATAAGAAATAAAGTATTAGTTTAACTAGGGTTACCTTCAAACATTCGCGTAATTTGATGAGCGAACTGAAATTGTAACAATTACGTACCGGCATGTTTATAACTTTCAAAATTATTGTCATCATTATGAGAATAAGCAAGTTTTAATGACCTTGGTATAAACAATTGATCAGACCTGTCAACCTGAAAAGATGCCGATGAGGGAGTTTTCCTAACCTTATCTTGTAAAAATGCGTCAGAATGCGTGAGATGATGTTGAAAAATACATAGTCTTTAGTAAAAAAGTCGTTTTTATGTCATAATTACTAATGTTACTATCAACAATGTGTAAACATATTATCAATCATGTAATTGCAAATCATATTTTACCTTAGTTTTGAGAGAAATTAGACGAAACAAAATAAATCTTCCAAGGAAATAAACCGGCTGGTAAATAATACACGCTGTACCATACAATCTTTAGCCCTCGATAGGACAGGCTATTGGCGTTTGATGTTCTATTACAAACTCCAATTTTTAATGGAAAAGCTGATCACAGCACTCAACAATTAGCCTGTCCAGGGCCATAGTTGACATCTCCATAAAACAAGCAGAAGCTCTCTAATTGGTTCAGGAAACCGTGTTTTGTGTAAAATTTTACATATCAACCAAATATGATGGAATGCAATAATATGATGATAGTGCAGCACTATCATCATATTATTGCATTTCAAAATACCAATCGAGAAGGCTGTTTGGATTTTAGTGTCGTGTTTCTACCAAGAGCGCCTCTGTTAGGCTTAGTTTACGTGATTAAGAACGGATAGCTTTAGTTGCATTGAGCAACAATGCGTGAGTTTGCGGGTGCTTGTCGTTAGAGCGTGAGTCGACGATTAAATGCGTGAGTCTCGCGCATTTTGCGTGAGAGTTGACAGGTCTGAATTGATAGAAATGTTAAACTATCTTTACTCAATGTAGCAGAAAACATATCATTTGGTCAGTTTTGGTTTTGAATAATCACCTGACCGGGAAAAACAATGATCTAAATCCCTCCATCCCATACTCTAATACAAGGAAGGTTTGTATGTATGCTTGCAAAACGGATTACAAAAATCCCATACTCTAATACGGGGAAGGTTTGTATATACTTGTATGAATGCTTAAAAACGCATCTCGAAAACGACTCTAACGATTTTCTTTAAACTTAGGAAATAATTTAGTTTCGGCTCTAAAAAAACATTTATACAGGTCTCTCTATCTCACGAAAAATCTAATTTCATTGTAATACCTAATAGAAATTTAAGAATTTTAACATTGGCCTTATAGTTTGCCATGGTAGCAACGAAAAAACAAACAGATGTAAACAATAAACAAGACAAGAAAAGTGGCTGCACAGTTAAACATATGGTAATGTATAGGTACAGCCACTTGCTACAGTAACAATATATGGGTTCTATAATAATGGCCAGTTACTAAGTGACACTATAATAAAAACAACTATCAGTTTTTGAATCTTACTTTCTGCTGGTGTCTGTGATTGTTTAGTGTAATGTACATGGTGTTTCCGAACAACCTATAAATATTTTGTATTTGTGTTCCCTAGGTCAAGACAGTAAAAAAATGTCGTATAAACATAAGTCCTAAAATGCTTTGTCTGGCCGCTAGCCGCCATTTTGTTTTTACACATAATAATTTTTATTTACGTGACGGTTTGTTGTATTAAATTCATATTTGGCATGGACCTTTATGACACCAATGTCAATTTTCAGAAAAAAATTATTCTTGTCCAATGAGTAATTTCAAAATGGCAGCCATTAGAAATTTTTTAAACTCAAATATCTCAAAATCGGTAAATGTTATCAAACTACTATAAATTGCAAAAAAGATGAAAAATTAAATTATGTAACCAATGGTACCAAGGTTGTAAGGATATGACAACAAATAATGGAGTTATTTAAATTTTTCTTCTAAAGTAACCTAAATTGCATGCATTTTAATGGAAAATCAACTATTTTATGCATAAAAATGGCAATAACTCCGTTATCTGTTGTTCAATCCTTATAATCTTGGTATCATTATTTAGATAATTTTATTTTCTAACTTTTGTGACTCTTGTAAAATTTTTATAAAATTTACTGGTTTTGAGATATTTGAGTTTAAAAATTTAAAACGGCCGCGATTTTGAAAATACACATCTGACAAAAATAACTTTTTTCCTAAACATGGACATTGGTGTCATAAAGTTTCATGCCAAATATGAACTCAATACAACAAACCGTCAATGAAATAAAAATTATTAGGTGTAAAAAACAAAACGGCGGCTAGCGGCTTAACAAAGCATTTTAGGACATATGTTTATGTGATTTTTTACTGTCTCGACCTAAGGAACATATATACAAAATATTTCCAGGTTTCATTTTAAGATCTTTAATAATAAAAAATACTCAATTATTGAGTAATTTTATTTTCAGTATTTGGTAGCAATGAAAACTGCATTGTTCATTCTGTGGAGTGAAAAGTTCATCACGTGAGGTAGAAAGTGTCTTTTGTTTATACACGCGTGGAGTCAAAAGTGTTTCACCATCAATCCGAGGACACTTTTAACCTCGCACTTTTGCCTCCATACCGTGCCGTTGATTGTGTCTATGCTCGATAATTTGGAGGGAAAAGTGTCTATGCATATATCTATATATATATATATATATATATAGAAGTTTTCACAGCGTATCGGCGTCATGCCCAGTTTATACCGTGACGTCGTTAGTAGGTGATTTTGCAATTATATTTTACGGGAGTTTTTAAGTATACCGTCTATCGGCGTCACATAAGGTTGGTGGTATAAATCATTGCTACTACTCCCAAACAACTAACTACACGATGGTTTTACATCATTTTTTGGTCAATATTAAATATTTTCTACAAGGTTATGTGATACTAATTTGTATATTACTACTCTGTAACTAATTATTAAACCAACTACCGGTTAAGTGTTAGTCAACGTTCAAACGGAATAAAATGACCTTGAAATACGCTTGTGTTTATAAAAAAAATTACAACTTTGAACCATCGTAAAACCTTTTTTTTGACCTAATGCAAAGAAATGAAAACAAAAATATAGGAAAGTCTTTCAATTCGTGCTCTATGACAATGACTTTATTTCATCTCAATTGGCTCTCTGTTATTTTTACGAAGAACCAATATTTCAGTTCTAAATTTAAATTTAAACAAAACAAAATATAAAATGTGACAATTTATTACATTAAACGATGTCTAAACTCTTTATCTAATGTCTTCTTTGTTTTTAACTTCGGATGCAATCCTTGACAAACTCAAACGATATCAAATGAATATATTAATACAAACCTTTATCAATCAACGCTTTTGGTGTTCAATTTATCCTATACTCTTATACGAGCAATGTTTGCTTGTTTGCTTGCTTGCTTGCTTGCACAATTATCTCAAAAACGGCTCCGACGATTTCCTTCAAATTTTGGAATATGGGGGTTTTTGGCCACCAGAAATCGATTGGAGCTGGTCCCATAGCTGGGAAAAATCCGGTTTTCGCGCTAGAGCCCTTCAAAGATCCATGTTATCCTTATGGAATTTTTTTAACTGAACAAAAATCAGCTGATAACTGTAGATAAAATAAACCAATGTGTTACATCTTTAACCTGTGGTTTTAGGAAAATCATACCAATGTGCAGCAAACCTTCCGCCTGGCGAGTGAGCGGAGCGAACGAGCTTTGTGTGAGAAACGAAAGTAATAATTTTACCGAGCTTAAGCTCGGTCCCCCTGGTACTCAATATAAAGATTAAAATATTTGATTATTTGGTCAGGAATAATACCATATGATGACTTTTATCTAAGTCCTTAATTCTTTGCTTCCTGTACTACCTATTAACAATTTCAGCGCGGACAGCACGCCTGCTTGAGTAGCCAGGTTACGGGTTAAGACGGCACGGCCGCCGGCGCCGGCAGCGATGATGTGTTAAAATATGGTTGAAGCCAAGTTGCAGCAACCTCAATATAAAGTTTCAAAGCATTTTGGAGTAATAAGTTCAATAATATAGTTTACAAGGATATTACAATCACTGTTTTAATAATTATAATACGTCTTTATTAATATATAGTGAGAGGGTAGGGATGCTCTAATAAATCAATTGTTTTCAGCATATTATATTTACTCTTGTAGGCTTGCCTGTGTTAATGCGTACATTATGAATATGCATTTGGTAACATATCTTAGGAGTCATTTTCACCCTTGTAAAATACTGAAAACATGCCTCCGCAATCCCCTGTTTCGGACGGTGTTTTTGGATATTTATTGATAAAATTTATGTTTTATTGTAGATTAAGGTTAGATCTAGGTTCCTCATACCTAATATATGAGTAGAAATTAATGGTATAAGTACAAAAAAATTAAAAATAAGGAAAAACGAGTTACTTTGCGACGTCACAGAGGGTAATATTTATAGGAGTTTCAAAATGTTGAGGTAATAGGGATCTAATATAACTATTCAACTGAACACTTACCAATTTTAAAGAATATCGGTTGAAAGACTGCGTCCGAAACAGGGGAATAAAATACCATGTTTTGCATAAAAGTCGTATGGTTAACATTGTTACTGCGCAACAACGGTGAAGATGAAACCTGACGATTTTTGTCTGAACTCGCATTGGCTTTAACAAAAGAACCACATTTTCAAATTCGGTATTTGTATTAAATTAAATATAAAATATAAAAAATTTAATAATTTATGTAAAAGGGAGATAAAAAGTATAAACAAAACTATAAGTTGAATAAAGTTTTGACTTTATATCGTAATAAAAAAGTATTAGAATATTTTTTAACTTTAGAGTAATGGTATAATTTTGTTCCTTATTTGATCTAGATTAGAATATCTTGTCGAATAACCTTTGATCTAAAAGGCAGGAGATAAGTGAAGGATGTCACATTTCAATAATTTTATCGTATTGAAACTTGTGCTGAAAATCGGCCGCAAGTTGTTCCTTGACTTTGGTGGTGGGGAGAAGTATGCAGGCCAGTCAGTTTTCGTAGGCCCCGCTCGAGCCTCCGAATGGGACGATGGAACTCATATAACTCATTGAAGATACCTTATAAGATCCCAAAATGGATATAATTTTAAAAAAAAAGTTACGCAGTAACTTTTTTACGCAAATATACCTTATGGCTTGAAAACGCAAAACTTTAAGAGTCGCAAAAATTAATTTAAAGCTGGCAATAAATGCAGTTTATTTTTGTATAACTTACTACTTTCACTAAATCTTAACCTGGATTCCAATAAATAAGCTGTGTAAACCGCTTATTTGTCCGTTCGTCAAAAAAAAATTCACCAGGATGGCAGTTTTATAAGAACATTATTATACCATGAAATGTGATACATGAGGTTTCTTTAGAGGTTCTGACGGTATTCTGAAAATTTTAAATGATGAAAACGGTATTCCAATTGTCTGGGAGGAGCTTTCTACTAGTTCATTGTTACGCTCATTCGTCGAATAACCGAAAGGAATGAACACACTTGAAATCTACCTGATGGAAGCGGTTTGGTGGCTGCAGAACCAATGCATGGATACTTTTGTAAATATGTTTTATAAAACGTTCAACAATGTATAGTGTAAAATGTAAGGATATTTTTCATACAAATTCTAAGTTTGAATCATAACCGTATCCATTCTAGCACAACACACCCAAATTACTTTATAGGCCTTATAGTATGTGTTTATATTATATGGTTTATTCGTCGGTGACTACCTACCCTGGCAACATTTAAGTAGTAAATCGGAATACAGTAGTAAATCGGCCAAGTCACCTTGAGAAAAATCAAATATCAAACGGAAATCATCGTCCCATCAAACAATCTATAAAAAAAATATTTTAAGTAATCTCGTTTATTATTACCATTAAACTTATGTTATTTATTGATGAAAGTGGGGTGCATAAGTAGGTATGTTGCCATGGGAATGTTGAAACATAATATTACTCAAGCATCACCTACGAGTAAAATTAATTTAATAGTAGTTTTATGCAATTATTGTATTATGAGAGCGTAACTTACTAGTGACATGTAAGTTAGAGCACGAGCGAATGGAGTGTTCTAAATATTTCACGAGTATCAATAGATTCTAGGGGCCATGGATAAATAGGATGGACACAAAATGGCCAGGATCCGTTCGTAGTTTCATCCCTTGCACTTAAAATACAATTTTCATTGTATATAATTGTAAATTAATGATATTAAATTAAAACAATCGATCTAACATTGGAGTATGTACAATGTATACATAAAGTGTTCATTTAAATTTTTATTTTCATTACGATCTCATATTATTTGGAATGAGATTTGACAGGGAGAAAACAATTTAGAAATATAGCTTATGAAACAACAGTCAACTCCAGAGGGGAGGAGCCCGACCGACCGGCCACGGCCACATTCCTGGGTTCCCCGGGGGATGAGCGCTAGTTCCTAGAACTGGCGAGTTTGTATGTTTTGAAGGCCCCGATTTTCTACCGATCAGGGAACTGGCGAATTTGAATCTTTTCATCGACCCTCTAACCACTGGCGAATTTGTATCTGGCCAGGATGGCAGTTTCCGTTGTGGGATTAGCGAACCCTTTTAAGGAATAAAATTTGGATCGCCGTTTCGGCGCGCCGTTCTAAACAAGGGGACCCTTCTTAAATTTGACAACTTCCAATGAAATATTTTTAAACATGGAAAATACAACACAAGCTACACAGAATTTGCGGCAAGCAGGATGTTCGGATTATTTATTTATGGAATTTTGTAGATTTCCAAACATAACTGTACAATGCCTATGAACTTTCCTTCAACGCTAAGTTTATGCAGAAAAACCTTACAATCTGACTTAGATGTTTTTATTTATAAGTAAAGTCCTAACGATTAAGAAATAAACCAAATTTATTCAACAGTAAAATACAACATATTACAAAGTACTTATACCTAAATAGTCATACATAAGTCACAATACGTATAGTAATAGTATTTCTACTCTTATTTCGCGACAGAAGTTAAAATATTTAACTTCCTATACCTACTGTAATAATATTAGAGCGAGCTCATTCGATTCAATAATTTTGTACATTGCAACTCCACCTTCCTGCAATAAATGTAAGTATATTTAAAACGGTAGTACATAAAGTTTGCTGTTTGCAGTAAAATAAATACTTTAATACAATTTTAAGTACTGCATTATGTTGTACACTTTTTGAAACATATGCTATTGATTTAATTCATAATATCAGATTAATTAAATAAATAAAATTATCGGTCAGTCTATTATGACCATAAAAACAATATGGTAACTTTAAAATACAATGAAACGATTTTTGTAAACGAAAATACGTCTGAATATGAATATCTGATATTTATTTTTATTCCTATAAAATATTAGCTCAAAATAGGCCTATTCATGTGATGCGGAATCAGAATCCTCAAAACAAACTTTTCATCATACCATTGCGATAAACGTTGTTTTCGGAACGGTCAGCTGTGATCGAAACTAGTTGATTCCCGGTGGGTTGGATAAACTTGTTGGTAAACAATGTTTTCGGGACTAGTCCTCGAAACAGTGGTTTTCGGGACTAGGCCGGAAAAAACTTTCAATGTTTGACACCACTAGCGCTACTATTCTGCTTACAGTAACTTAAACCTCGTTGACTCCAATATATAAATGTCAAACAGCTGATTGTTTAGTTGTAAATAGTTCAAATACAAGATAAACAAATAACAGCGTAAGAGGGGGTATTTAGGTTAAAATTTATAAATTTTTATCCAAACTGTATATTTATTAAAGGTGGTATGATGAAAAGTACTGTTCGTAACTCGTTCGAAAGTGATATATCGGTGCTCGATCGAATTCAAGTACTCGGCTTCGCCTCGTACTTGAAACTCGATCTTGCACCGATAACGACCACTTTCCGGACTAGTGACGAAATATACTATTAAAGCCCCACGCATGTTGTTATTTGAACTGAAATACCATTATTTTATTCATATGTTTTAAAAGCGATGTGTTGTATTTGTGGTTTATAAATCTTTCATATAAACATTTAAGAGTGTTTTTATAGTTTATAGGTGTATCGTTAGTTACTGATGTAAGATTAATAGTCTGTTTACCATGCTACAAAGTGAATTAAAACCAACAAGCAAGGCTCGGTCAACCCGGTACTTTGTATTTAAAGCGTCATGGCCGGTTTAAATAATTAGGCCAGTACCAACGGTTACATGCTCAGTTTGAAGGATATGTTAAGTTGTTTGAGAATAAAGTAAAAAAAAATATTAGGCATTTAACCACCTATCTCTTAGCATTAAACGTATATAAAGTCAGGGTTTTAATAAACATACAAATCTGTCACCTTTTAGTTGAAAAATACTTATATGACCATATAGTTCTTCTAATGTTAATAATAATGTTATATTTTTATAAAATAGTTTATCTCTTGGTAATTCTATAATAACTCTTTTTAATTCATTTTATAATTTTAATCGATCGCAGTTATTTATTTTCTTTCGCTACATAATTGTTTAAAGCATGATAATATGAGTGGAAACAATTCTAGCGAGGTCTGGGATAAATGCTACTTAAAGCGGTATTTTTGACAATAACAGTGTGACGATACCTAATTTATTTTTTCGATTGTAGTTTAACATTAAAATTCACAAGATAGGCCAATTAATTAATTGTAGGGGGCGACAATCAAAACCTCGCCTCGGGCGCATTTTACCCTCAGGGCGGCCCTGTTTAATAAAAAATATTACAGTGTAATTGCTCAAATATTTCCGCCAACAACAGACTTCGGATGAACAGATCCGCGGAGGACAATCTACCCGTATAGAATGGACCTTAAGGTGCTTATAGAAGGGGAAAGTAGAGATGGCAAGTTGATGGCTGCAAGTACTTGCCTGTTGCACTTACCACAAATTTTACTGTGGTAAATTGCTGTCCCATGCACGAGGGAAAATTATAGGTGTGTCCATAATGTCGCCAGGAAATGAGAAATAACATAAAACTTCCTCCATAAGAATAGCATGAGGATTCGAAAAACGTCTGCTTTGTGTTCATTAGAACATGTGATTGTTTCGATTTTAAAAAGAGAGCCAGGTATAAGACAATGAGTGAAGAAGATCTTATATTATAGAAATCATCGATAGTGTCAATAATGTAATAAAATGTTGTTTTTTTTAGTCGAATGACTAAAATCCACTAGTAGTGTTACAACAATCTTTATTAAGACTTATTAAAACAAATACAAATTATTAAAACTTGACATCTGATTCTTACATCACTTTTTAAATGTAAAATAAACGTTTAAATATAGCTTATGAATGCAAATAAACAATAAAATTATGTTTACTCATGAGACGGATACAATGAGTGATGAGTTATGGATTAACAGAAGCTTTTTATGTTTGCACTAAAGCATGGGTTTTAATTTGATTTTGAAACTAACATAAAATAATTAAATTGAATGAGAAATATTGATTCAAATGTATGTGGCATTCATTAAAGTATTGGTATTCTAAAAAATTACCCGATATATTTTTTTGGTGTTTTAGAAATTGTGGAATGACAGGATTGATAAGTTAAAATTAAAGATGTTTGTTACAAAGACTAGAGAAAACAGCAACCTGCCAAAAACCTTCCAAATGAATAGAGAGTACGGGGAAAATACTCCTTAAAATTTATATGGATTAAAACAGTTAACTTTATTTTGACAAAAAAATTAAAAACCGTTAAAAAACGCCCTTGGAATGAATGTGGATTAGGACCAGCATGCAAGATTTAATCAAAATTGGGCCATTGGAGCCTTAGACTGACTAGAGTTTTGAAAGCACAAAGAGGACTCTAGCTGTTATTTACTAGAAATGTCTCGAATTCCAGGGGGTGTTGAATACACATTAATTAATACACAAGTGTATTCATTGGTGTATGTGAAAAGGCGAATTTTCTAACAGTTGGCAGCAGGATGAGACTACCTAGACGATGCAAATTATGTAAGGGAATTAGGTGATTATTCAGAATATTTTACAGGAGGTTTGCATACGGCGCAAATCATTAAAAACCCCCCAGAGTAGTCCCAGGTTTGACACGGCGAGGACGGCAATATTACAAACAAAGGATTGAGGTTTGACACCCCCGTGATTTGTTTATGGCACCAAACGACAAAGCTTTTTCACCGATGATGACTCATGGACATCCCAGGTCTTAGACCTGTGTTAGTCTGGAGGCTCGTTTTTATACAAGTTTATTAGCGCTACGCTTTGTGTCGACACGGACCCGCACCCGCCGCTTGTTGCCACCATCATAAAAGTGTCATGTTTTCCAAATACAGGGACGTCAGAAGTGTGGGAGATTCACCACCATGAGGAAAGTTTTAACTTAATCTAAAACATGTAAAATACATCTAGCACTCGGGTTGCTGACATAGATTCAAAAGTCCATTAAAAACTAAATACTGTATGTAGACACCATGATAGTGCCAGATAACGTCATTTTTATGTTTAATAGAAATAACTACATTTAATCGTAATGCAGTGGCGGTCTTTGGCAAACAGCAATTTCAGACCATTTCACTCGAGTATGCTTGTTACTCGAAATCGAGCAACTTAATTTGAACTATGGCATGCCATTGCTAAAACTTTTATTGTTTTCTATATCAGTGACATCCCACCAATCCAGTACTATAATTATCATGGAGGCAAATCATGAACATGAAACATTGTTTAAACGAACAGTAAGTACACACAGACACACACATACACTAATACACTAATTTTCTGTTTTCCTTACGAATAAACTTGCGTTCAATATGTTCATTGTGAAAAGTACTGTCAAACACTCTAAAAATCACTTTTTGATTTAACATCATTTTTTAATCGATATTATTTGATACACAGGATTATTCTGATGTAGGACAGTGTAACCTGCAGTTGTTAAGCTGTAAAGTTAATTAAAATAAGGAGTAGAATACTTAACTTTAACCTCGTTCGGCTTTTTAATATCAATTTTTTCATAATTTTCAACACGTTATCATATTTCAAGCAGGAAAAATTTATAAATCCACCATAAATGACGTAGCGTTTAGAGTTTACCGTATGTCTAAAAACTCATTAATAAAATAGATTGCATGCAGAAAAATACTATACTACGAACTGACTAAAACTGCGTTAATGAGGCTATTTGTTAAACCTATTTTGCAGGACACTTCATTGTTTGGTAACGTTCACAAACCCACTTGACTTTACCGCACTTAAACGCACTTTTTTGTAAACTTAACCCCATCGGCCATCAGGACATTTTTGCCCCTTTGGCTTAAAACTCATAGAACGGTTACCATCCGCTATGCTTGACACCTTGAAATGAATTACTGTTTTGGAATTAACGCCAGCTACTTTTAAACCCCCACCCTCACCCTTTCCTAGGTTGAGAAATCTTAGGCCGGTATTACACTATCTTAGTTATATATCATAAATCTTTTATTATATATCTTTGATCAAAAATATAACAGTGTAATGAGTCGAATATTACAATAGTTCACCTATATAATATGTCTATGATCATATATACTGCTACAGAAAACATTTTTTTAATTAATTTTACAAACAATCTACAAATTTTAATCTTTAAATTATAAAATAATAAAAACCAAAAAAGGTTTTGTTTTCTTCAATTTATAACAAATTAAAATTCTTATAAAGTGTAATTGAGAAACAATCTATATATTAATAGGCAAGCATGTTTCATTTCCTCCTTTTTTCTCAGCTTGTGTGCATCGTAGGAGAAATCCCCGTATACCGTTAGAAAGGTATTGTGCTGTAGATGAGCAGAATCACGTTTTAATTCACATCGGCCCATCTGGCTATGCCCTACAAGCTTTCAAAGTTTCAATGTTAATCTTATGGAAGGAGGATAATTTATTGAATCATAAGACAGCTGTTGTAATAACAAATGCTAGCAAACAAGGAAGAACAGATGTTTCATTTATAAAATATTTTAAAATTATTTTCCTCAAGATTAACTTAATTTTTGGTCGAATTTCGACCAGTGGGCGATCTCTAGTTATAATAATATTTTGTTTCTATCAGAGTTTTATTATGAAATATATGGTACCGTAATCGATCCAGTGGCACGGTCGTGTCACGTCGCCAAGTCCCACAAAACCAAACACACGACGCGTGCCTATATAGACACGAAGCAGAATACGACCAATTTTCACATTTCAAAAAGGCACAAAAAGACAGCAAATAACATTTTTTCGTTTTTCATCCGTTCAACTGGGTCAATGAACACTAAAAATCACTAAGGTTTACTTTAAAAACCCTCAATGAAGTAAAATATATGCGTTCAAAAGTAGCCTAAAAAAAGTCAGAAATGTGGTTTCCTACGCACAACAAACTTTTTAAATTTTTAAGCAAAGCTACAGCCTTTATCACTGATGGGAATCACACGAAACTTTGCAGGAATCTTCGTATTTGTACGTAGTACAAACCTTTGTGTACAAAGATCAAGTTCATTCACTTAAAATATTACAAAATAAAACAAATATGAGATTTCTTAAATCAATTTGTCTACATTTCGTAAATTTATAAGGTAAACAAAGCAGACATTTGACATTTTAATTTTAATTCGTTGTAGAAACCAAGTCAAAACATCTGCTATCATATTCAATGATTTGATCAGCTGATACTGTGTTATATGGAAAATGGTTTACTTAAAATTGTGTTGCCTTTCATCCAAGCCAATAAATTTATTTAAATTATCTGTATGACTGTATTAAAAAATAAAATTTTGTTATCATTAGAAGTGGAGAATTCTTGTTATTCTCACTGTTTTAACTTTGTTGTTACAACAGTGCAATTTTTTTTGGTTAAGTTACAACCCGAAAATTAACAGCAAACTCAATAAAACACACAAAACTAAACCAACTAGGAAAACCTTATCTTCAAAACACTGTTTTAAGAGAAATGTCTTTGTAAATATTGGAAACTCTGGAATGCATAAAAGAAACAAATACATAAAGACATAAAATATTTATCCAAACCAATGATACATGATACGTATAGTGACTATATACGGTGCAAAATACTCGTAAGATTAATCTTTCTCCTTCACCTATACGTCCGTGCATTAGTTGCTATGTTAACTTCTCAGTGATAACTAAATCGATCTTCAAGATTGATGTGTCAAAAAAGGAATGTTGTTATATTTGCCAATTCTTCGTCAAATTAAAAGGCGTAATTTCTCATCGAGCTCTGCCCTATTGCACTTGGAATGTTTGGTTTCGACCAACTCATTTATTGGGCAGGAAATAATCCCGGTAAGCTGCCTCCCTTATGACAGAAAACTGATAGCTTCATAAAAATGCTATTTTTAGGTAGTGTTGATGTGCCAAGCGTTATTGCTGTATCTACCTAGTATTCAGAAAATGTATGGTAAGCCTTCTTAATGTACTCCCTGAAAAATTCTGCTAGCGAAATGTTTGAACTAGAAACTGTTGGCGTTTCATAAATTGCAATGTAGGCTACAGATGTTGCTGCAATGAGTAATTTAAAAATCCCAATATGCTATTATTCGAATTCCGTAGCAATATTGCTTCATCCATTCTTTTGATCAGATGTACAATATTAAATATTTATTGCTTAACTTCCGTTTTAACACTTCACATACTGAACAAAAAACTGCTATGAAGCAGACCTGTAGTAGAAAGCAGTTAATCTTAGGTTGGCTTTACTCAAAGATAGTTCTATGTATTCTGAAAATTACACTACTTGCAGAGTTATTCAGGGAGTAATAGTACCGTACATTTTCTTAACACTGCAGATGAAGCAATAAAATTTGGTACATTAACCCGACACAATCTCATGCATTTAACAATCTTTGTTTTATACTTCCATAAAGAGGAATTCGGAGAAGGGGGTGACCAAGATTAAAGATACCTTCAAATTAATACCTCCATCACTTCCCTTACTAATCACGGTTTTTCATCATGGGCCTATACATTAGTATTTTAATTTCTTGATGCAGCTAAATAGCTAAACTCTACCCTATAAACGACAGCAGTGTTACTCTGTATAAATTCCAGACAAAGGAATACAAACATGGCGTTCCGTCTAACTTTAAAGCTTTTAATTAAATCTGTTTTCCTACTTAAAGATTTTACTGTTGAGAAACCAAAGTGGGTAAATATGATAAAAAATAATGATATCTTAGCCAAAAACACAAAGTGTTGAGGGGTTGCCAAGTCCTAAAAAGATATGATATCAAAATATGATCCAAGTCAATGACTTTGATTTCAGAATAGCTACTCGACAAATTGATTCGATCTTTTAATGCTTGGTAAACATTCTGTAAAACAATATTGTTTTATTTCGAAACCGCACTTGGCCAGCAGATGTATTAGCAAAGTTAGGTCTGTTTAATGATGAGGATATATTACGATGAATGAAAAAGTTCTGAATACGTACAGTTCAATAAAAATAAAAAAAAAAAAATACCATACATCTGCTGGCCAAGTACGGTTTCGAAATAAAACAATATTGTTTTACAGAATGTTTACCAAGCATTAAAAGATCGAATCAATTTGTCGAGTAGCTATTCTGAAACCAAAGTCATTGACTTGGATCATATTTTGATATCATATCTTTTTAGGACTTGGCAACCCCTCAACACTTTGTGTTTTTGGCTATGATACGGAATCACTACGTCACTGATTTGTTATTTATTGTTGTTATTGTTGTCACCTACCTTATTATATTCTAGATTTTTTGCTACCGTTTCCATTACCGGCCTAGGCCGAAAGATTTTGGGCAGGGTCGAGGTGAGCCGATGGTCAATTTGAGATTTGCCTTCAAATCGTTGCTTGTTAGTGTTAATAATGATTACATTTACTGTTTAATACTGTATCAATATTTAAAGTCAACTGAAGAATAAAAATTTGGTATGCCGTATGGATATGCAGTTTTTTGCACGAAAAACATTTGCTAATTTTTCATCAGACTGCATGCTAAACAGCCATTTTCTGGCCCATTAGTCAGTTGGTGTTGAGTTAGTCCGAAAAGGTGGCATTTATTGTAGCCAACGAGGTTAAATAAATAAAAGAGTGCTCAACATATGTTAATTTTTGTCCCCTGTTGATTTGCGCCATGTTACTAAACCCGCTTTTCGCCCTAGTAATAAAAATTACCATTTATACAGGGCTTTTCCCACAGTTTAAATAACAACATACCGTACCTAACACTTCTATATATATAATTCCGTAAGAAAATCGGTCCCCACGAAATATCTCGAGTTAGAAGAAAGATAGGGCAATGTATAATGGCTCATTTTAACGCTTGAGGTCCAAGGACGCAAGGAAAAATACCAGAATTGTCAAAAGTTACCTGGGCTTCGCCCCAATGGACCTTGAAGTTCCAATGTTAATCTTATGGGAAGAAGATTTTTATATCTACACGTGTAATTAAGCATATGTTGAAGTGTTTTATCATAAACTCAGCTGGTTATTGAGCAGATATTTTGAGTTAAGATAACCGCATAGTTATAACTTTTTAAAATTGGCAATGCACTATAAAAAACAGTAATAGTCATGAATGGATTACGGATCCTCAGGAGATTTCATCTTCGTGACCTCATATATGTCATTAAGGAAACAGGAGTAGAATGATTGGTATATTCACCATAACTAAATAAAAAAATTTAAAGTGGTTCAGACGTGGCAAGGTTGATATAATAGTTAATTGCCTTTTCAGTGAATGTTTTAGTTATTGCATTACTGCTTTATATATTGGCTATTTAGAAGATAGAGTTGAAGAGATGAATTGTTTTGTTATGTGTTTGTTTATTTTCCACTACTAATAGTGGATAACCTCCGTATGAGGAATATTTTGTTTTGGTTTTATCAATTCTCACCTTTTTCCCTTACGTAGGCTACGTTGTTGGCAAACAATAGACTCCCGTTAATCCATAGATGGAGAGATTTCCATGTAAATGATAGTGTGCTAAAACTAAGAATGTATCAATCAGTGTTCTATTTCATTGATGAACAGACAAAAATAGACTACAATCAAAGTACGGGGGACATCAGTGGCACGCAGGGTAAGGGGGCATGGGGGCACGGGGGAGACATGGTTGAAAGAAGGGAAACGGTGGGGGCACAGGAAGGCACGGTGGTACGGGAAGGGACGGTGGGGATGGCAGCAAGGGGCCATGGGGAGTACAGGGGGTTTTTGATATGGGGGCACTAGGCGTGGTGGTGGCTCTGGAGACCGGGGGGCATAAGGGGCACGGTGGAGGCGTAGGCAACAAAGCACAGGGACGAGCATGAGGGCACGCAAGCCTGGAGGGTACGTGGTAAGGTTGCATAGGGGACGGGGGCACTCTGGGGAGGCATGGGGATGCACTTTGTCACACGGCGGCGGTGTTGCGGGGGCACAAGGAGCACAAGGGGCGTTGGTGACAAAAGGGGTAGATGGGCATGGAAGCACGGTTGCCACGGGGTGCAACGTCGGGCATGGGGTTTCGGAAACATAGGGTGCCCGGTGGCACGTGGCGGGGGTAGGAAGGCAAATGGGCACTAGGGGCGTCAGTGGGGACCATGGGGATGAACGGTGGGCATGTGGGTACGGGAGTAAAACGTTTGTGTGGGGGCACGGGGGCACGAGGGTTATCGGGGGCACTTGGGTTAGGGGGGCAGGGGGATATAGGATGCACAGGGAGCAATGGTGGACATGGGGCACGGGAGTATGGGGGCATGGGAATGGGGGCACAAGGGGTAGGGCTACTAGAGATGTTGGTGGCACGGTTTGGTTGGGCATGGGGGGCATTGAGGAGGAGTGAGGAACATTGAGTGCATGGGGTCCACGGGGAAGAACTGCGGGCAAGTGGGAACGGGAGAATGGGGACACAGGGTATGAGGGGGCAAGGGGGTACGGGGGCATAGCGGTACAGGAAACACGGTTTGGAGAGGTGAACGGGAGCACAGGGGTCCAGGGGAAGGAGTGTACAGTATTAATGGGCTTATGCTGTATTGAACTATTTTATTTATTTGAGTTTCAAATTCATCATGGACATGTGTAAGGTTAAAACTATATTTACCGCGATCAGTAGTATATAGTTCAATAATTTTTCTTTTTTTCACAAAATAAACTACTGTATTTTAATACAATCGAAATTAGTGGTAGATTACTGATTTGATAATACCAAAAAGTTTAATCAAGATTAGGAAATATTTTATTAGAAACCCCTAACGTATAAATTCACACTACAGCTTGAGAAAAATACAGTAGTACTGCAAGGAGGTGATAAATTGAAACTTAGTCTTCTAGACATCACCATTGTGATTTTTAGGGGCCTTTGCCCCTACAATCCACTAGTATATTTTAATTGAAATTAATTAGTAACAGCGTGGCAGAAAAACATGGGGAAGAGGCCAACGGACTGACCATCGGCGGATCAGCGCACCTCGACCCTGCCCCTCCGAGGGTAGAAGGTAATCCGCTGTGGAATGTCCTGACCATCGGCGCACCTCGACATCTCCCAAGATTTTGACGGCTTAGGCCAAGAAAACAGGTGTATCGTTGGTAGAAGTAAGGGTCGAAAACAGGTGATGTCGAACATTAAACTATCAAGGAGAACATTTTCGTATGTGACTGTTTCACAATAATTATCCTATTATATCCTATTATATTAAACGAGAAAGTTTTGTAGTGGGGTTTGTGGTTCAAAAATTATTTCGCGAAGTACAAGAGCTAGAGCGTTCCGGATGGAAAATAACTATTCTTGGGTACAAAATAATGGTAGTTTAATTCATCAAAACGCTCAAAACGCTCGAACTATTTAGTAAAATCGTTAATAAAAATCATTTTTCTCCATAAGAAAAGCATTGGAGCGATCACCTGATTATAAAATTTTTTCCGAAACGTAAGTCCCATGTTTTAACCATGTAGCCAGTTTGTGTATTAAAAACGAGAAAATTTCTTAGTTGTGTTGGGGGTTGGGCATAATCTTCAAAAGCACGAGTGGAAACCCAATATTGAGCGATAAATTCTAGGGTATAAATAACAGGTAGTTTAATTCATCAAAACACGAAAAAGCTTGGATTACATAGTAAGATAATGAATCAAATTTTTGCCCTTAAGAAAAATATAGGTGCAAATCATATCATTATAATAAAATGAAATGCTTTAAAGTCAATTGAAACAATAACAATGTTTATGACAATCGTCAGAAAATCAAACTAAGGTTAGTTTGTTACATAAAAACTTAACCTCAAAAAACTCTTCATGTTTATACAATGAGACTTTTGTTAAAACAGTTTTTATAACATTCTTAAAATTAGCTCTAGATACATTTCTTATGTTAACAGGCAAAGCATTATATTTTTTATGCCTTGATAGCAAAGGCTATTTTCAGTGGTTGAAAACATGCACCTTGACGTGGAAATATTACCTCTAAACCTTGTGGAGTAGCTGTGAACATTTGATATTTTGGTTAAATTTGGCAGATTGTCCTTGACAAAAAGCATGACATAACAAACAATGATGGTAAGTATTTTAAGAGCAATCAAGAGTGGCTTGCAATGTGTTTGGTTATGAACGCCACACATTAATCTTACGGCCTTTTTCTGCAACATGAAAATTCTGTCAATGTCAATGGCATAAGAAAAGTAAGCCCACACTGAGGTTCCATATGACATAAAACTATGGATCTATAATACAGAGAAAGACATCAGCAGAAACACTGGCACTTAGTGATCTTATCATGAATATCCGTCTCAATTTTTGAAGCCAAATATTCAATGTGTGTTTGCCACTTAATATTGGACTGTAAATGAAACCCCAAGAACTTAAGTGATTTGACATTGCTGAATCTACTGCCCAGACACAGTGTTACATCCTGAACCTTCTCAGCATTCATGCAGGGTTGTTTCTTTGTACTGCACCACTCAGTAATAGGGGTTGACTTAGAAATAACAACATCATTGACATCATTTAGCGAGCTACATTGTGGACTTAGGACAAAATCGTCTACAAAAAAATGACATACTGATCATTTAAAAAATGTTAAAAAATGTAAGTAGCGTTCATGAAGGCCTATACACAAACTAATAAGCAGAGACATCCTTATGGGAAAGTAAGGCTTAAACTCTAAGGCCTGACCCAGTTTAACAAAGTCAGCATCAAAGATCTTCAAGATATGTTTGAGAGCTTCAAACCAAAAAACTCTGCAGGAATCGACCAAATATCCAACAAAATAATCAGTTATTGTCAAACAGTAATAACTTTGCCCAATTAAACATTATTAACTCCTCCATAGAACAAAATGAAATTCCTGAAGCAGCCCAAATAGAATTAATTTACCCTAAATGCAAAAAAGGCGAAAACTCCAAAGCATCAAATAACCGACCCGTATCAGTGCTGCCCACTTTATCCAAATACATTTAAAAAGCAATCCACAACCAATTAATCTTCTCACAAACCGGAAGCAAATAGTGGAAATAGAACACTTCAACAACAACTATGAAGTCAAGGTAAGATCGTCACTCCAGAACACTACACAAGGAATTCCCTAAGGATCCATCCTCGGAACAACTGCTTTTTCTCATACACATAAATTCCTTTACTAACCACCTCACAGACCAGTCTCAAAGAAATCAATAAGGCCTCCATGTTTAAAAAGCAACTAAAAAATATATATTGGAATGACCTTACTACAAACTAAGTGAGTTCATAGAAGAACACTCCCATAAAAAATAAAATGCACCACACATGACACACACACACACACACAAATACATTCATGCAAGAATTGACGACTCTTCCTCTCTTCAAGGACTGCAGAGATGACTTCTATGGTAAATGGTAAATGGTGTAAGAACGCCACATGTAATTTTTATTTACGAATTACTAGTCTACTTGTTGCTCGGAATCGAGCAATTTATTTTCATACAATACAAAAGTAACTTTTAGTTCTAAATTAACGACAACCGACCAATCCAATACTGTTAATAACAGTAATCACAAAAAACTACACGTGTTTACAGCTATACATTAACAGATGTTTAAAATGTTCAACCCAAACCCAATGTTATTCTAACGGGAAAATCTCAAATTTAATTTGTGTAAAGCGCCCTTATTTTATGTCTGATTTTCATCGATTTTTTTGCAGAAACAACTACAGAACAAGCCCTATCTAACGACACCAAAAACTTGAATATCAGTTAAAAATTGTAAGAGGAATTCTCAACACAAAAAAAAACATTAGCGTATTAAATAAGTATAGATGCTGCAGATTAGTTGAATGGAAAGAGATGGTCTAATAATTTTGCAAAAGTCAAATTACCAAAAATAACAAAATAATCCAGTGCCGTGAAGAATAAATTTTAACAGCTGTTTATTTATATTAATAAATTGAATTGAAAGAATAAATAAATTTGAACAAAACTTGCCCAGTTTTAAGTTTTATAATTATATTGTATACACGTTTGAATTTCTACGTACAATACATATGCAGGGTCAATAGGGCAAAGCCCAGAACCTTATAAATAACAGGAATAGGCCTACCAATCTTTCTGCCAGATAAATAAAGTATAGTTTTACAAAACCTCAGGTCAATCGGTCCAGTAGTCTTTGCGCCTATTCAAGACACACAAAGCTTTCGTTTTTAAAGATACATACTTTCATTTTTATAGATAGATTGAAAATGTTATTTTAGGAAAATGCTACTAAAAAACCTCTATCGTAAGTTTAAGTTCTTTGTTTACATTTTAAATATCTCCTACCCCAACATTCTCGAGGAGGAAGTAAAAAAGCCCTATAGAAAAGGGAAGACTGAAAGCGTGCTCTGACATCTCACCCTCACTTAATAAACTTAAATGTAACTTTAAACATTTTGTAACATTTTACAACATAATTATAGAGCGAAGCTCGGCTCCCCGGTACTTTTCATTATTCGTTAAAAACGATTTATTTATGTTTAAGATCTGACTTAAAATTTACCAGAAAGTAATCAATCAGCAGTTCAACTATAATTCGTATTTAAAATCTTATAATGAATTGTGGTCAACATTTTAAAGCGCCCTCTAGAAATAAATCAAAGACCAGAGGGGCGAAGGCCCTCCCATGAAATGACCCTTTTGATCACCATTCGCCCACGCACTAGATCATGAGCTTTAAAATCACACCTCA
Organism: Neoaliturus tenellus; assembly: GCA_030545055.2. Classification (NCBI taxonomy): domain Eukaryota; kingdom Metazoa; phylum Arthropoda; class Insecta; order Hemiptera; family Cicadellidae; genus Neoaliturus; species Neoaliturus tenellus. Next base: position 267,272,468 of record CM061533.1, read on the forward strand.
ATCTTAAAAATTGATTAAGTTGGTCGAGAGAAATTGGGATGTAGCCTAACAACAGACGAAACCCTTATAAAATAAGAAGATCACTAAATCACTAATTTGAGACAGGGACCTCACATGGGGATTGTAACCAGAATATGAATGAGAGATGAGTGTAGGATGACTGTGGATCGATCTTGCAGTCTTACTGGCTAAGGCCGATATTCTCCTTATACAGGACTGTTAATTTATAGCCCAACAGTCAATGGTATCTAGGACCTACAGTTTAACATGGGATCCGAACCACAATTTTAACCTCCCATATACGAATTGGTCTAATTATGAGAAAGGACTTTATGGATGAACTAATGTTCACTAGTGCGGACGTTAATCCCCACCAGGGAACATCGCATACACAAGCCATCGCTTATAACTATCCACAATTCGTGACCTCCAAATGGCTGGATAACAGGACGACGCCACCGTCCCAGTCAATCGTATATAGATGAAAGATCAAAGAAATTTAAACACAACGTATTTAAAAGTTGCCAGTTTCACGTTTGATGATTCTATTTTGTACACGTTTACATTTCGAGGTACTATACATCTGCAAGGCCACTAGCACAAAGCCCAGAATCTTATGAATAACAGGAATAGGCATATCTTAATCATTCTCCTAGATAAATAAAATACAGTTTTACGAAATTTCAGGTCAATGGGTCCAGTATAGTCTTTGCGCTTATTCAAGACAACACAAAACTTTCGTTTTATGGATACAGATTAAAAATATTTGTTAAGGAAAACTGCTACTCAAAAACATTCATCACAATGATTTTTTTACAGTTTAAATATGTCTCCCCACCATTATTCTCGAGCAGGATCAGGGGAAAAAACAACGACATATAGGAAAGAGAAGACTGGCGTGCTCTCACCCTCGCACAATTAACTTCAATGCCACTTTAAATATTTTCTAACATTTTACAACATTTTTATAGAGCGAAACTTGGCTTCCCGGTACTTCAGTATTATTTTAATTGCGTATGGGGGAGACATGTCAAGTACCGAACAACTACGGGTTTCCAAGCAAAACATTTTTTAACACAAGTAAGAAATCTGTGAACATGATAATTGTTCATAAATTAGTTATTGTTAACGATATTACATTTTTAAGTAAGACTAATTAAAAAATATAAGTTGTTCAAATTTTTTAGTAGTAGAAATACACTTTCCCAGTACGGTACTGGACACATCAACAGCAGTATATTACAAGGCTATTATTAAACGAAATGTTTATTTAATTAGTGTATATCTATATTCAGATTTTTACATATTTATTCTTGGATAATATTGCCCCAAAAATAATTATATTCAGCAATTTCTACAGTTGTAAAAAATTAATTTCTTTCGGTCTAAGGAAGCCCGTACTCTTCATTGGTAGTTTCCGTTTAGATGATATATTCGTATTTAATTTCAATTTTTTGTTTCCTACCTTTCTTTGCTTGATTTTATTTTTGACCTAATTAGTAACAAGTGAGACAGAGTAAGTCACAATTTAAAACAATTAAGGTTTAGCCAACCCTTGTAAAATGCTAGGTGGTTGATATCAATGGGAAGAAACGCTGTGAATACCCTTATTATCAACAAACAATATGCCTTGAAAGAAAAAAGAGTTTTATTGTGCTAGAGTGAAATAATATAGTGACCGGTACTGGGCAATTCCATAACTCTCTGATATTGGGAATCGTAGTGGTTACATATTGTAAATGTTACCCCACAAAATATTTGTAATAATTAAATGCTTATTACTTTTATGCATTGCCTATGTTGATTGGGTTCTCTAAATTATTGTTTAACATGGTCTAATCACCAAGTAAAAATTCATTTTGAATCTTAAACCTTATGTCGGGATTTCGTCAACAAGACTAAAGTATATTCCTCACTCACTACTCCTACTCGAGTGGCGTGAAATGGCTGCAGTTTGTACTGTGGGTCTGCCGAACATAGTAATTTTACAACTGTAGTGTTTGGCCCTGCTATCTAGTAAATATTACCTGAAACACACCCTGTCCGGTATTAGGCAGAATCCGGTACTGTGCGTGTTTTCCGGAAATATTTAATCATTACTATATGTACGTATATTTATTTTTTGTATTTGGTATGCTTTTTATAAATGATTAAGTATTATTACATTCGGTATTATTTTTGAAACCTTTACTTCTCACATCTCCATTCCAAAAGCATTTATGATTTTCTCCTTTTCCAATAATTTTAGAGCGGGAAAACAGAAAATGGTGTATCTAACGGTATCATCCTTGCAAATCGTCCCAATAATATGACTAACATACTTTACTGCTGTTATAATATCGTATCTTTACGATATTATAACAGCAGATTGGAGTCACTTGGAAAATTAGTTATTAGTACAGTTATTGTAGCATGTTCCCATTTTTTCTAGGTAGTCAAAGGCCACCCTGGTAGTGAAATTGAATTATCTAACATTTTCATCCTTCACATTAAACTCTTGACTCCTTTATGCTGCGTAACTTTACATTGAGTTCACAGCAGTTCGGTGTATCCTCGAAAATGTACTAATAAACATGAACACAGATATTATTATGAACACAGTTAAGGTGTCCTTTGTTTTAGTTGTTGAGTGGTTGCCAAAGGGATTAAAAGGTACTTAAATTGAAGTATCTAAAGTTGTAATCTTTGTAAACCATCACATTAAACTCATGACTCCATAAAGCTGCGTAACTAAACGTTGAGATCACAGCAGTTGGGCGATACCTAGAAAATGTCTTAATAAACATGAAAACAGATATTTTAACAGGTCCCGTTGTCAATGGGCTTAGTGGTATTAAAATTGTATTATCTAGCCTTTGCATTGCTTCTAAGCCATTACATTAAACTCTTGACTCTATTATGCTGCGTAACTTTAAATTGGCTTCACAGCAGTTCGGCGTCTCATAGAAAATTTACTAACTAACATTAAAAAAGTTATTGAAACATGTTCCAACTTTTGGAGGTTATCAAATTCCAGACTACTATTGAAATTGAATTATCTAACGCTATCATATTTGTAAACTAACACATTAAACTTTTAACTCCATTATACTACGTTATTTTACATTGAGTTCACAGCAGTTCGGCATAACAAGAAAATATACTGATACATATCAAAACATTTATTGTAAGGTGTTCTTTTTTTGTCTAAGGCCGTAAAGGTATTTAAGTTTGAAGTATCTAACGTTATTGTTCGTCTATATCATCGAATAAAACTCATGACTCCATAATGCTGCGTAAATTTACATTGAGTTCGCAGCAATTTAGCGTCACATAGATAATTTACTAATAAAAATGAAGGAGTGAATATAACACCTTTCCAATATTGTTGTTGTTATCAAAGGTCGCAAAGGTATTTAAATTGGAGTATCTACCGTTTTCATCCTTGTAAGTCATCAAATTACTAATGTAAATCATCATGACTCCATAATGCTGCGTAACTTATCATTGAATTCGTAGCAGTTCGTCGTCATAAAGAAAATTTACTGATAAACATAAAAACATTTATTGTAATGTGTTTTCATTTTTTGTTTTGTTTTAAGGGTGTAAAGGCATTTAAGTTGAAGTATCTAACGATATCATTATTGTAAATCATCACATAAAACTCATGACTCCATAATGCTGCGTAACTATACAATGAGTTTGCAGCAGTTCAGCGTCACCTAGACAATTTATTAATAAAAATGACCACAGTGATAATGACACTTTTCCAATATTTTTGTTGTTGTCAATGGTCGCAAAGTTATTTTAATTGAAGTATGTAGCGATATAAATCATTGTAAATCTTCTCATTAAACTCATGACTCCATAATGCTGCGTAACTTTACATTGAGTTCGCAGCTATTTGGCGTCATCTAGATAATTTACTAATAAAAATGAACACAGTGATAATAACACCTTCCCAATATTGTTGACGTTGTCAATGGTTGCAAAGGTACTTTAATTGAAGTATCTAACGTTATAAATCCTTGCAAATCATCACATTGACTCATGACTCCATAATGCTGCGTAACTTATCATTGAATTCGTAGCAGTTCGGCGTCACCAAGAAATTTTAGTAATGAACATGAAAACATTTATTGTAAGGTGTCCTCATTTTTTGTGGTTTTTTTAAGGGCGTAAAGGTATTTAAGTTGAAGTATCTAACGTTATCATTACTGTAAATCATCACATAACACTCATGACTCCATAATGCTGCGTAATTCTACAATGAGTTTGCAGCAGTTCGGCGTCAACTACATAATTTATTAATAAATGTGAAAACAGTGATTATAACACCTTCTTAATACTGTTGTTGTTGTCGTCAAAGGTCGCAAAGGTATTTTGATTGAAGTATATAACGTTATAAATCCTTGTAAATCATCTCATTAAACTTATGACTCCATAATGCTGCGTAATTTTACATTCGGTTCGCAGCAATTTGGCGTCATCCAGATAATTCACTAATAAAAATGAACACAGTGATAATAACACCTTCCCAATATTTTTGACGTAATTAATGGTCGAAAAGGAATATTAATTGAAGTATCTAACGATATAAACCTTGTAAATCATCTCATTAAACTCATGACTCCATAATGCTGCGTAACTTTACATAGAGTTCGCAGAAATTTGGCGTCACTTAGATAATTTACAAATAAAAATGAAAAGAGTAATTATAACACCTTCCCAATATTGTTATTGTTGTCATAGGTCGCAAACGTATTTTTATTGAAGTATCTTACTTTATAAATCCTTGTAAATCATTACATTAAACTCATGACTCTGTAATGCTGCGTAATTTTACATTCTGTTCGCAGCAATTTGGCGTCATCAAGATAATTTATAATAAAAATGAACACAGTGATAATAACACCTTCCCAATATTGTTGACGTTGTCAATTGTCGCAAAGGTATTTTAATTGAAGCATCTAACGATATAAACCTTGTAAATCATCTCATTAAACTCATGACTCCATAATGCTGCGTAACTTTACATTGAGTTCGCAGAAATTTGGCGTCACTTAGATAATTTACAAATAAAAATGAAAAGAGTAATTATAACACCTTCCCAATATTGTTATTGTTGTCATAGGTCGCAAACGTATTTTTATTGAAGTATCTTAATTTATAAATCCTTGCAAATCATCACATTATACTCATGACTCTGTAATGCTGCGTAACTTAACATTGAGTTAGCAGCAATTTGGCGTCACCTAGATAATTTACTAATGAAAATGAAAACAGCGATTATAACACCTTCCAAGGCCGTAGCCAGCGGGGGGGTCAGGGGGTCGAAACCCCCCCCCCCCCAAATTTTGACACAATACCTACAACCCAAAAAATGTATAAAATGTTTCCATAACAGATAATTTGAAAATTAAACGATGGTAAGAAATAAACTTAAAAACAAAGAAAATACCAATCTACTTATTTACTTAATTAAAATGTTCAAGTAATGACACTTGAATGAAGTAATTAACTGTTCGGAAGCCATATCATAGGGATCGCGGGAGAGTGTGAACCACAATGAATGAGCTGGAATTTGACATAACCTTAGTCGTCAATCCACTCATCAGAACTTATTCGCGTTAATCGTGTGTGTTTTGGGCTCTACAGTTTTTCATATTGACAATTAGTCTCATAAAGGTTTGTCTCATCAGTTTAATTGACTATACGACGACATTAAAAGCTCAGTAAGTTAGGTCAAACAAAACAAGGAAACAGTATTTTAATTATGCCTTCTCCTGCATCAACAGCTCTAGCACTAACTTTTATTTGATTTGGCAAGACCAAGGAGGTTATATTCTTATACTGGTGGGATCACAATTTTGTTGTTGATGGCAAAAAAGCGTGCTGTTAAATTTTTTTTGGGTTGGTGACATATTGAAGTAACATTTTATTTTGTTGTTCTTTGAACAGTACTAAAAAGCTGTTGGAATCTTCTTTGGAAATGATGAATAGGCTTAAGTACATCATTCATTATTTAGCTCGTTATCTTACACAGTAAAGGAATGTGTTTTGATTTGACACCTTCTTTCGTTTAGGTTAAACCATTATTTCGTTGCAGTGTACCGAAATAAAAGAGTAATTTTAGAGTTGTTGGAATTGGTTGTTTTAAATTAGCTTTGGAATTAAGTTAATTTCCCACAATTAAAATAACTTATTTACGGCGTGGGATTTTACATTCTGACATTTTATTTGTTGCAACTTCTATGAAATCTATGCCAATTATTTAACGAACAATTCTACAGTAAAATGTGGACCCAAATTAATTGTTCCGTTATTATCTGCAACTAACTTGAGCTGCTCTTAATGTAAATTGATGTTTGTGACTGATGTGAAGAATAAAAGACTTGATTCTAAATTCGTTTGACTCCCTTGGCTGACTCGTTCATTCCGGCAAGTAATTCAAATTGGTACTTCAGTGCAACCAACCTAAGCAAATCATCGGCACACTAGGCTAGCATTGTGGTGTGCTGTCTCCAGTATAGAATATAACCCCCTTAGACAAGACAAGCCAACATTTTTACTGTGAATATATTCTTGTGGTCAAAGCTTTCTGAGTGAGTGAGCGGCACAGCACTGATGTCCATTCACAAGAGAGACAGAAACTCTGATGAAAGATATGTCTTAGCAGTTTTCATGTTGTTATGAACCAACTGATTATTATAGACTGAGGATTGAGTGAAAATATGCTTATAACAAGTGATTTTAAAGTGGTGTAATTATTGTGTTGAAAATTAATCCATTTTAGATATGTTATTGTTATATCTCGCAGTGATGTTTAAGTCAGCAAAAGCTTGAAGTAAAAATTTTAGTTCGTATCGGCAACAAAACAATTCTAACATCTCTAGGTATTTATGATGTGTTTTCTAAGTTATTAAATAATAAATCATTATTTTTTTTATATATAAATACTATTTAAATATCTAAATTCTTACTTACTTTCACATTATGCCTAGATTATAAGGAATTTTTCTAAAATTAATATTTGGAAGTTACTTCTTGTAACCACGGAAGTCAAACCGCCCCCAAAATTTTTTCCTGGCTACGGCTTTGACACCTTCCCAATTTTGTTGTTGTTGTCAACCTGAACTAAGCTCCAGATCCAACTCTCAATAGCGACTAAAATCTCCTCCGGATACCACCTCCTATAGTGACCCCATCCTATCTGCAGATACCTCTTACTTTCTCGACCTCAAAACACCTCCAGATACTACTTCTATAATCAATTTTAAACCTTCTCCTGATACCGCTCCCTATGGCGACCTCAACCCACCTCAAGATTCCACATCCAGCCCTCCTTCAGATACCACTCCATACAGTGACCCCAACTGACCCTCAAGTACCATTCCTTAAGGCGATCCCAAACCACCTCCAGATACCGTTCCCTATAGTAACTCCAACCCACCTCTAGATACAACTTCCTGTGATGATCCTTACCCACCTTCAGATACCTCTCTGCATTGCAACCATAGCCGAACTCCGGATATCACTCTCTTTAGCGACCCCAACCTACCTCAAGATACCATTCCCTATACCAACTCCGTAGTAGTTACTCACCCAATTTTTAAATCAGTTACTCCCGACGTTCATTTTTAGTCACACCCACAGTTCGTGTTGATTAATTATTACACGGCATTTTGGCATCACTTATCGGCGTCACACATTATACTGAATTTTGGCGTCGTTGGTTTATCGGCGTCAGAGGCCAAACTGCTGTCAACTGCTGTAAACCTTGCTTATTGGCGTCACTTTTTGGCGTCACCGTTTGACGCCGAAATGCTGTGAAACAATGCAAAATGACGCCGAAATGCTTTGTATTTATATATATATATATATAGATATATATATATATATATATATATATATATATATATATATATATATATATATACATATATATCAATTTGAACGAACGGTGTTTTTGGCTTCTAGGGACCTCAAAACGAAAAAGTATCATGGTCCCGGGCTTAGGTCTTACCGTGACTACTACCGTAATAGCGTATTCCCTATAGGGAAATTCGCTAAAAGCTAATAAGATTGTTCTGTGATTCTCATTTGTTCGATTCATTTGCAAGGGGAGGAACGGGGGAATCGGGGGAAATGACTGCATTTAAATTTGAACGGATTACCAAATACAGACCACAGAGGCCCATGTAGCCTTCAGCATCTCAGTAACGTGAGTGCCAGTGTGTAATGCGGGGGCTGACGGCCGGACACCGGGACACCCGACCTGACACTCTGATCTCCGATGTGTTCCCAGGGAGCGGTGGAGGTCCTAATCCACCGCCGCAACACAACGCTATAGAATTACACTCAGTAATTATTGTACCAGAGCCCCCTTTTGAAACTGAGGTAATAAAATCTGTTCCCCGACAGCCGGCAAGATGGCGTCTGTGGCGATTAGTGAGACGGCTGTCCCGGGTTGCCGTTGTCGGCGTGTTTGTCGCTCATGACATAATCACCTGTACCTCTCACACTCCGGTCCTGTCAGTGTCTGCGGCTGTCCGGCATCCGGCCTTATCTGACGGGTTCACACGGGCCGATCGTTCATAGCAGAAATCGCATGTTATTCTCGCTTTCAACTTTAACAATTACATTAGTTTTTTCTTATTTTGATAGAGCCCTTTAATTTCATTTTCTTAGGTAAAAAATTTCTATGATTGTATTTTAAAAATATATACACAAACATTTATTTTTTCAACTCGAAAATAATATTTTTATGATTGAGAAATACGAAAGTTATGCTTGTGACTTCTAGCAAAGAAACGGATTTTAATTGAGGGTTAAAAGATTAATTTATCGATGAGAGACTACTGTACTGATGTGTTTAATGAAAGCATATAATATTAAATATACTTCAAAAGTAAATATTGTAACTATAAAAATAATTATTATTTAGGAAGTAGATCTGATGGAAAGTGGAGATGTAGATGGATGTTACCACGTTATCTAACATGCAATCAGACTATCGTATCGGTTCCGTTCAGTTATGGCATTGACTATGCTTGGTCAGTTCACGACAAATCAAAACATATATAAGACAGTTCGGACATGTCATATATAAGACATGTCAGAACGGATGATACGAAAATACAATAGCTTTATCTTTATCAAAATTTTCACACTTTTTGATTAACGCTATCACAAAACACTTCAAAAAATAAAAATTTAAACAAATTAAACATAATAATCATGTTTTGACGGTGATGATGTTTTTTCAACATCTACTGTATTTGTCAACCAGTGCAGAAACATTTACATTGAATAAAATAATAAAAGTACCGTAATACATAACAACATGCTATATTACCCCTAGTCCCCTATGTAGTTTAGGGGCCATAGTACAGTACTCCCCTACACAACACTAGAAAAACTCCTTTCTTAAATTTTTATTTCATGAGTACAATCTTAAAGTAAACAATTTATACCCTTACAACTTTCTATATCAGACTTTTTAACAGGTCGAACTTTGTTTTACTGCTGTCTGAAATATTCATAATTTAGAAAGTGGAAACCGAGAAGAGCACTATTTTGGTTAACATCATTTGTGGCCCTCGGTGTGGATGGGATTCCAAAATAAACACTGGGAGGGTAAACATTCATGTGAGCCGGTCGTAAAAGAACTAACCAAATTGACAGCTGAAGCTCTGTTTTACGTTGAAATATTTCTGGAGGCTGCACAAGTGACAGGGCGCTAAAAGCGGCCCCAAGCAACACGAGCTTTGTGTGATACCCAACACTCGCCGAGATGTCTCGCGTACACTCAACCTCCGCTACAACATAAATAATAAGTCATTCTTGTCTGCCAAGAATCACATTATAAGATTTGGCAAGACGCGGCGAGATGGGGGTCGACCTACAGCAGTGTTACCAACCTCTGCGGACCGGAAGTTGACCGCGGCGCCAGGCCGACCAACCGCGAACTGCCGGAAGACGCAAACAAGCTGTTTATTGCTACCAACACTATAACAAACAAACCATTCGTTGGAGGCGGTATCAACCTGGAAGCGGGGTTAAAATTAACTATAGTAAGATGCACGAAAATAGTCCGATGGACATTTAAACAGCTGTGTCCCCCCTCACCCCCTCTCGCCCTGCAATGTTGTCATTTGTGATTATTTTTACCATGTGTAACACAGTATAAACATGTGCTTCAGAATAAATTTGGCAACAATGTATTGCCTCTCATCGGACTATTTTCGTGAATCCTACTATAGGTTTTATTCTTTACAGTCCTGTCAAGAAGTATAAAATCTAAAACTTTTGTGTGTTAATTTACCAAACATTAACTATCATATAGATAATACAATATATTTCTAGTGCATTTTCCTCAAGTGTTCTGTATTATAATGCGTTAAAGAAAATTTTAGGTGAAGGTAAAATTATGTAATTGCGCCAACGTTAAATTAAAACCTAATTATCAAACAACTTTGGCACGAGTTCTTATAGGTAATGTGATATATGTCAAGAATCTACATGCTCTAAGGGTTCTAAACAATGTTTAGCACAATATTTGTGTGTTTTAACTTCAATAAATAATGAAAGTAGTGTGTTTTGGTTACTTCTGCGCCGGAAGTCGTGCCATCTGCCCGAGCAGCTGCTCGAGCAGCTGGCGCCAGCTGCTATGTCACATAGCTTCCGGTGGGGGTTAGAGGGTATATATGAGATGCTGTAGTTATATTTTATGCCATATAGGTTGGGGTGGAGATGGCGATAGTGTTGGCGTTAGGGTGAAGTGAATTTGCGCATAAAATTAAAAGTTAGTTTAAAATTGAAATTCGTCGGTGTTAACGAAACTCTAACAGTTGAATAAAAATTAAGAGTTAGTTCAAAATTGAAATTCAAACTTATAATTGGGATCTGGAAAATATGTCAAGGTCATCCAGAGTAAGTTTTAAAAAATTCTATCCAACTATCACTAGAAATAGTTTTAAGTTGAAGTAGTTGGTGATAGCGGGATAATTGATTCGTGCCATGGGAGAGGTGTTTATCGTATGAAAGTTGGCGATCGAATGAGAAATGCCGCCTAGGGAGAGGGCTTATAAAACGGCAACCTCCCCCCACCACCCCTTCCCCCACTCCTTTAGACCAATAACCGGTTGCCGACACTATGTGGTAAAATTGAACTAGACATGGCGGCCGCCATGGATAATTCTAACCTCAAATCTTAGCTCAGCTGAAGAGAATAGAGGAGCATGAAGTAGGAATTGTGGTGACAGCGCTTATATGAGGAATAGTAGGGGTAAAATAAAAAAACTTGTTGAACACAGTCGATAGGTGTAACAAGTTCAAAGTTGTTGAATTGTAACATAGAATGCAAAATGTTGTAAATAACACTATCATCAACATTAACCTGCGAAGTCTTTGAAGAGTATAATGGGTTAAAACTGTACTTCTTCCTAACTCTATTTAAATTAGTTCTACACTTTGAAATTGAAGGTTTAGAAGTACTTTGTAATATGTGTTGTGTTCGCAAAAGCTTTAATTTTAAACATTGTGCAGTCATTATAACCGATGTGTTAAGTTCAGAAGTTAAAAGAAGACTGAGATATAAAATGAAGTGTAAAAGAAATTGAAACAGAACGCCAGAGTAGTAATTTTATAGGTTAGAATTTACGAAGGCTATTCCATGGATAATTCTAACCTCAAACCTAGTAAGTGAAGTAGTCATAACATAAAACTAACGAGAGATGATGACCGAGCGGATGCGAGGCAATGAATGTTTGTAGCGCGATAAACTACCCACCTTTATAGAGGCAATAACTCCAGCCAGATGGCGGCAGATGGCAAGCAAATGACTGGTTGACCGACTTTCACCTGAGTAGTAAGAGAAGTAGGGTTCTGTGTCTATCCCTACTCCTTGGGGTCAATGACCGACCGGAAAGGTCAATGACCCCCCCCCCTCCCCCCCCCTCCCCCCCCTCCCCCCCGAAAAAATGGAGCCCCCCCCCCGAAAAAATGGAGCCCCCCCCCCGAAAAAATGGAGCCCCCCCCCTCTTCCCCCACTCCTTCCCCTACTCCTCTGGGTCAATGGCCGGTCACCACCTTTCCCTACTCCTTCTAGGCCAATGACCGGTCACCACCGGTTGCTGACTCTATGTGGTGAAACCAGACCAAACATGGCAGCTGCCATGGATAATTTTAACCTCAAACCTGCTGCGCATACAACGAGTTCTCCGGACCGGAATCAGTCCATGCTATGCGCATGCGCCTAGTCCTGTATTACTCACTTTAGCGCTACTGCACATGGATAATTCTAACCTCAAACCTTGGTTTTGTGTTGTTGCGCATGCGCCGCTCCCCACTCCTTTGCCTTCCTTTTACACTGCTGCGAACTGGACTGGATTGAACACTGTACTGGAGTGAAACAACTTCCCCCACTACTCGAGAATCCGAGGAGCAATACGAGCCTGATCTTAGCGTCAGTCGTCAACAAACTTTCATAGCGAAAGGTTGTTGGCGACTCAGCAAGAGGTTTCAAATATATAGTAGGCCTATATATATTTGAACTTCTTCTACTACGTTGCGTTTTTTAATGCAATGTAGTATGTGTGTGTGTGTGTGTGTGTGTGTGTGTGTGTGTTTAGTTTTAAGTTGTATTTAATTTAAGAAATAATTTGCGCATTGCGATGTTAGTTATAAGTTGGGTTTAGCATTAAGGTGTATTAATTTTAAGAGGTGTTTAGCATTAAGGTGTATTAATTTTAAGAATAATGATGGTATTTGGTTGTGTTGAATTATTTGGTTTTTAATAATGATGTGTTGTTAGTTTTAAGTGTTGATATTAATAATTTATGTTGTTGTTTTGCCTTTCAGCTAGATGTTAGGGGGTAGATTAACTGTAAATTCAGAAGTTCAGTTGAACTTCACTTAGAAGGGGTGGGACATCCGCAAATTGCGGACTAGGTTTTTTGCATTTTGTTTAGGAATATGATGGGTGGGATTAGTTTGGGTGGGTGTTAGAGTTGCGTTTCTGCATTAGCTGTTCCAGTTTCCCTGAAATTAATGGTTACGCTTTGATGCGGACTGGACGTTACGCTTTGATGCGGACGGACCAGGGCCTCCCTGCTGTTCCAGTTTCCCTGAAATTAATGGTTACGCTTTGATGCGGACGGCCCAGGGACCTCCCTTGCAGAACGTAACTAGTGGGTTGGGAGTGGGAACCGCTAGGCAAACAGGGTGGTGGGAACAGTATTACTGTTCCCATCACCTTGGATCATTATAAATCTTGAATGACCTTGACCCACTTTCGGAAGGGTCAATGACCCCCCCCCCCCGAAAAAATGGAGTCGATTTCCCCCCCCCCTCCCCCCCCGAAAAAATGGAGTCGATTCCCCCCCCCTTCCCCCACTCCTACCCCCACTTCTTCCCCCACTACGGGTGAACGACCGGTCATGACCTGAAAAATTAAAATGGCTATAACTTGATAATGGATTGACGGATTTGGACAAGCGATACATCATTGAAAAGGTCTATGTAAGACAAACATTTTGGTAAAAGAAGAATTTGGTTATCTTATTTTAGTCAAAAGTTATGCGAATTATTTTAAATAAATACCTTCTCTTTCCCCTTTTCCCCCACCTCCCAGGTCAATAATCAGTCTCGGCCAGCTGCTACCCCTCTCATTTGCATATTGTTATAAAAGACGCACCGACTGCGGCTAACATTTCATTCTGATTACAGACGTTACGCTGCGAACTTGGAGCCACAACCATGTTATCTCTGCCAACTACAACTTCTACTTTAACTTCTACTTCGACTTCTATTTCTACTACGGCTGTTCCTGCACCTAAGAAAACTCTTCGCCTCAAAAACCTTCCTGATTGCTACAAGAATCGACTTGCATCTCAACCTTCAACTTCTGGAGCTATTCTTCCGCCAACCAACACTTCTAGACTTCGTAGTATTTTTTCACCGCCTTCGCCTTCAAAGGACTCCGCACCACCATCAACTACTATGCCGCCACCGCAGAAGCCAGTTCACCACCATCCTAATACCCCTTCCGTTGAAACCATTGTTCATCGTCTTAGCACACCTATTATCCCACTATCACCATTGCCTCCTACCCCACCACTTAGTACACCTGAAGATCATACCTATCACAAAACTGATTCCTCTCAACCTGCTACTAAATCATCTCCTAAATCAGCTCCTAAACCAGCTTCTAAACCAGCTCCTAAACTTACTCCTAAACCTACTCCTAAACCCGCTCCTTCAGAGCAATTTCAATTATTACAAGAAGAGCGTCGTAGGGCATTTAGCCGTCCCACTACTTGCCCTGAAATGCTTACTAGGGGAATTAAGAAAGGATCACCTTGTGGGAGGAAATGTGTAAAAAACGAAAGTTTTTGCCGTGTACATGTCGTAAAACACATTTCTGAACCACAAGTGACAGAAACCCCCACTGTTGAATACCAATCCAAAATTATTGGTGTGAAAGGAAATAGGCTTAAGAGAGGTTGTGTCTATTTTTTTGAAAGTGTTATTGACAACAAACACATTTTGGCAACTTGTAACGGCGTAAGATATAATATTAAAGTGATTGAATCCTTGCGCAAAGAGAAATCAGTTTATGAGTTAGACTCTAAAGACTATCTCCTCAGACACAAACTGGATGGTATTACAAGGTGGGGGCGTAGCAAGTAAATTCACATAGCTTTTTCCAAATTATTGCTTAAAAAAATACTGGGGGAGAAACACAACGCGTTATAGCGTTGTGTTTCTCCCCCATTATTTTTTAACACTCTAAGTCTCGTGACCTACTAACCTACTTCCATCCAAGTAGTAAGAAAAGTACTTCCCCCACTCCTTTGGGTCGATGACTGGTCATGGTCAGCACCTATCCCTCATTTGCATACTATTATAAAAGCGGAGCGAGCGTTGGTCACCCTTTCATTTTTCTTCTACACGCCGCTCTTGTCGTTTCGTCTCTGCTGTTTACAATATTTCTTGCTTCAAAATGCCTCCTCATCTGAATGAAAATTTTAATTTTTCTGAAATTTCTGATGTTTTTGAACAATCTGAAGACACTTTAAGTAACGACAGTGAAAGTGAAGATGATGAGGACGATGATGATTATACTGTTGAACTTAGTGAAGAACGTAAAGTCATAGCAATTGATCCACAATTTCCATTTGATACAATAGAAAAGTTTATGGCTGAAGCTAATAAATGGTTGGACTCAGGATGTTATGTACGAATTGACTCTTTTATATTGTATGGTGATAGTCATTCTTTCCTTGTCACACCAAATGACAGAGACCGCATGTTGCAGTGGGCACAATCTATGATGGAGTGCTACGAACAAGGTGTGGACACTGGCGGCTATTTTCTTGCACAACTAGTGTAATAACAAATTACCCTTCCCCCACGTAGTGAAGAAGGAAAAGAAATATTAGGAATCTAATTATAATACTTCCTTCCACATATAAAGAAGAAGGGGAAAGGAGTGGGGATTATAAAGTGGTGGGGGAATGTGTATAAATGCAGGTTGTTTCAAGAGACTTTTATTATTATTGTGGCTTTAGCAGAAACAACATGGAGTTTAAATCTTCAGCAAAAATAAGGAATAATATAATAAAGAAAGAAATTCGCAAGAAAGAAAAGATTGAACTTATAAAATTACAACTTATAATACCTTCCATTGAAATTGGATGTAGCAAACTAAAGACTTTGGTGAAAACTAACGAATATTTGTTACAATTGCTAAAAACAATCGAAGAGTTGAAGAGAAAGAATGGACATTCTACATAGTAAAATTTGAACATTTTAATATAAATAAGTAAACTGAAAAAAGTAGATGTAGAATAGAGAGCGAGGAATAGATCACTTTGTGGTAATGGACTAACATGCCACTTAGTGCTCTATTCCTCGTTCTCGCGTTAAATTGGATTACCTTGACCTATTTGTTTGACTGTTAGAATTTGGTTAACACTGTTGAATTTCAGTTTTGAATTAATGTTTATTTTTATTCAACTGTTAGAGTTTTTTAACACTGTCGAATTTTAGTTTTGAACTAACTTTTAATTTATGCGAATTTTCAGTTCAACTCTAGTTAATTTATGCGCAAATTTAGTTTAACCAAGTGCCTGTGCTCTAGCCATTTCCTCTCCAACATTTGTTCTTTTAACATCTGTCCCATAACATCTGTCCTAACAGATGTTAAAAGAAAGTTTGTTAAAGTTTGAATATAAAGAAGTATATACTAAAACTCCAATGGGAATAAAGAACACGAATGAACAATTAGTTTGTAGAAGGTTAATATTTTGTTGAAAATGTTTGATTTTCTAGGATAGTGAAGAGGATGAAATAGTGGTGGGGGAACCATTATAATAGGAGGAACGTGAGAGCCCACTTCATTTCTTGGTGAAATTTCGAAGAGTAAACATCTCAACATGTATCGTTGCGATAAATGTTCGGAATCGTTTCACGATGAAATTCTATTAGACTGTCATAAAGAACTAATTCACAACAACCCAGAAGAAAAACAAGAACAACAAGAACAACAAGAAGAACAAGAACAACAAGAAGAACAAGAAGAACAATATGAAATAACAGCAACATCTTCAACTACTTTACCAAATCTACAAGTATTTGCATTACCTGGTAAAGTAGTAATGCATCATAAGATTCAAAATGAAAACTTGAAGCTAGAAGAATTTATTAGAGAAGCAAAACCAATTGTAAGTAAAACTTTAAAAGAAGAATTAAAAAGATTGAACTTTCTTAAATTTGGTTTACTACTAGAAGCTATGTTTATAAATGTACAAGAAGAATTATCACCAAGAGGATTCATAACAAAAAACCGAACCATTATGGAAAGTTCAAACATTGATTCAATAGTAGAGAACTGTATAGAAGAAATATTAACAAAAATTCAGGAACACGAAGGAAGAGGATCCGGATGGAGTCTTACAAGTATTGAAGTATTAGATATAAGAGTTCACAAACATGGATATGGACTAATGGGATCAAGTTACATTCCTCTGCCAAAAAGAATTGAAGATACAAAATCTTGTATTAATGTTAAAAATGAAGACAATGAATGTTTTCGTTATGCAATGACAACTAAATTTGTACCACATCATGTGAATAGACCTGACCAAGAATATGAAAATCAAAGATTTAGATACAATTTTCAAGGAATCACTTATCCTGTATCACTGAAAGATATATCAAAATTTGAGAAGAAAAATCCCGGTACGTCTATCAATGTTTTTGCATTAGATAGTTCAAACAAAGTGTATCCTTTACGTATTGCAAAAGAAGAGCTACCAGATCATACGGATTTACTACTACTAACGCGAGGAGATGTGTCTCACTATGTGTACATAAAGCAATTTGATCGTCTTGTTAACAAGCAACTTTCAAAAAATCGAAACAAAAAGATAATTTGCAAGAGATGTTTTAATTTTCAACGAGAAGGAAGAGAAGGAAGAGAATGGTTACAAGAGCACAAAAGACTATGTAACAATAATTATGAAGCAAAGATTAATTTACCTGCGGAAAACAGAGCATTCGTTAAATTTGAAAAGGTTCATTATCAATACCGTATCCCTTTCGTTGTGTATGCGGACTTTGAATCAACACTTGTTCCTGTTGAAGATGAAAATTGTGAAGCTAGAAAAAGTGTCAAGTATCAAATGCACAAACCAAACAGTTTTTGTTTAATGGTGAAATCGACATTATCAGAAGAACATTTAAACAGATATGGATTAACTTCAGAACCTCTAGTATATCGTGGTGAAAATGTAGAAAAAATATTTCTTGATCACTTATATTCAATAGCTGGAAATGTACAAAGATTATATACAAATATTGTACCAATGAAAACGATGGAGGAAGAAGAAGAAATTCAACATGAAAATGCAACTCGATGTTTCTTGTGCAAAAATGATTTTACTATTGAGAATTATAAAGTTAAAGATCACGATCACCTCACTGGTTATTACAGGGGTGCTGCTTGTAATAAATGCAACTTGAGCTATCGTTTACCACTATTTATTCCTGTGGTTCTGCATAACCTCAGTGGGTACGATGCTCATTTCATAATACCCGAATTAGGAAGAGACGATGGTAAAATTGATGTATTAGCTGAAACTTCAGAGAAGTTCATCAGTTTTTCCAAAGAAGTTGGAAACATGAAATTAAGATTCTTAGACTCCTACAGATTTATGCCGTCGAGTTTGTCCAAACTTTTAGAAAATTTAAGGAAACAAGATTTAATCGAAACAAAGAAAATTGTAAATAACGACAAACTGGATTTGGTACTTCGGAAAGGTGTGTTTCCATATGATTACATAGACAGTTTAGAAAAATTTAATGAAACATCACTTCCGGCTAAAGAAGAATTTAAAAGTAAACTTTACGACATGGACATATCTCAAGAGGACTATGATCATGCATGTAAAGTATGGAACGAATTAGGATTTAGAACATTAGGAGAATATTCAGATTTTTATGTTAAATTAGATGTAACTTTATTATGTGATATAATGGAAGAATTTAGAAATACGTGTTTTGCAGCTTATGGATTGGACCCTCTTCATTCGTACACTTCACCTGGATTAGCATGGCAAGCCATGTTGAAAGAAACAAATTGTAAAATACAACTTCTTACTGATATAGATATGGTTTTAATGTTAGAGTCAGGAGTTCGAGGGGGATTGACGCAAAGCGTTACACGACATTTTAAGGCGAACAACAAGTATCTGCCCGATTATGATGCATCAAAACCAACAACATTCCTGGGTTATTTTGATGCAAATAACTTATACGGATGGGCAATGTCAAATCCCCTTCCATATGATAATTTTAAATGGATAGATCCAGAATCGATTGGAAACATAATGGATATACCGAAGCATGGTGAAACTGGTTACATTTTTGATGTGGATTTTGAATATCCTGAACATCTTCATGATCAACATTATGATTTACCACTTCTTCCGAAGACTGAAATTTCCCCTACTGGAAGATGGCCAAAATTATTGATGACTTTAACCGACAAGTCTCGATATGTTGGACACTACTGGATGATACAACAGGCTTTAGACTTAGGACTGAGAATTACAAAAATTAATCGAGTACTACAATTTTCTCAATCTTGTTGGTTAAAACCTTACATCGACAACAACACAAGAAGAAGAGCCGTCGCTACATCAAGTTTTCAAAAAGATTTTTTCAAATTAATGAACAACGCAATATTTGGCAAGACTTTGGAAAACAAAAGGAAACATAAGGATATCAAATTGGTAACTGATCCAGTAAAATTACAGAAATTAGTGCAACAACCAAACTTTGGTTCATCTGTAATTATTAATGAAAATCTAGTTGTTATTTCCATGAACAAGAAGTCAGTTGAAATGGATCGTCCTTTGTATCTTGGAATGTCAATCTTGGATATTTCAAAAACACATATGTATGAGTTTCATTATAAGAAGATGGTTAACTATTATGGAAGAGAGAACATTGGTATTGCATATATGGATACGGATGCACTCATTTACTGGATTAAAACAAATGACATGTATGAAGATCTACGCACCTTTATATATAAAGATGATTTCGACTTTTCCGATTATCCTAAGGATCATCCAAATTACGACTACGACAAAAACAAGAAAGTATTGGGAAAATTTAAAGATGAAACAAATGGTGTGCCGATGATGGAAATTGTAGCATTAATGTCCAAACTGTATTCATTTCAACTGTACATAAATGAAAGGAATGAACATCAAGTCACAAAAAAAGCCAAAGGAATAAAAACTTCTTTCCTGAAGAAGAATGTACAGTTTGAACATTATAAAAGATGTTTGTTTGAAAATGTTGAAACAACTGCAACGTTCAACACTATTAGAAGTTATAATCATCAACTTTTTAGTGTCAAACAAACAAATTGGGCATTAAGCTACAAAGATGACAAGCGCCATATTTTAGAAGATAAAATTAATACTTTACCATTCGGCCACTACTCCCTGAACCCTATCGACCAGTAAACCTATTCTTCGTCCTCTACCTTCTTCCTTTTTCCTTTCCGTAAAGAAGAGGGGACATGGCAAACCCAATGCCATGTTCCCTCTTTTTTACACTAATATGAAATGGCCTTGACCTATATTCAAACTATATAAATGAGAATTAACTATTCTATGGGTCAGTATTTTTACAAGCGGTGTACAAGAAACATCTGAAGATGGAAAGTGTGAAGGACAAGATTGTAAATGAACTACATAAACCAGCAAGAAGAAGATTTCCAAGAAGAAGTACAATCATTAAAGGAATGAATGATCTTTATCAAG
The DNA here is from genome assembly GCA_030545055.2 of Neoaliturus tenellus. NCBI lineage: Eukaryota > Metazoa > Arthropoda > Insecta > Hemiptera > Cicadellidae > Neoaliturus > Neoaliturus tenellus. Next base: position 267,292,792 of record CM061533.1, read on the forward strand.
CTGATCTCATTGAAATAATACCGCACAGTAAATTAAATAAAGGATTTAAATATATTTTAACAATTATAGACTGTTTTACTAAAATAGCTGACGCTTTACCATTGAAGGATAAGACTGGTAAAAGTGTTACAAAAGCTATGGAAACCACAATACAAAGAAATAAATTTAAAATTAAACATCTACAGACCGATGATGGAAAAGAATATTTTAATAAAGACTTTGGAGCTTTGATGAAGAAATATCAAATAAATCATTATTCTACAAATTCTGAAGTTAAAGCTTCAATAATTGAAAGATTCAATAGAACATTAAAAGGTGCGATGTATAAACAATTTTCAAAAAGAGGATCATATGTATGGTATGACATATTACCACAACTTATAAAAGAGTATAACAACAAATATCATCGTACCATTGGAATGAAACCTATCCAGGTAAATAGTGCTAATGCCAAAATTGTATTACAACGTATTAAACATAATACAACACCAAAATTGGAAAAATTGCAACCAAAGAAGTTCAAGGTCAACGATAAAGTTCGTTTAAGCAAATACAAAGGTGTATTTAGTAAAAGATATCTACCAAATTGGACTAATGAAGTATTTACAATTTATAAAGTGCAACCAACTATACCTGAAACCTATTTATTAAAGGATAACAAGGGTGAATTACTTCAAGGTGGATTCTACGGACACGAATTGTTGAAATCAACAGTTGGTGATGTATATCTTGTCGAGAAGATTTTACAAAGGAAAAAGGATATGGTTAAAGTCCGGTGGTTAGGGTTTGATAAAAGTGAAGACTCTTGGATTCCTTCAAAAGACTTAGTATAGTTGTTTAATAGCTCATTGTGTGTTTAACCTTTATACAAGATGGAGATTGTACAACAAAAAGATCGATTTAATATCAATAACATTGATGAATTGACAGTTGACAATGATAAGTTAAATCATGGAAAACATGGTGAATTACTACCAAATACGATAAGATGTCTAATAACTGGTCCTTCAAATTGTGGAAAAACTAATGTTGTTTTTAACCTTATAACTAATCCTAAAGGATTGCGTTTTAATAATATATACATTTTTTCAAAATCATTGCAACAACCAAAATATCAATTATTGGATAAAGTACTTGCAAGTGTACCTGAAGTGAATTTTTACAAGTTTAATGCCAGTGAAACAATTATGCAACCAAATGAAGCAAAACCATTTTCTATTTTTATATTTGACGATGTTTCTTGTGAAAATCATGACACAATAAGGAATTATTTTGCTATGGGAAGACATCATAATATTGATAGCATTTATATTGGTCAAACATACAGTAAAATTCCAAAACAACTTATAAGAGACAATGCAAATATGTTGATCATCTTCAAGCAAGATGAAACAAATTTAAAGCATATATATAATGATCATGTAAATGCGGATATGCCATTTGAAAAATTTAAAGAGATGTGTGGCAAAGCATGGAATGAGAAATATAGCTTTCTCGTTATTATGAAGGAAGAAGATATTAAAAATGGTAGATATCGTATAGGGTTGGATAAATTTGTATTTATGCGTTGAACTACCGATGCTACATCTAGTTACATGTTGAACTTCACAGTGTAAACATGGTGAATCAAGAAAAACTATTGAAAGAAATAAAATCACTGAGTGATTCTATTAGGATGAAGAATCGTGCATTGAGGATGGGTTTAAGTGAAAGAGAAGAATTTTTAGAGACTACATTTAAACCTATTACGGAACCTTTAAAACAGATATCAGAAACTATTGGTAAACCTCGTTATGAAGGAGATGTTTTACTACCAGTTTCTAAACAAGAAGTACAAGCATTAAAAAAAGAAGAAGATGATGATTCATATACAAGTGCTAGTGAGCAAGAAGAAACAAAAGAAGAAGAAGAACCAATTGTTGAAAAGGAAGAAGAACAGCCAATACCTGAAGCTGAACAATCTATTCCAAATTTAACTCAATTGAGTAGCGATATATTACAACATGGACCTCTTGGAAGAAAATATATAATGAAAATGCTACATGATATGAAATCAAACCCGAATTTGAGTAGATCACACGTATACGGAGCAAGAATTGATGGGAATGAATTGAAGATTGGCGATTCAAAGCTTGAAATAACACAAGACGATTACATCATTATTGGTGAGCATAGATATAAAGGAACAAAAGGATTATATGAATTAATTTTTAAAAACATACCACTAAGATATTCATCCAAAGATTTAAGTGTTTTTAAGGAGATTCTCCAAAATACTAACGCTCATAAAAGAAACTATGTAAAGGATGCAATGATTAATCGTTCACGTGCAACAAAATATAACATCGTTATAAAAAAGTTGTTTCCTCCACGAAAATTGCCAACATTACGTACTGCACCAGCGGTGAGACAACCACTGAAAAGAAAATCTTTATCACTTATGGATTTATCACTTCTTGAACAACATGGTAAAAAGAGTAAAGGAGATACTTCAACATCTGGTAAAGGATTGATGAAAAATCTATACAATACGAATGTGATTTACTACAACGATATCAATAAATTGGTTGATAGAATGAGACTATTGCATGAAGCCATGGAAGCCGGTCATACAGGTTTGAATAATGAATGGGTGGCTCTAGTTGATGAACTTAGGAATCGCGGTATAGTCGTATAATTGTCCGTGGATATAAAAGAGGTGCAAGCATAAGACGTATCAGTTCTAACATGAGCGTCGACAAGTTCGGACGGTACTCCGCTTTAGGAGTACAAGTTGGAGAAGACAGAAAAAGAAGTGGATTACCGCAAACACCTGAAGGTGACTATAGCATAAGTAATAAACGTTTAAAACTAGTTAAAGATCCAGAAGAAGATACTGATGGAGCAAATTTGAAGACAGTAAAAGAAGCTACTTCAACATCATTAAAATTACATAAGAATACTTACGATGTTAAATCACATAGATTAATTAATGTTGGTAAACCAACTGAAGGTTCTGATGCAATTACTAAAGAGTACTTATCATCTGAACTTTCAAATACTTTAAAATTGCAATGGGGTAACAACTTAAAAGATGGACAAACATATGATGCTGGAAATTATAGAATAACCAACGTGGGAAATCCCAAAAATGATAAAGATTCAGTTAATAAAGAATATTTACATTCTATAATACCGGAAAAAACTAAACATGGATATTCTTTTTATAAATTTATTATAAATGACATTGGATACCCAAAGGAAGACGGCGATGCTGTAAACCTGAAATATATCAAGGACAACTGTATTTTACAAGATGGTGATGAAATCGATTGTCATGGGAAAGTGTTGTCAAATGTAAAGTTCGGTTCTCAACCAAAAGATGCTGTTACTATGGAACAATTATCTAAAGAATTAAAAAAGGAAACATCCAATTTTGTAAAACATGAAGATGCCGTGTTAAAGCGGGGAGATAAATTTATACATGGAAATGAAAAGTTTAATTTAATGCAAGGAAATAATGATGAATGGGATGCAGGACATAAAACAATAACAAATGGAAGATTTGGTATAAAAGATACAGATGTACCTCTAATGGTGCAAACATTAATTGCGAGTGGTGGTACATTAGGTACATACAATGGTCGTAATAGAAGAATAAAAGATATTTATCCTGGTTACGAAGAAAATGATTGTGTTACAATGAAACAAACAATAACTTGGGATAAACACTTTGGGACCCAATATGATGCAAAGATGAAGAAAATAATTAATATTTTACCAGGTGAAGATTCAAATGATGCTGCTACTATTGGACAAGTCATAAAAACATCAAAAAGTGATTCAACAGCTTACACATGTAATGATAAACGTATTATGCAATTACATGATCCTCAACATCCAAAAGATGCTGTAACTTTAGATTGTTTAATAAGAATAGTGGGTAATTTACTTATTGATACCCACAATCATATAGCTAGTACAACGAATCATGTGGTGATTCAACCCGATGAACGAGAAGCTTGGATTAAAAATAGAATCATAAATCAGTATATAATTAATTTGAATAACTAAGTCTTTAAATATAAAAGATTTTGCACAAGTTATTCATTTATGTAAAGTATCTCGTAGAGTAAACACACCAGTTATATAAGACAACATAATGAAGACCGTATCGCTCAGTCATCGTCAAGACAGCGGCAAGAGAGGACGTGGTATAACATCAGCTGCATTATCCCTGCTCAGACGGATTCCAGTTGGTGCTGTTGTAAATCGAACGATAGACGCTTTACCATACGAATTACATCTGCCCGGAGGTTATCAATATTGTGGACCTGGAACTAAGTTGGCAAAACGTTTAGCAAGAGGAGATCCTGGAATTAATAAATTAGATCAAGCTTGCAAAGAACACGATATAGCATATTCAAAGTATAAAGATTCAACAAATAGATCAATAGCAGATAAAATTCTAGCGGAGAAAGCTTGGCAAAGAGTAAAATCAAGTGACGCAAATATTGCAGAAAAAGCAGCAGCTTGGGCAGTAACTACAGCCATGAAGACAAAAGCAAAGTTAGGTGGTGGAAGACGTCGCAGAGGAAGACCTGCAAAGAGAGGCGCTCCCAAAAGAGGTGGAAACATTAAAAAAGGACGTCGTAGAACTCATAAGGCAAGTGTAAAGAAGACTTCTGTTTGGCAAATGGTAAAAAACGGAGCAGGTTTATACCTAAGACCATACCGTGTGTACTAAATAAGAAGAATCAATTGATAATTCCAAATAAAGCCTTAACAAATCATCAGTTAAATGATTATGTAAAATGTTTGAAAATACCATTCTTTCGAGGAGTTTTTATGAAAGATGCATTACCAACTAAAATATGGAAAAATGAAACTGGAATAGTAAATTTGGATTCCACCTATGGTCCAGGCACTCATTGGGTATGCTATAAAAAACTCGGACAAACCATTTACTACTTTGACAGTTTTGGCAATCTACCACCGCCAAAAGAACTGCAACATTATTTTCGAAACTCCAAAAACATTTTTTACAATTACAAAAGAGAACAACCTAACAATACTGAAATATGTGGGCATTTATGTTTGGAGTTTCTAGCGAAGAGTGTCAGTCAGCTTTAAGATGTCATCGTATACAGTGTCACTGAGTGGAAATTCATCCACATTAAAAAGTACGCTGTTCCCAGCATTGCGTCTATCCAAGGAAAGATTATGGGAAGCGGCATTACTTGATTTGACTACCTACAATTCAATTCCTAATGTTACAGAAGGAAAAAACAATTTACTACATTATTATGAAACTAAGGATGCTGCAGGAAAATACTCAGAATTGAAAATAATTACATTTCCTACTGGAGCATATGAAATTGATGACATAAACCAATTATTACAGAAACAACCCGGAGAAGACAATATCACCGTTAAAGGAAACAATAATACTTTAAAAGCAGAAATAACTTCGAAATATTATATTGATGTCAGCTTGGAACAGTCGATTGGCAGTTTACTTGGATTTACAGATACAAAAAAGAAAATCTTAACTCCTGGAACTACTCATTCGGGTGATTCAACTGTAACAATATTGAAAGTAAATAGTATTGATGTCACGTGCAACATTATACACGGATCGTATAGAGATGGAGTTAATCAACATATTTTACATACATTTTATCCAACAGTGGCTCCCGGTTTTAAAATTGTTGAGAAGCCACAAAACTTGATATACCTACCGTTAAACACCAGTTTCATTTCAGACATCGTACTGAACATATTGGATCAAGACGGTCATAGTGTTGACTTTAGAGGAGAAACAATTACTATACGGATACACATCAGAGCAGCAACATAAAAGTCAACATGGGATTATCATTTAAACCGCAACGGAAGAGTCGGGAGCTCAGTAGCTCCTCGACATTGGAAGAGTTAACATCGGAAAACATTCGTTTTCTACAGAAGATTGGATTGAAACTTAACAGCGATGGATATCCTGGATATATCTCAAGGACCAACGTTCGACGAAACACTATGGGAGAAGGAATATCACACGCACAACCCTTACACTTCATCAAAATTAAACAATAACGATGAAATAAGGATCCCCATTCAACAACAAGATATTTACACTTTACCGTGTGAAAGTTACTTGTACATCGAAGGACAGGTATTAAAATTGGATGGAAAAACTGCTTCAACAGTTCCTTTTATAAATAACCCGATGGCATATCTTTTTGATGAAATAAGATATGAAATATCAGGGGTGACGGTTGATTCAACAAAAAAGGTTGGTTTAACAACGACATTGAAAGGATTAACATCATTAACACCGCATGAGAAGAATTCAATAGTCACTGCCGGATGGGTTGCCCCCGATAAAGACACTATAACACCAGCTTCCAACGGTCACTTTGATTTTCATGTACCTTTACGATTGCTTTTGGGATTCGCTGAAGATTACAAACGGGTAATAATAAATGTCAAACAAGAATTAGTATTACTCAGATCTTCAACTAATAAGGACTTAATACTTGCAGACCCTGCAACTACGGAAGATAAACTGGAATGGCAACTACAGTTGGATAAAGTTGTTTGGAGAGTACCTCATGTAAGATTGGCCGATGAACATAGAATCCTATTATTGAGAAAGTTAAAATCTGACCGTGATATTGTGATGCCATTCCGAAGTTGGGAATTTCATGAATACCCTACACTACCTCAGACAGAAAGACAAACATGGACCGTCAAGACATCAACTTACTTGGAACGAGCAAGGTACATAATACTCGGTTTTCAAACTAAGCGAAAAGATGTTATCACTGCAAATGCTGGTCAATTTGATCACTGTAAAATAAAGAATTGTAAAGTTTTCCTAAACTCTCAATTCTTTCCCTATGACAATTTGAATGTCATGTTCAGCAAAAAACGTTTTTCCATTTTATACGATATGTATGCAAGATTTCAATCGTCATATTATGGAAAGACTAATACACCACTATTATCACCTGACCAGTATTATTCCAAGGCTCCAATAATTGTAATCGATTGTTCAAAACAAAATGAATCGGTAAAATCATCAAGTGTGGATATAAAAATTGAAATGGAATTTGAAGAACCAGTAGCGGATGGAACTTCGGCATACTGTCTAATTCTACATGATAAAATAGTTACTTACACACCGCTGACCGGAATTGTGAAGAATGTACTTTAAGAAGAATTGTATAACAACTGCAAATTTTTGAGGTTAGAATTATCTGCTTTAATTTTTGAGGTTAGAATTTCATTTGTGAAAGACAAGTTGAAAACAAACAATTATGTAATTGTATAAATTTCAAGGATTTTACGAAAAATATAAAAGCGAGAAAATAATTAGTAGAAACTTCATTCTATCTTCAACCGTCGTATGGGAAACATCATTCGCAAGATGAATTCTACTAACGGAGAAGAAAATACACCTCTAATGGATGATAATAGTTCAGATATAGAAAAACAAGTTGAACGAGAAATGGACGAGTTCCTAAAATTCAACAAACATAAGAAGAGAGAAGAAGAAAAAGCTGAAAAAGAAGTAAAAAGGAAGAAGGTTGAAGTTAACATTACAACCAATATTTTAACAGAAGTATTTCTTCGGATTATCTACCCAATTTCTTCATGCATGACAAAAAGTATATCAGTTGGAATTTTAAAATCAATGGATTATTCACCAATTGTTATTTTAAATCATGGAAACAAAATGGTTACTTTCAGTGAAACTACTTGGGAATCTCTCATGAAACATTTACATCTTTTGGAGTGCTATTTAAGTAACAACACATTTGGAAGAAGAACAAGATTAAGTTTATTGGAATCAAATATTGAAGTTGATATAGTAAAACATCGTGGAGGACAAATTGTTCGCTTCAGAGATTTAACCACACATAATGTTAAATTATATTTCACTAAAGAAGAATTTTACACTTTAAGTTGTACTACCGGTCCCGTCACCAGATATTTGAAACAACTAATATTTTCAAGTGCAATAATTAAAGACTATCTAATTGATACATTGGACAAAAAACCTTTTGTTCCAATTTTATACGGTCCCGTGGATACTTCAATCTTTAATAGAATACCTCAAGAAGTTGAAATGTGGAGACAATTAAACAACTATCACACCAATTTTAATATTGATGAAGTGGCACAAGAAGTGAAAGAAGAAGAACAATCTTGTCTGTTATAAACATCGGCTCATTCAATTTTTAAGTCAGTTGTTAGTAAGACTTCATCATGAATAAACGGGTTTCGTTTTCTAATGCGCCACATATAATGGAAGTTAAAAGAGGTATAATTGAATTTCAAGCTTTTCGAGGAAATGATGGTAATTTTATTATTAAAGAATTAGTAATCTTGGACATGAACACATCAGTAGTTTATCATTATTTGTTTAAACCTCCAGTACCATTTAATAGACTAACAACTAAAGCGAAAGTTACAAACAAATGGTTGAACAAACATTTTCATAACTTAAGATGGGATGAAGGTTTCATTAATTATAACATGATGCCGCACATTATGAATCATTATTGCAAAGAGTTTAAAATTATCTACACAAGGGGATTGGAAAAAGCAAATTGGATACAATCATTTACAAGCAACGAAGTGATTAATGCAATTATTGATAAAGATTTCCAATGCTACTTCAACGAACTTTGTATTTCATCAAAAAGTTTTAAACATCGAAGGTCACAGTGCGCTTTAAAGAATGCCTACCGCTTGAATAATTTCCTTCAACAAACTGGTGGGGGTAGTGTCGATTATAAAAGTGAGAGCGCTACCATGACACAGCATGAGTATTACTCAAACCTCCGAAGAGACAACATCTCCGACGGACATTCTTATTAACAAGAAGATTAACAACAACATCAATATGGCATCACAGAACTTACTTCAAAGTTTAGTTGATCAGTTCAACGCTCATTCTAAATCATCAATTCTACCTACGAAGAAATGTTCTGAACTAAAAGAAGAAAAACACTACATCATTCATACTATTAAGAAAATGGAAACTTCAGTAGGTGATGCTATAAATTGCACTTTGAGCGAAGCACCTTATACAATTGGTGATGAAGCAAAATTTCAGATCTTCTTACCAAAGCGCTTCATACAACTACTTCAAAATGAAGATCTTCGTATAATTCAACCCGGCGCACTCTATTTGGTATCACATGGACCCAGTGGAAACAACTCTACTGAACTTACAATTCATGTAACACCTACTACTGATTAGTTTGTACATAACATTGTAAATATTTCTTTGTATTTGTTTTTTCAATAAATATGATATAAAACAAAAAAAATAAAAATAAAAAAAGCAACATATTGTAATGTCTTTGTACATTACAATATGTTGCTTTTTTAAAAAATTCCACGGGATGACCTTGACCCAATTCTGTATAATTATAAAAGGGGAAATGTAGTTGCAAAATTCATCAGTCTACTGCTACCTTTCATACCGTACACATCTCGCTCTTAATCCCTGAATATAAAACTGCAACATGTCCCTAAAGGTCAAGTGTGCATCTTACGATACTAACACCATAACAACTTTTGAACAACTCGAAGATTTAACCAACGAAATGCGAGTTTTACTTACCGGTGGTTATCACTTAACTGTTGATGTTAGTGCTACTAATACAAGGATGTTCACTAAAACAAAATATTGCGATGATGAAATATTTATTTCTACACAACCTACAACTTCTTCATCGCCAACTGGTCAACATAACATCAAGTTCCAAAAGTATTACCAATGTTGAATAACTTTTGACAGACAAAGCTACAACTAAAGAATCACGTGATCAATGTGAGTTAATAAAAAGGATGTGATACTTGTATAAATAATCATTCGCTTCTTAGCTCTCACCACGACAAGACCTATTTAAGAAAATGTTGTACAGAATGATGATTCAACTTGATGGAAAAATCTATGGAAAAGATTACAACACTGTTGAACAAATGACTAAAGATATAGATGTATTAGCTAAAGAAGGATACCAAGCTAAATTAATTTTAAAATTTCCTGAAGTACATCCACTATCAATAGAAGAACTAGTTGCTATGGCTAAAGCTGAGAAAGATAAAAAGTCTGAAGAAAACAAAGAGAAACAAACTTCCTAAATTTTAATAATCCTTACACTTGTAAGGTATAATTTTTTAAAACTCCATTTGGATGACCTTGAAATTACCCCCACCACTTTTCACAGTACATAAAGCTCGCTATTTAACACTATACACTCTTATTCTTTCACTAGACTCCGCAGCGTCAACATGGAAGAGCAAAAATACAAGTACAAACCTCGTTACTGTTGTGAACAACAATGTACAGATTTAGGGCCAATGATGGTGGATGGGTTAGCTTGTACTAAATGCGAATTTTTCGGATCTTGTTACTGCAAATGCAAAACAAAACAACTACCGCCACCGGAATTGCGAACTTTGAAACTTTACAAATCAAGATATTTTCATACATGTTGTCCTCAAAGATGTTTCAAATTTCACCCTCTCGATCTTGCTCATTGTCAACGCACCAATTCTCATCAAGATGATTTTTGTACACATATGATAAAAAGATGTAAATACAGGTCAGATTGGTATTCCGATCCTGTAGAACCATCAAATGTGTAATTTCAGTTTTACACTCTTTTTTAAAACTTCATTTGGATGACCTTGAGATTTCCCCCACCACTAGTTCTAATTTTTATATAATATTAAATCATTCCACTTCCAACACTCTAACTAACAACATGGAAAACAAATTTATCAAGTTTGAACATATAATAACTGACAGGGAGGAGATGGAAGAATTGTTTCAAAACTTACTTTCTATCATTGACGAATATCCTATAAGATGGTTCAGAATTGTAGTTCAATATTTAAATCCTGGTGAATTGTTTTCTTCATCAAGTGAAGAGGATGAAACAACTACTTCGGTTCAAATAATTGAATTAAAAGACGAAGAAGAAGAACTAAACATTTTATTCAATCATAAGCTCAAGGTTCCCCATATAAAAGCCCCCTCCCTAGACAGCCCCCCTCCCTAGACGCCTGCTCAAGGTCACCATTATATAAGCCCCCTCCCTATGCGCCGATCCTCATTCCATCACCGACTCTCCAATAATGAACAACTCTCCATTGGCCCGAATGAATTCTAGTTTTGAAATAAACTCTAAAGAAGAGTTACAAGACATTTTTAATATTTTACAAGAACTTGTAGATAATTTTACAACCATCAAAATGAATTTGGAAATAACATACGATTGTCCTATTTGTGATAAGGTTGAAAGTTTGGACGAAGACAGTTTACTAAATCTAACTCCTGCACCATCTGACACTACTGATGGTAATAATGAAGAGCAACGTCTTTCCCCCACCACTTCTTTGTAATTCATCCTTCCCCCCACCACTTCTTTATTTAACTAACATTTCTCCCTTTCACTTCTCATTCCGTCTTCGACTTCTGAACTATCAACATCACTTGTTTTAAAATTTCAAACACTAACACAATCATGATGGATATGATGGATGAAGTTCCCTTCATAACTAGAATGGAAGAGGATAAATTGAAATTGGAAATTAAACGATTGGAAATGGAACGGGAAAACCAATTCGAAATGTTACATTTGTTCAAGCTTTTCAAATACATCATCTGGGGACTCTGCGTTTACCTTCTCATCGTCGTTGGTGTTTGCATTTACAACTCTGTAGTTCATCACAAAAGTTCAACTTGTTTAAACTCTGCTGTTGCACATTAATTGTATGTTCACAAATAAAATTCAAAAGTTACTTCAACCTATCCCACTATCACCAACTAGTTCAACTTTCAACTATTTCTGGTGGTAGTTGGATAGGCTTTTTTAAAACTTACTCTGGATGACCTTGACATACTTTCCAAGCCCCAGTTATAACTGTTAAATTTCAGTTTTAAATTAACTCTTAATTCATGCCCAATTCTACTTCAAATTCAGGGCATATGCTCTCGCCATCTGCACCCCAGCATCTGACGCCATCTGCTCGAGCAGCTGCTCGGGCAGATGGCACGACTTCCGGCGCAGAAGTAACCAAAACACACTACTAATGAAGACCCTGCAGTAATGAAGAGTCTGAATTACCACCTTGGGTTTTTATTTTCATAATACTAAAATTAAATTAGTAACTCCTGCTATGCTTTTAATAGGCTATTTGTAGAAAAAAATCTGTTTATATGATTTAAAGAAAATTTTAATATTTGTGGAACTATGAAATAAAAATCACGATTAAAGAGCGATTTATGAGGTAAAACTACCAAAAAAGGAGTCCATCTTCGAACAAAAAATACTTTTTCCTCTACCTACACGAATAAAATTTAGGCGTAATAGGCCTACCGTTGATAATTTAACTTTACCTTCATATGATCCCTTGCTCCGTCAAGCTGGATCTGTCACATCAACATAAAAACACACAAGGTAGGCCATATCAATTTTAAAGAACACAAAAAAAAAACAAATATAATTTAAGCCTAGCAAAAGTTTTACACTTATGTTTTGGACTTCTTATGTTAATAGTCTACCCAAGCAAAATGTAAACAAACACCTACGGCCATCTCTGGTACTAGTGATGCTGCTCACCCACAGCTGACTGAATTGTCAGCAGTGGGTGAGCAGCAGCTACAGCTGCTATTAGTCAAAGTAGTGTGTTTTTGCGGTTGCTGGCTCAGTTCAATGACCTCTGAGGAATGTGATGACGTCATCGCCAAGGTCAATGACCCCGATGACGTCATCGATGACGTAATCGATGACGTCATCGATGATGACGCAATCGATGACGTCATACCCATGACGTCATCAAAATGACGTCATCGATGACGTAATTGATGACGTAACCATCGATGACGTCATTTCCGTGACGTCACACCCATGACGTCACAGAAATGACATGCTGATGACGTCATCATCCATTACATCATCAAAACGACGTCACTGACACTGTTAAGGTCAAGGTCACGCCGAAACTCAAAATTTTTTGGCACTTTTGCCGTTTCTCGCACTACGCTCCGAGTTTCAGTCAGAGTCCACGTGACCTTGACGACTTGGAGCGAATTTGCGATGAGAAACAGCAAAAGTGCCAAGTCAAACTCGAGTTTGCGACATGACCTTGCTTAAACCGTCATCTACTAGTCCTCAGAGGCCATTGAACAAGCACAACATCCGCAATTTCATATTACTGTGACCTTGAACACTTAACAACTACAGAGCGCCGACACCGATGCGCACCCCACGACAGCCACCGAGTGACTGACTGTCAGGCTCCGTGTACTCTAGGTATATCGGCTTGAGAGACTAAGACTCTAAACTGTCAGGAATGGGAGTAACTAACTGAATTTTGCAAGGAAAAGTCATTTCATCCAATATTTTAAACAAATCCTCATCAGTAAAACTGACATTAGTCTGTTTTGTATAAAACTTAGGGTGTCCGCGCAACAGTTTGCGCCACTTAGCTAAAGTTGAAACTCTCTTAACTTTCAGTGGTGGACAGTGAGCAACTTATAAAGTCTTAACACGGCTAAGTTTCTTACCTAAAGCGTCCCGCGACATGGCTTCCCCTCACAAAAGTCCGCACAATACTGAGAGACTGCTTGTAGCGCATGAGTCAAGGGAAAAGAGGTGGGGGAAACAGCAGGAGTGGGGGAAGGTCACAGTGGCGGGGGAAGGTGAGGTGGTACGCTGGAGTTTCGCATCACTTCACCATGAGCTGTCCTACAGTCAACACACTGTTCTCTTGGCCCGAGTTGGCACTAGAAGAAACATTTCTGTACAGCTTAGGCTGTGAGAGCCAAGGAAGCAAAGTCAAAGTGGAAATTGTGTTAAACTCCAAGATGAAGAGTCTCCTAAATAAACTAATTGTATCCTTGCAATCTCCTATAACTTTAGAGAAATACCACTTTATTAAGCGACACCTTATACTTTGGCAAAACGAAGCAGAAATGGAAAAGATTACAGTAAAATTAATTTAACTTAAAACTTGGACTGGACACTCATGGCGATACCACGTGGCGTGCAAACGCCACCCTAAACATTACAAGTTAGGTTATTGAGCACCTCTGGTACGATAACCGATGTGCTAGAGTTAAAGTGTGATGACCTTGAGTCAAAACACTGAAATACTACAAGTCGATATCGTCCCAGAGTCAAAGTGTAGTGACCTACATTCAGAACTTGTAAAATTACTTACATATAGAGAGCTAGAGAACAGCGAGGCGCACCGCATGGAAGCCGGAGACATACTGGCGAAGCGGTGTTGTGCAGCCTAGGGACCCAGTTGTGGTGGGGGTATAGCCAACACTTAGAGTACAAGTGTTGTGGGTGACCTTGACCCACTTAACTTACCTCGACCCCCCCCCCCCCGACAAAAAGTGCGAGCCCCCCCCCCCCCCCCCGACAAAAAGTGCGAGCCCCCCCCCCCCCGACAAAAAGTGCGAGCCCCCCCCCCCGACAAAAAGTGCGAGCCCCCCCCCTCCACCCCCACCCCCTCCCCCACCCCTGATATCCTGGGCGTGGCAGCCCCGGTGGGGATATAAGGGGGTCCGGCCAGAGCCGGCTCGCAGTCCGCTCCCGCGCGTTGAACGTGAACGACCGGGACGGACCGCCATAGGCATCACTAAACATTGAATGGCGCCTTCAGTGTTTAGCGAAGTCTACTCTAACTTTAAGACTTGTATTAGTTGTAAGATATTGCGCTTGCGTTTGGGTATTGCGAATTGTTTTATATGAGAGTGTTTTACTTGTACCCTATGTCTCCTGTGTCTTTTATCCTTTGTGTCTTGTTTGTTATATGTGTTTAATGTGTATGTGCTTGTTCCAGCATTGACTACGTTGAGCTCAATTGTGTGTTGTAAGTGTGTTATATGTTTCTAAAGTGTATACGCTTGTTTTAGCAATCCCCCCTTGAGCTTTTTTCAATGCTCAAAGTAAATTGTAAAGTCAGGGAACGGGAGTAGGCCCCCGTGTAAAGCCACTTTTAATAATTGGTAGGCTCCTTGCCAGGCATGCAAAAGGTTGCGGATGGCATTTGGGGAGCATGTCCGTTTGTAAGCTGGCAAGCAAAAGGTTGTGGCGGCCTCTGCACTCGGACCGAGGACGTAAGCCATTAGGGTGTCCTCAGTATGTTTCCCTTCTGGAAACTCAAAATTATGTAAATGAATCTTTGTTAGCTATTTGTGTTTTTAGTCCCCAAGGCCCCCGAACATTCGTGGTTCGCCATGGATGTACGGGGGCCGAAATTTTTTAATGTCCGTGTGGCCTTGACCCACAAAGACTTGTAAAAATTCAATGCATTTTAAATTAAAAATATTAAAGATAGGTTACGGGAGTAGGCCCCCGTGTAAAGCCTATTTCAATTATCGGTAGGCTCCTGCCAGGCATGCAAAAGGTTGCGGATGGCATTTGGGAGCATGTCCGTTTGTACGCTGGCATGCAAAAGGTTGCGGCGGCCTCTGCACTCGGACGAGGACGTAAGCCACTAGGGTGTCCTCAGTTTGTTTCCTTCTGGAAACACAAAATTATGTAAATGAATCTTTGTTAGCTACTGAAAAGACAATGCAGTAAATGTTTACAAGTCTTGCGTGGCGAAGGGTACACGACATTGGATGTTGCCTTGTTGTCATAGTTGGGTCTCTTCGGAGGCTACAGCGATGACAACCCAAGTGCCTCACACCCCCAAAGGGGGGTGTGGGGCTTAATTTTTTTAAAGTTTTTTTGTGACCTTGACCTAAATATGTAAAATCTTTCAAAGTGTTTAACAGTCAGGTCTTATTAACACAGTTAATACATTAATGTCTGTTAAAAAATATAACAGTTAGGTATTTGTAACCCACAAGTTTGGAGTTGTTTATAGTTGGGTCCCTTGGGAGGCTTCAGCTATGGTAACATAAATGCCTCAAGTGGGGCTTATTTTTTTAAAAAGTGTGAACCCCCCCCCCGCAAAAAGTGCGAACCCCCCCCCCCCGCAAAAAGTGCGAACCCCCCCCCCCGCAAAAAGTGCGAACCCCCCCCCCACCCCCACCCCCACCCCCACCCCCACCCCCACCCCCACCCCCGCAAAAAGTGCGAACCCCCCCCCCGCAAAAAGTGCGAACCCCCCCCACCCCCACCCCCACCCCCACCCCTACCCGCACCCCCACCCCCACCCCTGATATCCTGGGCGTGGCAGCCCCGGTGGGGATATAAGGCGGCCGGGCTGCACGCACTTCTCATTCCGGTCCAAGCTCCCATACGGACAGGTACTCTCTCTCGCTCTTGAGACTTTTGTTTTACAAGTTCACTTCTTTCTTTACATCTATTCTTTTCATTCATTACAATGGGTAAAATGGGTCTGAAGCTGAAAAACTACCCATCAACTTCAACCTCGACCGACATGTCTCAACCCTCATCATCCTCGACTTCGATCCTGGAATACCTGATGACTGCGAACATCCTGAGCTGCCTGACGATGCCGCCACCGCCGCCGCCGCCGCCACAGCCCGCCTCAATGCCCAGCCTGTCGCCATTGCCGGCGACAGTGGAAGAGGCTGGTGCACAGCCATCGTCAGGAGAACTCGTCAAGTCGTCAGGTCGAGTCCCGGTAGCCTCTCCAGCACTCTCGCTGCTATCGGACTCAGGATCGGAGTCTGCGGCTTTTGAAGAGACGTCTAGGTCGAGGATCACCCCATACAGCAGAACCCGGAAAATCCTCTCATACACTACATCCCAATGTCCCTCACCTATATCCCCCATGCCACCTACACCAACCAAACCACCCCGTAAATCCATCTTCTCCCCTGATCTTCCCACCGTAGACCTAACACGCTCTCCTACCCCGCCCAAAATTGTTTGCTCCATCCCGCTTGAACAATCTTAGCCCCTTCTACCTCCTTCCAGCCCCATCCCTTCTAGCCAGCCTAATTCAGAGAAGCTCCAAGACACTCCGCTAAAGAGTCCAACACAGAAACGTAAACGCGTTAAAGCCCCTGCTGGCAAGGGTAAGAAATGCGATTACGCTTGGATGTCTAGTAAGTTTGGGGTTTTGTGTTGCCAGAAACTTGCTTGTGCAGAAGGGGATCGCTGCCAACGACACCTCAAAAGTACAGTCAAATTTCGGCAATTCAAACCCTATACTCTGTACATTAAGCCTAAAACGTTCAAGTTCAGACATCCCCACGGTCCGCAACCGCGGGATATTAGAAGGCTAAAGGTTGATGAAAAATACTATTTCATTGGTCAGACATATGGAGCAGGTAATAAGAAAGTAGAAATCGTTGTAAAAGGTGAAGGCCACCTTTGTACAATGCAAGTACCACCTCGTATGGTACAAAGAGAATTTTTCATACCTAAAGCCTATCTAATACGAAGGAAAGGATGTGAAACCGTGTGGGAAATGGACTAGGACATGGGCCCACCAAAAAAAAAACAAAATTGTTAGGCTGTGTTGGACAATATTTAAAAAGTCTTTTTCCAAATTATGTTTCCAAATTTAGTCTTAACCCTCTTAAAGTAAGGGAGAGGGGTATTATACAAGTCAAGTTATAAAAAAAAAAAAAAAAACACTTGACTTGTATAATACTTTAACCTGGCGGTGATGTAAAGTCACTGGGACAATCTCAAACCGTGTCCTTGAGGGCGAAGACTAAGTTACAAAAATCTTTAACAAATAAAAACTTACCTCCAAACACTTGTAGCTTGCTACAAGTGTTTGGAGGTAAAAATTTTTCAAAGTTTGAATGACCTTGACCCATATAAATTACTGTTTAAAGTAAAGTGCTAACCTTACAACTAATGTTGTGTATCATGTGATACCCCCACTCTAACGCTCTTACTAAGCTTGTATGAGCCGTTCATTTGCTTCAGTCTGTTTCTGTGCTCCGTGGTAAACATGTCACGGTACAATTACAAAGGTGGTGACTTCTTGATAGATCAACACAATGCTTGGGAAGTGCTAAACCAGCATAGAATGGAAGTTGAGTATTGTATAAGACGAGACGGGTCTACATTTTATCTATGTATTATAAACAACCAAACTTATAAGTATGAACACTGGACAAAAATTAATTATAACAACATAGATGAGCTGTTTGCTTGGGTGTTTGAGGTGTGTAAAGTTATAGAAGAAACCAAAATAATGGGTGTGCTAAAGGTATGTAAAACTGATGACCGGGAAGACTAAGCAAAATTTCTTTCAACCCCCCCCCCCCCGTGTTATCCCCACCACTAAAAATGGGTATATATAGGAGTGGTGATCAACCGTCCTCTCATTCTGCTTTACACCGTTAAGCTGAACACCACCATGTCTGCTATGAACGTCCCAGCCTCTACCTCTGGCCCGGCTGCCTCCAACTCCAGCCCAAGCATTGGACCAATCCGATCGGGGCCTTCGTCAAGGAGTCGTGTCCGATTCTCCGGCTTTGGTCCTGTGAGGAAGGAGTTGCGGAGCAGCGGAGCTTCTCAACCAACCACAATGGATGCATCAACCCAGACTCCACCAAACATCATCGAGTGGTACGACGAAGTCATAGAGCAAAGGGACAGAATGCTAGAGAATACTCGCAGGGAGCTACTTTATATCCGGAGTAAATGGGAAAAACTAATTAAGAAGTGTGAAAGCCTGTTGGACAGTGATGATAGTGAGGATGAGAGTGGATAGGTGTGTGGGTAAAGACTTGGACTGGGACTTGTGTGTTTGTATGAATGTGTGCGTGAATGTGAAATACAGAGCGGGGATAGATCACTCTGTGGCAATGGACTAACATGCCACTTAGTGATCTATCCCCCGTTCTGGTAATGTTTTTGGATGGCCTTGACCCACTTTACCAAGGCTAGCTAGTACCCCCACCACTGATAAGTGTATATATACGGGTATTAACGTGCAGTTTGGTTATTCTGCTTTGTACCGCTTAGCTGAATACAGCACTGTAACATGGCTTTCAACTCCAAAACTTCTCAGGCTTCCTCTTCTTCTTCAAGAAGGCGTGCTGCTAACGTCCTGCCTGCTACTCGTGGACCTGCTCGACCATTCCACAGCATAACTGTTGCTCGGGCAAACGCCTGCAAAGCTCCGATGCTACGGACCTTGCTGGAGGTAAGCCAAGACGGACAAGGCTTGCTCAGTCCTGGTCAACGGCAGGAGCAAGAAAGGCGTATGGCGTACTTCAGGCTGCAGGGTGTAGTTCCCAGCTTGAAGTTAGGCGATCCGAGAGTAGCAAGCATCAACGAGGCAGCGGACTACATATCACACCTTCACAGTGTTTTAGAAGTAAAGGACCAACAAATTGAAAACTTAAAAGAACAATTGAAACAATTTAACTTTAATCCTGTGGAGTTTGTGGAAGCAGTGATGAGTGATAGTGATGATGAAGGAACTGAATATATATTGGGTATGTAATGAAAGACTTGGACAGGGACATGTGTGTGTGTGTGTGTGTGTGTGTGTGTAGAATACAGAGCGGAGGATAGACTACTTTGCGGCAATGGACTAGCATGCTGCTTAGTGGTCTATCCCCCGCTCAAAGGGTAGCATTGGATGACCTTGACCCACTTTACAGCAAGGACAACCGGTTAACTGGTATAAAAGAGGGGGTCTATACATCTCGACTTCATTCTGCTTTGGACCTTCCAGTGGAACGCTAGAAACAATGAGTGGATCGCTGCTTGGTGCTAACTTGGACAGGTATTCTGTGATGGTACACTATGAAGATTGTAGAGACATGTTGACGGCTGTGTATGATTTTTTGGTGAGAAAAATCTTTCAAGAAAACTGCCAATTTATGTTAGCGTGGAAAAGAAACTTGTTTGTTGATGGTCATGCTACAATGCAAAGCATGAACCACCTTCATGTGTTAAAAGTAGGACATCATAATTTGGACGAACTGGACGATATGTTTAGGGAGCTGGAGTGTTTGATACATCAGGAATGTAAACCATGTGAAATTGAAATTTTTAAATTGGATATGGAATTAGAATAAAATGTGTTAAACAGGACTTGGACTTGGACTTGATTGAGGTTTTGTAGAACAGAGCGGGGGATAGATCACTTTGCGGCAATGGACTAGCATGCTGCTTAGTGGTCTATCCCCCGCTCAAAGGGTATCTTTACGTGACCTTGACCCACATAAATTGTATAGTTGGTGGGGGTATAAAAAGGGTAAGCAAATTGGATGGATACAACACTTCCATACCATGGCTCCACTTGACAACACCGTGTTCCATCGCAACAGAATTGTCTCTATTCTGGAGGTAATACCTCTAGAAATTATAGAAGTAGAGGACCAACTACCTGCGGTTGATCAAGAAGAGGAGGAGGAAGAGATAATGGATATTGAAACGGACTCTGACGAAGCTGGTTCAACGGATAATGAAGTGGACTTGCACGCCTACGAAACATTAGAGTCGTCATCTGAGTCGGAAATGGAATTCCAATTGGAAATCGAAGAAGAAGAACAAGAACAAGACACTCCCCATCGTCCAATGGATAGGATGTTAGTTGCCAGAAGAATTATGTATTGTCATCGCTGCCTATTCCGTGATGAGGATGATTCCGACTCTGATGGTGATGTTTCACCCTTGTAAAAAGTTTAAACAAAAAGTTAAAAAACAAGAATGTGAGCGGGGGATAGAGCACTTTGTAGTAAATGATGCTGCTTAGTGCTCTATCCCCCGCTCAAAATAATAATTCCAAATGACCTTGACCTACATAAACTTGCTCAAACAGACGTCTTTGAAAAAACTTGTACAAATTATTGAATCTAGACCAAATATCATCAATTTATCAAGCCTACTGATAAATGTATTACAAAACGGTTGTGTAAAGGCTAAATTTAGCACATGAGTGATAACCTGTTTCCATATGACGTCACTTTCCCCACCTATCTGCCTCGGATATAAAGGGTCCCTGTGGAGTGCGCTGCTCATTATTGCGTGGACATTCACAGAGTGTGCATTCAAAGCCAAACTGTTTGAAATGGCTCTTTGCGATATTTGTGGGGAAATCTTTCAAGACGAAGATCTTTTCACCATACATAGAGAATTACATGAAGACGAAGATAGAAAAGAAGATATTACCATGGATGAAATAGACTTAGACTCAATTGACCGGTTTTTGGAAGAGCACCAGAAGCAGACGGACTACTGGGACAGCTATCTACAGCAAATGCAAAGAAGAAGACCTAGTGTGATCCAATTTGCTGGTGCTGGACCATCCACTACTAGAAGACCTATTGAAGAAGAGGATATGCAAGAAGAGGACACGGAAGAAGAGGACACGGAAGAAGAACTGGAAGATGTGAGACAACTGCGCACCACGGCCTTACCAGGACAGGTTGTAACACATTTTAAAATTGATAATGTGCAATTGGAATTAGATAATTTTATAACCCAGGCCAGAGTACTTGTTGGAAAAACGCTAAAAGAAGAATTACAGAGATTGAACTTCATTAAATTTGGACTGGTGTTAGAATCAAAGTTTACCAATACTGATGGTGAAACAGCATTAAGAGCATTCATTACCAAAAACCGAACCCTTACAACTGAATCTGATATCAATGAAATTATTGAAGAATGTTTGCATGAACTGCTAGTTAAACTGCAAGAACATGAAGGAAGAGGATCCGGCTGGAGTCTGTCATCGATTGAAGGTATGGATGTAAGGGTTCACAAGCACGGATATGGTATAAGGGGTAGTAGTTATATACCTTTGCCAAAGAAGATACAAGCTACCAAATCTTGTATCAATGTGCAAAATGAGGACAATGAATGCCTTAAATATGCTATGCTAACAAAATATGTGCAAGAAAATCCTTGTAGAGTTAGCAGAGCGTATCAAATTGTCCAACACCGCTACAACTTTCGAGGTTTGTCATACCCTGTTAGTGTTAAAAGTATTGGTAATTTTGAGAAACAAAACCCAGGTGTTTCTGTAAATGTGTTTGGTTTAGATGATTCCAATAGTGTTTATCCTCTGAGAGTATCAAAAGTTGAGGAAAGAAACCACACGGATCTGTTATTGATAACTAAGGGTGAAATTTCACATTATGTGTGGATAAAGGACTTTGCAGCCTTGGTTAAAAATCAATTATCAAAACAGAAACGTAGGTTAACAGTGTGTAAAAGATGTTTCTGTTTCACATATAAAGAGTTGAGACGTGGAGGATCGGAGTGGTTGTCGGAACACCAGCGGCTTTGTAATGACAACTATGAAGTGAAGATTAGTCTGCCACCACCATCTAGAGCATTTGTCCAGTTCAATAAAACAGTTCACCAATACCGGATTCCACTAGTTATCTATGCTGACTTCGAATCCACGTTAGTGCCGCAGGAACTTTCGGATGGTGAAGTAACTAGAAGAACCAAATATCAATTGCATCAACCTAACAGTTTTTGCTTATTGGTGAAATCTACTTTACCTGAAGAACAATTGCAAGACTATGGCTTAACATCCACTCCGATACTCTACCGTGGGGAAGAAGCTGCTAAGTATTTTGTAGACCAGTTGTATGAGATTACTGAAAAGGCGGAACGCTTATACGGTAATGTTTCACCCATGGAACCTTTGAACCAAAATCAACAAGAAGAATACATTTCAGCAACAAGATGTTATCTATGTAAGAAGAGCTTCAGTGAAGAAAATCCAAAAGTAAGAGATCATGATCACCTCACAGGGTTATACAGAGGACCTGCTTGTAATTCATGCAATATAAATTACAAACTGCCAAACTTTATCCCTGTAGTGTTACACAATCTTAGCGGCTACGACTCCCACTTCATTATTCCAGAATTAGGAAGAGATAATGGTAAAATCGATGTTCTTGCTACAACATTGGAAAAGTATATCAGTTTCTCAAAAACAGTAGGTAAAATTAAACTTCGCTTTGTAGACTCTTATAGATTTATGGCATCTAGTTTGAGCAGATTGTCTGAGAATCTACGAAGAGAAGACTTAAAAGAAACCAGCAAGATTGTACCTGAAGATAAATTGGACTTAGTATTACGTAAAGGAGTGTTCCCCTACGATTACATAACTTCTACAGAAAAATTTGAAGAAACCAGTCTACCACCGATTGAAGCCTTCAACAGCAAATTAAACGAAAGTGAAATCTCCGTTGAAGACTACAATCATGCTTGTAATGTTTGGAACCAACTAAACATTCAAACCTTAGGGGAATATTCTGACTTTTATATAAAATTGGACGTAACTCTGCTGTGCGATGTGATGGAAGAATTTCGAAACACCTGCTTCTCCGCCTATGGACTGGACCCTCTACACTCGTACACATCTCCAGGATTAGCATGGCAAGCTATGCTAAAGTCAACCAACTGTCGACTGGAACTTCTAACGGATATTGATATGGTGCTCATGATGGAATCTGGTGTACGGGGCGGTTTGACACAAGCTGTAACACGTCATGTCAAAGCCAACAACAAGTACATCCCCGGCTTCGACGAGCAACAACCATCGGTCTACCTTGGCTACTTTGACGCAAACAACCTTTATGGTTGGGCAATGTCAAATCCGCTTCCCTACGCTGACTTCAAATGGATCGACCCGGCCACCATCGGAGACATCTCACAGATTCCAAAGGATGGTCCAAAAGGCTATATTTTGGACTGTGATTTTGAATACCCGGAGCACCTTCATGACCATCACTACGACTTGCCTCTCCTAGCCAAGTCTGAAGTTTCACCGACAGGAAGATGGCCAAAATTGATGATGACCTTGGAGAATAAAGATCGCTATGTGGCTCACTACTGGGTAGTTCAACAGGCTCTCGAATTGGGTCTACGTATAGTGAGAATTCATAGAGCAATTGAATTCACACAGTCTTGTTGGTTGAAACCATATATTGATTCCAACACTACAAGAAGAGCTGCAGCGACAACAGCATTTGAAAAGGACTTCTATAAATTAATGAACAATGCCATCTTTGGGAAGACCTTGGAGAACAAAAGAAAACACAAAAATGTAAAATTAGTGAGTGATCCTAGGAAATTGGAAAAATTAGTGCAAAAACCAAATTTTGGAACATCCATGATTATAAACGAAAATCTAGTCGCTGTCAGTATGAAGAAAACAACAATAGTCATGGACCGTCCGTTATACATAGGTATGTCGATTTTGGACATAAGTAAAACCCTGATGTATGATTTCCATTATAACAAAATGGTTAAACACTACGGAAGGGAAAACATTGGAGTCGCATACATGGATACGGACGCGTTTATCTACTGGATAAAGACTTTGGACATGTATGAAGACCTAAGGACCTTTCCATACAAAGAAGATTTCGACTTTTCTGACTATCCGAAGAACCATCCAAATTTCAATGAAAAAAATAAAAAAGTAATTGGAAAATTCAAAGATGAAGCAAATGGAATGCCTTTAGAAGAAATAGTAGCGCTGATGGCGAAATTGTATTCATTTAAGATGTACCACGAGAACAACACACCGACAGTCAAGAAAGCAAAAGGAGTGAAGACATCTTATTTGAAAAAACACGTAACATTTGACCACTACAAGACTTGTTTGTTTGAAGATACTACGATATCAGCAACATTCAACAATATCCGAAGCTTCAAGCATCAAGTCTACAGTGTCACCGAAATTAAAAAAGCACTGTCAGCTCGGGATGATAAAAGACATATTTTGCCCGACAAAATCCACAGTCTTCCTTTCGGCCATTACTCCTTAAACCCTATCAACTAGTAACCTACTCTTCGTCCTTCTACAACTTCGACCTTATTCCTTTCTCCTTCCGTAAAAAAATGGGGAACACGGCAAGTCCAACGCCGTGTTCCCCATTTTTTTACACAAGTTTGGATGACCTTGACCCATATAAATGATGTGAATATTTAAAACAACATTCATTGTGATTATACATGTGATACAACAAACATTGAAACCTGCAATATGAAGGACTTGAAGCAACAAATTGTCAACGAACTTCATAAACCTGCAAGAAGAAAGTTTCCACGAAAAAATACGGTGATAAAAGGAATTAATGATTTATATCAAGCGGATTTAATCGAAATGATTCCTTATAGCAAACAAAATAAAGGATATAAATACATATTGACTGTTATTAACTGTTTTTCAAAAATGGCAGATGCTTTACCACTAAAAGATAAAAGTGGCAAAAGTGTTACAAAAGCAATGGAAACAGCTATACAAAGAGACAAACATACTATTAAACATTTACAAACAGATGATGGAAAAGAATATTTTAATAAGGAATTTGCAAATTTAATGAAAAAACACAATATAAACCATTATTCAACCAATTCAGAAGTAAAAGCCTCAATAATCGAAAGATTCAACAGAACTTTAAAAAGTGCAATGTATAAAATGTTTTCCAACAGAGGATCGCACATATGGATTGATATGTTACCAAAACTTATAAACGATTACAATAACAAATTTCATAGGACTATCGGGATGAAACCAAACCAAGTAACTAGTAAAAATGAAAACCTTGTATTAAAACGTATAAAAACGAATACTAAACCAAAAGTTGAAAAACTAAAGCCTAAAAAATTTAATGTGGGTGATAAAGTGCGAATAAGTAAATATAAAGGTGTATTCAGTAAAAGATACCTGCCAAATTGGACCAATGAGGTTTTTACTGTATTCAAAGTACAACCTACAGTACCTGAGACATATATTTTAAAAGATAATAAAGGACAATTGCTTGAAGGAGGGTTTTATGGACATGAAATGTTAAAATCAACAGTAGGCGATGTATATTTAGTTGAAAAGGTGTTGCAACGGAAAAAAGATAAGGTCAAAGTACGATGGTTAGGATTTAATAAGACGGAAGATTCTTGGATACCTAAAAAGGATTTGATATAACGATAGAGAATCATTTTAGGTTGAACCATTACAAAGGATGGAGATAGTACCACAAAAAGAGAGTTTTACTATTAATAATATAGATGAACTCACAGTGGATAATTCAGAATTCAATAGTGGGAAACATGGCAATTTGTTACCAAACACCGTTCGTTGTCTGGTTACCGGACCTTCCAACTGTGGAAAAACTAATGTAGTATTCAATTTGATTACAAACCCTAAAGGATTACGATTTAACAATCTATATGTATTTTCAAAATCACTACAACAACCAAAGTATCAATTATTGGAAAAAATACTGACTATTGTGCCTGAAGTTAAATATTTAAAGTTTAATGCAAGCGAGAGTGTCATGCAGCCACAAGAAGCTAAACCATTCTCCGTGTTTATATTCGACGATGTATCTTGTGAAAACCAAAACACAATAAGGAATTATTTCGCTATGGGTCGACATAACAACATAGATAGCATTTATATTGGCCAAACTTACAGCAAAATACCTAAACAACTCATTAGAGACAATGCAAACATGTTAATTGTATTTAAACAGGACGAAACCAACCTAAAACATATATATTTTGATCATGTAAATGCGGATATGACATTTGAACGATTTAAAGAGTTGTGTGGAAAGGCTTGGGCTGAAAAGTATGGGTTCCTAACAATTATGAAGGAACAACCGCTAAACAATGGTCGATACAGGATAGGATTTGATAAATTTATATTAATACATTAAACGTGGTATAACACATTCATTGTTGTACAACACGTCTTGCTACAAACATGGTTAACCAAGAAAAATTAGTAAAAGAAATAAAATCACTTAGTGATTCTATTCGGGCTAAAAACAGAGCATTGAAACTAGGTATTAGCGAGAGGGAGAAATTCCTTGAATCTACTTTTAAACCTATTACTGAACCCTTGAAACAATTAAACAAAAAATTTGCTAAACCTGTATTGGAAGGAGATGCGATTGCACCTATTACGAAGTTTGAAAGAGAAAATGTAAAATCAGAAGAGTTTAGTGATGAAGACCCGGAATCCTCTACGTATAGTGGTTTTACCGGTGGAGAACCCGAAAGAGAGCTAGAATCACCGGACTATAGTGGAATAAAAGAATTATATGAAGTAAAAGCCAAAAGAGGACATGAAGTTGTATCAACTGCTAGTGAAGAGGAAAAAGAAGAAGAGACAAGGGAAGGTCCGTCAAACATAAGCTTGTTGGGTGAAAACATTCATAACAAAGGACCTTTAGGAAGGAAATACATGGTAAAAATGTTACTCGGAACAATTCCTAATAAAAATTACCATAGTTATGGAGCGAGATTAACAGAAGACGGTTTAATGATAGGTAATAGCCCGTTAAACGTTGACGAACATGATAATATTGTCATTAGTGATCAAAGGTATAAGGGCACAAAAGGATTATTTGAATTATTATTTGAAAATAAGCCTTCAGTATCGGTAGTGAAAGAAAAAGACATGGAAGCATATAAAAATATTTTGGAACAGACAAATGCATATAGAAGAAAGTATTTACCTGACCAGCCCCCTTTTAGATCTAAGTCTTTAAAATATAAAGAATTTGTATCCAAGTTAATACCAACTAGAAGACAAACAATGCCGTTAACACATAGAAAACCTGTAAAACGAAGATTTATGGCATCCACTTTGGATGTAAGTGCTCAGGAACGAAGAAAAAGAAGTAAGTCCGTTACGGGTACAGGTTTAATGAAGAAACTATATAACACAAATGTGATTTATTACAATAATATCAATAAATTGGTGGATAGAATGAAACTAATACATGAAGCTAAAGAAGCGGGTCATACTGGATTGGAAAACGAATGGGTGGCTTTAGTGGATGAACTCCGAAACCGTGGGGTAATCTCATAAAAATGCGTTACTCCCTAGAATACTATTCAGTTGCACCATGAGTGTCGACAAGTTCGGACGTTACTCCTCGGATGGGTTATATTATGCCAATAGTTTAAAAAGAAGTGCTGGTTTACCACAAACACCTGATGGAGATTATGATATGAGTAATAAAAGGTTAAAAAACATAAAAGATCCTACGGATGAAAACGATGCAATAAATCTAAAAATATTAAAGGAAAAGATATCGCCAACATTAAGACTACAAAATAACACATATGACGCAGAAGATCATAGAATCATCAACGTTGGTAAACCAAATCAAAACGGTGATGCTATAAACAAAGGTTATTTGTCATCTGAATTAAAAAATACGTTAAAATTCAATGGGAAAACGTATAGTGCTAACAATAAACGTATATCCAACGTAGATGACCCTAAAGATGCAAAAGACAGCGTAAATAGACGCTATTTACATTCTTTGATACCTGAAAAGACAAAAGATGGATTTTCTTTTTATAAATTTGTTATTAATGATATAGGCTATCCAAAAACTGAAAACGATGCTGTAAATCTAAAATATATTAAAGATCATTGCATCATTCGTGATGTAG
The DNA here is from genome assembly GCA_030545055.2 of Neoaliturus tenellus. Classification (NCBI taxonomy): domain Eukaryota; kingdom Metazoa; phylum Arthropoda; class Insecta; order Hemiptera; family Cicadellidae; genus Neoaliturus; species Neoaliturus tenellus. Next base: position 267,321,147 of record CM061533.1, read on the forward strand.
GGGTTATAGATTGTTTTAATAATTGTTTAGCAAATGTTAAAGATGGTTCGGCGCCATCAGATGGTGCAACAGTGGGTCAAATGATGGAAACCTTAAAACAAGAAACAACCTCTTTTGTAAAACAAGATCAAGTAGTATCGAAGCAAGGGGATGAATTTGTTCAAGGTAATGAAAAATTTAATTTATTAACATACAAAAATGATGCTTGGGATTGCATGGATAAAAAGTTATCAAATATGGGATGGGGTTATGAAAAACATGATGCAGCTGCTTTATCACAAACCGTACATCTAGATCCAGATAAATATTTTAGATGGTTTACATGTAATAATAGAGTGATAAGAGACTTGGGACAAGGAAGAGAAGCAAATGATGCTGCAACTGTAGGACAGACCATTACAACATCATTAAAGGATAGTAAAGTGTATGATTGTAATAATAAACGTATAACAAACCTTAAAGACCCTGAACATGTAGATAATGCTGTCACTGTTAATTTTCTTGTAAAAGTTTTAGGTAATGCGATATTTGATTTACATAATCATTTTACACCAGATATTCTTCAAGGAAAATCAGGTCATAATACTTATGCTGAATCCATGAGAGGTGAGTATATTAAACGAGAAATTTATAATAAATACTTTATTAACCCTAAAACGAAACAGTTTAGATCATCAGATTGGGGTGATATTGATATTTAAGTAAATAACTCAATAAATGACTTCATTTATGTGCAACCTGTCATAGAGTTAACACATGAGTTGCACATTGCCATTATAAAAGGACAATAATGACGTTCAAGTACATCAGTCCATATCGAGACACTGCAAGAAAAGGAGGTGGGATCACGTCCACAGCGGTTTCTCTGTTAAGTAAAGCTTTAAAACAAATTCCAGTAGGATCCATAGTAAATAGAGCAATAGACGCATTACCATACGAATTTCATATACCAGGAGGTTATCAGTATTGCGGACCAGGAACTAAATTAAAAAAACGACTGGAAAGAGGCGATCCTGGCATAAACAAGTTAGATCAGGCTTGTAAAGAACACGATATCGCATATTCCACGTTTGCCGATTCAAAAAATAGATCAATAGCTGACAAAAAGCTTGCGGACATAGCTTGGCAACGAGTAAAATCAAGTGACGCTAGCATAGCAGAAAAAGCAGCAGCTTTAGCAGTAACAGCAGGTATGAAGGCTAAAACAGCAGTAGGAGGTGGAAGAAGGAGGAGAAGGAGAGTAAAAAGGAGGTCAACCACAAGAAAACATGGAGGAAATATAAAAAGAAGACGACGATCTACAAGAAAAGGCAGGAAGAAGCCCACCGTGTGGTCAATGGTAAAAAACAAGGCAGGTCTTTACCTAAGACCTTATCGTGCATATTAAATGAAAGAAATCAATTGGTCATACCACATAAAGCATTAACCAATATTGAATTATTTAAATATATTTCCTGTTTAAAAATACCATTTTTTCGCGGTGTGTTTATGAAAGACAGTTTACCAAAGAAAATGTGGCAAAATGAGACTGGAATTGTAAATTTGGATAATACTGAAGGGCCTGGCACCCATTGGGTTTGTTATAAGAAACTAAATAACAATGTATATTATTTTGATAGTTTCGGTAATTTGCCACCACCAAAAGAACTTCAAAATTACTTTAAATCTGCTAAAAACATATATTATAACTATAAAAGAGAACAACCTGATAATACTTCAATATGCGGCCATTTATGTTTGGAATTTCTAGCTAAAAGTATCAGTCACTATTGAGATGTCTTCCTATACGGTATCATTAACAGGAAAATCGTCCACTTTACGAAGTATCCTTTTTCCAGCGTTACGCTTGCAAAAAGGAAGGTTTTGGGAGGCGGCACTATTGGATTTTACAACGTACAACTCTATTCCCAATGTTACGGAAGGTAAAAATAACATATTGCATTATTATAAGGGAAAGGATGCCAGTGGAAAATTTACAGACTTACAAGAGTGCAGGTTACCCACAGGTTCTTATGAAATTGATCATATAAATGAATTTTTGCAAACTAAAATGGGAAAAGACAATATAACATTAAAAGGTAATAATAATACGATGAAAGCTGAAATTACTTCCAAATATTATATAGATTTCACTCAACCAAACTCAATTGGTGATTTATTAGGATTTTCCAACGATGGGCCTGTATTAGAACCAGATGTAACACATTCCGGTAAAAAAACAGTAACAATATTAAAAGTCAATAGTATAGACATAACTTGTAACATTATACAAGGTGCTTACAGGGATGGGGCTAACACCCACATCATACATACTTTTTACCCAAGTGTACCACCTGGATTTAAAATTGTTGAAAAGCCACAAAACCTGGTATATCTACCGTTGAACACCACTTTCATTTCAGACATCGTGTTGAGCGTATTGGATCAAGACGGTAACTTGGTAGACTTCAGAGAAGAGCCTATTACGATTAGATTACATTTAAAATCGACACTTTAATACAAAACCATGGGTTTAACATTTAAAAGCGAACAACCTACGGGAAACCGCATTAGTAGCTCTTCAGCTGTGGAGGAGTTAACACGCGAGAACATTCGTTTCTTAGAGAGAATTGGATTAAAATTAACCGAGTATGGATATACTGGATATAGCGCAGGGTCCAACATTCGACGAAACCCTATGGGAAAAAGAATATCACACCCACAACCCTTACACTTCATCGAAATTAAACAATAACGATGAAATTCGTATTCCCATACAAAATCAAGACATTTACACACTACCATGTGAAAGTTACTTGTATATTGAAGGACAAGTTACTAAAAAGGACGGTACTACTGTTGGTACAACAGTTCCATTTATAAATAATCCTATGGCTTTCCTATTTGATGAAATTAGATATGAAATATCAGGTGTAACAGTTGATTCCACTAAAAAAGTAGGTATTACGACAACTTTAAAAGGATTAACATCTATAACACCCAATGAAACCAATTTACTTAAACCTGCCGGATGGGTATTACCTACGATTGACACGATCACTCCAAATCCAAATGGATATTTTGATTTTCATATTCCATTACGTTTGCTGCTTGGTTTTGCTGAAGATTATAGGAAAATAATATTAAACGTTAAACAAGAATTAGTTTTGTTGAGATCTTCTAACGATAAAGACATTATTAAAGCTGCAGATGCTACTACAGATGCGACTTTAGAATGGAAATTAAAATTAGACAAAATTGTATGGAGAGTTCCACATGTTAAATTGGCTGACGAGCATAGAATGCTACTTTTAAGAAAATTAAAAGCCGATCGTGATATTGTTATTCCATTTAGAAGTTGGGAATTTCATGAGCATCCCAGTTTACCTACTACGGATCGACACACTTGGACTGTTAAAACATCGAATTATGTAGAACGAGCCAGGTATATTATATTTGGTTTACAAACAGGTAGAAGAGACGCCATTACTAAACATGCAGGACAATTTGATCATTGTGACTTGAAAAATATTAAAGTTTATTTAAATTCACAATTCTTTCCATACGACAATTTAAATGTGTCATTCACTAAGAAGAAATACAGTATATTGTACGATATGTACGCGAGATTCCAAAGTTCATATTACGGTAAAACAAATACACCTTTATTACCACCTGACAAATATTTCGATGCCTACCCAATAGTTGTAATCGATTGTTCTAAACAAAATGAATCAGTAAAGTCTTCAAGTGTGGATATAAAAATAGAAATGGAATTCAACGATGCTATACCGGCTAATACAACTGCATACTGTTTAATTCTACATGATAAAATCGTAACATACACACCTTTAACTGGAATTGTTAAAAATGTATTGTAAGAACCGGTTTTGTTTCATTCCGCGAGTATAAAAGCAGAGCGTACAGACCGCTCCTCATCAGTTTGTTGCCTACTGTTGTATGGGTAGCATCGTATTCAATATGGCTTCTCCTAGTGGTACACCTGAAAATGTGGTAGATATTGAGAAGGAGATATCTGAGTTTTTAGATCCTCAAGGTCACCAGGAAGGAGGTGAACAAAACGTTTGCGGACAACTTCACGCCAGTAATAATGTTGAAGAAAAAGGTAAAAGAAGAAAGACTATACAAAAGAGAAAAAGGGATATTGAAGATAATATTTCTCCAAACATATTGAGTGAGGTATTTTTGCGAATATTTTACCCAATCTCTTCCAGTTTGGATAAAAGTGTTTTAATCGGTGTTATGAAATCTACAGATTATTCCCCTACTGTAATTTTAACTCATGGACCCAAAATGATTTTGTTTACGGACAGTGCTTGGGAATCGTTTATGAAACATTTACATCTACTAGAATGCTATTTAAGTAGTAACATGTTTGGAAGAAAGACAAGAGTAGGACTTTTGGATTCAAATGTGGAAATTGATATTATTAAACAACGTGGTGATCATCAGCTACGGTTTAGAGACACAACAAGACATGATAACAAAATTCAACTTAATCGAGAGGAGTTTTTCATTTTAACTTGTGCTACTGAACCAATAACACGATATTTGAGACAACTGGTGTTTTCAAGTTCGATTATTAAAGATTATCTGGAAGACACTTTGGACAAACAACCGGACGCACCTATATTATACGGACCTGTGGATACTTCTATATTTAATAGAGTTCCTCATGAAGTACAGATGTGGAGACAATTGGAAAAGTACGCTCAACTACATAAGAAATCAGTAAAACAGGAAGAAGAGGAAGATGGAGGAGAAGAATCAAGTGTTAGTGATGAAAATGAAAACAAGGAAAATATAAAGATGGAAACTTAAATGACGATGGTTAGTTTTTAAAACAATAACCATCATTTTGTGGGGTTAGGCCTATTGGGGACGGTGCCCACGTTAAATATACACCAACGCGCCAACAACTGTACGGCCTGGTATAAAAGTAGTACCTACCGTGGTGTGGAAATCAGTTGACCTCCTGACTTCGTAATGAGCAGACGTGTGACCTTCAAAATGGACAAGGGAGAAGAACAACAAGTAAAGTCCAAGCCTGGTATTATTGAGTTTCAAGCGTTTCGTGGTAATGATGATAGATTCATTATAAAAGAACTTGTGTTTTTGGACATGAATACAAGTGTTCCTTATTCGTTTTTATTTAAACCACCATGTTCTTATTCGTCTTTAACTAGTAAAGCCGCTACTACCAACAGATGGATTTCAAAACACTTCCATCATATCGATTGGTATGATGGTTTTACAAGTTACACGGACTTGTATCACATTATGCATCACTTTTCAGACAAGTTTACCAATATTTACACAAAAGGGCTGGAAAAGAAAAGATGGATCGAAGGATTTACTCATGTTCCGGTTAATGATGTGGAATTGGATAAGAATTATCAATACATGCTGGAAACCATATGTATTTGTACGAAAAGCCCAGAACATGATAAAGATAGACATTGCGCTTTGAAAAATGCCTATAAACTCGCCTCTTACCTTCAAAGTGGGGAATTGGGGAGTGGTGGGGGTAACGGAGAGTATATAAGTGGGGAGCAGACAGGGACCTGGCATGAGTATTACTCGAGATTCCGAGACGACAACATCTCCGAGCAAGAAGACGATTTGTAACCTGACCATGGCATCTCACCAGTTCCTTCAGACTTTGGTCGAGCAGTTCAATGCTCACTCCAAGTCAACAATATTACCTGTAAAGAAGTGCTCGGAACTAAAAGACGAGAAGCACTACATAATCCATGCTATGAAGAAGATGGAGACTACAGTTGGGGAGGCCATCTGCTGCAGTCTCAGCGAGGCACCGTTTACTCCGGGGGATGAACCAAAGTTCCAGGTGTACCTGCCCAAGAGATTCGTCCATCTTCTACAAAACGAGGATCTTCGCTCTATTCAACCCGGGTGTCTATACCTGGTGTCCCACGGCTGCACGGGTAGCAATTCTACAGAGTTGACCATCCACATCGCTGACAAGCAGCAGTGTTAGATTTAAGTTTTAATGTTGTACATATGTTGTTGTTGTAATGTTTTATAAATAAACGAATCATAAAAGACAAAAAAAAAAACAAAAAATGCAACATATCAATATGTGACAGACTTCACGTATTGATATGTTGCATTTTTTTTTAAACTTCGCGGGTGACCTTGACCTTTGACCTTTGCATTTCTTAATTACCCCCACTACTGTAATTACCCCCACTACCGCACTAGGATTCAAACCTGCTTGGATGCGAAAAACGGTCAGTCTGTTGCCAACTAGCAAACGATGAGCACCTTGTACGAGCTTTGCATACAACGAGTTATAACTCACAAGGACTTGTTCCCAACATGTTTACAAGACAATATCCCACTAACAATAAAAGAAGATGTCAAACGCTACAGGAGGGAAAATACAGGGTATTCGGAATACTCCTGGTATAAGTTCCACGATGGGGAAAAGTTTTGTAGGCCTTGTGGCGAGGCCGCCGTCAGAGACCTTCGGCGATTCGTACAGGATGGTGGTATAAAACAATTCGGATTTCTAGCGCCACTGTTTCGATTTGAAAATTACAAGGACACCTGCGCTATTTGTTCCATTCCATTGTATCGATGGAAAAAGTTTAGAACTGTTTAATTGGATTTTCTATACCCCCACCACTATTACCCCCACCACTTTTTCATGTACCTCCAAGCGCTGTGCCTCGGCTTCATTTCTACTCCAGCAGCCAACCTAGCAACATCAAGATGTCTCTGAACGTTAGTTGCGCAAGTTACGAGGAGGTGAGCATCAAGACTCAGCAGGAGCTAAACGACTTGTACAAGGAGTTGCAGCTGATGGTGGCACGAGGCTACCGTATAAACGTGCAGGTTTACGCTTGCAATATACGGAACACCCGGCAGCCAAAGGAAGAGCCTGGACACTCCTCGACAGCTTCCTCACCGGCGTCGATGAAGACCGAGCCAGACAACTTGGACTACTTCAGCTGACTAGCAGTTGTATTTCTTGTCCTAACCATTGTAGAATATGTATATTTTTTCATTATATTAAAGAAGTAAAAGAGCAAAAACACCTATCTTGTTACTGACATGTAAGCTCAGTAACAAGATAGGTTTTTTTAAAACACAATTTGGATGACCTTGAAACTTCCCCCTCCACTGCTTTGTTACCCCCACCACTTGACTATTGGTGTACATGGCACATCGCAATTGGAAACCTCATTCCATCTTCAACAGCCACATCGACAACATCAACAATGGCAAATCTACCAACAGATGAAAGATGTCCTCACGCATGTTGTGACTTCGTCCACGAGTTGGAGAAGAGGATGCAGGAGAGGGCGATAAGAAGAAAGCAGATCCACTCAGAAAATATCATGATAGTCAACGGCTATCTTTTATTGTTCGGCCTTATTATGGTTGTACTTTTCATACTGTATGGCATAGTCACATGTGTCGGCAAGGTTGCAGAAGAAAACGCTCGCCACCATCAATTGGAAAGTTTCAATGTTACTTTGTAGGTTTTCCTTTTTTTAAAACTCCGTTTGGATGACCTTGAAAATACCCCCACTACTCCACCACACCCCCCACCACTTCACCATGTTCCTGCATGAGCATCACATCAACCGTCATTCCTTGTCCGACAAGCAACCATGGCAGACAACAACACCATCAGCCAAGCTGACTCCACTACTGATGTTGGTACAAGTACGGGTTGGACACTGTCGATCGATAGTGTACACTATTTGGAAACAATTTGCGAACGGATGAAGGAAATACTGCGGGACAACCCTGGGATCATAATACAAATGAATTTAAATTATGATTGGTCCCAAGTTAGAATGCAAGGGGACGATAACAACGGTCAACAATCTCCACAATATTCGCCCATGTCCCCGATCTACCCTTACGGCGAGTCTGACGTCGATGAAGATGAGGCTAATGAGGATGTGGGGGACAACGAGGCTGAAGAGGAGTAACCTTCATTCCTTTTTTTTAAAACCCAAATTGGATGACCTTGAGAATTCCCCCTCCACTATTTCCTTTTTTTAAAACCCAAATTAAATGACCTTGAAAATACCCCCTCCACATACTTTTGGTTTACCCCCTCTACTTTTCAATACTGTTACCACAGTCTGTAGCTCACATCATTCCTTGCTTAGCTATCATGGCGGACAGCACTCTTTCTCGAGTTGACTCCACTACGGATGAAGAATGGCCATTTTCCTGGAATGTTCATCTGCAAGACTCGGCAGAAGTGGATATGTTGCATGAGAAATTGGTGTATGTATTAAACGAAAACCCCAACATTGAATGTAGAATGACTATGGATTTCGATGCGACAGGGGTCCACACTCAACCTTCCACTTCCAGCCAGCCTGAACCTCAGCTACAGCCGAAGAACTTTACACATCTTTACACTCCAATACGGCCGGAGGATGTGGTTATCAGCGAGGCAGACTCTACTACAAGTTATATTGAGCCAACGAATTGGAAGCTTGTTGTTGACACCTTACACAAGGTCGACTTAGTATGTGACAAGTTAAAGGACTTGATGATGCAAGATCCTGGTCTTCGTTTTAAAATTGATTTGTTTTTCATCTGGGGAGCACCTGCACGGGGCTCTTCGTCTGACAGCTCTCCAAGTACAACGGACGAGGAGGAGGAGGACGACTAGTTATCTTTTTTAAAACTCCGTTTGGATGGCCTTGACCTTTCCCCCTCCACTGAGTTTATTTAAGGTGCACTCTCAATGACTGCAGCATCATTTCATCGCGCACCTTCACCACAGCAACATGGAGAGTCAACTCAACTACTGTTGCGAACAGAAATGTTTTTCATGGCCAAATGACATTGATGTTGCGGATGGTCTGGCGTGTAGAAAATGTGAAGCTTTTGGTCAATGCATGTGTAAGTGCAAGTCTTGGAAGAAGCCGAAACCAGAGTTGAAGACATTCCATGTGTACCAGATGAGAGGGCATAAGTACACTTGTTGCCCTGAACGTTGCATTGAATTCACACTAAAACAGCTAACTGGCTGCAAATTGTGCAACAATCATTTTGCAGGTTTTTGCAAACATTATTTAGGAGCCTGTCAGTACAGATCAACTTGGCATACAGAAGCACTCACTATCAATGAAATCGCTATAGATACACAAGAGTAGTCTTTCTACTCTTTTCTTTTTTTTAAAACTCCATTTGGATGACCTTGACCTTTCCCCCTCCACCCACCTTAGTTTATATAAACCCCATTCCCACTGACCACAGCATCACTTCATCGTGCTCCCTCGTCAAAGCGACATCAGCTATGGAAAGTAAGCGCATCTCATGTTGCGAGCATAGGTGTTTGGAGATACAAGGCGTCACATATTGTGCAAAGAAGCGTTGGGAGGAAGAGGCGGGGACAACCTATTGCTGTGAGGATAAGTGTTTCCTCTTACCAAAGTGGCAAGTGGATGGGCTGGCCTGCCGGCAATGTGAATGCTTCGGATGTTGCAGGTGTAGATGCAAGAACCAACAGCTGCCACCACCGGTACTACAAACTTTCAAAGTCTACAAATCCAAATACTTTTATACTTGTTGTCCGCAGCGGTGTATTAAATTTCACTTCTCCAATCTTACCAATTGTCGGAAGTGCTACGGACAACCTAATGGGTGGTGCACCTGTTTTCTGGACTCCTGCCGCTACAGATCGGATTGGTTTACAGATCCGTTGGAAATTGATGAGGTCGCCCAGGAAGCACAAGAGTAGTCTTTCTACTCTTCAACTTTTTTAAAACTCCATTTGGATGACCTTGAGATTTCCCCCTCCACTTCCCCATATACCTAGAGTACACGGAGCCTGACGGTCAGTCACTCGGTGGCTGTCGTGGGGTGCGCATCGGTGTCGGCGCTCTGTAGTTGTTAAGTGTTCAAGGTCACAGTAATATGAAATTGCGGATGTTGTGCTTGTTCAATGGCCTCTGAGGACTAGTAGATGACGGTTTAAGCAAGGTCATGTCGCAAACTCGAGTTTGACTTGGCACTTTTGCTGTTTCTCATCGCAAATTCGCTCCAAGTCGTCAAGGTCACGTGGACTCTGACTGAAACTCGGAGCGTAGTGCGAGAAACGGCAAAAGTGCCAAAATATTTTGAGTTTCGGCGTGACCTTGACCTTAACAGTGTCAGTGACGTCATTTTGATGATGTAATGGATGATGACGTCATCAGCATGTCATTTCTGTGACGTCATGGGAGTGACGTCACGGAAATGACGTCATCGATGGTTACGTCATCAATTACGTCATCGATGACGTCATTTTGATGACGTCATGGGTATGACGTCATCGATTGCGTCATCATCGATGACGTCATCGATTACGTCATCGATGACGTCATCGGGGTCATTGACCTTGGCGATGACGTCATCACATTCCTCAGAGGTCATTGAACTGAGCCAGCAACCGCAAAAAACACACTACTAGTCAACAATGAGTAACGAAACAAATACAAGTAACAGCTGACTGTGGCTCATATTCTTTTTAATCTCTCTTTTAATGTTATTCTTATGTAACTAACTTTAGCACCGTGGTACGAAAAAACTCGAGTTTTCCCTAGGTAGAAAGATTAAGTATTCAAGTCACATGGGATAGAAATTAGTACTTTACTACTCTATTCCAAGGAGTAAAATACGCCTTTAGATAGTAGGTGGAGGAAAAAGTATGTGTGAATCAAGGGACTAAAGTACTTTTCTCCCTCAGGGAGAAAAAATGTACTTTAGTCCCTAGAAGCACAAATAACTATATTGCTTATTAATCAGACAATCGACAATATAAAACTTATGATATCATAGTCCCATAGGTATTGATATTTCCTTTCAAATTACATAAATATAAATTTTTTCGACAAATATTAAAGGCTGAGCGTATGTTTCAGATTTAACATTAGTTTTCTCGGGTAAAATAATCCAATTTGGCGGGTACTGCAAGTAGTGTGAAATTGTTGGTGCTGGCCCAGTTCAAGGTCACCTGAGGGATGACGTCATCGAGGTCAATGACCTCACCGATGACGTCATCGATGACGTCATCGATTGCGTCATCGATGACGTCATCACCAATGACGTCATTTCTATGACGTCACACCCATGACGTCACAGAAATGACGTGCTGATGACGTCATCACCCCTTACGTCATCAAAATGACGTCACCGACGCCACTGAGGTCAAGGTCACGCCGAAACTTAAAATTTTTTGGCACTTTTGCCGTTTCTCGCACTACGCTCCGAGTTTCAGTCAGAGTCCCCGTGACCTTGACCACTTGGAGCGAATTTTCGACGAGAAACGGCAAAAGTGGCAAGTTAAACTCGAGTTTCTGACATGACTCTGCCTAAATGGGCAATCGGTTATCCCTCAGGTGACCTTGAACCAGCACAACACCAACAATTTGATATTACTGTGACCTTGAAAACCTAACAACGGAGCGCCGACACCGATGCGCACCCCACGACAGCCACCGAGTGACTGACTGTCAGGCTCTGTGTATGCTAGGTATATCGGCTTGAGAGACTAAGACTCTAAACTGTCAGGAATGGGAGTAACTAACTGAATTTTGCAAGGAAAAGTCATTTCATCCAATATTTTAAACAAATCCTCATCAGTAAAACTGACATTAGTCTGTTTTGTATAAAACTTAGGGTGTCCGCGCAACAGTTTGCGCCACTTAGCTAAAGTTGAAACTCTCCTAACTTTGAGTGGTGGACAGTGAGCAACTAATAAAGTCTTAACACGGCTAAGTTTCTTACCTAAAGTGTCCTGCGACATGGCTTCACCTCACAAAAGTCCGCACAATACTGAGAGACTGCTTGTAGCGCATGAGTCAAGGGAAAAGAGGTGGGGGAAACAGCAGGAGTGGGGGAAGGTCACAGTGGCGGGGGAAGGTGAGGTGGTACGCTGGAGTATCGCATCACTTCACCATGAGCTGTCCTACAGTGAACACACTGTTCTCTTGGCCGGAGTTGGCACTAGAAGAAACATTCCTGTACAGCTTAGGCTGTGAGAGCCGTGGAAGCAAAGTCAAAGTGGAAATTGTGTTAAACTCCAAGATGAAGAGTCTACTAAATAAACTAATTGTATCCTTGCAATCTCCTATAACTTTAGAGAAATACCACTTTATTAAGCGACACCTTAAACTTTGGCAAAACGAAGCGGAAATGGAAAAGATTACAGTAAAATTAATTTAACTTAAAACCTGGACTGGACACTCATGGCGATACCACGTGGCGTGCAAACGCCACCCTAAACATTACAAGTTAGGTTATTGAGCACCTCTGGTACGATAACTGATGTGCTAGAGTTAAAGTGTGATGACCTTGAGTCAAAACACTGAAATACTACAAGTCGATATCGTCCCAGAGTTAAAGTGCAGTGACCTACATTCAGAACTTGTAAAATTACTTACATATAGAGAGCTAGAGAACAGCGAGACGCACCACATGGAAGCCGGAGACATACTGGCGAAGCGGTGTTGTGCAGCCTAGGGACCCAGTTGTGGTGGGGGTATAGCCAACACTTAGAGTACAAGTGTTGTGGGTGACCTTGACCCACTTAACTTACCTGACCCCCCCCCCCCCCGCAAAAAGTGCGAACCCCCCCCCCCCCCGACAAAAAGTGCCCCCCCCCCCCGACAAAAAGTGCCCCCCCCCCCCGACAAAAAGTGCCCCCCCCCCCCACCCCCACCCCCACCCCCACCCCCACCCCCACCCCCACCCCCACCCCCACCCCCACCCCTGATATCCTGGGCGTGGCAGCCCCGGTGGGGATATAAGGGGGCCCAGCCAGAGCCGGCTCGCAGTCCGCTCCCGCGCGTTGAACGTGAACGATCGGGACGGACCGCCATAGGCATCACTAAACATTGAATGGCGCCTTCAGTGTTTAGCGAAGTCTACTCTAACTTTAAGACTTGTATTAGTTGTAAGATATTGCGCTTGCGTTTGGGTATTGCGAATTGTTTTATATGAGAGTGTTTTACTTGTACCTTATGTCTCCTGTGTGTTTTTTATCCTTTGTGTCTTGTTTGTTATATGTGTTTAACATGTATGTGCTTGTTCCAGCATTGACTACGTTGAGCTCAATTGTGTGTTGTAAGTGTGTTATATTTTTCTAAAGTGTATACGCTTGTTTTAGCAATCCCCCCTTGAGCTTTTGCAATGCTCAAAGTAAATCGTAAAGACAGGGAACGGGAGTAGGCCCCCGTGTAAAGTTACTTTTGTATAATTGTTAGGCTCCTCTCATGCATGCTTTAATGCGGCTGAGAAATAGGAGCGTCCGTTTGTACGCCTATATGGGGGTAATAAGCCGATGGCCTCTGCACTCGGACCGAGGACGTAAGCCACTAGGGTGTCCTCAGTTAGTTTCCCTTCTGGAAACTCAAAATTATGTAAATGAAACTTTGTTAGCTATTTGTGTTTTTTTGTCCCCAAGGCCCCCGAACATTCGTGGTTCGCCATGGATGTACGGGGGCCGAAATTTTTTAATGTCCGTGTGGCCTTGACCCACATAGGACTTGTAAAAATTTACTGCATTGCTAAATTAAAAATATTAAAGATAGGGTTACGGGAGTAGGCCCCCCGTGTAAAGCCACTTGTTTTATAATTGTTAGGCTCCTCTCATGCATGCTTCAATGCGGCTGAGAAATAGGAGGTGGTCCGTTTGTACGCTTATACGGGGGTAATGAGCCGATGGCCTCTGCACTCGGACCGAGGACGTAAGCCACTAGGGCGTCCTCAGTTTTTTTCAAAATATGTAAATGACATTTCGTTAGCTATTGGAAAAGTTATTAGTTGGAAATGCAGTAAATGTTTACAAGTCTCGCGTGGCGAAGGGTACACGACATTGGATGTTGCCTTGTTGTCATAGTTGGGTCTCTTCGGAGGCTACAGCGATGACAACCCAAGTGCCCCACACCCCCATAGGGGGGTGTGGGGCTTATTTTTTTAAAGTTTTTTCGTGACCTTGACCTAAATATAAAAGTTTTCAAAATCTTTAACAGTCAGATCTTACTAACACAGTTTATATATATAGAGGTCTTTTAAAAGTTAACAGTTAGGTATTAGTAACGCACAAGTTTGGAATTGGGTCTCTTGGGAGGCTTTAGCGATGGCAACATAAATGTCCCAAGTGGGGTTTATTTTTCAAAAAGTGCGAGCCCCCCCCCCCCCCCCCCCCCCCCGACAAAAAGTGCGACCCCCCCCCCCCCCGACAAAAAGTGCGACACCCCCCCCCCCCCCGACAAAAAGTGCGACCCCCCCCCCACCCCCACCCCCACCCCCACCCCCTCCCCCACCCCTGATATCCTGGGCGTGGCAGCCCCGGTGGGGATATAAGGCGGCCCGGCTGCATGCACTTCTCATTCCCGTCCAAGCTCCCGTACGGACAGGTTCTCTCTTGTTCTTGAGATTATTTATAATAACTTCACTTTTTCATTCTCATCTATTCTTCTCATTAAGTCCATTTATTACAATGGGTAAAATGGGCCTTAAATTAAAAAACTACCCGCCAGCTTCAACCTCAACCGACACGACTCAACCTCCATCATCCTCCGCCTCGATCCTGGAATATCTGATGACTGCAAACATCTTGAGCTGCCTGACGATGCCACCACCGCCGCCGCCGCCACCACAGCCCGCCTCCATGCCCAGCCTGTCGCCACTGCCGCCGACAGTGGAAGAGGCCGGTGCACCTCCACCATCGTCAGGAAAACTCAGCGGTCGAGTCCCGGTAGCCTCTCCAGCACTCTCGCTGCTATCGGACTCAGGATCGGAGTCTGCAGTCTTCGAAGAGACGTCCAGGTCGAGGATAACCCCCTACAGCAGAACCCAAAAAATCCTATCCTATACCAAATCACAATGTCCCTCACCCATATCCCCCATGCCATCCACACCAACCAAAGCATCCCGTAAATCCATCTTTTCCCCTGAACTTCCCTCCATAGACCTAAAACGCTCTCCTACCCCACCCAAAATTGTTTGCTCCATTCCTTTTGACCAATCTTTGCCTCTTCCACCCCCTTCCACCCCTATTTCTTCTAGCCAGCCTAATTCGGAGAAGCTCCAAAACACTAAGAGTCCAACACAAAAGAAACGTAATCGTGTTAAATGCCCTGCTGGCAAGCGTGATAAATGCGATTATGTTTGGTTTAGCAGAGAGGCTGTGGTTCTTTGTTGTCCGAGTTTTGCTCTTCCAGAAAAAGATCGTTGCCAACGACACTTGAATAAGAAAATCAAAATTCCGACACCAAAGCCCTATAGCCTTAATATTATGCCTGAAAAGTCCAAGTTCAAACACCCCAACAGTCCGCAGAAGCTGAAAATTAATAGGCTCAAGAGGGACAAAAAATATTATTTCATTGTTCAAGCTTATGGAGCATTTAACATAAATGTGCAAATCATTCTAAAAGGTGATGGCCGCCTTCATAGAATGAAAGTACCACCTGCGATGGTACAAAGAGAATTTTTTGTCCCCGGGGCTTATTTAATTCGAAGAAAAGGATGCCGATCTGTTTGGGAAATGGATTAGGACATGGGCTCACTAAAAAGAAAAAGCCAAAATTGTTAGGTTGTGTTGGACAATATTTAAAAGTCTTTTCCAAATTATTTTTCCAAATTTAGTCTTAACCCTCTTAAAGTAAGGGAGAGGGGTATTATACAAGTCAACTAATAAAAAAAAAAAATACTTGACTTGTATAATACTTTAACCTGGCGGTGATGTAAAGTCACTGGGACAATCTCAAACCGTGTCCTTGAGGGTGAAGACTAAGTTACAAATAAATCATTAACAAATAAAAACTTACCTCCAAACACTTGTAGCTTGCTACAAGTGTTTGGAGGTAAAAATTTTTCAAAGTTTGAATGACCTTGACCCATATAAATTACTTACAACTAATGTTGTGTATCACGTGATACCCCCACTCTAACGCTCTTACTAAGCTTGTATGAGCCGTTCATTTGCTTCAGTCTGTTTCTGTGCTCCGTGGTAAACATGTCACGGTACAATTACAAAGGTGGTGACTTCTTGATAGATCAACACAATGCTTGGGAAGTGCTAAACCAGCATAGAATGGAAGTTGAGTATTGTATAAGACAAGACGGGTCTACATTTTATCTATGTATTATAAACAACCAAACTCATAAGTATGAACACTGGACAAAAATTAATTATAACAACATAGATGAGCTGTTTGCTTGGGTGTTTGAGGTGTGTAAAGTTATTGAAGAAACCAAAATAATGGGTGTGCTAAAGGTATGTAAAACTGATGACCGGGAAGACTAAGCAAAATTTCTTTTAACCCCCCCCCCCCCCCAGTGTTATCCCCACCACTAAAAATGGGTATATATAGGAGTGGTGATCAACCGTCCTCTCATTCTGCTTTACACCGTTAAGCTGAACACCACCATGTCTGCTATGAACGTCCCAGCCTCTACCTCTGGCCCGGTCGCCTCCAACTCCAGCCCGAGCATTGGACCAATCCGATCGGGGCCTTCGTCAAGAAGTCGTGTCCGATTCTCCGGCTTTGGTCCTGTGAGGAAGGAGTTGCGGAGCAGCGGGGCGTCTCAACCAACCACGACGGATGCAGCAACTCAGACTCCACCAAACATCATCGAGTGGTACGACGAAGTGATAGAGCAAAGGGACAGAATGCTAGAGAATACTCGCAGGGAGCTACTTTATGTTAGGAGTAAATGGGAAAAACTGATTAAGAAGTGTGAAAGCCTGTTGGACAGTGATGATAGTGAGGATGAGAGTGGATAGGTGTGTGGGTAAAGACTTGGACTGGGACTTGTGTGTATGTATGAATGTGTGCGTGAATGTGAAATACAGAGCGGGGGATAGATCACTCTGTGGCAATGGACTAACATGCCACTTAGTGATCTATCCCCCGTTCTGGTAATGTTTTTGGATGGCCTTGACCCACTTTACCAAGGCTAGCTAGTACCCCCACCACTGATAAGTGTATATATACGGGTATTGATGTGCAGTTTGGTTATTCTGCTTTGTATCGCTTAGCTGAATACCTCACTTCAACATGGCTTCCAACTGCAAAACTTCTCAGGCTTCCTCTTCTTCTTCAAGAAGGCGTGCTGCCAACGTCCTGCCTGCTACTCGTGGACCTGCTCGACCATTCCACAGCATAACTGTTGCTCGGGCAAACGCCTGCAAAGCTCCAATGCTACGGACCTTGCTGGAGGTGAGCCAAGACGGGCAAGGCTTGCTCAGTCCTGGTCAACGGCAGGAGCAAGAAAGGCGTATGGCTTACTACAGGCTGCAGGGTGTAGTTCCCAGCTTGAAGTTAGGCGATCCGAGAGTAGCAAGCATCAACGAGGCAGCGGACTACATATCACACCTTCACAGTGTTTTAGAAGTAAAGGACCAACAAATTGAAAACTTAAAAGAACAATTGAAACAATTTAACTTTAATCCTGTGGAGTTTGTGGAAGCAGTGATGAGTGATAGTGATGATGAAGGAACTGAATATATATTGGGTATGTAATGAAAGACTTGGACAGGGACATGTGTGTGTGTGTGTGTGTGTGTGTGTAGAATACAGAGCGGGGGATAGACTACTTTGCGGCAATGGACTAGCATGCTGCTTAGTGGTCTATCCCCCGCTCAAAGGGTAGCATTGGATGACCTTGACCCACTTTACAGCAAGGACAACCGGTTAACTGGTATAAAAGAGGGGGGTCTGTACATCCCGACTTCATTCTGCTTTGAACCTTCCAGTGGAACGCTAGAAAATGAGTGGATCACTGATCATTGGTAAGGAGTGGGAGTATGTAACCATAAACTATTTAAACTGTAAAGGGATGTTGAAGAAGGTGTATGATAACGTTAAAAGAATGGTTGTTGAAGAAGGTAGGGTAGTGATTGTAGCGTGGAAGAAGAAGCAGTATACAGGACAACAAGTGAGAGCAAGTGACTTTGGGGGAATAGTGTGTTTCAAATTGGACGAGCGAACTTGGTTAATTTGGACATTGTGTTTTGGGACTTGGAAAGGTTAATTGAAAATAGTGGCAAACATGGGGAACTCTTAATTGGCAGGGAGGACAGAGTATATGAGTAAGTGTAAAAGACTGGGGGCTTATGTGTGTGTGTAAAGACTAGGACTTGTGTGGAATACAGAGCGGGGGATAGATCACTTTGCGGCAATGGACTAGCATGCTGCTTAGTGGTCTATCCCCCGCTCAAAGGGTATTATTGGATGGCCTTGACCCATATAAAGGTAGAGGGGGAATGGGTAATAGGAGGGGGAAATTGGTATATATGTAGGACTGATGAATAAAGCATTTAGTCAAGCATTTGTCTAGACACTATCAACAACAATGGAGAGCTTCAGTGTTGAGTTTATCCTCTTGGAAGAAGACATCAACGAAGTGGTGGAACTTATAGAGGAGAAGACCAGCCAGGGCACATTGGAACTTGTGAATTGCGAACCGTTGGACAATGCCGCAATCGATAAGATTGCATATTTCATGATGCATTTGTATAACGAACAAACAACCAATATGGAGTTTGTGCAGTACCTTTATCAAAACCAAGTAAATGTGCGAGTGACAATTACTTGGTGGCAGTAATAATAAAGTGTAACATATGGATGTGGACTTGGATGTGGACTTGGACTTGAGTGTGGTCTGCGGAATAGAGCGGGGGATAGATCACTTTGCGGCAATGGACTAGCATGCTGCTTAGTGGTCTATCCCCCGCTCAAAGGGTATCTTTACGTGACCTTGACCCACATAAAATGTATAGTTGGTGGGGGTATAAAAAGGGCAAACCAATTGGATAGATACACCACTTTCATACCATGGCTCCACTTGACAACACCGTGTTCCATCGCAACAGAATTGTCTCTATTCTGGAGGTTATACCTCTAGAAATTATAGAAGTAGAGGACCAACTACCTGCGGTTGATCAAGAAGAGGAGGAGGAAGAGATAATGGATATTGAAACGGACTCTGACGAAGCTGGTTCAACGGACAATGAGGTGGACTTGCATGCCTACGAAACATTAGAGTCGTCATCTGAGTCGGAAATGGAATTCCAATTGGAAATCGAAGAAGAAGAAGAACAAGAACAAGACACTCCCCATCGTCCAATGGATAGGATGTTAGTTGCCAGAAGAATTATGTATTGTCATCGCTACCTATTCCGTGATGAGGATGATTCCGACTCTGATGGTGATGTTTCACCCTTGTAAAAAGTTTAAACAAAAAGTTAAAAAAGAATGTGAGCGGGGGATAGAGCACTTTGTAGTAAATGATGCTGCTTAGTGCTCTATCCCCCGCTCAAAATAATAATTCCAAATGACCTTGACCTACATAAACTTGCTCAAACAGACATCTTGAAAAAACTTGTACAAATTATTGAATCTAGACCAAATATCATCAATTTATCAAGCCTACTGATAAATGTATTACAAACGGTTGTGTAAAGGCTAAATTTAGCACATAAGTGATAACCTGTTTCCATATGACGTCACTTTCCCCACCTATCTGCCTCGGATATAAAGGGTCCGGTGGAGTGCGCTGCTCATTATTGCGTGGACATTCACAGAGTGTGCATTCAAAGCCAAACTGTTTGAAATGGCTCTTTGCGACATTTGTGGGGAAATCTTTCAAGACGAAGATCTTTTCACCATACACAGAGAATTACATGAAGACGAAGATAGAAAAGAAGATATTACCATGGATGAAATAGACTTAGACTCAATTGACCGGTTTTTGGAAGAGCACCAGAAGCAGATGGACTACTACGACAGCTATCTACAGCAAATGCAAAGAAGAAGACCTAGTGTGATTCAATTTGCTGGTGCTGGACCATCTACTGCTACAAGACCTATTGAAGAAGAGGACACCGAAGAAGAGGACACCGAAGAAGAGGATATGGAAGAAGAAGAACTGGAAGATGTAAGACAACTGCGCACCACAGCCTTGCCAGGACGAGTTGTAACACATTTCAAAATTAATAACGTTCAATTGGAATTGGAAACATTCATAACCCAGGCTAAGGAACTTGTTGGTCAAACGTTGAGGGAAGAATTACAAAGGCTAAATTTTATTAAATTTGGAATGGTGTTAGAGGCTATGTTTAACAATACTGATGGTGAAACAGCATTGAGAGCGTTCATTACCAAAAACCGAACCCTTACCTTCACCTCCAACATCGATGATATTATTGAAGAATGCTTGGAAGAACTTATAACAAAACTTCAAGAACATGAAGGAAGAGGATCTGGATGGACTTTGTCATCAATCGAAGGTATGGATGTAAGGGTTCACAAGCATGGATATGGTTTAAGGGGTAGTAGTTTTATCCCTTTACCAAAGAAAATCCAAAACACTAAATCGTGTAGGAATGTGCAAAATGAAGGTAATGAATGTTTTAAGTATGCAATGTTAACCAAGTATGTTAAAGATCATCCTGAAAGAGTTGGTAGAGAATATTACGAAAATGAACACCGCTACAACTTTCAAGGCCTCACCTACCCAGTTACATTGAAAGACATAGACAAATTTGAAAAGAAAAATCCTGGCGTTTCAGTGAATGTTTTTGGTCTGGATGATTCAAACAACGTTTATCCTTTGCGGGTAGTAAAGGTTGAGCAAAGAAACCACACGGACTTGCTATTGATAACTAAGGGTGAAATTTCCCATTATGTATGGATAAAGGACTTTGAAGCCTTAGTTGTAAAACAATTGACCAAAAGAGTAAATAGGATTACAGTTTGCAAGAGATGTTTCTGCTTTTCTTGGAAAGATTCAAGACGTGGAGGATTGGACTGGTTATTGGAACATAAAAGACTTTGCAACGAGAACTATGAAGTGAAGATTAGTCTGCCACCACCATCTCGAGCGTGTATCCAATTTAACAAGACAGTTCACCAATACCGAATTCCAATAGTGGTCTATGCAGATTTTGAATCAACGTTAGTACCACAGGAGCTGCCGGACGGCGAAGTGACTAGAAGAACAAAATATCAGTTGCATCAGCCCAACAGTTTTTGTTTACTAGTTAAATCAACCTTGTCTAAAAACCAATTGCAAGACTATGGTTTAACATCCACTCCAATACTCTACCGTGGTGAAGAAGCCGCTAAGTATTTTGTAGACCAACTGTACGATATTGCTGGAAAGGTTCAACGCTTGTTCGGTAATATTGTACCTATGGAACCTTTAAACCAAAATCAACAAGAAGAATACAACTTAGCGACAAGATGCTATTTATGCAAGAAGATGTTCAGTGAAGAAAATCCAAAAGTAAGAGATCACGATCACCTGACAGGGTTATACAGAGGAGCTGCTTGTAATTCATGCAATATAAATTACAAACTGCCAAACTTTATTCCTGTCGTTTTACACAATCTTAGCGGCTACGACTCCCACTTTATTATCCCGGAGTTAGGAAGAGATGACGGTAAAATTGATGTTCTTGCTACAACATTGGAAAAGTACATCAGCTTTTCAAAAACAGTAGGTAAAATTAAACTTCGCTTCGTAGACTCTTACAGATTTATGGCATCTAGTTTAGCCAAATTGTCAGAGAACCTAAGAAGAGAAGACCTAAAAGAAACCAGAAAAATTGTACCTGAAGATAAATTAGACCTAGTATTACGGAAAGGAGTGTTCCCCTACGATTACATAACTTCTACAGAAAAATTTGAAGAAACCAGTCTACCGCCGATTGAAGCCTTCAACAGCAAATTAAACGAAAGTGAAATCTCCGTTGAAGACTACAATCATGCATGTAATGTTTGGAACCAACTAAACATTCAAACCTTAGGGGAATATTCTGACTTTTATATAAAATTGGACGTAACTCTGCTGTGCGATGTGATGGAAGAATTCAGAAACACCTGCTTCTCCGCCTATGGACTGGACCCTCTACACTCGTACACATCTCCAGGATTAGCATGGCAAGCTATGCTAAAGTCAACCAACTGTCGACTGGAACTTCTAACGGATATTGATATGGTGCTCATGATGGAATCTGGTGTACGGGGCGGTTTGACACAAGCTGTAACACGTCATGTCAAAGCCAACAACAAGTACATCCCCGGCTTCGACGAGCAACAACCATCGGTCTACCTTGGCTATTTTGATGCAAACAACCTTTATGGTTGGGCAATGTCAAATCCGCTTCCCTACGCTGACTTCAAGTGGATCGACCCGGCCACCATCGGAGACATCTCACAGATTCCAAAGGATGGTCCAAAAGGCTATATTTTGGACTGTGATTTTGAATACCCGGAGCACCTTCATGACCATCACTACGACTTGCCTCTCCTAGCCAAGACTGAAGTTTCACCGACAGGAAGATGGCCAAAATTGATGATGACCTTGGAGAATAAGGATCGCTATGTGGCTCACTACTGGGTAGTTCAACAGGCTCTTGAATTGGGTCTACGTATAGTGAGAATTCATAGAGCAATTGAATTCACCCAGTCTTGTTGGTTGAAACCATATATTGATTCCAACACTGCAAGAAGAGCTGCAGCGACAACAGCATTTGAAAAGGACTTCTATAAATTAATGAACAATGCCATCTTTGGGAAGACCTTGGAGAACAAAAGAAAACACAAAAATGTAAAATTAGTGAGTGATCCTAGGAAATTGGAAAAATTAGTGCAAAAACCAAATTTCGGAACATCCATGATTATAAACGAAAATCTAGTCGCTGTCAGTATGAAGAAAACAACAATAGTCATGGACCGTCCGTTATACATAGGTATGTCGATTTTGGATATAAGTAAAACCCTGATGTATGATTTCCATTATAACAAAATGGTTAAACATTACGGAAGGGAAAACATTGAGTCGCATACATGGATACGGACGCGTTTATCTACTGGATAAAGACTTTGGACATGTATGAAGACCTAAGGACTTTTCCATACAAAGAAGATTTCGATTTTTCTGACTATCCGAAAAACCATCCAAATTTTAATGAAAAATATAAAAAAGTAATTGGAAAATTCAAAGATGAAGCAAATGGAATGCCTTTAGAAGAAATAGTGGCGCTGATGGCGAAATTGTATTCATTTAAGATGTACCACGAGAACAACACACCGACAGTGAAGAAAGCAAAAGGAGTGAAGACATCTTATTTGAAAAAACACGTGACATTTGACCACTACAAGACTTGTTTGTTTGAAGATACTACGATATCAGCAACATTCAACAATATCCGAAGCTTTAAGCATCAAGTCTACAGTGTCACCGAATTAAAAAAGCGTTGTCAGCTCGGGATGATAAAAGATACATTATGCCCGACAAAATCCACACTCTTCCTTTTGGCCACTACTCTCTAAACCCTATCAACTAGTAACCTATTCTTCGTCCTTCTACAACTACGACCTTATTCCTTTCTCCTTCCGTAAAAAAATGGGGAACACGGCAAGTCCAACGCCGTGTTCCCCATTTTTTTACACAAGTTTGGATGACCTTGACCCATATAAATGATGTGAATATTTAAAACAACATTCATTGTGATTATACATGTGATACAACAAACATTGAAACCTGCAATATGAAGGACTTAAAGCAACAAATTGTCAACGAACTTCATAAACCTGCAAGAAGAAAGTTTCCACGAAGAAATACGGTGATAAAAGGAATTAATGATTTATATCAAGCGGATTTAATCGAAATGATTCCTTATAGCAAACAAAATAAAGGATATAAATACATATTGACTGTTATTAACTGTTTTTCAAAAATGGCAGATGCTTTACCACTAAAAGATAAAAGTGGCAAAAGTGTTACAAAAGCAATGGAAACAGCTATACAAAGAGACAAACATACTATTAAACATTTACAAACAGATGATGGAAAAGAATATTTAATAAGGAATTTGCAAATTTAATGAAAAAACACAATATAAACCATTATTCAACCAATTCAGAAGTAAAAGCCTCAATAATCGAAAGATTCAACAGAACTTTAAAAGTGCAATGTATAAAATGTTTTCCAACAGAGGATCGCACATATGGATTGATATGTTACCAAAACTTATAAACGATTACAATAACAAATTTCATAGGACTATCGGGATGAAACCAAACCAAGTAACTAGTAAAAATGAAAACCTTGTATTAAAACGTATAAAAACGAATACTAAACCAAAAGTTGAAAAACTAAAGCCTAAAAAATTTAATGTGGGTGATAAAGTGCGAATAAGTAAATATAAAGGTGTATTCAGTAAAAGATACCTGCCAAATTGGACCATGAGGTTTTTACTGTATTCAAAGTACAACCTACAGTACCTGAGACATATATTTTAAAAGATAATAAAGGACAATTGCTTGAAGGAGGGTTTTATGGACATGAAATGTTAAAATCAACAGTAGGCGATGTATATTTAGTTGAAAAGGTGTTGCAACGGAAAAAAGATAAGGTCAAAGTACGATGGTTAGGATTTAATAAGACGGAAGATTCTTGGATACCTAAAAAGGATTTGATATAACCATAGAGAATCATTTTAGGTTGAACCATTACAAAGGATGGAGATAGTACCACAAAAAGAGAGTTTTACTATTAATAATATAGATGAACTCACAGTGGATAATTCAGAATTCAATAGTGGGAAGCATGGCAATTTGTTACCAAACACCGTTCGTTGTCTGGTTACCGGACCTTCCAACTGTGGAAAAACTAATGTAGTATTCAATTGATTACAAACCCTAAAGGATTACGATTTAACAATCTATATGTATTTTCAAAATCACTACAACAACCAAAGTATCAATTATTGGAAAAAATACTGACTAATGTGCCTGAAGTTAAATATTTAAAGTTTAATGCAAGCGAGAGTGTCATGCAGCCACAAGAAGCTAAACCATTCTCCGTGTTTATATTCGACGATGTATCTTGTGAAAACCAAAACACAATAAGGAATTACTTCGCTATGGGTCGACATAACAACATAGATAGCAATTATATTGGCCAAACTTACAGCAAAATACCTAAACAACTCATTAGAGACAATGCAAACATGTTAATTGTATTTAAACAGGACGAAACCAACCTAAAACATATATATTTTGATCATGTAAATGCGGATATGACATTTGAACGATTTAAAGAGTTGTGTGGAAAGGCTTGGGCTGAAAAGTATGGGTTCCTAACAATTATGAAGGAACAACCGCTAAACAATGGTCGATACAGGATAGGATTTGATAAATTTATATTAATACATTAAACGTG
Organism: Neoaliturus tenellus; assembly: GCA_030545055.2. NCBI lineage: Eukaryota > Metazoa > Arthropoda > Insecta > Hemiptera > Cicadellidae > Neoaliturus > Neoaliturus tenellus. Next base: position 267,346,368 of record CM061533.1, read on the forward strand.
GTATAACACATTCATTGTTGTACAACACGTCTTGCTACAAACATGGTTAACCAAGAAAAATTAGTAAAAGAAATAAAATCACTTAGTGATTCTATTCGGGCTAAAAACAGAGCATTGAAACTAGGTATTAGCGAGAGGGAGAAATTCCTTGAATCTACTTTTAAACCTATTACTGAACCCTTGAAACAATTAAACAAAAAATTTGCTAACCTGTATTGGAAGGAGATGCGATTGCACCTATTACGAAGTTTGAAAGAGAAAATGTAAAATCAGAAGATTTTAGTGATGAAGACCTGGAATCCTCTACGTATAGTGGTTTTACCGGTGGAGAACCCGAAAGAGAGCTAGAATCACCGGACTATAGTGGAATAAAAGATTTATATGAAGTAAAAGCCAAAAGAGGACATGAAGTTGTATCAACTGCTAGTGAAGAGGAAAAAGAAGAAGAGAAAAGGGAAGGTCCGTCAAACATAAGCTTATTGGGTGAAAACATTCATAACAAAGGACCTTTAGGAAGGAAATACATGGTAAAAATGTTACTCGGAACAATTCCTAATAAGAATTACCATAGTTATGGAGCGAGATTAACAGAAGACGGTTTAATGATAGGTAATAGCCCGTTAAACGTTGACGAACATGATAATATTGTCATTGGTGATCAAAGGTATAAGGGCACAAAAGGATTATTTGAATTATTATTTGAAAATAAGCCTTCAGTATCGGTAGTGAAAGAAAAAGACATGGAAGCATATAAAAATATTTTGGAACAGACAAATGCATATAGGAGAAAGTATTTACCTGACCAGCCTCCTTTTAGATCTAAGTCTTTAAAATATAAAGAATTTGTATCCAAGTTAATACCAACTAGAAGACAAACAATGCCGTTAACACAAAGAAAACCTGTAAAACGAAGATTTATGGCATCCACTTTGGATGTAAGTGCTCAGGAACGAAGAAAAAGAAGTAAGTCCGTTACGGGTACAGGTTTAATGAAGAAACTATATAACACAAATGTGATTTATTACAATAATATCAATAAATTGGTGGATAGAATGAAACTAATACATGAAGCTAAAGAAGCGGGTCATACTGGATTGGAAAACGAATGGGTGGCTTTAGTGGATGAACTCCGAAACCGTGGGGTAATCTCATAAAAATGCGTTACTCCCTAGAATACTATTCAGTTGCACCATGAGTGTCGACAAGTTCGGACGTTACTCCTCGGATGGGTTATATTATGCCAATAGTTTAAAAAGAAGTGCTGGTTTACCACAAACACCTGATGGAGATTATGATATGAGTAATAAAAGGTTAAAAAACATAAAAGATCCTACGGATGAAAACGATGCAATAAATCTAAAAATATTAAAGGAAAAGATATCGCCAACATTAAAACTACAAAATAACACATATGACGCAGAAGATCATAGAATTATCAACGTTGGTAAACCAAATCAAAACGGTGATGCGATAAACAAAGGTTATTTGTCATCTGAATTAAAAAATACGTTAAAATTCAATGGGAAAACGTATAGTGCCAACAATAAACGTATATCCAACGTAGATGACCCTAAAGATGCAAAAGACAGCGTAAATAGACGCTATTTACATTCTTTGATACCTGAAAAGACAAAAGATGGATTTTCTTTTTATAAATTTGTTATTAATGATATAGGCTATCCGGCTATCCAAAAACTGAAAACGATGCTGTAAATCTAAAATATATTAAAGATCATTGCATCATACGTGATGTAGGGGTTATAGATTGTTTTAATAATTGTTTAGCAAATGTTAAAGATGGTTCGGCGCCATCAGATGGTGCAACAGTGGGTCAAATGATGGAAACCTTAAAACAAGAAACAACCTCTTTTGTAAAACAAGATCAAGTAGTATCGAAGCAAGGGGATGAATTTGTTCAAGGTAATGAAAAGTTTAATTTATTAACATACAAAAATGATGCTTGGGATTGCATGGATAAAAAGTTATCAAATATGGGATGGGGTTATGAAAAACAAGATGCAGCTGCTTTATCACAAACCGTACATCTAGATCCAGATCGATATTTTAGATGGTTTACATGTAAAAATAGAGTGATAAGAGACTTGGCACAAGGAAGAGAAGCAAATGATGCTGCAACTGTAGGACAGACCATTACAACATCATTAAAGGATAGTAAAGTGTATAATTGTAATAATAAACGTATAACAAACCTTAAAGACCCTGAACATGTAGATAATGCTGTCACTGTTAATTTTCTTGTAAAAGTTTTAGGTAATGCGATATTTGATTTACACAATCATTTTACACCAGATATTCTTCAAGGAAAATCAGGTCATAATACTTATGCTGAATCCATGAGAGGTGAGTATATTAAACGAGAAATTTATAATAAATACTTTATTAACCCTAAAACGAAACAGTTTAGATCATCAGATTGGGGTGATATTGATATTTAAGTAAATAACTCAATAAATGACTTCATTTATGTGCAACCTGTCATAGAGTTAACACATGAGTTGCACATTGCCATTATAAAAGGACAATAATGACGTTCAAGTACATCAGTCCATATCGAGACACTGCAAGAAAAGGAGGTGGGATCACGTCCACAGCGGTTTCTCTGTTAAGTAAAGCTTTAAAACAAATTCCAGTAGGATCCATAGTAAATAGAGCAATAGACGCATTACCATACGAATTTCATATACCAGGAGGTTATCAGTATTGCGGACCAGGAACTAAATTGAAAAAACGACTGGAAAGAGGCGATCCTGGCATAAACAAGTTAGATCAGGCTTGTAAAGAACACGATATCGCATATTCCACGTTTGCCGATTCAAAAAATAGATCAATAGCTGACAAAAAGCTTGCGGACATAGCTTGGCAACGAGTAAAATCAAGTGACGCTGGCATAGCAGAAAAAGCAGCAGCTTTAGCAGTAACAGCAGGTATGAAGGCTAAAACAGCAGTAGGAGGTGGAAGAAGGAGGAGAAGGAGAGTAAAAAGGAGGTCAACCACAAGAAAACATGGAGGAAATATAAAAAGAAGACGACGATCTACAAGAAAAGGCAGGAAGAAGCCCACCGTATGGTCAATGGTAAAAAACGGGGCAGGTCTTTACCTAAGACCTTATCGTGCATATTAAATGAAAGAAATCAATTGGTCATACCACATAAAGCATTAACCAATATTGAATTATTTAAATATATTTCCTGTTTAAAAATACCATTTTTCCGCGATGTGTTTATGAAAGACAGTTTACCAAAGAAAATGTGGCAAAATGAGACTGGAATTGTAAATTTGGATAATACTGAAGGGCCTGGCACCCATTGGGTTTGTTATAAGAAACTAAATAACAATGTATATTATTTTGATAGTTTCGGTAATTTGCCACCACCAAAAGAACTTCAAAATTACTTTAAATCTGCTAAAAACATATATTATAACTATAAAAGAGAACAACCTGATAATACTTCAATATGCGGCCATTTATGTTTGGAATTTCTAGCTAAAAGTATCAGTCACTATTGAGATGTCTTCCTATACGGTATCATTAACAGGAAAATCGTCCACTTTACGAAGTATCCTTTTTCCAGCGTTACGCTTGCAAAAAGGAAGGTTTTGGGAGGCGGCACTATTGGATTTTACAACGTACAACTCTATTCCCAATGTTACGGAAGGTAAAAATAACATATTGCATTATTATAAGGGAAAGGATGCCAGTGGAAAATTTACAGACTTACAAGAGTGCAGGTTACCCACAGGTTCTTATGAAATTGATCATATAAATGAATTTTTGCAAACTAAAATGGGAAAAGACAATATAACATTAAAAGGTAATAATAATACGATGAAAGCTGAAATTACTTCCAAATATTATATAGATTTCACTCAACCAAACTCAATTGGTGATTTATTAGGATTTTCCAACGATGGGCCTGTATTAGAACCAGATGTAACACATTCCGGTAAGAAAACAGTAACAATATTAAAAGTCAATAGTATAGACATAACTTGTAACATTATACAAGGTGCTTACAGGGATGGGGCTAACACCCACATTATACATACTTTTTTACCCAAGTGTACCACCTGGATTTAAAATTGTTGAAAAGCCACAAAACCTGGTATATCTACCGTTGAACACCACTTTCATTTCAGACATCGTGTTGAGCGTATTGGATCAAGACGGTAACTTGGTAGACTTCAGAGAAGAGCCTATTACGATTAGATTACATTTAAAATCGACACTTTAATACAAAACCATGGGTTTAACATTTAAAAGCGAACAACCTACGGGAAACCGCATTAGTAGCTCTTCAGCTGTGGAGGAGTTAACACGCGAGAACATTCGTTTCTTAGAGAGAATTGGATTAAAATTAACCGAGTATGGATATACTGGATATAGCGCAGGGTCCAACATTCGACGAAACCCTATGGGAAAAAGAATATCACACCCACAACCCTTACACTTCATCGAAATTAAACAATAACGATGAAATCCGTATTCCCATACAAAATCAAGACATTTACACACTACCATGTGAAAGTTACTTGTATATTGAAGGACAAGTTACTAAAAAGGACGGTACTACTGTTGGTACAACAGTTCCATTTATAAATAATCCTATGGCTTTCCTATTTGATGAAATTAGATATGAAATATCAGGTGTAACAGTTGATTCCACTAAAAAAGTAGGTATTACGACAACTTTAAAAGGATTAACATCTATAACACCCAATGAAACCAATTTACTTAAACCTGCCGGATGGGTATTACCTACGATTGACACGATCACTCCAAATCCAAATGGATATTTTGATTTTCATATTCCATTACGTTTGCTGCTTGGTTTTGCTGAAGATTATAGGAAAATAATATTAAACGTTAAACAAGAATTAGTTTTGTTGAGATCTTCTAACGATAAAGACATTATTAAAGCTGCAGATGCTACTACAGATGCGACTTTAGAATGGAAATTAAAATTAGACAAAATTGTATGGAGAGTTCCACATGTTAAATTGGCTGACGAGCATAGAATGCTACTTTTAAGAAAATTAAAAGCCGATCGTGATATTGTTATTCCATTTAGAAGTTGGGAATTTCATGAGCATCCCAGTTTACCTACTACGGATCGACACACTTGGACTGTTAAAACATCGAATTATGTAGAACGAGCCAGGTATATTATATTTGGTTTACAAACAGGTAGAAGAGACGCCATTACTAAACATGCAGGACAATTTGATCATTGTGACTTGAAAAATATTAAAGTTTATTTAAATTCACAATTCTTTCCATACGACAATTTAAATGTGTCATTCACTAAGAAGAAATACAGTATATTGTACGATATGTACGCGAGATTCCAAAGTTCATATTACGGTAAAACAAATACACCTTTATTACCACCTGACAAATATTTCGATGCCTACCCAATAGTTGTAATCGATTGTTCTAAACAAAATGAATCAGTAAAGTCTTCAAGTGTGGATATAAAAATAGAAATGGAATTCAACGATGCTATACCGGCTAATACAACTGCATACTGTTTAATTCTACATGATAAAATCGTAACATACACACCTTTAACTGGAATTGTTAAAAATGTATTGTAAGAACCGGTTTTGTTTCATTCCGCGAGTATAAAAGCAGAGCGTACAGACCGCTCCTCATCAGTTTGTTGCCTACTGTTGTATGGGTAGCATCGTATTCAATATGGCTTCTCCTAGTGGTACACCTGAAAATGTGGTAGATATTGAGAAGGAGATATCTGAGTTTTTAGATCCTCAAGGTCACCAGGAAGGAGGTGAACAAAACGTTTGCGGACAACTTCACGCCAGTAATAATGTTGAAGAAAAAGGTAAAAGAAGAAAGACTATACAAAAGAGAAAAAGGGATATTGAAGATAATATTTCTCCAAACATATTGAGTGAGGTATTTTTGCGAATATTTTACCCAATCTCTTCCAGTTTGGATAAAAGTGTTTTAATCGGTGTTATGAAATCTACAGATTATTCCCCTACTGTAATTTTAACTCATGGACCCAAAATGATTTTGTTTACGGACAGTGCTTGGGAATCGTTTATGAAACATTTGCATCTACTAGAATGCTATTTAAGTAGTAACATGTTTGGAAGAAAGACAAGAGTAGGACTTTTGGATTCAAATGTGGAAATTGATATCATTAAACAACGTGGTGATCATCAGCTACGGTTTAGAGACACAACAAGACATGATAACAAAATTCAACTTAATCGAGAGGAGTTTTTCATTTTAACTTGTGCTACTGAACCTATAACAAGATACTTGAGACAACTGGTGTTTTCAAGTTCGATTATTAAAGATTATCTGGAAGACACTTTGGACAAACAACCGGACGCACCTATATTATACGGACCTGTGGATACTTCTATATTTAATAGAGTTCCTCATGAAGTACAGATGTGGAGACAATTGGAAAAGTACGCTCAACTACATAAGAAATCAGTAAAACAGGAAGAAGAGGAAGATGGAGGAGAAGAATCAAGTGTTAGTGATGAAAATGAAAATAAGGAAAATATAAAGATGGAAACTTAAATGACAATGGTTAGTTTTTAAAACAATAGCCAACATTTTGTGGGGTTAGGCCTATTGGGGACGGTGCCCACGTTAAATATACACCAACGCGCCAACAACTGTACGGCCTGGTATAAAAGTAGTACCTACCGTGGTGTGGAAATCAGTTGACCTCCTGACTTCGTAATGAGCAGACGTGTGACCTTCAAAATGGACAAGGGAGAAGAACAACAAGTAAAGTCCAAGCCTGGTATTATTGAGTTTCAAGCGTTTCGTGGTAATGATGATAGATTCATTATAAAAGAACTTGTGTTTTTGGACATGAATACAAGTGTTCCTTATTCGTTTTTATTTAAACCACCATGTTCTTATTCGTCTTTAACTAGTAAAGCCGCTACTACCAACAGATGGATTTCAAAACACTTCCATCATATCGATTGGTATGATGGATTTACAAGTTACACGGACTTGTATCACATTATGCATCACTTTTCAGACAAGTTTACCAATATTTACACAAAGGGGCTGGAAAAGAAAAGATGGATCGAAGGATTTACTCATGTTCCGGTTAATGATGTGGAATTGGATAAGAATTATCAATACATGCTGGAAACCATATGTATTTGTACAAAAAGCCCAGAACATGATAAAGATAGACATTGCGCTTTGAAAAATGCCTATAAACTCGCCTCTTACCTTCAAAGTGGGGAATTGGGGAGTGGTGGGGGTAACGGAGAGTATATAAGTGGGGAGCAGACAGGGACCTGGCATGAGTATTACTCGAGATTCCGAGACGACAACATCTCCGAGCAAGAAGACGATCTGTAACCTGACCATGGCATCTCACCAGTTCCTTCAGACTTTGGTCGAGCAGTTCAATGCTCACTCCAAGTCAACAATATTACCTGTAAAGAAGTGCTCGGAACTAAAAGACGAGAAGCACTACATAATCCATGCTATGAAGAAGATGGAGACTACAGTTGGGGAGGCCATCTGCTGCAGTCTCAGCGAGGCACCGTTTACTCCGGGGGATGAACCAAAGTTCCAGGTGTACCTGCCCAAGAGATTCGTCCATCTTCTACAAAACGAGGATCTTCGCTCTATTCAACCCGGGTGTCTATACCTGGTGTCCCACGGCTGCACGGGTAGCAATTCTACAGAGTTGACCATCCACATCGCTGACAAGCAGCAGTGTTAGATTTAAGTTTTAATGTTGTACATATGTTGTTGTTGTAATGTTTTATAAATAAACAAATCATAAAAGACAAAAAAATAAAAAAAAAAAACAAAAAATGCAACATATCAATATGTGACAGACTTCACGTATTGATATGTTGCATTTTTTTTAAACTTCGCGGGTGACCTTGACCTTTGACCTTTGCATTTCACAATTACCCCCACTACTGTAATTACCCCCACTACCGCACTAGGATTCAAACCTGCTTGGATGCGAAAAACGGTCAGTCTGTTGCCAACTAGCAAACGATGAGCACCTTGTACGAGCTTTGCATACAACGAGTTATAACTCACAAGGACTTGTTCCCAACATGTTTACAAGACAACATCCCACTAACAATAAAAGAAGATGTCAAACGCTACAGGAGGGAAAATACAGGGTATTCGGAATACTCCTGGTATAAGTTCCACGACGGGGAAAAGTTTTGTAGGCCTTGTGGCGAGGCCGCCGTCAGAGACCTTCGGCGATTCGTACAGGATGGTGGTATAAAACAATTCGGATTTCTAGCGCCACTGTTTCGATTTGAAAATTACAAGGACACCTGCGCTATTTGTTCCATTCCATTGTATCGATGGAAAAAGTTTAGAACTGTTTAATTGGATTTTCTATACCCCCACCACTATTACCCCCACCACTTTTTCATGTACCTCCAAGCGCTGTGCCTCGGCTTCATTTCTACTCCAGCAGCCAACCTAGCAACATCAAGATGTCTCTGAACGTTAGTTGCGCAAGTTACGAGGAGGTGAGCATCAAGACTCAGCAGGAGCTAAACGACTTATACAAGGAGTTGCAGCTGATGGTGGCACGAGGCTACCGTATAAATGTGCAAGTTTACGCTTGCAATATACGGAACACCCGGCAGTCAAAGGAAGAGCCTGGACACTCCTCGACGGCTTCCTCACCAGCGTCCATGAAGACCGAGCCAGACAACTTGGACTACTTCAGCTGACTAGCAGTTGAATTTCTTGTCCTAACCATTGTAGAATATGTATATTTTTTCATTATATTAAAGAAGTAAAAGAGCAGAAACACCTATCTTGTTACTGACATATAAGCTCAGTAACAAGATAGGTTTTTTTAAAACACAATTTGGATGACCTTGAAACTTCCCCCTCCACTGCTTTGTTACCCCCACCACTTGACTATTGGTGTACATGGCACATCGCAATTGGAAACCTCATTCCATCTTCAACAGCCACACCGACAACATCAACAATGGCAAACCTACCAACAGATGAAAGGTGTCCTCACGCATGTTGTGACTTCGTCCACGAGTTGGAGAAGAGGATGCAGGAGAGGGCGATAAGAAGAAAACAGATCCACTCAGAAAATATCATGATAGTCAACGGCTATCTTTTATTGTTCGGCCTTATTATGGTTGTACTTTTCATACTGTACGGCATAGTCACATGTGTCGGCAAGGTTGCAGAAGAAAACGCTCGCCACCATCAATTGGAAAGTTTCAATGTTACTTTGTAAGTTTTCCTTTTTTTAAAACTTCGTTTGGATGACCTTGAAAATTCCCCCACTACTCCACCACACCCCCCACCACTTCACCATGTTCCTGCATGAGCATCACATCAACCGTCATTCCTTGTCCGACAAGCAACCATGGCAGACAACAACACCATCAGCCAAGCTGACTCCACTACTGATGTCGGTACAAGTACGGGTTGGACACTGTCGGTCGATAGTGTACACTATTTGGAGTCAATTTGCGAACGTATGAAGGAAATACTGCGGGACAACCCTGGGATCATAATACAAATGAATTTAAATTATGATTGGTCCCAAGTTAGAATGCAAGGGGACGACAACAACGGTCAACAATCTCCACAATATTCGCCCATGTCCCCGATCTATCCTTACGGCGAGTCTGACGTCGATGAAGATGAGGCTGATGAAGATGCAGGGGACAACGAGGCTGAAGAGGAGTAAGCTTCATTCCTTTTTTTTTAAAACCTAAATTGGATGACCTTGAGAATTCCCCCTCCACTATTTCCTTTTTTTTAAAACCCAAATTAAATGACCTTGAAAATACCCCCTCCACGTACTTTTGGTTTACCCCCTCTACTTTTCAATACTGTTACCACAGTCTGTAGCTCACATCATTCCTTGCTTAGCTATCATGGCGGACAGCACTCTTTCTCGAGTTGACTCCACTACGGATGAAGAATGGCCATTTTCCTGGAATGTTCATCTGCAAGACTCGGCAGAAGTGGATATGTTGCATGAGAAATTGGTGTATGTATTAAACGAAAACCCCAACATTGAATGTAGAATGACTATGGATTTCGATGCGACAGGGGTCCACACTCAACCTTCCACTTCCAGCCAGCCTGAACCTCAGCTACAGCCAAAGAACTTTACACATCTTTACACTCCAATACGGCCGGAGGATGTGGTTATCAGCGAGGCAGACTCTACTACAAGTTATATTGAACCAACGAATTGGAAGCTTGTTGTTGACACCTTACACAAGGTCGACTTAGTATGTGACAAATTAAAGGAATTGATGATGCAAGATCCTGGTCTTCGTTTTAAAATTGATTTGTTTTTCATCTGGGGAGCACCTGCACGGGGCTCTTCGTCTGACAGCTCTCTAAGTACAACGGATGAGGAGGAGGAGGAGGACGACTAGTTATCTTTTTTAAAACTCCGTTTGGATGGCCTTGACCTTTCCCCCTCCACTGAGTTTATTTAAGGTGCACTCTCAATGACTGCAGCATCATTTCATCGCGCACCTTCACCACAGCAACATGGAGAGTCAACTCAACTACTGTTGCGAACGGAAATGTTTTTCATGGCCGAATGACATTGATGTTGCGGATGGCCTGGCGTGTAGAAAATGTGAAGCTTTTGGTCAATGCATGTGTAAGTGCAAGTCTTGGAAGAAGCCGAAACCGGAGTTGAAGACATTCCATGTGTACCAGATGAGAGGGCATAAGTACACTTGTTGCCCTGAACGTTGCATTGAATTCACATTAAAACAGCTAACTGGCTGCAAATTGTGCAACAATCATTTTGCAGGTTTTTGCAAACATTATTTAGGAGCCTGTCAGTACAGATCAACTTGGCATACAGAAGCACTCACTATCAATGAAATCGCTATAGATACACAAGAGTAGTCTTTCTACTCTTTTCTTTTTTTAAAACTCCATTTGGATGACCTTGACCTTTCCCCCTCCACTCACCTTAGTTTATATAAGCTCCATTCCTGCTGGCCACGGCATCACTTCATCTTGCTCCCTCGCCAAAGCAACATCAAGTATGGAAACTAAGCGTGTCTCATGTTGCGAGCATAAGTGTTTAGAGATACAAGGCGTCGTCCATTGTGCAAAGAAGCTTTGGGAGGAAGAGACAGGGACAACCTATTGCTGCGAGGGCAAGTGTTTCCTACTACCAAGATGGCAAGTGGACGGGCTGGCCTGCCGGCAATGTGAATGCTTCGGATGTTGCAGGTGTAGATGCAAGAACCAACAGCTGCCACCACCGGTACTACAAACTTTCAAAATCTACAAATCCAACTACTTTTACACTTGTTGTCCGCAGCGGTGTATTAAATTTCATTTCTCCAATCTTACCAATTGTCGGAAGTGCTACGGACAACCTGATGGGTGGTGCACCTGTTTTCTGGACTCCTGCCGCTACAGATCGGATTGGTTTACAGATCCGTTGGAAATTGATGAGGTCGCCCAGGAAGCACAAGAGTAGTCTTTCTACTCTTCAACTTTTTTAAAACTCCATTTGGATGACCTTGAGATTTCCCCCTCCACTTCCCCATATACCTAGAGTACACAGAGCCTGACAGTCAGTCACTCGGTGGCTGTCGTGGGGTGCGCATCGGTGTCGGCGCTCCGTTGTTAGGTTTTCAAGGTCACAGTAATATCAAATTGTTGGTGTTGTGCTGGTTCAAGGTCACCTGAGGGATAACCGATTGCCCATTTAGGCAGGGTCATGTCAGAAACTCGAGTTTAACTTGGCACTTTTGCCGTTTCTCGTCGAAAATTCGCTCCAAGTGGTCAAGGTCACGGGGACTCTGACTGAAACTCGGAGCGTAGTGCGAGAAACGGCAAAAGTGCCAAAAAATTTTAAGTTTCGGCGTGACCTTGACCTCAGTGGCGTCGGTGACGTCATTTTGATGACGTAAGGGGTGATGACGTCATCAGCACGTCATTTCTGTGACGTCATGGGTGTGACGTCATAGAAATGACGTCATTGGTGATGACGTCATCGATGACGCAATCGATGACGTCATCGATGACGTCATCGGTGAGGTCATTGACCTCGATGACGTCATCCCTCAGGTGACCTTGAACTGGGCCAGCACCAACAATTTCACACTACTACTGCACACTCTTAAGCATATTGAGGCTTTTTATCAAAAGAAAACACATGTTATAAAAAGTGCCATGATATCGTATCGGTGACATCTATCAGTGCAAGACTGTCACTCTGTTATTAATATTCCTGGAGTGACACTGGGCCATTATTAATGGTTTCCTCCAGGGGCTGACGTTATCGCTGGGTGAGAGGTGCCGTTCTTCAACAGACAATATTATGACTACAAACACCGCCATCGTCTGTTGACTCCTCTATTCTTACTTTGTTGACACCACTTTGATTTACTAAACAACAAAGCTAACTCCTTAATTTGATGTGTATTTTTTATCCTATGAATATGAATAACTGCGTGTGAAATATTATTACTCGCACTAAATCCAGTACAAAACTGTTTGCTGGTTTTGGTTTGTATAGAATATTCAAGTATAAGGGACTACTTGGCGATAAAGGCTCTTAAATGGGAAAATACTTTATCTTCATATTATGTAATTAATATGTATAAATTCATAGATTTGTTGTGTATTTATTTTTTTAATGATTTAACATTGGGGTTGACTATCTTTTATCCATATAAGCGGAATAAGCGTACCCCTAATTTAAATTAACAGATTTAGATCTTTATTTGTTTCACAAATAAAACAGACAGTTTTATTTGTTTCCTTAGTGCTGGGTAGAATATGATAATATAACTGGCAAAGTAATAAGTAAACCATAGTAATGACCATTGACTATAGACTCTTTCACGTCAATATCACAATAAGTAAATTTGAAACTATCAGAATAAATTAACTAATTAAATCTCTTAATGAATTAGAAATAAATTAAAATATATTTTCTACGAAGAAATGTTGTACGTCTGAATGAGAGATCTCAGATGATTAATAATGAGAATTGTTCAGTTTTATGAGTACTGTATATCATCATTAATTTTAAATTAACAATTAATTTAGAATTTTCAGTTCGTGATTTTTAACTGTCAGGTGGAGGGACCCAGCATTACCTTTTAACCACACCAGCATAAATAACTATCCTCATAATGAGTTACAACTGATTTACTACTTCTTTCCCACAGACATTTCGTAGCTCTGGAAAACAGTTCTCATTGTTCTAATGAAATGAAGATTCCTAAAAGAAGATCAGTTCTTAAAAAGCCCAGCTTTCATGGCTTTTTATTGTGGGTATTTAAAATACTAATCCTACCTTTCACATTAGGACGTAATCAGACTAAACCAGGAAACGTCACTTCTCCGGTTTTGTCCAATCAGTGATGACACATGTCCGTGATAATCTGTTCACCGGTGAAGTGAAAGTTGACTGGAGAAGTCAACAAGGGAGAGGACGAGATGAAGAGGCTATCGCCAGGAAGGACGGCGGTGGCCCGGTACATCCATCATCTTTGAGTGACGTGGACGGTGACATTGACGGCGCCGGGGGCCCGGAGGTTATTAATTGACGGAGCCAAGTCGGTGGGTATTGACTGTGTACAGATCTTCTCGACCGTCCCTCACCCCAACAGATAGCGTTATTGATGGGTCTGCGGCTGTCAACGTCGGAGCAGCTTAAACCTGAAAGGGTGACATGGCCAATAGGCCGAGGGTACAATACTAGGGTAATGCTCAATACTTTGAGAATTTTTCCTAGAATTTTACAAAGGAAATTTAAACCAGGTAAAATTGTAGGCTAAAGTGTGTTCAGATGAGGGACGTAGATTTAGGACATCAAATCATAATTTAACTCAATTTCAGCCAATTTCCAACTTCTCTATGGTCGGAACACGAAGAGTCAGAAGGAAATATTTAATTTGAGCATTGGCTGATGCGCAGGTTCTGCACATGACTGTGCCTTCATTCCTCAAGAATATTGAGATATGTGCATCAATTTAAGAATCAATAAGTAGATAACAATGCCAAAAACCCAATCTCAAAAGAAGAATCGGTTCGAAAAAGGTAGGCGACAAAAAACTAAGCATTGGCACTTCGAGAAAACTTTAAAATGCAACAACTTCTGGCACATTTACTTTTGGAGGCCTGAGTTGTTTTAAATTGATTTGCATTCAGAGACCTTCAAAATTTTGTATGACATGTCATACATTGGTGAGTTTCATCAATGACTTCCTCTAGTAATCCTCCCAATGGCAGTTTTGAGGAAAAATTTTTATCTGATAACACAAGACCCTCAATTAGACGTGTACATCGTTCATATGCAAGTAAAACACCTCTTAACACATCATCAATTTCATAAAACTTTATGTTACTATGATAAAGTTAACTCCAACCCCAAGCCAGACGGTTAGCAAGTCCCATTGTCAAACAAAGTTGACCCTCGACTCCTGTAATCCTCGGCCTCCGCGCTGCTGATGAGAGATGACGAATTAATCCGCCAGGGCCGCTGCCGCCATCATACACAAGACGTATAAATTACAGGCTGGCGCAGCGTAACCACAGGCCGCTGGAAACAAGGCGGCCCGGGGCGACTCGCAACTCGACATTATTGAATTCACGACCTCTCAATTAAATGATAATGTCCCTAAATTATACCTTGTCCTTACTCTCGCCCATTATGGTCGGCCCAACTCTAATAGCGCGACCTGTCAAAAGCGGCATTGCCGGAGCGGCCGCGGGCGCAGGCATTATGTTATATATTTATGTCTCATTAGACCCAGGAGTTATCGGCTCCTGTTATTATATCACCTGGCCGCATGAATTACGTATAAGCGGTGTTATCGGTTCCATCTTGTGAACTTTACATATCCCAAGGTGACTGAGAATGGCTGATACGAAGCCGCACCTCTAAGATTATTCAATCTGAAATATTTTTCATCCAAAATTATTTCCCTTCTTAATTGTTAGTAACAGGGAAACATAAATCAGCATATTTCAATGGTCTGCTATTTATTTATTTATTTTTTTTTTAGTTGACCGCAAATTATTTTCTTGATTCAGAATGGAAATTGGTGCAGTTTGTAAGTTAGAGATTGTATATTAAATTTTCTATGCTCATGTTAAAGTAAAAAACAAACAAACAAACAAACTGGTTTTAATCTCCATGTTGTATTTTTTTTTTTTAATTGAAATTTTAAGATTTAACAGTGGTATTGGGGCCAATACTCCATCTACAAATTTATGGCCTTTATAACTTAGGAACACCTCAGGTTATGAAAGAAGAGGCAAATTCCTCATAAGAAAAGAAACCTTACATAGCCTTGGTTGGCCATTTTGACAAGAGAATTTGAGAATGTATTTGAGTAAATTTATTCTTGAAATTCCACATGAATATGATAACGAGTTAACGATTTATTCGATGAAGCAGATGCTTAACCATGTCGGCAGGTGTTCCGAATTGATGGTTGCCCATCATTACTACATTGATGGTCTCCTATCTTGATGCATGACACATTGAACTATCCACATTGTATGAATGTCGTAAATCTAGTTCGTGTCCTCAACCATTACCTAAACTGGATCATTTGTGTATAGTTTCATAATAATTACGCTAGGTGTTGATAGTTTTTACGGGTTAAGGAAGTACATCTAAATAATTAAGTTTCATGGCCCACTAAAAATAATGACCAATTCGTCGGTATATAATTAATAATGCACACGGGTAATTGCAGTAAAACTTTTTTAAATTCAAACCATCTGTTGGTCAGGCAATTTTTTTGTTTCTAAAATATATTACCAATTATAGTGTTAAGCTACGCCCGCACTGACCGATCATTTCCATTCGTGCCGAATATGTTTGGCTAACACAATAAAACAACAAACATTACTGACCATATAATTTAAATTAGAAATAAACACCAACAAACAAACAAAATTTCGTCAGGACACTGTTAAATAGAAGTAGCCACGTTTCTATTCAATTCTTTCCCAACCATCTATAAAGCTGCAGTCTGTATTGTTGTTAGTTATTTCTTACAATTTCAAAATGTATTTCTGGTATTATGGTTAGCCGTTAGCCTCAGTTTTCTGTACCCAATGTCGAGTCATGTAGGTTTTTGTCAAATAAATATTGCTTCATTTATTTTTTTACTACACATTAATTGAAATAACTAGGATTAAACATGACGGTCCAACGCAACCTAACATAACTTACCTTTGCTCTCTGCTTTCCTAAAAATTCTCCCGACTGGAAATCTTAAATGGCAGAAGGGCACAGATTGAAATATGGATATTTACAGCTGTTCCTTGATCTACATATCGAGAGTCCACTGAGAAAAACTTTGTGGCTGTCACAAAAAAGAGGTATGCACATTATTAACTGTTATTTGAGCAATCTTGGTTACCACTAAAAATGTATAGTTTATTAACTCCAGTCACAGCTAGCGTGCTCCACAGTATATGGATGGGTATAAATGTGACATCACAACTTGTTTACCATTGCTTTAATCCTAGAGGTAACCGAAATTCAGCGCAGGTACACGTTCCACTCTTTGTAGCCGAAACCACAATACTGACTAGTACCACATCCCGCCAGCTAGTAGCCATCTCTGTCTGTTCTAGTATGTTGTGACAAGTAAGGTCGATTAAACACAAAAAAGGTCAAAATATTCAAGTCAAGAATATACCTATTTCAGGAATAATAAAGAATTATATCTCTCTCTGATACTGTCTAAATTCTTCCAATAATGAAGTACTCTCAGCCATCCAGTTAGTTTCCTGAGATTATTGTTGTAGATCTGTCGATTAATGGTAGCAGTCTTCGTCATTATTTCTTCACAAGGTTGTATCTCTTCTGTAAATGACAGAGTTACCTAAGTGAAGTAGTAGCCACCCAGTCAATCTAAGATGTGCTGTTGTAGATGTATATAGCTATCCGTCGTTCTTTGTACCCTTATGATGATTGTACCTTCCTCATGTTAACGTCAGTGTTCTCTCCTCGTCCTCGAAATGTGTATCAACCACCCAGTTGATGTAGTTTTGTAGATGTATTTTTAGCGATCTGCCGTTTCTGGCACCCTCCTTACGGTTGCATCTCCATCTGTTAACGTCATTGTACCCTCCATGATACATCCCTAAGCCATTCAGTCCCATCCTGGCGCAAAGTTGTAGTGCTCTTTGTACCCGTCTCTCGTTTTTCTCCTACTATTGGTTGTATTTTCCTCTGTTAGTGTCAGTGTTCCTTCCGTGATACATTCCTCAGTCGCATAGTCAACCTATAAGATTTACTGTTGTAGATTTTTATATAGCTTATCGGTCGTTCTTTGTACCCTTATGATGATTGTACCTTCCTCATGTTGACGTCAGTGCGCTCTCCTCGAAATGTATATCAACCAAGCAGTTAACCTAAGATGTACTTTGTAGATGTATTTCTAGCTATCTGCCGTTTCTGGTACCCTTCTGATGATTGTACCTCTCTCTGTTAGCGACATTGTTCCCTCCACGATACATCCCTGAGCCACCCAGTCCCCCAGACGCACAGTTGTAGATCTATCTGTATCCGTCGGTCACTGCTTGTTCCTTCCGTTGTTTGTATTTTCGTCTGTTAATGTCAGTGTTCCTTCCACGATACATCCCTCAGCCACCCAGTCCCCCAGACGCACAGTTGTATATCTGTCTGTAGCTGTCTGTAGCCGCTTGTTGCCGCGTGTAATGGCGGCAGTATACTCGACGTCGCTGTTCGCTGCAATCAGTGTTCCAACCGCGCAGGAAGGCATAACTCGACGCAGGACACGCCGGAGGATGTCTTTCAATTATTCATCAGGAGCTGAGCCCACACTGCGTCCTGCTGATCTACGATAGTAGTTTCCTGCTGTTCCGTTGGCAACAGTGTATATTGTCTCCAACTAATCACCTGTTAACTGTTGGAAATATTAGTCAATTTGTCCGACCCTCGCTGGGTGGGCAGTCGGACTCGTTGACTTACTGTTATTTTATTCCGGACGAGATCGGACCCATACTGCGCCGTCAGCCACTTCCTCGGCGATCTGTCATCGCCCACGGGTTGGTGGTGGTCTATTGATAAGATATGTTTTGACTCAGGCAATTGTTTAATCCACAAATACTCTTGTGTAGCAATTAAGTTGGCTTTTCAATCGAAGGTTTGCCTCAAACAGTCTGAGTGAACCACTTATAACTTCAATCACTAGGCCTATAGGGCGAAAATAAAAAAAAATAAAAAACCCCAAATAAATATTTTAACCTCACCTTTTTGTGCGGATTTCCTTGATAACACAGTGCAAACTACTGTGGTATGAAACTGCTGCGTAAACTTTTGTTGACTATTTTCAGTAGGCCTACTTCATAATCCTTAATATAAGTATTGATTTTCTTATAACCGTTGCTAAGAAACATTTTTAATACCATAACACAATGCATTATTGTAAAAATAATAAAACTTAATAATATACATTTTTTGTAACCTGAGCAAAAAACAAGATTTAAAAAGTTACTTTTACCTGTAAAAACATATAAAGTAAGATTCGCTATATATATTAGATTTGGAAACATCTAAGTAAACAAACACAAAATTATCCACTTCCAAAAACTGCACAGTATACTGTACTGAGACAGCCAGCCCCAGCTTCGAAGTCCTCCGTAATCGCATGATTTACGCCACTGAAGGGGCATCCGCTGAAAATACCCTCAAAGAAACGTCAACCGGGGGAACAGATGACGCTGAAACGAGCGTTCAATAAATCTCATCACCTTTTCAATTAAAGTGCGTCTCATTAAGGATCCGTCACCCGAAACTAATGGAGGCGCAAGTGTCCCGCGCCGTTCATCATCATTAAAAAAAGGAGGAGCCGGGGCCTCTTATCGGCACTTGTTTGAGCTAACAAGTAACGACTTTTCACAAAGAAGGGTTCCGAGGGCCTCATTAATCCGGATAATTGAGGGCGTCTATTGGAGGCCGAGTGGGGGGGCGGGGTCGGGCAAGGAGCCACGACGCCATCCAAAACTGGCGGCCCCGGCGCCGCGCCCGCCCGCCCCTATTAAAACAATATTTCCAGTTAATCGTAAAAACCGACCGGCACAGACACAGACACAGACAGTCGGCAGTTAACTTCCCGACACGTTATTTGCTATTGTTTGAAGCTGCGACGTTTTAATGATATCTTAGGCGTAATTTGTGTGCCTCCCCTGTTAGTCGGGTGTTTATTGTGTTTTGCTGATCCTTTGTCAGGATTGTTATTGCGTATTTCAAGTAATGGGTGGGAGGGATGATCACTTAATAATACTGTAGTAATAATAAAAATTTCTCTCTGTTTATTTGGGGTAGTTTCACATCGTCAATTATTTAACTGTTCCTAATGCAAAAAAGTGCATTTTTACATCAAATTGTGTTTTTTATATAAAAAAATTCTTACTACATTTAGAGCAAAGTAAATCATTTTATTATTTTTTTTAAAAGAAATAATGCTTTTAGCCTACGCACCAACTTCTAGTGTGGGACTCATACAAAAAGGCAGTAGACCACCCATAAAAATCCTCTTTCGCACTTTCGGACACTGGTATGGAATTGCTTACCGCATTAAATCAGAACAAGGCCTACTTTGGATTTTGCCCTTAGGCCTATGTGTGAAATTGAGCATAGGGAAATAAAACACTCATGATACAAAAAATTGCAAGACAAACGATTTATCTAATTTAAGCTACCATTTATGGCCCATTATGCTACTGAAAACTTTATAACTGAAAGTTAAATTGCAAATTAAGAAGTTTTGTAGCATGGTGAAGTTATGATATAAGAAACCTCTAAAACATTAGGTTCCTAGTAAATAAAAAATAATATGACCTGTAGTTACAACATTTATATGATGAATTTTAGTGTTTAGGCCCTATAAACTTCTTACACCCAATGGACAGTCTCGCAGCTCATGTGTACAGGCCGACATATAAGTAGATATCACCGCGATAAAACCTACAAAACCCCCACCCCAAAATTTAGTATTCAACCCGCAATCGTCCCTAAGTGGACAAAAAGCGCCATTCATTACCGCTGAACATATCCCTTTTTATATCAAACTCTCATAAATATTAAGTCACAAAACAAACAACGAGTGAAAAAATGCAATCCGGCTTTGTTTGAGGCTTATCAGTCGCAGTAATCCGCTGTGACCGCGCAATAAACGGCGCAAAAAACGGCAGATTTAATTATCGGCATTGTTCGCTAATCCTGCTCTCATAAACTGATAAAAACGCAATCAATTCGGAGTAAATCTGGCGGGAACGCGCGTAATCTGGTACAAATGTGATTGTCCGCGCGCGTTTTTCATGAAATATTAAAAGTGAATTAATAGTCGATCGTAATCTCCAAGGGGTAATCCCCTCACAAATTAATAATCGGCTGAAAATATTGCGAATAATCTGCGGAAAATTAAAAAGTTAGTAAATAATGGTATAGGATAAAACCTGTGGATGTATTTCACAACGAGATTTGATCGGAAGATTTATCGGATTTGGAATTAGTTTCAAAAATATATTTAAGTAACCGTTTGAAAAGTAACTGTATTAAGCCGGATGAAGTTTTATGGTTTATAATGGATTATCTCTATGTTAAAAATCATGATGTAATTTTAAGCTAAAATTAAGCTTTTAAAAGCGTATGTTTTATTTAAATTCACGATGATAACTTGCTATGTGGCATTCACTATTAAAATATACGGCAGTCACCGTCGAACATGGCTGGGTACAAGAGTTGTTTTGGTTCTTAAATAACACTCCTGAGGTTGGTACCCCATTGACTCAGTTTCTATTTTTTATTGGGCTTTTAACTAATAATGCTATCAACCATAAGGTACACCGACATTGACATGAATGGGGTTTGGACCGTTTCCTATAAAATGTTAATAATAACGATGCCACGGGAATTCGTATAAATTCAATAATTCTTCCATTGAATAATTGAATTTGAAAGGTTTATGGAATGACGCCATATTGCGGTTATTTTTTAAATCTCATCGTGACTCATTAAAATTGATAATGGAAATGTAACAGCTCTTTTTAAGTTTTAAAATTAAATGAACTAAGTTTTTAATAAAATTACGAATTTAAAGCAAAAGGTTTATGATGTACCTCGCTAATAATTGTGCAAATTTCCGGATTAAAACAATTTTGTACATTACTTTTTCTGATATAGGCCCTACCTGGCACTATTATGCATCATATGTAAAATGTTTCACAATTATGTAAACATCGGAATTTCTTTTATTAGTTCTATTTTTTCAAAAATGTGAAAGACAAACTTTGACAATGTCGAAGAGACTATCAAAATTCTTCTTTGCCGTTCATAAATTCTAAATTTATTTATGTCTTCAAAACAGTCCAACTTTTTTAGACCGCAGTAATATATATATTTTCTTTTCTAGGACGTCCCTGTAGTAAGTATTTATCTGTGTACGTAAAGCTGCATAACAAACTTTTAGACTTAGAATCCAATCTTGGAAAATTATAGCTCTCTGATGGACTCTATTATGTAATATTCAGTATAGAACTGGACTCATAAAAATCTTACACAGAGGTTGTCGTTTACGAGCTCTCATGGCCATTTAATGTCACACGTACTGTATGTAACATCTGATTTGTAATAATTAAACGTCTAAAGAATACGCAGGATAGTAATTCCATCTCCATAAGCCCTTAGAAACCTGAAAGCTTAAAACATTTCTACAATAAAACAGGCTTACAATCTCTCGTAAAGCTGAGACCACGCGCCGGCTGTTTAGTCCAGGATCTGACAATACATTCCGTAGGAAAATCGCGTATAGTCAATTTGACTTTTTTAGTCGAATATATGTGTCTTAGGAAGTCTTTTGCACTTAGGTGTCATTTTGGCATCTGGTAGGTTTACCCGCTATGACGTCATCAAGATGGCGGAACGTGATATTTTTTAATTGCGTATATTTCAGATGTTATTTATCGGATTTGGATAAATCTTTTTTTGTTTTAAAGCTCATCAAAAGACCTATCTTTTTTGTATTTACCATTTTCTTATGCACTTATTAGTTTTTCCATAATATTTAAAAAATTGAATTTTAAAAATAAACTTTTGTAAATTTTTGCTTATAACTTGTTAACTAGTGAGAATTTGGCAATTTTACTTCTTATCAAAGTTGTTTGTCTTTTAATGCCCTTTCTAATGATACCACACATGGGGGGATAAACCCAAGGAATAACGCAGAAAAACGCTTGAAAACCCGATGCGATCGCTACAATTGGTACGTGCCTGAACAATGGTACATATATCATTTTATTGTTGCATATCTACCAATAATGCATTTCGTCTGTTCAGCTAGTTTATAAATACTCTCTAATAACAACAAGTTATTTTTAGTTTATCTAATGTTGTTGCACTTCATATTCACAGGGTGTACAAAAAGTAGGTTATAACGAAACTGTATGTTAAAAATTTTAATAAAAAAAATATTATTACATTACCTGAAATGTTTTTATATTATTTACATCAGTTTAACTTATATAAATACACTTATTTTATATAAACACATGTAAAACAATGTTATTATTTATTTTACTGTGAAAGCAATGCCAATATAGATGTATTTTATTATTCGTCCGTCATCGTTGAAATATGTTTTTTTTTTTTTTTTTACATTATCAGAAATAATTTTAAATTAAAAATTTATACCACTGTTTTAGAATTAACATTTTTTGTTTTATTGTGTATTTGAAATAAAAGCTCTATGTTGAATAATTTTTATTGTTACATAGTATGATTTTATAACTTAAATAATAACTAATGTTGTTTCAGAATAAACACACATAAAGTATTGTTATGAAGTACATTATTTTTTGTTTATTGAAATGCAAATAACAAACTGTGACTCTTACCACATAGGCCTACTGCTACTATTATCATTCTTCTGGAATGTTACTGCTATATGTATACTGTTCAATATTATACTGTTTTTCTAATGCTGAACTTATGTTTGACATTTCTTAGACTCTAATCATAATTATTTTAGCACAAAGAATCGTCAACATTTCTACATTTATAGAATCTTTGGTACTGAATATTTTCCACTTGAAATCCAAATTGTAGTGGATCTAATAAAAGAAATTCTTTGTCAATGCAATGGGGGTTTCTGTAAGTAAAAATGGTAATATGCCCTCAGTAAGTGTTGTCTGGCGCTTCGGCTGGTCGGTGGAAGGTCTCCGATACTGGCGTTTTTTCCATGAAAAAAATCCATACTGAGTTCGTCCAAATTCTTTGCTTTAGAACGTTTTTTGAGTACCTGGACTAAATAAATCTCGGCAGAAACTAAGCTTGATTCAATTTCGGTTGGATTTTTTGAGTTTCAAAAATCCTTCAAAAGTTTTCTGGAGACCACACCCATAGGGGCTTTTTCTTTCCAAACTTGTATAATCAGGTCCATATATATGGGCATATTACCATACGTACTTACAGAAAGATTACATTGATGTATAATTTCATTTATTCGATCCACTAGAATTTGGATTTCAAGTGTAGACAACAACACTTAAGTAAAAAAAAAAAAAAAAAAAAAAAAAAAAACACACAGGAATGGTTATGTACCCCCCAATGTTTGTTGGAGCATGCAGGTGCATGAAATGTGCTAAGTCGACATGTGTATGCAAAAAGGAAGAAAGTCCCATGTTGCACATTGTGCAAATGTAGAAGTGTTGATGATTTTTTGTGCAAAAATTATTATGATTAGAATCTAAGAAATGTCAAACATAAGCTCAGTATTAGTTGAACAGTAATATATTGAACAGTATATAAATAGCAGTCGGGGGCGAACCCAGCATTCAATTTCGGTGGGGGTTGGAATATTTTGCAGAGGGGTAACACGGGCGGGTGGGGGGTTACGGAATACACCCCAAGAACACGGCGGGTCCGGGGGGCCTCCCCCTGAAACTTTTGGAATTTTTGAAGCTAAATGGTTAGTTTTAGTGAATTTCAGAAGTTAATATTTGACTTTATGAAGACCTCGACTCCGTCATAATTTAAAGTGAAACTAATGGGTTTCAAAAATTAAATAAAGGGATCAGACTATTATTTAAACTTGGAATAAATATTGTTAAGGCCAGACTTAATTTAATTTCATTTCATTTCAAAACAATCCTAATATTCATTCTCAACCCAACCATTCACCATCCATACCATAAAACAGTAACATTAACCTCTACCAATTTCAAACCATTTTAAATTCCCCGCCAATTAATACCCTCCTCAAGAAGAAAAAGGAAGAGGACCATTCTAGTCTTAAGATGGCAGCCTAGACAACAACAGGTACCTTCCATGTCATTCATTTTCCTATCTCAGATTCGCTTTACCAAAATAATTTGTATCACCCTACCCAAAATTCTTTTCAAATGTATTGACTTTATATGACGATGGCAAATAAATAACATTCAGGAGAAGTACGGTAAAAAGTTATAGTGTAAATTTTAAAAACACAGTAATACATTACTTATAAAGAGGTATATAACCGTTTATCTATAGGACACAGAATACAGTAACAGAGTTATTTATGTTATAAACATAATATATAATTAATACTGTACCCAATAAATAATGTATTTCATTCCTAAAACTAAAATGACCTATTTTGTATGTAATATAACTGTTTTATCTTTTTGCATTGTGCAATTAACGATTATTCTTTATAATAAGTTGGCCTTTGTATCTGTTTATAGAAGTCTGGCGTATGAAAATAATATTTTAACCTTTTGTCATAGAATATTTTTATTTTTTAGCTTATTTTTTTACTCTCCAACAGTACGGGGGGAGGGGGGAGGATATATCCTCTTTATCCCCCCCCCTGGGTTCTCCCTGATAGCAGTAACATTAAAAAAGAATGATATATATATATATATATATATATATATATATATATATCGTATGGCTATCGTAGCCAGCTACCAATTTTAAAAAGAATGATAATAGTAGCAGCAGGCCTATGTGGTAAGATTCACAGTTTGTTATTTGCATTTCAACGAAAAAAAAATGGAATACTTTATAACAATACTTTCTGTGTGTTTATTCAAAAACGATATTAGTTAGTATTTAAGTTTAAGTCATACTAAACAATAAAAATTATTCAACATAGAGCTTTTATTTCAAATACACAATAAAACAAGAAATGTTCTTTCTAAAACAGTGCTATAATTTTTTAATTTAAAATTATTTTTGATAATGTAAACAAAAAAATAACATATTTAAACTCATGGCGAACGAATAATAAAGTACATTTGTGTTGGCATTGCTTTCACAGTAAAATAACTAATAATATGCTTAAATATGTTTTATATGTGTTTATGTAATATAAGTGTATTTATATAAGTTAAACTGATGTAAATAATATAAAAATCATTTCAGGTAATGTAATATTTTTTTATTAAAATTTTAACATACAGTTTCGTTATAGCCTACTTTTTGTACACCCTGTGAATATGAAGTGCAACAACATTAGATAAACTAAAAATAACTTGTTGTTATTAGAGAGTATTTATAAACTAGCTGAACAGACGAAATGCATTATTGGTAGATATGCAACAATAAAATGATATATGTACCATTGTTCAGGCACGTACCAATTGTAGCGATCGCATCGGGTTTTCAAGCGTTTTTCTGCGTTATTCCTTGGGTTTATCCCCCCATGTGTGGTATCATTAGAAAGGGCATTAAAAGACAAACAACTTTGATAAGAAGTAAAATTGCCAAATTCTCACTAGTTAACAAGTTATAAGCAAAAATTTACAAAAGTTTATTTTTAAAATTCAATTTTTAAAATATTATGGAAAAACTAATAAGTGCATAAGAAAATGGTAAATACAAAAAAGATAGATCTTTTGATGAGCTTTAAAACAAAAAAAGATTTATCCAAATCCGATAAATAACATCTGAAATATACGCAATTAAAAAATATCACGTTCCGCCATCTTGATGACGTCATAGCGGGTAAATCTACCAGATGCCAAAATGACACCTAAGTGCAAAAGACTTCCTAAGACACATATATTCGACTAAAAAAGTCAAATTGACTATACGCGATTTTCCTACGGAATGTATTGTCAGATCCAGGACTAGTTAGTAGGCTTAGGGAGCTAAACGAGCCGAAAATAGCAGGACTAAGTGCGTTGTCGTCATTACTTAGCGAGCGAGCGAGCAGATATAGTCTAGTTTAGAGCTCAATTAAAGCTAGAACACGTCTACAATTATTTCAACAAGTAATAAATCGGTCTGCGAGAGGCGACGATCCGAGCGGTGCAAATGACTCTCGTCGACAGCTTAATAAAGGTGACTAAGATAAGGAGGCGGTAAATCTGTCGCCGAGATGGATGCCGGGACAAGTGTGCTTCCGTGGGTTGGCACTCCTGGCCGGGGACAAATGTGCCTCGTACGTTGGCAGCCCTGCCACCATATCTCCTTCGCTACTTGGCTTTTGGCTTGGTGCTATACTCGCCATCTGCGATGTGAGATGCGAAATATTATCACTGATATCAGTTAGCGATTGTAGAAACGAATTTCTCTTGACCGGGATGGGGTTTTGTGAGTTTTACAATGATGTAAAACTAAAAAAGTCAATATAAATTTCATTAAAGACAACTCTAGATCTAAACTGTCTGCAAAATGAATTGTACTGGAAAGCACACATGATATAGGCCTAGTCAAATCTTTAAGTTTCAAGGATTTTTCATTAAATAATGAATTTAAATTCATTTAACAACCCATGACGAATAGTAACTTTTCATAGTATTACTTGGCTAAGCCATTGAGACCTGTCTAGGTAAAATGTTGTGCGGATTTAGACCGAGTGGTAACCAGGTGTAAAATAAATCTATTACTTCACTACCGTTCGAATTATAAGTGTAACATACTAGCGAAATCATAACTAATATTTATCAGGCATTAATCCTACATTAATTTTTTGTGTAGCTTTAAATACTCTTGTGTATTAAAAACCTTTACCCTTTGAGTTAAAAAACCTTGCACAGGCACATGCAAGCCAACTATTATGTACAATTTGACCACTTTCATGATTATTTTTTAATATCATTTCATCCTGGGTGGCAGCGCCTGACGGGTTCCAGTAGGCAATATATGAACAGCATGACCATTGCATCGGCTTTGTTGAAGGCGTTTCTCCGCCGCTTTGCCTACCGCTACCGTAACATAACTACGGATCGTAGCACTATGTCTTAGGCCTCTTTTACTTATAAAATTTAATAAAAAATATACATATGTAATAAAGAAATAAAAATTAAAGTTTAATAAACTTAAAAAATATATTTTGTAAAGTATTTTGATATGTAGGCCTATATGTTCGTTTTTCTTATACGTGTAAGGTACAAGACAGTATTGCTTAAAAAATCATATACGATTGGAAAGTTAGTGTCTAAGAATATTGTTACAAATATAATTATAAATTTTAAAGTCAGAAAATATATTGAAAATGTTGTTTTTTTATTTTTTATCCTTAGTTTGTCTTTATAAAAAAACTTCGCATGTCTGGGAAAATCCTGGGTCCACCCTCCAGCTCTCCAAAGATCCCATTTTACAACAATAATAAATTAAGCTAATTAAATTACATTTAACATTAACCAATTCCAAGAAGTACTTAAATTACACTGAAGAGGATAAGGTAAACACTTCTTACTATTCACATATTTCTTCATTCAACGGAATATCAACAAAATGTCCGGTATTTCAACAGAAGTAACGTTCACAATGTAATAACGAAAATGGCCATAAAGCTGAGTCGCTGTCAACTGAACGAGTTATCAGGTGGTAGTGCTGTTTTAGTTACAGCAAAAGCACCTAGAATTTTGCAGACTTTTCTTTCGTCTTCTAAGCTGTTCCACCGAGGGCAACCTCCTTTTCCCAAATAGTATTTTTGTATAGTTTAATCATATTTAATTTATAGTCATTGTCGTCATTTCACTGCTTATTATGACTCCTTTTTGTGTTTTTGAGGTCAATAAAAACGTTTAATGTCCTCAGCTCCTTCACAAGAGATACTCCGCCTCACGAGGGTATCCTACTATGTTAACTCTGGTTGAAACAGTTATATCAGGACTGACCTCTACACCACATGTGAAGGGAAGTTTGAAGGTTCTTCAACGAGAAACTCACTAACTGTTCTGTTGTTGTAACGATATTTTATCCCTTCTGAAAAGCCGGCTCGGTTCCCAATACCAAAATGTGTGCTATTTTTTCGAAGCTATGTAAGGAAAATATTTTCAATCCACCAATGACTCAAAAATTAATTAGCCAAAATGTGTGTTATTTTTTTAAGGCTATGAAAGGAAAACATTTTCACTCCACCAATGACTCAATAATTAGTTTTTAGTGTTGTTGACTCTATATTAGTGAAATTTTGTAAAATTACAACACGTGAAAAATTCTAATTAAAAAGTTATTCAATAATTAATAAAACTCTCTAATTGAGTTTTCATTGCAGTGACAACAATCAAGTGACATACAAAATCTTGAGTATAATTTGATCTGCAACTTTAAGGTTTTGTGTTCAATTAATTGAGCCAAACTGATTTTTTTCTAGTAAGGTACTGAATATCGTTCCAATGCTGTAGTTTATAGCAATACTTCAATCCAATGTCGGAAAACCCGATGAAACATGTATCCACGTGTCTTCCCTTCGTTTGTTGATGATTAATAATCGCTAACCTAAACTAGAAATTACTAATTTGCCTACTAAGGAGTGAAACCGTCATCCGGCGGGAACGAAAGAGTTTGATTTTAGTGTGTAAGCGTTGACGTGTGTTCACCGTTCACCCACTCACATATCGTCAATCAATAGTCCACACATTCACTCGTCATCCGCTTGATGAATGCCCGTCTAACTGTGTCAATATATTCTACGGCCGTCGATCATCCGCCGATATATCAGTCACGGAACGTGCGGACGACACTTCATATATACCCGGTGATTAATAAACGTCACTGTTATTTCCAATCATTTTGTTCTCCGATGGCAGATATTTTTAATCATTGTTTGGCCATATTTTATCTGCCTGGCCGCATATCGTGAGTTAATCAGTTTTGCTGACGAGTCGCCATGTTTATTTCATATCGCATATTTTCGGTTAGAACAATAATTTAAACTGACATCTATCACAATGAGTTATCTTTTTAATCATATGGATGTGGGATTAATTATTGAGTTTTTATTAAACTTCAGCGACCGCAAAATTAATTTTGATTGATCAGTGAAAATATTATTGTTTTAATATTTGACTGACATTAGTAATAATTGGATTTGATAAACTTGGTGTTACATGTACTCAGATCTATAGTTTTCCTAAGGTGAAACTTCATAAACAGTAAAATATCCTGGTTAACTTGAACATTGTAACAACGGTTTAGTTTTTACTTATTTTCAGAGATATTTGAATTATTTTAAACATATTTAGGAACTAATAATGAAAATAATTATAAGTTTTTCAGATATACTCTTAGTAAATTTATCAAGAAAACTTCCTAATAAAACTCTAACATATCTGGTAAAATTTAAGAATTTTAAAAGTAAAACTCCCAACTTGTTTTAATTTCTCAATTATTAGAAAAGCTTATTTTTATGCAATACAATAACAACAACAACAAAACGTCTTTCATTCATTGTGCTGTAAAATACACAGGTAATCCCTAGTCAACAATTTGATTTATAAAGAAATGTTATAAAAGGTAAAACCTTTTAATGAGTATGAGAAAAGTCCCTCATTCCTGTATTAGTGCAATACTTTTGATATTATTGTGCTCTGTATTACAGTAGTCAGTAATCTCATTGTCCACTATTTAATGTAAAGGCATAATTTTCTTAATTTATATTAATTTTAGATAAGTTAAACATGGTGTGGTTCCTATAATGTTTGTTACAAAGTGTACGATTTCAAAGCAAGCACTTGACTCAGCAGGATCTCGAAAATAGTTGCATAATCAATATTGATGTTTTCTATCTCCTCTTGAAAATTGTGCCCAACAGTATAATCTCTGTTGGTTGGGTAGCTGAGTGGTTATAGAGCTCGCCTGCGAATCCAAAGGGCGTCGGTTTGATCCTGAAAAAAGTCAGAAGCTTTTCCATGATCTTGAAAAATGAATCAACTGGTCTTTGTCAGTTACAAAGCTACATCTCACCTGATTGGTCACACTCACCACATTCACCGTTCAATCTTGTTCACATTGAATTGCGCAACATAGTGCGTCGGTGTCTTAAATCAAGTTTCAAAAATTTTATCAGCCAAGAAAATGCGAAATTCTATTCAACAAATACAAAATATATCAGAAGGATGTTTGATTGCTGTTCAGTAGGAGATCGGTGACCAGTAATTATTACACAGAGGGATGTGACCGACCCATTGTTGAGAGTCCACAATATGTCTGCATCATCCGATCTTGTGTCCTTGGCGACTGAGAATGACCGGTCTGCATTGTATGTTCTATAGAAACTGAGACACAATTTTGAAATTCCCACAAGGATAAGTCTTTGTACCACAAGAGACGGCAAATGTGCAAGGTTTTATATAAGATTATGGATCAGATTTAATTTGCATAAAAAATGTCTCATGCGTAAGTACTCATTATATCGCTGTAATAATCATTTACTATCTGGTTAAAACTGACTCAAAGTTAAAACTAAATGATGTACACCATTTTCAGAAAACAAAATAGAAAATATAACTTCTTAACCATTGACTATCAACTTCACATTAATATAAAGACATTGGTTTTACGTAATAAGTTCACTTTTAGTTCTCGATCAATTCAGAATTTCCCTCCTAGCTACACCGGCCCCACCGTAATACGATGCGATAACAGACGAGCACGGCTCAGCCGAGCCCACGATATGGCTGGGGTGTTAGAGGGACGGGACATATTGTGGCGGAGCTCTCCCTAATGGACTGGTCACATCCCTCTGTGTAATCACTGGCACACCGGCCTCTTATTGAATTACACACCTTCACTGCTGCCCATACCACCTTCACTGGCCATTGAACATAACAACTTAAACATTGCAACAAAATGTATTTTTTACAAATTTATCATAAGAACTATTAGTCGTATTTATGATCCTCCTCGAGAAACTTGGGATGGGAGAAAGTAGATTGACGTAAATAAGAAAAATTAAACTTGAGACACACATTTGAGTGGCAGATTTCCTTAAATAACGGTTTTTGTGCATTTTTACTTCAGTAAAAGCCAACCCTGTTTTGTTAAAAAGCAACCGTTCTAAATTGCGTAATTGATTAAAACGAAACTGTTACAAAGAATATCGTACTGATACACAAATGTTGTAACAGATACACCATGTAATAGCTACATAAAACCAAAACAACAATGAAAGGGGTTCAGCCTTTTATAGAGAGGGCCTGACAAACCAGTGGTGTCCTTTTCGACCCCTAACAACAACACAGCACCCACAAAACATTGGCTAGCCTGTATGACTTTAAGCAGTAGTCTAACAGCACTCTAAAGTCTTTAGATCACTGTACATGGTCACGGTCAGTGAATATCTTCCATTATTATTTTACGTACAGGATACTTTGTGTTTCTAACTTACTTTTATAAACTTAAAAGAATACCAATAACAGCTTCAGATTGTTGTTTATCAATAAACAAACCAAATGCCCAAAGTGCAGAATTTTGCGATATACTTTTGTATGTCCTAGACCTATTATGTATCCTTATAACCATCCTTTTAATTTGTATAGTTTTTTATGTAAGAAGGAAAAGGGCA
This sequence comes from Neoaliturus tenellus, assembly GCA_030545055.2. Classification (NCBI taxonomy): domain Eukaryota; kingdom Metazoa; phylum Arthropoda; class Insecta; order Hemiptera; family Cicadellidae; genus Neoaliturus; species Neoaliturus tenellus. The sequence continues at coordinate 267,378,183 of CM061533.1, forward strand.
CGTTATAGTAAATAAAGTGGCACGAACTCCTTCTATGATACGGTTATGACAAAGATACGATGATTTATCAAAATAACTTCCATTTAAGTCGTTAGTTTCCTACAACGAAGTGTTTTACAACTTTTTGACAAGGAAAAGATAAATGTCTTGCAAGAAAAGAAACATTTGTCTTACAAAATAACACTTTGAAAACAAAGCAATAAGTGTTTCCTCTTACAGTTTTATTTCCCCCGGATTTGTAGCATTTAATATCACTGCTTTGTAAAATGGCACCACGATTCTCCTTAGGTTATGAAACAATAAATATGTGTCCTACTATTGCAAAGCAAGTGAGTTACCGACAATATTTTATGCCTTATTGTGTTATAAATGTATATTTAGAGAATGACTTTATGTCTTAAGATGTTTCTGTAAACCTGCATTGTTAGGGAAAACATGAATCAGCATTAATACCATGGAAGGTAGGATGGAGCATATATTGTAAAACTGTAAATATTTTGTGTTTAGGGTTTTATGACCTTGATTCTGTAAAAAGAGTGTAGGTCGTTTCAATATCAAAATCGAAATAGTATTCCCTTTCTTGGGTCTATAAAAGTTTTAAGCAAAACCTTTCTCATAGCCAACTTTATACTATGGCAATTTTTAATGAATTTCTGATGCATTAAATTACCATCAATAAATCTTAAAAATCAAATGCATAACTAAAGAAATTACAAATTTATTCCAGTAATAAGACTTTGAAATATCTTGAAAAATATATTGAATAAAATGTTCTACACAATATATAAATAATCAGATCTCCTTTCTCTTTAAACAATGTACTATTGCTAAAAATTTTGAATACTAAATATTACAAATATAAATCATTAAAAAGTTTTGTTACTTTAAAAATATATATTAAAACTTTTGAAACCATGTTATTCTTCCGTATTACGTTATAAGTCAATATAAGTCTTCTCAAGGATATATCAATTAAAAGACGGTCGGAAATCTATATAGTAGTTATTTCATATCCTAAGGCTATTTTTGTGATTGTAATTGTAGGCTATCTACCTACAATTTAAACCGATTTTCAAGTTTCTTGGTGTCGTTGGATACAACTTGGTCTATAGTCGTTTCCGTCACAAGTCGATGAGAATCAAATTTAAAATAAAGACGCCATCCATAATTGAAATTTTTAATTTTCCTAGTAGAATAACTTTGGGGTTGGACTTTTTATAGCTGATCATTTTAATAATCTGTTAAGTAATCTAGTTAGAGTTAATTAGAGCAGTAAATAAATGTAGTTTTAAATCAAGAAATATAGAATACGTTCTAGTTTTGACTCAATCGAACAAGTTTACAGAATTGTTAATACAAAACGACAGTAATTGGAAAAAATCGTATTGTTCAGCCGCATTTCTAGACAATAGCCAGGAATTCGATAAGGTGTAGCATCCTGGCTAATTATATATAATTTAAATGTGTTTCCCTATTCCATGTTCGCTATTTCAGTATATAAGTCAACAATTTAGTGTAAAAGTCAACCACTCTTCAAAAGATCTAAAATTTTGGACTTGCCTTTTAGATTTGCAAATTGAATATAAATTGTTGTTAACTTTTCGGAAAGTGGCTAGCTCAGGTTTCAATGTTAATTACTCTTTCTTGTTTACAATATGTACTTATTGTTCAACTTAGTTTAGAACAGATCGTAAAGTGAAAGAAAAAAAATTAGTTTTGGTGGTTTTTTATGATGATTACAATATTGGAACATGTGATAGTCCAAATTAAATTGTTCGATTCCGAGCCGCAAGTAGTCTTACCTTAATTCCGATGTAAAGACACATTCATGGTCGTTGCTATCGAGGGTAAAATATCGTCTCTGCATCAGGGATCCGTGGTACATCAGCAATGCATAGCGTCAGACTTGTCCTCCTCCTGCGACAGCAATCAGCATAAACTAGGTTATTTATACAAAGCGTGAGCGAGCGCCTACTCGGTATAGCACGGGCACCGACCGAGCGACATCTTACATCAAGCATTTGTATGGTAATGTGCAATAGTGGCGGAGATCCTGTTGGCACCTGATGCAAATAAAATGGCTGACAACTTTATTGTGAGTGAAGTGTATAAAAATTGAATGATGTTGGGGAAAATGTTGTTTATTGGCCTTGGTGGGAATACTTTTTTTATAATTTATTATAGTTGGGTGACCCTTACTTAAATAAGTTAGTGAATACTTAAATAAGTCTTTATGTAAATGACCTAATGTCTACACGCCTTAATGTGAAACTGGCTGATTGACTGACTCACTCACTAACCAGATATATAATGTATTGTACTTACTCCTTGTAAGTGATTGATATAGTCTGGACATACAAAAGACTTGAATGTTACAGGGGAAATTAAATATCAAATTTACATCTGTTGAGATTATGTCCGACCCAACATAGGGGTTGGAGGCCAACTCATAAGTGAACGTACACGAATGTTACACAAAATTACTTTGAGATTATATTTTAAAATAAGGATTACTGTTGTGCTCAACAAAGCTGAAATATTTTATCTTGACAGGTAATCATAATTTATATAGTGTCTAACTTATTTATTTTAATGGTTTGCTTTTATATATACTATTAGTCGCCTACTGGTAGAAATTTAACAAAAATTTTAGTTAATCTTGAGCCAATGGGCTCGTTCACCATCATATCGACCGCAAGGACGTTTGTATATGTTTTTGCCTATCACGTGACAAATCCCACAAATAACGTGTCTGGAATTTGTCACGTGATAGGCCAAAATATGAACAAACCTCTTTGCTGTGAACGAGCCCAATGAGTTTTAAAATGTTTTATAACTGAAACAGGTTTTCTTCCTGATTTAAGTAGCATTCTACAACAGCTTATTACAACAGCATTATTACAACAGCTGTCTAGTGATTCCCCAAATTACCCTTAATCCATAATATTAACATTGAAACTTTTTAAGACTTTGTAACTTTGTAACGTTGTAGCTCTGAGGGCTGATGTGTGATTTATAATGGGATTCAGCTCATCTGCTTGACTATACCTTTCTAATGGTATACGAGGATTTCTCCTATTAGGATTTCTCCTACAAGCTGAGAACAAGGAGGGAAAAACATGCTTGTCTATTAATATATAGATACAACGAACAACATCTAAGGAAATAAGCAGGGAAAATAGTTGGTAAACGTACGGTACTCAAATTTACTTAGGCCTAGTCCAATTCAATGTCATCAATATCTGTGAGTCCTGGTGTTGTTCAGGCTCTCTTCTGAAGAACACGAAAAATACTTTTGACAAAAAGTTGCATCAACCCTAAGAAGTCCTTATTACACTTTAAAAACATTTGGATACTTTCATGGAATTATGTTTTAGTAGTTTAATTCTATTGCAGTTTAACTGTGACTGTTAAAAAGTTTTTATTTTATTGATTCATATTATTAGCCTATTTCCGATTTGTTGGTCGATTAGTTGGAAATACATGTCAATGGCTCATGGATAATATTAAAGTCTATGTTTCATAAATTTATACAAAAGTTTTACTATATTTATTACTAAAATAGTTTGTTTCCCTTTGAACGGTTCTTTCCAGATATAATTTCTAACTCAACAGATTATTTGTAGTAGTTGAATGTAACTAAAACTGAAATAAAATAAAAATAGTATGAAGTTCAAAAATATATTTTAAATTTTGTCTAAAGTGAGTACTATATAGTAGAGAGTACTGGCCGAATTTTATAGATGTGCAAGGTTCAATTCCCTGACTGTGTTAACAGCATGTTGAGGGTCTAAACGGTGCCAGGGTTCGGGAATTGCCTGCTCAGCGGATTTGATGGTGAGTTCTCTTCACTCCCCTTTTCATTGACCTCTTGGTCGATTGTCATTGAATTACTACGCTCTATCTTGAGTCCAGTATGTAAAATAATATTTATCATTGTCTTTTTTCAAAACTACTATTTTAAAAATATCAGTGCAATTGAAACATATCTATCTAATAGTTTTTGCAAAAACCCAGTTGTTTCAGGTCCGTTACAACATTTGTTAAAGTTTTAATATTTTTACTGCTGACATTTTGTCAAATAGAATAGGGCTGATTCAATCTTTAAGTTTCTGCAACTTTAGAGTCTATTTAATAACCACCATTCGACACATTTATTTAAATATACCCACACAGCACAAAAACGTCCTCAGGATATCCTCAAGATCAATTTACCAGGATATTGGGATTATCCCAGGGACATCCTGCTTTATCCTTAGGACCACAAAAGGATCTCGCAGGGAAGGCCGAATGTCCGGGTAAACCCCGCGTTCCGGGATATCCTGGCGGGATATCCTTAGGATCACCCAGATTTTTTATTCAACATCTTGGGAATATCCCAGGGAAATCCTATGGATGAGATATTCCTCTTGGGGAACTTCTGAGGATATAATAAGCATATCCTGAGGATCACACAAATCCTTTTGAGGTCCTTGTGAGGGATATCAAGAGGATAACGGGATATTAAGATTATCCCGGGGATGTCCCGCTTTATCCTTAGGACCAGATAAGGATCTCCCAGGGAAGAGATATTCCTCTTGGGGAACTGCTGAGGATGTGATTGGTATGTCCTGGGGATTACGCAAATCCTTTTAAGGTCCTTGTGAGGGATATTGGGGAAATAACGGGATTTTGTGAATATCCCAGGGACATGTCGCTTTATCCTGAGGACCAGAAAAGGATGTCACAGGGAAGGCCAAATGTCCGGGTAAACCCCGCGTTCCGGGATATCCTGGCGGGATATCCTGAGGATCACCCAGATTTTTGTTATTACATCCTGGGAATATCCCAGGGAAATCTTATGTATGAAATCTTCCTTTAGGGAACTGCTGAGGATATGATTAGCATATCCCGGGGATTTCGCAAATCCTTTTGAGATCCTTGTGAGGGACTTCATAAGGATAACGGGATATTGGGATTATCCCCGGGACATCCTGCATTATCCTTGGGACCAGAAAAGGATCTCTCATGGAATGCCGAATGTCCGGGTAAACCCCGCGTTCCGGGATATCCCAGCGGGATATGATTGGCATATCCTGGTGATCTTGCAATTTCTTGTGCGGACCTGCTGAGGATTAGAGAGGGATATCTGAAGGATAACATTTCCCATTAGCGGACATGCCAGGGAAAAATTGGATATCACAGAGACTTCCTGGAAATGACAAAAGGGAATCCTGGGGATTAGATCTCCCTTCATAAAATGTACCAGCTAATTACACAAAATACTCAGTTTAGTATGACAAGGGATGAAAATTAACTGATATTTATGTGTTAATCTGTGGTAACAAGAATCAATAAAATTTTTTTATAAGGTGGATATTGTTAAACTTTATAAAATATATACATACAATATTATTTGTCAACAGTCAATTTTAAATTTAAAAACTGTAATTAAATCAATTAAACTACGTGTGTGTGTCACAGAAGTGATTCAATGAAATGGACTGGGGGGGAAATACAAAGAATGTGTGAGAGGTTAAGATAAGTTATATTGGTTTTGAATTTGAGGTGATCAGTTCAAAGAATGCAGTTACGGAATAGAACAGGTTTACAGGTAACATTACAAATTACATGTTTTGCTCTATAATAGTATTACTAAAATATTGTTCTCTAAACAAATCACTTAAATTGACAGATTATTTTTTTAAATTTTAACCTCAATATAAAATGAAACAAGATGGATATCCGAACTAGAGAGCATGGTAGGAAAAATTAGGATATCATGCAGATAAGATCTCCCAGCTTTTTTTCTGCTCTGGTAACAATAATCATTAGAAGGTTTTCATAAGATTGTTTAGTACATCAGATATTTTCAAAACTTGTAATGCAAAAAACATTTAACAAGTTCAGGTTTTAATTATAATTTTAAAATACTGACATTGCAAATAACTTTTTAACAAAATAAATATATACATATATATATATATATATATATATATATATATATATATATATATATATATATATATGAATTTGGGTGACAGATTAGTTTGCACTAAGAATAATGAATGTCAGTTGTGACTATTTGATATTGTTGAGCTTTCATTCTTAAGAGGGTCAGATTTTTGTGAATGGAACATATTTAGAGCAAACCAATTATGAATCACATTTTTAGCTTTATACTTCTACAATTGGATTGCTGGAAAACTTTTTAAATCTAACAAATAACAAAATAACCATAAGTTTACAGTTCAAAACCTCACATAAAAATAAAAAATTTTGAAATTTATAATAGAAGAAGGATAAAACTATGTACACTAGTTTAAATCAAATTGTTTAACCGCCTCCTTGAATGATTATGGGATAAAGAAATAAAGTTAAATATAGTTCTTTGACAAAGTTTTAATGATATCTTCGTTGTACAATAATGTATAAATAAATTACAATGTTAACATATTACTAAATAAAAAATGATTCATTAAATTGAAGTAGTGGCTGATGGGAGTCCGCCGAGGCCGCGACCACAGGTGAAGTCAGCAGCTCCACACCGCCGCTCATCCTGGACCCTCCTCGCCTCACAGCTGCAAAAGAAAACAAGCATGAAGCGGTGGCCGGGACTCTGGTGGAAGTAGTGGCTGATGAGGTCCGCGACCCCCGGTGACGTTAGCAGCTCCACACCACCACTCATCCTGGACCCTCCTCGCCTCACAGCCTCAAAAGAAACCCAACATGAAGCAGTGGCTGGGACTCTTGTAGAAATAGTGGCTGATGGGGTTCGCAACCACCGGTGATATAACAAGCTCCACGTCGTCGCTCATCCTGGACCCTCCTCGCCTCATAGCTGCAAAATAAACCCAACATGAATCAGTGGCTGGGACTCTTGATTCACGGATAAAATTTAGACAATATAGTACCGTACACACAACTTCATCTGTATCAGGAAACACCACATCTACAAAGATAATCTGGAGATAATTCCTCAATTGAGTGCCAGAGAAATGGAATTTATGACTAAGTCGGCAGTCCCTTTAACCAGATTTTCAAATATTTTGATTGGTCATCCACTAAGCTTAAGATGGTACATAAATGACAGTAATTGTAAACAATAAATATATGTTAAGAATGTTGGGAATAGGCCTAATATATGATTATATTATTGAAATCGGGTTGGCCTACGCTACTGGAACCATCGATAATAGCGATAGTTGTTTAACTGTAATACTAGCCTGTATTACAACAATACGAATGGACATATCTGAATAGAAAGGCCTAGGCCTGAACATAAAATTACAAACATTGGTAATAACAAAAATAACAAACTATAGACGGTAAAATGTCTATAGGGTTACCATATTCTCCGGGATGAAAAAGAGGACACGCCATACGGTACTCGTCACGAGATGGTTTGAATCCCAAAAATTTGAATTCTAGACAAAGCCCGCCTCTAGTTAAATGTAGGCCTACCAAAGTGGGGGAATAAATAATGTTCAAATTTATAATTATAAATCTCACTAGGGGCTTGTAGGAGCAAATCCCCTAAAAATCCAAATTGGTGATGTTATCTCCAAAAGTAAGTTTTAATTTATCACCTTCTTGCACAATTAAGTTACTGTATTTCTTCTCAAGCTGTAATGTGAATTTATAAGCTTGGATTTTTTATTAAAATATTACTTAATATTCATAAAATTTTTGGGCGGTATCATATCAGCAATAAACCAACAATCTCCCCTGCATTAAAATTAAGTAGTTTATTTTGTGGAAAAAAAAAATTATTGCACCATTATAGTGCCAGACGAAAATATACAACATGAGAAAATAGTTATTAGCTCAAATATACTGTAAACTCCTGTATCAGACAGAAACCAATGCCGCCATTCACCCAGCCCCCTGTGACTCCCATATACCCCGAAATCCCCACGCCTGCCTCCCCCGTTTCCCCGCATACCCCGTGCTACCAGTACATCCCAATGAACCGGGGCCCGCATGCCTCCCATGCCCCCGCACCCAAGTACACACCCCTGTGCCCATGTTACGCCATACTGCCTTGCTTCCGTGCCCACCGTTCTTCCCCGGGCCCCCCATGTCCACCATGCCTTCCATGTGCCCCACTCCATGTTTACTACCACCTTTGCTTCAAAGCCCCTCATGCCCCTTGTACAATCCCAAGCTCCTAAGCCCCCATGACCTTCGATCTTCCTCGTACTTCCGTGCACCCTCTCATGCCTCCTCCATGCCCCTCATTTCCCCCATGCTCCCGTGACTTATCCCGCCATTTTCCAAGAGTCCCACGTGCCAGCTCTGTCCCCATACCTTCCCCGTTCCTCGCAGGCCCACGTGCCTCCCATGTCCCCGAACCCCCTTACCCCTGTGGCACTATGCTTATGATGCTCCCGTGCCTCCAAGCCCACCTTTCTTCCCATGCCTTCCCTGTGCCCCCCATGATCAAGTTCCCCTTTGTTTGTCGTTCCTCCCCGTACCCCCCATGCCCCCTCTGTTCACCATGCCTCCCCCGTGCTACTCGTTTCCCCCAAGCTCAAGTGCCCCAATGCTCCCATACCCCCATGACCGTCGTTCCTTCTCCTTGCTCTCTTTGTACCCCCTATCCTAAAACGTGCCTCAATTCCCTATACCCCCGTGCCACTGCATCCCTCGTGCTATGATTGTAGTCTAATTTGTCTGTTCGTTTAATGAAGTAGAACTTTGATTCAAATATAGTTCAGTTTCGCACACTGTCATTTTTATGAATAACTCTCAATGTTAGGAATTAATGGGCGTTTATTGTTTCCGTAATACCTGCTTAAAGAAAGAATCAGAGAATTAATAAAAATATATCCCTCATACTGAGCTTATCTAAAGTTGGTAGTTTACATTATATAATTAAGTCAAAAATAAGTATTTCCCTATTTGATAAAATTTTTTAAGTAAGTTTACTAAATACAAATATATATATATATATATATATATATATATATATATATATATATATATATATATAGTTTTCTGGCCCCCTTGATTGTGGTCCTGGCCTCTATCATTTTACCTGTGATTGTAGTCCTCGAGGACCACAATCGGGGACCACATTCGGGGTGACAAAACACTATCAATTGTGGTCCTATGACGTTTTAAGCGTAATGGCGGTGTTGCCAGTTTTCCTTTGTTTCCACAATGTCGCCTGACGCTCAGAAGTGTCTGAAGAAGGTGCAGGGTATTATAGTATGATGAGCAGTAGAATGAGAGCTACTTACCAGTTGATACTACATTTAATCTCTAATTGATGTTTAACAGTGAAACCTACGAAAGGTTATAACTACAATTTGCAAAAAAATAACCATTTATTTTTTTAAAACTAGGATAAAGCTAAAATAATATTTTTTCTAAATATTTGCTGCCATTGTTACTACAAAATTATCTTTAGTTCTCATTTAAATATTAACCAACTGAGTTTGTTTTACAACCTCGATTAAATTTATGAGCAATGTAGAAAAATATGAAGGTCCGGATCCACTAATTGGTAGGCTATACCTTTCCTCTACAAAGGCCTAGTGCACATAAGAGATATGGCCACCTTCCCCCTCCCGCCACTCCTAGCGGTGTTTCCTCTTCGTTCCCTCCCCGAATGACGACTGATGTCTTCGGCCGCCACGACGGTGTCGGTACCGGCGCCGGGCGGTGGTGTCGGGATCACCGCTGACGTAGTGTTGCATCCGCCACCCGGTCTTATTCCCAGTCTCAACCACGGCTGCGCTCTTATTTCCTCTTTATTTATCATTTACAAACAATAGTTAAATTAATAAAACTATTACATTTTCTTACGATTCTGATAGGTTAAGTAATATGTTTCCCAATTTTTTTTAGATATATACTTATATGCAAGGGCATATTTAAATTTTATTCCACACGAAGATCTTTTTAAGGACATATTGTAAACATGTTGTTTGAAGTCCCGATTATTGGTGCACGTATTGAAAGTAAACTGAGTACACCAACTCATTTAGTATCCTAAAAATAATGTTTATTTTTTAAATAGAACTCATGGAGACCTAACAAAAACTAAAGAAATTTAGTATGTAATAAAAATTAAATATATAACTATTAAATGTTCATGAATAACACTCACGCTTCCACATTATTTGGTAACATATATTTTAGTGTCATATGTTGTATGACTAACTTGAATCCATAGGTGGAGTATGCCAGACGCCAAGACACTCCGTGCTATATGTATAACTGAATTATATGTTTTTGGTTTTTCTAGCATTTATTATTGCAGTATAGCACAGACAGCAATTTAATGATTCAATCAATAACCTTGTTGCACAAGAAACATAGAAACTTTAAACTGTACGCCAATGTGAATTATAATGGGTTTCTTCTCATATACAAGATACCATTGAAACGCTATCAGTGGCTTAATGCGTACAAGCAGAGAAAAAGGAGGAAAAAAATCATGCTTGCCAACCATTATTTACATCAACTGGGGTTTCTCATGGTGTATACTATTTTTTGGAGATGAAATTCCAGGCTTTTTCCTGGTTTTTTCAAGGTTTTTCTGAAATTTTCCTGGTTTTCACGCAATCTTGAGATTTTTTTCTTTGGCCAATTTTAAGGCTAACACTTACAGGTTTTTCCACTACTTGCGACAAAATTTATTTTCAAATTTGTTGTATTAGTTGGACTAAACATAGTTTTCTTTTCGATATTTGAATTTAGCCCTTAAGTACTCTCGTACTTTTTGTGATAACTACAAACTCAGGGGTCCTTTGGACTCCTATTAATAAATATTTATGTTTTTAAGTAAAAATATTATTGTTAAGAAAATGGAACTTGACTTCATAGATGTTTTTTGTAGCATTTAGTTAAATTTGACCTTTTTATTTCCTTTAAGTTGTTAAAAAATTTTATATGAACTCGTTTTCAAAATCAAACTAACATACATCAACAAATTTAAAATAAATAATAAAATTTGTGGGGATGACTAATTATCTATCTTCTTAATTCAATAAGGGGTTTGTCCGTTACAAATACCTACGTCTCTTGACCAATTTAACAGATTTTAAAAATTAAGGTGTCATTTTAAAGTTTACAATCTTAAGCTATGAATATGAAACATTAGTACTCGTTCGAGATCCCCTCGGTACCTCAATGCACCATTTATAAACAAACCATACACTGTGGCAACTGCCAGTAAATTACCTGGCCAACTCCAGGACGTTGACATTTAAAGGTACTAAGCGGTACAAGAGTATTAAAAAATTATAGCTAGAAAAAGAAAAATTTACGATCTCAGGGTGTGTGGACCCTTATGGGTATGTGTGGTGCCCATAGGCTTCAATTTTTTCCATAGTCTTAAATTTCTTTGATTAACCTTATGATATTTAAGCAAAATATTAATATAAAATATAGCGATTATCATCTTGTAAATAAGAAATAGACAGTAGATAGTTGTATACTAATTTTGAATTACAAACTTTTATAAAGTTAATAGAGGGCAATACTATCACTGCTAACCTGCTCACCTGTGCTCCACCTGGAGTCGGTTTTTCATGCGAATCAAAAGCCGCATTTACACTATACAACTTGTTTTATAACTTTTGTTGTGCAACCAATTATAGTAATCGGTTTGAAGATGTTTAAGAATGCAATGAAATTCCTTAAACAAGTTGTAAAACCAGGGGTGCAACAGAGGGGCCCGCAGAGCCCGCGGTGCGGGGGGGGCGGGGCCGACGTAAACTAGTTAACGTTAGTAAGCTAGTTAACGTTTAGTAGTTAACGTTGGCCCCGGGGGGGGGGCCGCAGCTAAGGGGGCCCGCGGACGGGGCCCGAGTATTGGGAAATATGTTATGTTTAATATTTTTTTACTCATGTTAAATAGAAATTTTAAATTTGATATAGTGCCATTATATTTTTAAAATTCCTAGAATATAACTTTTATAAAATATCAAAATATTTTTACAGTTAGGTTTTCGGCAGTCTGCTGGTCTGCCGCCAGCCACTATAGCCATAGCCCTCGTCGGTTCGACCTGCCGACCTGCCAGCGCCGTGCAATTTGTTGCATTGCGTCGCGGCAATTTAATTTTCGAATCCTTTTCAAAATTAATTAAGTTAATCGTAAATTAAGAGATCATAAATTAAGTTAATGAAAAACTATCTATGGAGCTCAATGTACCAAGAAAATCTTGCTTAAGTAAACTAAGTAACAGAGAACGAGACAGTTATAGGCCTACGTTTCAGAGGTACGGTAATCAAATCATTTGCTACCCAAAACTCCGTAAGTGCTGAGAAGTTCCAATGAAGACAAAACAAATACTTTTGAGGAATAGCAATAGAAACATTTTTCATTAAAATGAACAAAACTATATAAATTATTTTTAAACTGGGGGATTTTAATTTTTTATAGGAAAAACACTTTAAATGCCAATAACAATGATGTCATTAATTACTTTAAAAGTTGGATTTGTTTTTTTCCTTCTTAAAACAAGTGTTATTAGTTGTGCTTGGAGTTAAGAATCCATAGTGTTAGCTAAACAATAGGCCTACTATACTACAATACGAGGAATGTCTGTGGTGATGTATTTTCCCGATCTCTAAATGTAGCAGATAGGTTTTGGAAACTTTTCATTTTGGGAGTTTTTTGGTCCTAGCGCAATTATAAGTTTAGAAAGGCTAAACCCCAGGAAAAATCTATTTTTAACTAATTTTAATAATTGTAATATTTTATAACATTGGTCATATGAGTTACCAGCAAGTCAAAGAAATATGAAAGTTAAATAAAAATAAAATAATGCTACTTTTAAGCATGGGGTTTGGAACAACTGTCACCTGTGAAAGGTATAGTTGACGTAAACCGCAAAGCCTAATTACCAAGATACTGTTACAAAAGTGAATTAAAACCAACAAGCAAGTCTCGATTAAGCCCTTACTGTAAGATAAATAAAACAAAAATAAGATACATTGAGTTTTGTTACTTTCATTTTTTATAATATGTCCTAGAGAGGGTAAAATTATAGAACAAACAATCAGATAGGCTTAATTTCTTTAAAAGGATAGACTGTAGGCCTAGTTGCAATCTGAATAAAAGTAGGCTATACAAATTTTAAAATATAGTAGATTACTTGCGGCTGCAATTTTACAATTACTGTACATGAATTTATACTTTAACTTTGTATAAATAATTGTCAAAGATTAGTAATCAAAAGAACTCTACGAACACCTTAACCATTGGTTGACACTGGTTAACTGGCGGGAAACAGTTAACGGGTGACTAGAGCTATTGGAGGGGGCCCAAAAATCAGTTTGCAGGGGGGCCCGTAAAAATCAGTTACGCCACTGTGTACAACTAACGTGTTTTAAAACAAAAAAATCGTGTTTTGCAACAGGTTGTAGGTTTCCTGAGCAGTGTCGGAAAGATCAAAGGAAATTTCTGTTTTATAAACTTTTGTTGTACAACATGTTTGATACCTGCTTAAAACGTCAAACTTGTTGACCTAACATTGTTTCTGCTGTTCTGTCTCAAGTCAGAACGCTTCCTGCTGCCGCCTACAACACTTGCTTTTATTTGTGAGTAAAGTGTTTTGTTGAGTTAGTGGAGTGGTTAGTGGACCATTTGTGATGGAGTCTGCACTTGTCATCCTTAAAAAGTTCTTGAAGCTACCATCAGTCCTCAATTCCCCTGCCAACAAATCTTGGTTATCCTGTTCTAAATCTTGTAATATTTCACTGCCACTGTACTTACTCCTAGCTTGCAACGAAGAAGTAACCAAAAGCGAAGTTTTGTTCTTTTCTTCCTACACAGCAAATCACAACACATGCGGAAGCAGCCAACACCACATCATCGTCTCAAGCACTCATGGATCAGTTAAACATGTTTGACTGAAGTTCAGCGCATAAAATGAAATGTTTAACAACAAAAATTTTATAAACACTAGTTCAAATAAAAGTTGTATAAGACATGTTTTACAAACATAAGTTCATACAACAAGTTGTATAGTGTAAATGCAGCTAAAGGAGACGAGTAGACCCGAACAGAGCCGAGCACCGAGCACGAACCCTCCCAGTACACACTCGCTTGAGTTCGATGGAGATCGCCTCTGTTCTTTCGCCACGTATGTTCCTGTTGTTAATTCCTCGTTCATACTTTGTTTACCGTAATAGATATTCAAAGTCCGTTAAGTACATTCATGAAAAGTTTTATTCAAACTCCCCACTTGGCTCAACCAATAATTCCGTAAACATTTTTTTACAGGGTTAAAGGGTTAAATTTTGATTAAAATCAATATTGGGACTCCAATATGAATAAATGGAATAATTATCAGTATTTATTTAATTATTGGTAAATATTAAATTGGTCACATTATGAAAAATATAGTCAGTGAATCCGGTTTTCACTAGACAGTGCTGCTGCTAAGACAGCGATGGTAATTTATTTATAGTGTTAATTTTGTTCTTCTATAAAGAGGCATATTTTCTTCCTAATTTTATGGGAAATATTTCTTTAAATTGCCTTTCTTACATTATTACAAATCTGGATTTTAATTATGAACATATAATATCAAGTGTGGGTGTGGTCTTACCCTCAAATAAATTATTTTTCAGTTTGAAGTAATTAAATATTAGTGTGTTTAAGTAAAAATTGAAAAAAACATGCATTATATACTAAACAGTTACATTTATAATTCAACCTATCTTTTCAATTTAATAGTTGAACTTGAATTATTTCAAGTTGTGACATATCATTGCACATCTTAGCTCATTTCAAATAAGTATGTTGAATCAGGAGTCATTTTGACAAATAATAGAAAATTACAGGGTATTCCGTAAATTTATAGGGATGAATTAGTGTTGGACAGTTATGTGCTTTCACTGGCTCCATTTAATTACTCCATTTAGTCATGGTGGATGCCATTTAGTGTAGTAAAATTAGCCCAAAAAAATAGCTGAACCCGGAAGTAATTGCAAACTAATATATTTTTACCGATTCTTATGTAAAATAACCTGGGAAAAACGATGGTGAAAAGTCTACCACTCTCCGACGCTGCACTCGCCTGCTATGGCCAATTTTTTTTCAAAATGGCGGATGTAGCTTTGTAAGTTTTTGCTGGATATCTTTTGGACCTTTAAAGACAGCTAAATTCGGTAAATTGGTAAACTTTAGAAAATAAAATTTTGCATATTTTAATATATAATATGTATCGGTTGTTATATTTAATAAGGGTGATATTGCTCTTTAAAGCTACTTTAAAGTGTGGATTTCTTTTTAAAGCAGCTTTTAGGTGAATTTCTTTTTTTGGGAAAACCATATTACGGTGGTGCCAAGTGTTAGATATAAGCCTTTAACCTTGTTAACTTACTACTACAGGGTCCCCAGATACCAAAAACACCATTCACTAAAATTTTTATATCTGCATATAGGCCTATATAGTTATTAAGATACATATATAAATATGTACCTAAATTCCATTAAGCTGGTAAAACTGTTAACGAAACGTCCGATTTTTATCAAACTAGACATGAAGGTGTGGGACTATGTCTATGTCGATTAGTTATGTTGATTGGGATTATCGGACTATGGGAAAAGGGTGATACACAAGTTCTAATTTATCTAAAATAAGCTTAAACCCAGATTTTTGGTCGATTTAAAACAAATTTAAACCTCTCCTAAATATCAAAATGTGTAAAAGTTTATTTTCTAAAGTTTACTTCCATACAAAATTTAGCTGTCTTTAATGGTTTATGTCAAATTTTCTTAGTGAGTTTTTTGTGAGATTTTTTTAGCAAAGAGAAAATTTAAACTCTGTTTACCCCATGGGGACATAGGTTCTCTCATACATGAGTGTATTTGGAAAATATGCAGTAGATAAATTTATTAAGGCTTCCATTATGCCGAAATTTAGTTTAAAAAGTATACAGCAGACAATGACAAAATAAAATCATAATTTTTATTCAACCCTTAAAAAAAACATTTTATTTTAAATTCTATTAATATGGAATTATTTACATCATTCAGGTGACGTATTTTTCAGTTGAAAATATCTAGTATAGGCCTAAATAAATGAAATCACAACGCAGAAAAAATATAGAAAACCTTGTACGTTTGTTTATGCAACTTAAATATTTTCTATTTTCAACAATATTTAATCCAAACACTTTTAGTAAATTGTTTTTATGTTTGTAATCTTTCAAAATATGTTTTTTCAGCTTAAAACACTGTACTTAGTATAAACTAAACTAATAAAGCTTTTATATTCAATAAAAAATGTTCTTCTTATGTTTTTAGTTTACTAAAAAAAGCTTCGTGTGAATCATTTCTTAAAATTCGACTGACACAGTAGTACATATTTTAAGGAACAGAAGTCCTGTTAATCAATTGGAACAAAGGTTTTAAAACGCGAGAGTATGAATAGGAAACAGCCACTTTCACTCGTAGTGATGAAAAATGGCGTTGCCAAATAATTAAAGTATGATTTATATAGTTAGATTTGGTTTCAAAATGTAAAATTTTAAAAATAATAAAACACCATATTTCTCATCAAGTTTTTTGCATCATTTATATTTGTTGCACTTTTAAACCTCGGTGGTTAGATAAATTACGAGTATTACTTTTCTAGAAAGAGAACTCACATTGAAAACCATCTTAGTTATTGCACAAGGCACTCTTCCCCAACCCAAAGATTCAAAGCTCTCCATCACCATGATTCAACTCCACAGTGGGGGGCATTGTTAGTAGTGCAAACAGAGACTATGAAAATTGGCAACGTTGCTTGAGGACCACAAATGCCATGTATAAATCTGGACCACAATCAATGGTGAAATGCTACGCCTGAGGACCACAATCAATGGTGTTTTGATACTAAGCTTATACGCAATGGTTTGAGGACCACAATTGAATGTGAAATGACAGATGCAATTACTTGAAAATGGTCAGATATTTTAATTTGAAAAAGAAACTGAATATACTAAGGGCTATTCCTAAACGTAGGAACTAATAACTATTATTCCATCTCTTGAGAAACAAAAAATACATAGGGTTGAAGTCTGGACTACAATCGATGGTATACTGATAGATGGACTACAATAGGTGGGCCAAGGGAAATATATATATATATATATATATATATATATATATATATATATATATATATATATTTATATAGGGTTACCATATGATCTACCCAAAGATTAAAACACAAGTAAACTTAGGTCTTCAACACTCGTGAGTCGGCTTACTGATTCGTAAAAATTTTACTTTCTGACAAACCCCTCCCAACCTAACAAGTGCTAAAAAAATTTGAAAATGTCTTGAGAACGTAGTTCTAGCCTAATTAAGTTAATGCTACTCATTTAATTAATTAAATTAAAACAATGTATAAACAAGCAAATATTAAAAAAGCTTTCCCTAAGGTCCATAAAGGGGAGATTCAAGATTCAATTTAAAATAAGACTAAATGCAAATACAAATTTGTAAAAAAATCTTTTAGTTTTTTTGTGTAGGCCTAGGAGAATTTTAAAAATTTTCAATGAGAATTTTCAGTACAATACCTTTTTAACAAACACGAGGCTCAGTTACTTTCACAATCAGTGACTTAAAACTCTCAATAAAAAGCCTTTTCCTCTTATTTAGATAAAACTAACCCTGAGTAGTGAATCAAAACCCATTAACCTAGGCCTCCTACATCTCTAGTAAATCATAACCTTAACTTACTCGCGGTTACTTAACACTTCGAGTGTTAAAAAAATATTACATAACTTTTAAAAAATCCTGGGGAATTAATAATATAACTTCCATAGAGTACTACAACGGCAAAGTGCCCGAGCAACAAGCACATTAACATAAGCTAAAAATTTAAGTTTAATATAGGCCTTAAAAAAAAATTTAACCAAAAAGTGATATATAACGATATTTTGTATCACGATTGTAAGTTACGGAAAATCGAATTAAATCGTCGGTGTTTCGAAATAACAATTGAGTCAACCAATATTCATGTTTAAGCCTGTCGATCGATATATTGGCGGCAAGACGATATATTGTTGCTTCGCACATTTAAAATGAAAGGCGAGGCACGATATATCCTTGCTTACTATTTCTAAGGAATAAGACGATCAACGATATAGGCTATTATACCCTAGTAATCAAAGGGTTAAGGCTGCTGACAACAATGAATATGACCTTACTAGGCCTACTGGCGCTGACATCTGATTAAAATTAAAAGAAATAAGACTTAACCTAAGAACTGGTTTAATGGAGCAAAAAGTAAAAATGGTAGGCCTAAGTTGATTACTTTTTAAATAATCACTTAGGCTACATTAAACATTCTGTACAAACTACATGATGGTTTAACCCTCCGAGCGTTAATCGTCGATTTTTCGGCCCAGCGTTTCGGCTTCCGAGCGTTTGAGTCGATTTTTCGACCTTTCAAAAAAGTGACGTACCGCCGGTAACTTTATAGCGAATGACAGAAACGGACCCGTGAACGCTACCGCTGTTACCGGGAGGTTCTGAGCTATCCAAAAACACCCATTTCAAATCTGGGAACGTGAATGGTTGTTTTTAATATGCAATGAAACATCTGGGGAAAAAAACTATTACCATCTGCTAACTTTGTAAACATCGAAATACATATTTTACCAATCGTTTTAAGGTTATGAATGATTAAAAGTGTTACTAATACCTTTAATTTACATTATTGGAATAAATTTATATGTTTTATCGAATTTATAATCAGAAATATGAGTAGGAATTAGTGTAATATTCCTAGCTTGATTTTACATGTGTTCTTATGGGATTATGGTAAGTAGGCCCTACTGTAGGACATATTTGGTTTTATTCAACATACATTTCTTTCAAATACTTCTAGCCTATATAAATTATATATTTTCTTGAACTGCATAAAATTCTAAACAAAATGTTTGTCTTGGAATTTTAATTATGTGTATCCAAAATTATTTTAGAGGAGAGCAAAGTTATATACAAAAATTTTTTTGTAATTTTATAATATTTAACTCATAGTCTTATTTTGGTAACAATAAGTAAGGGTAAAAATTTTTGTATTGTTAGGTAGTCCATTTTATCTACTTTTATATGACATATACATTTATGGTGCTATTTCATAAAATATATTTTTTACTAATTTTTAATTGAAAGTATGCAAAACCTTCAAAAACGCTCCAGGGGTGCTATATTGAATGCTCTGAGGGTTAATAACGATCTGAACAAAGTAGGTCGGCGAAACTTCATTATCCTACTCCACCGTTATTATCGATGTGGAAATTTTGATAGTTGCAATTAAATTGTGTACTGAAAACAATCTAATCAACAACACTATTGAGCTAAGATATGCATTATAATAATAATCTAACCTAACAATCTAACCGTAAACCTCGGACACTTTTACTGACAGCAATATTTATAACAACCAAATCAATGGTGTTTGGAAACATTTAAAACCCTTATTCCCTCAATACAATAGCAAAAAATACCTTTCTGATTCGTATTTGGCAGCATTGTGTGACACCATTTTAGGTTTATCGAAGTCTGCTTCTTCTCACAAATAAGATAAGTTTGCATATAACTTACTTATGTAGGCTAGTTTATTTTGTGTTGATCTTTGAGTTTTTATTTTTATTTTCATTTTCAATTACTTGTTTCGTTTGCAATTTGTTTTACAGTCAAAAGGTATGTTTTGGTTTTAATTATATTTAGAACAAGACTAATTAGGTGATAAAATCGTAATACTATCGTATAATTGTGTCATCAATAGAATAGCAATACTATCGTAATTATCGAAATTTCCACATCGATAATACTAACGGTGGAGTCGGACAATGAAGTTTCGCCAGTAGGCCTAAGTTAAAACCACTATAGGACTCAGTAAAAACATAAGTTAAATACAGATATATTCAGTTGGCTGCTTCCAAAGCCGGACAAATGAAGGGTTTCTCAAAAATCCCCTGGGACTTTTTTTTAGAGAACATGTCCGAGGAAAAGAGGATGAATGTTAACCCTAGTAGGTATCTTAGTAAGTGGCTCTTGCATCACCAGAGATTGATTCAAAATCTCAATCAAAGCACCATATAAGGCCTAGCCTTTGAAACTAGACTTTGACACCCTTCACCTAGTGCTAGTTAAAACTTATGCGGTTAACAATTTAGGCTGTACTTCCGCAGACGCCTGGCGGAACTATCGAATGAAAATTATCGAACGAATCAATTAATATATTGGTTGGTATTCAAACAATAAGTTATTGTATCTTTTAGTTTATAAATAAAGTAAAAGTTTTTAGCAAAGATTTTATTATATTGTAGGCTAGGTTAACTAAGTTAATTAAAAAGTATAAACACCAAACGTGATTAGGTTCAACATTACCTAGGCCCTACAGTCAAAATTTTAACAAAAAAAAAAAACAAACAAATAACAAAATATTCAACCTTTAAAAAACATCTTATATTATGAAGAAAACATCCCTCCTTTTCAATTAAACTAGACTTTTTGTGGCATTAAAAAAATGAAAAATGGATCAGCTGCCGACATTTAAACGTTTCTTTTAAAGAGGTATTTAGCTAGGCCTAGATGCGGTCGGCAAGATGATTTGAGTCCTGTTTTCAATCAGGCCTACTTTGTATGGCCCTCCATGACAATGGTTTGAGTGATAACAGATGTTCTAGGGGTTACCGATCTTTCAGAACCCGACATTTTTATACATGAATTATGGATAAATTTGATTGTACGTTACATCTCGATAACTTTCAGTCGATATATCAATCAAATTAATCGATAATTTTCATTCGATAGTTCCACCGGGCGTCTGCGGAAGTGCAGCCACAATTTATTAAATCAAAATTGTGTTAACCCTCTTGCAACATTTAACAGAGAAATTTATACCGTAACTGAATATCTAGAGAAGAATGTGATGAATCACTCCCTATGCTTTCCCAGAGTTATAACTACCTGCCCATAGCCTAACCCTAAAACTAACCTAACATTACCTTCCTTCAGATTATTACAGAGACCTACTTGCTATAGAAAAATATCAACAGACTAAATATTTCATAACTTATTCATTAGGTACTCACCTAGTTCACAGACGGAATCACGAAGCACCCATCAAGTAAAGCGGTGAAACGGCAAAGGCCAAAACTTAGGCCTAACCACTGCCAACTCAAAATGTCAAAAGCAAAGCACATTAGGCCTAGGCCTAAGGAAATCACGAATCACCTAGGAAGTAAAGCGGTGAGAACGCAAAAAATAAAAAAGCTTAACTTAAGGCCAAATAAAAATGACAAAGGTTTGAAAGACAAAGAACATTAATCCAAGTCTTTACATTGTTTACATGGACGCTACCGCTGTCCGCTAGCTACCGGAATAATGGCGGAATACGACTTGAATCACACCACGACACCAGAGTCAGAGTCAGTGATGAAACTCAGGCGATAGATAGGCATACTACAGTTGCTGCCTAGAAAGACGCCAAGCTCACCCAAAAGGCTTTTACAAATATAAATAATTTTTATTTTAGCACTTTATTATAGTTTTATAGTATTTTAAATTATTACACGTAATTGTAGGGTTTGAGTTATTCAGTTGAACTGAGCAGTTTACCGGATGGCTTCAGAACACCATTCGGAACAATCGTTAGTCCATATCGTTAGGTTAGGTTATCGAAAATTGCAATAAGTTACATTCTGTGTAGCATAATAACATGAAAATTCACAGTATCTAAATTGGTAATATAAACACCTACAAATAGCATAAAAATGAGGAATAAATAAATAAAACAAAAACTTCTGATCTTTAGTTTAAATAATTTTTTAAACTAAAACAATCGATACAACTTCCGTGCGATATGTTCAGATACTATTCACTATTCACTGCGTACAGTATTAATAAAACGTTGCAGCTCTACCGGTGAATCGAACAATCGAAGTAGAAAATTCCTACCGGGATATTCTTAGGTTATCCAGTTCATATGTTATCAACGCTGGCAAATAAATTACATCAACTACATGAAAGTTCTTTAATTAAAAAGAATAAAATCAATTGCAGCTTTAAAAAGTTAATCACTCACATTGAAATTGTATAAATCATATGGATGTAGCTTTTATTTATATTTCATGTCGGCGGAAGCTCCCTAGGGGTTCCTGCGGATTGTGGTGGGATGAGTAGACACTAACTTAGATATGCCACATGTTATTAGACTACTATTGCATTGTATATTAGTAACAGTTATTTAGTTAGTTAGCTTGTTAAGTTATTCGTTTGTGTATTTATTTTCAAAAAAATTATCCTTTTAATATTGTATCTCATCAAAAAGTTCCCTGTGAGTTCCTGCGGATTGTTGTGGGATCTAGACACTGGATATCGACGCAAAATGTCATTAATTTCATAATTAATTAAAATGTAAGTTAACAATTTTTGTGTTAACAAGGGGGTATTCCGTAATTCATATAAATTTGAACAAATCATTCCAAAATTCAGAAATTAACTTGATAAGTGTAATTTTTCCTATTTCGCCTAAACTAATTATTATTACACATAATGAAATCCTACGCCCTATGTTGTCACCCGTATTTTTCAACTATTTTACTTGTTAATTGTAACAAACTAATTTAAAATTGCACGTTATTGATGTATTCTACGTTGACATCCTAGGGATATCCTCGGGAAGATGTCATTTCCTTGATAGGCTATTATGGAATTACACAGGGTTATTACATCCCTGAGGATAATGTACGAGGAGATCCCAGGGATATTCCCTATGTAGCGGTATATCAACTGGGATATGCAAGGCCAAAATAGGATATCCTGAGGACTTCTTGCCAGCCTTTAAATTTTATCCCGGCGGAAAGTTCCCTCTGGGAGTTCCTGTGGATTGCCTTAGGATATAAACATAGGATATCGACGCAGAGACGTTATTTAAAATTTCGTTGTCACTTATTCATGGCCTAAACAATATCATGTGTCTATTTTTTAACTTTATTTGTATGTTTATCATTCTCTTAATTTTATCCCGTTCTTACTGGTAAGTTCTCATGGAGTTCCTGTAGATTGTCATATAATATACTATTATATGTTATCAACGCTGACACGTTATTTACTATTTCGTTGTAACTTATACAGTACACAATCACGTGTCTATTTTTATTAATTTTTTTTTACTTTATTTTCTTATAATTTTATACTTCTCCTACCAGTATTTCACCTTTGTGGAAGTTTCCTGGGAGTTCCTACGTGGAGTTTCTATGTGGATTTTTCCTATTTCGCCTAAACTAATTATTATTACACATAATGAAATCCTACGCCCTATGTTGTCACCCGTATTTTTCAAATATTTTACTTGTTAATTGTAACAAACTAATTTAAAATTACACGTTATTTATGTATTCTACGTTGACATCCTAGGGATATCCTCGGGAAGATGTCATTTCCTTGATAGGCTATTATGGAATTACACAGGGTACATCCCTGAGGATAATGTACAGAGGAGATCCCAGGGATATTCCCTATGTAGCGGTATATCAACTGGGATATGCAAGGCCAAAATAGGATATCCTGAGGACTTCTTGCCAGCCTTTAAATTTTATCCCGGCGGAAAGTTCCCTCTGGGAGTTCCTGTGGATTGCCTTAGGATATAAACATAGGATATCGACGCAGAGACGTTATTTAAAATTTCGTTGTCACTTATTCATGGCCTAAACAATATCACGTGTCTATTTTTTAACTTTATTTGTATGTTTATCATTCTCTTAATTTTATCCCGTTCTTACTGGTAAGTTCTCATGGAGTTCCTGTAGATTGTCATATAATATACTATTATATGTTATCAACGCTGACACGTTATTTACTATTTCGTTGTAACTTATACAGTACACAATCACGTGTCTATTTTTATTAATTTTTTTTTTACTTTATTTTCTTATAATTTTATACTTCTCCTACCAGTATTTCACCTTTGTGGAAGTTTCCTTGGAGTTCCTACGTGGAGTTTCTATGTGGATTTTAATTTGATATATACAACAAAGGATTTCTGCATAAATAATTATCAATTTCGTAATAATAATGCTTAATACATTTTTTATAGTTTTTTAACACGGGGAAAATTATTTTGTCAGGTCACCCCTAAATTACAGATAGCCTAAGGAGTTAACTTGAGGTATATTATATTTTAATATTGCTTAAATGACGGCTAATATAAATATTATATATAAATATTAAATATAAAACTAATATAAATATTAGACAGTACAACGCTAATTCTTTGTATTTTTAACTTTGTTAGTTATAACTTCATAAAAAACATTTACAAGTAATTATTGTTAAACTTATTCTGATATTCAGCGTTAATATCCTCGGGACATCCCCAGGAACATTCACTATCTCCAGGATTTCTATGGGATTTACAGGGATATAACATCCCTAAGGGCAATGTGCACAGGATATTCCAGGGACATCGCTATTTCCCGGGATCTGTCCTGGGATTTACAGGGATAATTACATCCTTTAGAGCAATGTTCACAGGATGTTCCAGGGACATCCCTATTTCCCGGGATCTGGCTAGGAAATGTGGGATCAGATCAGGATATCCTCAGGACATCTTGTGCTGTGTGGGTAGCTATGTCAGAGGAACTAATAAAATTCATCAAAACCTTCAATACAATGTTTTTTATCTATTACCAACCGTAATGGCGGTGTCACAGAAATATATTAAATAATAGTATGCTCCAAGGAATCTAAAATAAATAAAGAGAAGGTAGGGGTCAAGACATGCAATGCCCTCTATGCACCAGGTGTTCTTTTGCGCCTGTGACGTCATCATTATCATTTCCAGTAATAGTAAATGGTGATGTCATAGGTGCAAAAGAACACCTGGTGCATAGATGGCATTGCATGTCTTGACCCCTACCTTTCTCTTTATTTATTTTAGATTCCTTGGTATGCTCCAAGGCAATTAGAAACCCTACCAGGTAGCGGACATCAACCAACCCTAGTGACGTCACTGCGTGGCCACCTGTTTTCAACCACAACAAACTACTTCATTTGTCAAAACCTCAAACTAAACAATAACTTAATTAGGTTAAAGTATTTTTGTTGTCAGTGTCGTCGTGATGTTAATTTTACAATTCAGGCAAATAAAGTAGGCTAGCTGTTTCAAATTTAAAAAATGTTTTGTTGTGTGTGTAGTTTAATTGGAGAAATGCAACAAAAGGTCCATTATTCTAAATAGTTCAAAATTGCAATGTTTTTTCATGTGTAAAAAGTAAGATTGGAAGAGGGAAGATTGTTCACGAAGGAACACTGTGTTTTGTGGTTATTTTCAAACTACAATTGACAGAACTAAAACAACTTTAATTTTACATAAATAAAAAATAAATAAATACCTCCTTTTAATTGTGACTTTACCTAAATTTCATATAAATAACGTAGCCTATTGTAAACAATACATTCTTATTGAGTTAGTCTTTGGCTAATTTGATTTCATCTTAACGGTAAGAAGATTAAAATGTAGGATAGTAAACTGTATGCCCACATCTCAATCCCTTATTTTGGAATCACTTTTTTTACTCCTCAAAAAATGCCATTAACTTATTTAACTTAAATACAATTTCAAATGCAGATGCTGGTAGGCTATGCCTACCAGCATAAATAAAATGCCTACTTTTGAAAACCGAACTAATACATTTTTGTTTGCCACCCATCAGCTATAGATGCTCGGTGTATTTGTACTCATGGCTTTCGATGAATCTATTCTAAAATTGATTTTATTCGCGTTTTTGTCTCAGATCGAATGCAAAATTTTTGGATCTTTATGTCGACCTAGTTACAACAGAAGGTTGCTTTTAGAAAAGTAACCCCACCCCATCCCTAGACCATCCTCTTTTCTCAAAAGCCATGAGCACAGATACACCGAGCCATCTGTAGTCCTTGAAAATTTTGTAAACTATTACAACCACTATAATAGTCTAAAGCATTAATAAACATACCCTAAAGGTGCGTTTACACCGGAGGTTAACAACCAAAATTTGACGACTTCTACTGTTACATCGATATGGCTAAAGTCGACAACTTTTGGTTGTCAGGTGTAAATGCACCTTAATAGAGAGTTTTTGCAACATACGATAAATCTTATAGTAAATACTTACTATTTTTTAAATTTGTAAATTTTAGAATAATACATTAAGAAGCATGGTTAAACTGAATAAACAATGTGTAATAAAGTACTTGAAACTGATCACTTCTCGACCAGTGTTTGTAACTTCAAGCAGTCAAAATAGCTAAATCCAAGATAATTAAATAGCGTTTACCGTATTGATTTTTTAATGTGCAAAAACTCTCTAACTATGGCAATACAATGGTTTCTGTCTCTGCAAATATAGATTTTCTTCTACATAATCACTATGCATTT
The DNA here is from genome assembly GCA_030545055.2 of Neoaliturus tenellus. Taxonomy (NCBI): domain Eukaryota; kingdom Metazoa; phylum Arthropoda; class Insecta; order Hemiptera; family Cicadellidae; genus Neoaliturus; species Neoaliturus tenellus. The sequence goes on from CM061533.1 coordinate 267,404,555, forward strand.
TAAATAATAAATAGACCTAGGGCTTAAAGATTTATTTTTAACAAAGATTTATGGACAGGTGAACTTAGACTAATTGGTGAAGTCCCAACTAATATTGGCCACTATTGGAGGCATCATATCAATATAGTACAAGTCAAGTAAAATGTGCATTGTTACTGTAGGCCTTATGCCTAATGATTAATTACGCCCCAAACTAAGTTTTGTGTTATAAATTACAGAAACAAAATATCATACTGAAACTAAGTTAATACAAGCCTGTCCTGAGCAAAACTTTTAAGGAAATTAGGCAAGGTTTTTTTCTGTCTAACACAATGATGATGGTTTCCATTCAAAAAATTCGATTAATCAGTTTTCGAGGTTTACCGAATGACTTAAATTTCAAGTGGCCTAAACCCTAAACGTCACCTTCACCTTTGGACTAGTAGCGCAGTTGGTTATGTTAGCCACTTTCCTACAGCTTTTGGGTAAAACATGGCATTTTATTTTCCTGTTTAGGATGCCGTTATTTAACAATTTTCTTAATTGAAAATTGAAAATGTGAAAATATTACTCCTTGTGACAACGCAAACTAACTCAATTTTCCTTACTTTTAAGTTTTTTTCTACTAACTTAATACCGTAAGTTACCATTTTTTTTTTTTTTTTTTACTAATATATCAGGTATGAAGGCCCTAGATATAGCCTTATTCGGCTTCATTATTTAATGAAGCAAATTCTGTGGCTTAGGCCTACTTGAAACATCATTGAATTGGTGGTCATTTGGGTGGTTTGAATAGGTTTAATGATCCAACTTAATTAGTGTTTGATTGAGTCCAATTTCATAAGTCCTATGCTAAATCTTGAGCCTTGCTAAATGAAACAGCCTAAGCCTAATCCGAAAGAATATCATAGCCTATTGGTCCAAGTAGACCTATAGCCATTCCCCACCCATAAAATAATATTCAATTCATTTGGACGAGAAAGTATTTTTTTTTTTTTCAACTTAAATATTTTGCTATTGGAAGAAATTTCTCGTTGGTAAATTCTGCCTTACTGGAAAAGCTTGGAGGTTATTTCTGTAGACTCACTATTTTCCAGACACAAGATTGGCGATATTTTTCAGTAGGCCTAATGATGATTTGACATAACGAAAAATTAGTATATATGCCTAAGTTTTATGCTATCCCATTTGTGAGTTAGATCAAAATAACTTTCGAGAAAATTTGCAGTGAAATTCATCTAGGAATGATAAATTTCACCAAGCACTTAACTGGACTGAATGATAGAATTTTCTACATTCAAAACTTGGTATTAGTCTATGCAGTATGTTTAATTTATTAAAACAGAGTTTCATAAAAACATCCTGTTGAAAATATTAGTTTGGTTAATAATCATTAAGTTAATATCGTTGATATTCTCAACAAAGCCTCTTCGTTTAGTTGAGGTTAAAGTGCTGCACGAAATGTAAACAAAATTGCAAAATGTAAACAAAGATGACGACACTGGCGTGGCTTGGACATGTCGTCTGCAGATGTCCGCTACCTGGGGCCCATTTCATAATAAACTACAAACTAATATTATTAGTAAATCAGCTGATTGCTTAATGCAAATCTTATGGAAATTACAAGTTACAACTTGTAACTTGTAAATAGTAGATTATTATGAAATGGGCCCCTGGTAGGATTCTATTTGCCTTGGTATGCTCTATATTTTACATACTTCAAGCCACATGGACTACACAGCTGATTATGCAAAAATATTTATTTACAATTGAAGCTTACAATTAACAATGAAAATTCGAGATCAAAATAAATCAGATTTCAAAGCTGGATTTAAGATTATTTGTCAGTTTGATAATATGCACTTTGGTTTTACCTTCGCGTTTAGACACCAAATCAAGAGGTAACCGCAGTCATAATGTGTTTCACTTAAACTTGGATCCGACAGGAAGGAAAGAGTCCAGTGAGCTCGTTTACATCGTGCTGGTGGCCACGTTGGTCGGCCCAAACGCCAACCGACAAGTCTTTTGCACCGGGTGTATGATCAAAGACAACCTGGTACTGACCACCGCGACGTGTCTGTTGCCTTCAAACGGCGATGATCCCGACCCAGAAAGTGTCTCTGTGTTCCTAAGACCACATGCAAGACATTTTCAAGCGCTCAGGATCTTCATAAATCCAAACTTTTATTCGAAGGACAAATACATTTCAGCTGCTTATAATTTTGCCATAATAGAGATTGAACGATCGGAACAAACCGTATTCCCCAAAATTCCACAAAAAGTACGACATTTCCAAGACATAAAACAAACTTGCGTGGTAGGTGGCTACGGAAATGATGGTGTTGTCTCTATGAGCAGCTTTAGTACAGTCTACTTTAACCAGACCACGGTAGAAGAGTTTGGTCGCCATTGCCTGGACGAAAGACGTTTATGTCTGCACTTTAGCCACGATGGGCCGTGCATAGAAGATCGTGGAAGTCCGTTGGTCTGCAATGGAGTCCTATATGCTGTGTACGCTCCCAGGTGGATTTCCTTCGGCCCGTCTTCCAAATGCTTCAGCGGATGGTCGTTGGAGTTCTCCTGTGTACATAACATAAAGGACTGGGCATACCAGATCATCGAGGTGCCCACCTCCTGCTTCGCTTGGCTCAACAACCCTTGGCTGGTCCTCCTGTTGTGCCTCACAGTGTTCTGCATCATGGGCTCCATCTACTACGGCCTGGTGGAAGTTCTGCAGAGGACATTCGACCCCGCCGACGGCTTGCAAGGGACGATGCGAATTTCCACAGAATCTAACGAGACTCAAAATCGAGATAGGAGCACGTTCGAGGCTTAAGTGGTTTCGTAGGTTGAAGTGGACTGTAAAATGTTCTTTGCAAATAATTTTATCTAAAAATGTTTATTGTTACTTTGATATTTGTTGTCATGTTATGTAATTTCAAGTGTTGTTTTCAATGCTATTTTTTAGCTTAATGTATTATACCCCTTAGATAAAATAAACTCTTTGTTAAAATATACGTTGGCTATTGAATAAAACTTCCAATACTTTTGTCTTTTTTTCTTAGTGAAAGACCACAAAGAAACAAATTTAATTTGTATATCAATGAAGTTTTGGCCATCCCCATTGTTGAAACGGTTATAATTCTAAACTATCGTCATCAGATTTTATCTGAGTAAGTAATATACTCTTTATCTATTCTATGGCACGGTCGTTGCCATTTGCAGTTACTAAAGTGGGAGGATGGCAACAATTTCATAGCCATCACAATACTGGATTTGGTACAACCATTGACTATGTACACTAACGCGAATGGCCACGTTAGTGTACGTAGTCAATGGTACAACTACTAACTATTATTAATTTAAAATTACTTGAATTATGGTGTACAGTTGGCGATTTTTTAGTCTTCTTTGGAAATGAATAGACGTGAAAATCTATACATTAATAGCCAAGCATGTTTCATTTCCTCCTTTTTTCTCAACTTGTGTGTATCGCAAGAGAAAAACAAGCACACCGTTAGAAGGATAGTGTCCTGTAGGTGAGCAGAATCCTATTATAATTCACATCAGCCATCAGGGCCTACAGGCTTTCAGAGTTTCAATGTTAATCTTATGGGAGAAGGATAATAATTATTGATTGAATCATTAGAGAGCTGTTGTCAACAAATGCTAGCAAACCATGAAGAACAGATGTTTCATTATGAACGTTTTAAAATTAATTGGCTCAAGATCAACTGGATTTTTGGTCGAATTTCGACCCGCAGGCAGTCTCTAGTTTTTCTTAATAGCCTTGACGATTTCTTTTCATCTTCTTGTTAAAAATTAATGTTGTTTATTAATATGTAATGTATCGGCAATGGGTCTACAGGCCTCCCCCAATGACAGTAGGCTTTCGACCGTTCGGATATCTGGCGGCCTCTGGTTCTTGAGCCAAGTTGTGAGTCTCTCTTTATCTCAGTTCTTCCAGAGCTAAGGCACTTCTTTTCATCTTTTGAGTCTTAGCTCACCGTCTTTATTCTTTCCTGAACTAACCTGGTTCACCTTCTTCTTCCTATCGACCCCGCATCAGGAGTGTCTTTCCAACTTCTTAACCTTGTTCACCTTCTTCTTCCTATCGACCCCGCATCACGAGTGTTTTTGCAACTTTTTTCAACTGGCGTCCACTGAGGGTCCTTGGGAGTGGCGCTGACTTTCACAGGGGCTGATATGTACCTGGCACTGCCAATGGGCTCTTCATGGGCGTCAGGAGCCAGCCCTTTCAGGCCTTGGTCAGGAAATGCAGTGTGGGTGCAGAGGTCAAACTCGGCAGTGCAGAACTCAGGTATGCTCCAGGGAGAGGGCCACTGGAACTGTGTCAGACAGTTTGTCCATGCTTTTTTTCGGGCGAAAAAGGTCAATCTCGGTCGGTCTTGATCCTCGATCAGCTTTTCCTCACGGAAGATTGCTCCAGTGGCATAATTTCAAAGACCTAGTCCGAAGTAATGTGCTAATAGTGCAATTTCAGGCTAGTGTCCTCGGTGCAGAGGGGGTGGTTAATCGGTAATGACCTTTCAGCGTGCGTAAAAAACCATTACACCTACTACTAAAAAACAAAATGGGACACAGGTCATTTCCTGACCGCTTAAACTACTAGTCTATAATAGCATTATAATCTATAGTCTATAATCACACCACCGTCAATATGTTTCAAACACGCCTTACTATGAGAAGTCTACTCACGGTAGTGTACATAGTCAATGATAATAGTGTTTGGATCTACTGATTCGTTATTCAACAGCATACGTAATGCTCAAACTTGAATGTAGTTTATTATGTTAATTTATGAAGTTTGAATGTAGTTAATCATTACAGTTTATATGATTTTCAGTAACCCTTCCAGTAGCGAAATTCTACAAAATCACATCCTGAAACACCAACGAAAACAACGTTTTTACAGCTAAGTAGACAGCTGCAATTAAATGTTCTTATTCCCCATATATAGTGCAGCCAGTCCACAATTTAAACACCAACACACCGACACCAGAGACTAGACGTAGACACTAGGCGGTGGCCGCGCTACAATGTAGACAGTTTACATGACAGTTCACCGGTAGCGCCAGTCTACTCTAACTTATTGGCCGTTTCTTCCACAATACCCAGGAAACCATTCTGTTACTCACCTCACCATGCAAGTCTTTATTTGTAATATATTTACAACGTCGTCGTACCGCTGAATACAATAGTATTTATGTAAACGGGTTTTATTTCCCCGGGGTAATGCTTTAAACATGAGCTGTCTCCAGCATTATACGGCTATACGCCACGTGGTTATTTGCTTATAAGGCTCTGTCAAGGATGCCTCATTGTATTTCTATAGTATTCGCATTTTGTTTACAAAGGTAATACTTGCATACAATGAGTGATAGTGATGTTAAATGTTTGCAAAAGATTTTATTTTGTGGAATATGGAAAATATACAACCCATTATTCTTAACCCACTTTTAAATATACAACCCAACTTTTGTATTCTTACATATGATTACTTAAAGGATCATTAATTTTATAAACAGATGTTCTCATCTATATACATATTTTATCGCAACACTTTTTTTTGTACAAGGAATCCCTCCTACAGTTGTCAACCAATTTTAACGATTTTAGTGTCATTGGACAGAGCTCGGCGAGAAGTTGTTTCTAAAGTACATTGGTGAATATCTATCCAAACGGAAGAGCCCTAGAAGCCCTTAAAATTATAAATTTCTCCATTTGATTAAAATCGATGAGGAAATTTGAAATATTTAAAGTTAACAGCTGTAACGAGTAAACACAGTATTTACACCAGTGATAACATCTGTCTATTCATACCAAAAAGGTTATGATTTAAACCTTGGAGGATGCACTGGATAACGAACTGATTAAAAAGCGTTTAAACAGTAAATATTACCTAAACTAAATTGCTCAGTATCGAGTAACAAGTACACTAGTTTAAATTATTGAGGGAAGATTGGTAATAAAAAACAAGGCGATATTATAGACTTAGGGTGAGTGAGTGTAGCGAACGAGTTAAACCTGAAGGCGAGTGAGCGTAGCAAACGAGCTCACCTAAAGGCCAAATAATTTCTCAAGTTGGCATTGTGAAGAATGCCGTGTAAGCTAGTTCTATATAAAGATAAAGGCAATTAAACCCCAAGCAACACAAAGCTTTTTAAAGTCACTAACAAGCTCAATCGATGAGAGATTTACAATTTTGGGGAGAATTAACACGCTTACATTTATTGTCCTTAATTGCCAAGTTTATAACGTACACACATTAACTTTTCCTGAATGAACATTAGATGTGTTTTAATCGATCAGCAGGCGCAATAACACTAGAGTGATAGATTATTGAAACTGTCAAAGTAACCGAGTCTTTCATCAATCACCGGCCCGCTCTGTCTGTGACGCAGGCGGCTCCGACAGGCGCGCATTTATCATGTCTCGTTCCATCTGACACCGTAATACTTCAACTATCATCGCGGCCATGACTTCGATTCATATATATTGATGCAGCTTTCACCGAGGTGGTGGAAGTGATTAGTAATTAAAACAATTCAATTAATTGTATAAGACATCGATTTTATTTTTCACATAGGCCTAAATATTGTTATTATTATTATTATCTTATTCTTATACTCTAAAACAAGCAATGTTTGCATTGGCTAAAATGTTTTTCTCTCCAAGGATTTTTGAGGGTTTTGTTTGATAAGGGGGTTTTGGCCATCAGGAATCGATTGGAACTGGTTCCATAGCTGGGAAAAATTCGGTTTTCGTCCTAGAGCACTTCAAAGATCCCATATTATGCTTATGGTTAGTTTTATATTGAACAAAAATCAGCTGATAACTGTAGATAAGATAAACATATGTGTTACAGTACATCTTTAACCTGTAGTTTAGGAATGCAGAACCCTTCAGTCTGGCGAGTGAGCGAAGCGAACGAGCTTTGTGTGAGAAAGAAAAGTAATTATTTTACTGAGCATGAGCTCGGCCTTCCTGGTACTGACTCTAAAACAAGCACTGTTTGTACGATCAAAATTATTTTTCTCTTCAAGGATTTTTGTTATTTTTGTTGATTATGGGGGTTTTGGCCACTAGGATTCGATTGGAGTTGGTCCCATGGCTGGGAAAAATCCGGTTTTCGTCCTAGAGCCCTTCAAAGTCCCCATGTTATCCTTGCGAATATTTTAAAATTGAACAAAAATCAGCTGATAACTGTAGATATAAACCAATGTGTTACATCTTAAACCTGTGGTTTAGGAAAATTATACCAAATTGCAGCACCCTTCAGCCTGGCGAGTAAGCGAAGAGAACGAGCTCGTCTTAAAAAGGAAGAGGGCGAGTTAGCGGAGCGAACGAGCTTTGTGTGAGAATCATTTTACCGAGCGTAAGCTCGGTCCCCCTGGTTCTGACATTTAAATATAGCAAGCTTTACTAATAAACCACACTGTTAATTTAAACAAAGACGTTTCCCTAGAAAATCTGTTGATACATTTATTTAACCAACCATTTAGGGGGAAGATGATATAAATCTCATGAAAAATAAAATAAACCTAGTACATCATGTATGGTGGACCTAAACCGATGGAACACTCCCAGTCATATAGCCTTTAAAAAATTTACTAAATTGACCCCATGGAATATCTTCAAAATATTTTTAATAATGTATTCCCAAAACCATATGGCACAGGTTCGAGATCAGTAATTTCAAAAATGTGCCTTATTATAAATTAGGTAAGGTCTAGTAAAATTAAATATTTTGGTAAAAATAGAAATTAGTTGTCTTCAAATGTTCCAAACTGTTAAACAATTATGTTTTTATGGCGTAGCCAGAACCAATGCACCAAGAATCCAAAACAGCCTTAAATACAATAAACGGTATCAGTTAACTGACACATACTTTCTCCCAAGAATATAAAAAAGGTGTTAAAAGCTTCAAAAATTAATGTCTTGATGACTCAGTCGGATAGCTGTGAGCTGAGCAGCGGGAGTAGTTAGATTTGGCCACTTCTGGCACAGGCCAGCTGCCCCGGAAGCCACGTGCCGGGGCACATAGCTTCCGGTCGTATATTAAATGAGGGGAGGTATGCATAAATTAAAAGTTAGTTCAAAACTGAAATTCAACTTGATAATTGGGTTACGGAAAGTATGTCAAGGTCATCCCGAGTAAGTTTTAAAAAAGCCTATCCCGCTACCACAGGAAATAGTTCTGAGAGTTGAACTATCCGGTGATAGCGGGATAGGTAGATTTAAGTTTTGAACTTTATTCGTAAAAACAAATACAATCAATGTGCAAAAACAAATACAATCAATGTGCAATACAAGTTGAATTTTTGTGATGAAATACGGAGTTGTAAAAGCAAACGCCGACGACGAGGATAAGGTACAGGCAGAGTCCCCAGATGACATACTTGACAAGTTTGAAGAAACGTAATATTTCGAGTTGGTTTTCCCGTTCCAATTGCAAACGTTTAATTTCCAATTTCAATTTTTCTTCTTTCATCTTTTCCTCTTCCATCCTTGTGACGAAGGAAACTTCATCCATCATATCCATCTTTAGTGTTGTTTTTTGGTGTTTGAAATTTTGAAACAAGTGATGTTGATAGTTCAAATGTTGGAGACGGAATGAGAAGTGAAAGCGAGGAACGTTAGTTAAACGAAGAAGTGGTGGGGGGAAGTTGAATTACAAAGAGGTGGCGGGGGAAGTTGAATCACAATGAAGTGGTGGGGGAAGGAGGTTGCTCACCATTTGCTTCCGTACTTGTTGTTGTCGTGTCTGATTGTAGAGGTGTAAGTGGAGTAAGATTAAGCAAACTATCTTCATCAGAACTGTCAACCTTATCACAAATAGGACAGGCGTAAGTTATTTCCAGATTCATTTTAACAGTGTTGAATTTACTAACAATTTCATGTAAAGTATTAAATATTTCTTGCAAATCTTCTTTAGAATTTACTTCGAAACTAGAATTCATTCGTGCCAACGGAGAGTTGTTCATCGTGCGAGAGTCGGTGATTGAATGAAGATCGGTGCTTAGGAAGGAGGCTTATTTGTCGGTGAGCATGAGCTTGTTATTAAATAAATAGCCAAGTTCCTCTTCTTCGTCTTTCAATTCAAATATTTTAGCTGAAGTAGTAGGCGTTGTTTCGTCTTCACTCGATGATGAAGAAAATTGAAATATCCTAGCTGAAGTAGTAGTCGTTGTTTCGTCTTCACTAGATGATGAAGAATCACGAGGACGTAAATAGTGAACATCAAGTCTGATCCATCTCATAGGATATCTATCCATGACAGAGAGCAAATTTTGAAATATTTCCTCCAATTCTTCTCTGTCAGTTATTATATGTTGAAACTTGACGAAAGGCGATCCCATGTTGTTAGTTAGAGTGTTGGAAGTGAAATAATACAAAGGCGGATTCAATAAGATACAAAACTTAAATTAATGGTGGGGGGAAGTCTAAAAACCAATGGTGGGGGGAAATCTCAAGGTCATCCAATTGAAGTTTTAAAAAAGAGTGTAAAACTAAAATTACACATTCGATTGTTCTACAGGATCGGAATACCAATCTGACCTGTATTTACATCTTTTTATCATATGTGTACAAAAATCATCTTGATGAGACTTGGTGCGTTGACAATGAGCTAAATCGAGAGGATGAAATTTGAAACATCTTTGAGGACAGCATGTATGAAAATATCTTGATTTGTAAAATTTGAAAGTTCGCAATTCCGGCGGCGGTAGTTGTTTTGTTTTGCACTTGCAGTAACAAGATCCAAAAAATTCACATTTAGTGCAAGCTAACCCGTCCACCATCATTGGTCCTAAATCTGTACATTGTTGTTCACAACAGTAACGAGGTTCGTACTTGTACTTTTGTTCTTCCATGTTGACGCTGCTGAGTCCAGTGAAAGAATAAGAGTGTATAGTGTTGAATAGTCAGTTTTATGTATTACAAAAAGTGGTGGGGGTAGTTTCAAGGTCATCCAAACGAAGTTTTAAAAAATTATACCTTACTAATGTAAGGAATGTTTATACTTAAGAAGTTCATTTCTGTTTATCTTCTTCAGACTTTGTCTGTTTCTGTTTGTTTTCTTCAGCCTTTTTCTCTCTCTCCGCTTTAGCCATAGCGATAAGTTCTTCAGTCGATAGTGGATGTACTTCAGGAAATTTTAAAATTAATTTAGCTTGATATCCTTCTTTAGTTAATGTATTTAAATCTTCGGTCATTTGTTCAACAGTGTTGTAATCTTTTCCATAGATCTTTCCATCAAGTTCAATCATCATTCTGTATAACATCTTTAAAATTAGGTGTTCACGCAGCGAGAGTCGGGAAGCGAATGATTATTTATACAAGTATCATTCCCTTTTTATCAACTTGACATTGATCACGTGATTCTTTAATTTTACTTGTTAAAAGTTATTTAACATTGGTAATACTTGTGAAACTTGATGTTATGTTGACCAGTCGGCGATGAAGATGTTGTAGGTTGTGTAGAAAGAAATACTTCATCATCGCAGTATTTTGTTTTAGTAAACATCCTTATATTAGTAGCACTAACATCAACAGTTAAGTGATAACCACCGGTAAGTAAAACTCGCATTTCGTTGGTTAAATCTTCAAGTTGTTCAAAACTCGTAATGGTGTTGGTATCGTAAGATGCACACTTGACCTTTAGGGACATGTTGAAGTTTTGTATTTAGTTATAGAGAGCGAGATGTGTACGGTACGAAAGCTAGTCGTAGACTGATGAATTTCACAAGTTGATTTTCACTTTTATTATCACACAAAATTGGGTCAAGGTCATCCCGTGGAATTTTTAAAAAAAGCAACATATTGCTATGTACAAAGACATAACAATATGTTGCTTCTTTTATCTTTTTTTTTTGTTTTATATCATCTTTATTGAGAAACCATTACAAACACATATATTTACAATGCTATGTACAAACTAGTTAGTAGAAGGTGTTACATGAATAGTTAGTTCAGTTGAGTTGTTTCCACTCGGTCCGTGTGAAACCAAATAGAGTGCGCCGGGTTGAATAACACGAAGATCTTCATTCTGTAAAAGTTGTACAAATCGTTTCGGTAGGAATATCTGAAACTTCGGTTCGTCACCAACTGTATACGGCGCCTCGCTCAATGTGCAATTAATAGCATCACCAACTGAAGTGTCCATCTTCTTGATTGTATGTATGATGTAATGTTTTTCTTCTTTTAGTTCAGAACATCTCTTCGTCGGTAAGATTGTTGATTTTGAATGAGCGTTGAATTGATCAACCAAATTTTGAAGAAAGTTCTGCGATGCCATCTTGATGTTATTGTCAATCTTCTTGTTAATCTTCTTGTTAATAATAATGTCCGTCGGAGATGTTGTCTCTTCGGAGGTTCGAGTAATACTCATGCTGCGTCATGGTAGCGCTCTCACTTTTATTACCGACATTACCCCCACCATTCTGTTGAAGGAAATTATTCAAGCGGTAGGCATTCTTCAAAGCGCACTGTGACCTTCGATGTTTAAAACTCTTTGATGAAATACAAAGTTCATTGAAATAGCATTGGAAATCTCTATCTATTATTGCATTTATCACTTCGTTGCTTGTAAATGATTGTATCCAATTAGCTTTTTCCAATCCTCTTGTGTAGATAGTTTTGAACTCTTTGCAGTAATGATTCATAATGTGCGGCATCATGTTATAATTAATAAAACCTTCATCCCATCTTAAGTTGTGAAAATGTTTGTACAACCATTTGTTTGTAACTTTCGCTTTAGTTGTTAGTCTATTGAATGGTAATGGAGGTTTGAATAAGTAATGATAAACTACAGATGTGTTCATATCCAAAATTACTAATTCTTTTATAATAAAATTTCCATCATTTCCTCGAAAAGCTTGAAATTCAATTATACCTTTTTTAACTTCCATTATATGTGGCGCATTAGAAAACGAAACCCGTTTGTTCATGATGAAGTCTCGTCAGCAACTGACTTGTATTACAAACACGATTGTTCTTCTTTAACTTCTTGCGCTTCTTCGTCGATATTAAAGTTGGTGTGATAGTTGTTCAATTGTCTCCACATATCCACTTCTTGAGGTATTCGATTAAAAATTGAAGTATCCACGGGACCGTATAAAATTGGAACGAAAGGTTGTCTGTCCAATGTATCGATTAGATAGTCTTTGATTATTGCACTTGAAAATATTAGTTGTTTCAAATATCTGGTGACGGGACCGGTAGTACAACTTAAAGTGTAAAATTCTTCTTTAGTCAAATGTAATTTTACATCATGTCTAGTTAAATCTCTGAAGCGAACCATTTGTCCCCCACGATGTTTCACTATATCAACTTCAATATTTGATTCCAATAAACTTAATCTTGTTCTTCTTCCAAATGTGTTGTTACTCAAATAACATTCCAAAAGATGTAAATGTTTCATAAATGATTCCCAAGAAGTTTCAGTGAATGTAACCATTTTATTTCCATGATTTAAAATAACAATCGGTGAATAATCCAATGATTTTAAAATTCCAACTGAAATACTTTTCGTCATGCATGATGAAATGGGGTAGAAAATCCGAAGAAATACTTCTGTTAAAATATTAGTTGTAATGTTAACTTCAACCTTTTTTCTTTTTACTTCTTTTTCAGCTTCTCCTTCTTCTTTTTCTTCTTCTCTCTTCTTATGTTTGTTAAACTTGAGGAACTCGTCCATTTCTCGTTCAACTTGTTTTTCTATATCTGAACTATTCTCATCCATTAGAGGTGTATTTTCTTCTCCGTTAGTAGAACTCATCTTGCGAACGATGTTTCCCATACGACGGTCGAATATAAAATGAACTTTCCACTCATGATTTTCTCTCTTTTATGTTTTTCGTGAAATCCTTGAAATTTATACGATCACATAAATGTTTGTTTTCAACTTGTTTTTCACAAACGAAATTCTAACCTCAAAAATTGAAGCAGATAATTCTAACCTCAAAAATCTGCAGTCGTACTAATTCTTTTTAAAGTACATTCTTCACAATTCCGGTCAGCGGTGTGTAAGTAACTATTTTATCATGTAGAATTAGACAGTATGCTGAAGTTCCATCCGCTACTGGTTGTTCAAATTCCATTTCAATTTTTATATCCACACTTGATGATTTTACCGATTCATTTTGTTTTGAACAATCGATTACAATTATCGGAGCCTTGGAATAATACTGGTCAGGCGATAATAGTGGTGTATTAGTCTTTCCATAATATGACGATTGAAATCTTGCATACATATCGTATAAAATTGAAAAACGTTTTTTGCTGAACATGACATTCAAATTGTCATACGGAAAGAATTGAGAGTTTAAGAAAACTTTACAATTCTTTATTTTACAGTGATCAAATTGACCGGCATTTGCAGTGATAACATCTTTTCGCTTAGTTTGAAAACCGAGTATTATGTACCTTGCCCGTTCCAAGTAAGTTGATGTCTTGACGGTCCATGTTTGTCGTTCTGTCTGAGGTAGTGTAGGATATTCATGGAATTCCCAACTTCGGAATGGCATCACGATATCACGGTCAGACTTTAACTTTCTCAATAATACGATTCTATGTTCATCGGCCAATCTTACATGAGGTACTCTCCAAACAACTTTATCCAATTGTAGTTGCCATTCCAGTTTATCTTCCGTAGTTGCAGGGTCTGCAAGTATCAAGTCCTTGTTAGTTGAAGATCTGAGTAATACCAATTCTTGTTTGACATTTATTATTATTCGTTTGTAATCTTCAGCAAATCCCAAAAGCAATCGTAAGGGTACATGAAAATCAAAGTGACCGTTGGAATCCGGTGTTATAGTGTCTTTATCAGGGGCAACCCATCCGGCGGTGACTATTGAATTCTTCTCATGCGGTGTTAATGATGTTAATCCTTTCAATGTCGTTGTTATACCAACCTTTTTTGTCGAATCAACTGTCACCCCTGATATCTCATATCTTATTTCATCAAAAAGATATGCCATCGGGTTATTTATAAAAGGAACTGTTGAAGCAGTTTTTCCATCCAATTTTAATACCCGTCCTTCGATGTACAAATAACTTTCACACGGTAATGTGTAAATATCTTGTTGTTGAATGGGAATCCTTATTTCATCGTTATTGTTTAATTTTGATGAAGTGTAAGGGTTGTGCGTGTGATATTCCTTCTCCCATAGGGTTTCGTCGAATGTCGGTCCTTGAGATATATCCAGGATATCCATCGTTGTTAAGTTTCAATCCAATCTTCTGTAGAAAACGAATGTTGTCCGATGTTAACTCTTCCAATGTCGAGGAGCTACTGAGCTCCCGACTCTTCCGTTGCGGTTTAAATGATAATCCCATGTTGACCTTTATGTTGCCGCTCTGATGTGTATCCGTATAGTTATCGTTTCTCCTCTAAAGTCAACACTAACACCGTCTTGATCCAATATGTTCAGTACGATGTCTGAAATGAAACTGGTGTTTAACGGTAGGTATATTAAGTTTTGTGGCTTCTCAACAATTTTAAAACCAGGAGCCACTGTTGGATAAAATGTATGTAAAATATGCTGATTCACTCCTTCTCTATACGATCCGTGTATAATATTACACGTTACATCGATGCTATTGACTTTCAATATTGTGACAGTTGTATCACCTGAATGAGTAGTTCCAGGAGTTAATATATTCTTTTTTGTATCTGTAAATCCAAGTAAACTGCCAATGGAGTTTTTGAAACTGACATCGATATAATATTTTGAAGTTATTTCTGCTTTTAAAGTATTATTGTTTCCTTTAACGGTGATATTTTCTTCTCCGAGTTGTTTTTGTAGTAATTGGTTTATATCATCGATTTCATAAGCTCCAGTAGGAAATGTAATTATTTTCAATTCTGAATATTTTCCTGAAGCATCCTTAGTTTCATAATAATGTAGTAAATTGTTCTTTCCTTCCGTAACATTGGGAATTGAGTTGTAGGTAGTTAAATCAAGTAATGCTGCTTCCCATAATCTTTCCTTGGATAGACGCAATGCTGGGAACAGCGTACTTTTCAATGTGGATGAATTTCCACTCAGTGACACTGTATACGATGACATCTTAAAGCTGACTGACACTCTTCGCTAGAAACTCCAAACATAAATGCCCACATATTTCAGTATTGTTAGGTTGTTCTCTTTTGTAATTGTAAAAAATGTTTTTGGAGTTTCGAAAATAATGTTGCAGTTCTTTCGGCGGTGGTAGATTGCCAAAACTGTCAAAGTAGTAAACGGTTTGTCCGAGCTTTTTATAGCATACCCAATGAGTGCCTGGACCATAGGTGGAATCCAAATTTACTATTCCAGTTTCATTTTCCCATATTTTAGTTGGTAATGCATCTTTCATAAAAACTCCTCGAAAAAATGGTATTTTCAAACATTTTACATAATCATTTAACTGATGATTTGTTAAGGCTTTATTTGGAATTATCAATTGATTCTTCTTATTTAGTACACACGGTACGGTCTTAGGTATAAACCTGCTCCGTTTTTTACCATTGACCAAATAGAAGCTTTCTTTACTGTTGCTTTACGAGTTCTACGACGTCTCTTCTTAATGTTTCCACCTCTTTTGGGAGCTCTTCTCTTTGCAGGTCTTCCTCTGCGACGTCGTCTTCCAGCACCAAATTTAGCTTTCGTCTTCATGGCTGTAGTTACTGCCCAAGCCGCTGCTTTTTCTGCAATACTTGCGTCACTTGATTTTACTCTTTGCCAAGCTCTTTCCGCTAAAATTTTATCCGCTATTGATCTATTTGTTGAATCTTTATACTTTGAATATGCTATATCGTGTTCTTTGCAAGCTTGATCTAATTTATTAATTCCAGGATCTCCTCTTGCTAAACGTTTTGACAACTTAGTTCCAGGTCCACAATATTGATAACCTCCGGGCAGATGTAATTCGTATGGTAAAGCGTCTATCGCTCGATTCACAACAGCACCAATTGGAATCCGTCTGAGCAGGGATAATGCAGCTGATGTTAAACCACGTCCTCTCTTGCCGCTGTCTTGACGACGACTGAGCGATACGGTCTTCATTATGCTGTTTTATGTAACCAACGTCTTCACTCTATGAAATACTTTATGATAATGAATCCTTTTTTTTGTGTATTCCATACTTAAATATTCATAAGTTTTACTAGTATCTATCAATGATTTCATCTTTAATCCATTGGTTTCTCTGAGAATCTTCGATTTTATTGTGTTTCATCGATGCATTAATCAAATGATTATGCATATCAATAACTACATTACCTACAAGATTCATTACATACTCTACATTAGTAGCATCTTTGTCACGTGTAGGATTATCAAGATTTGTGATACGTTTACCATTACATGTATACACAGATGGATCGTTATTAGAGGTTGCTATAACTTGATTAATAGTAGCAACATCATTCGGAGTTATTCCTGCTGATATGTTAGATATTCTTTTATTTTTTCCATCATATACGTTATTTATTTTATCTCTAACTATAGTTTGTTTTACAACAACACAATCCTGATCATCTTTACCAGATTTAACTTCGGTTAATCGTCTGCCTCCACATATAAAGTTAACACCAGTAGCTGATAGTTGTGGCACTTGTGTTAAAATAACAGCATCATGTTCTTCCGTGCCTAAACTTATATTTGACAATCTTTTATTTTTTCCATCCCACTTGTTATTTTGTAGTTGTAGTAAGGTAAACTTTTCACTTCCTTGCACAAACTCATCACCTTTCTTTGACACCACCTGATTTTGTTTAACAAAAGCGGATGTTCCTTTCTTCAAGCTTTCATTCATTTGTCTCACAGTAGCAGCATCCGATGGAGTTGAACCATCTTTCAGATTGGACAACACTTTTCCATGACAATCAATAACAGCACCATTATATAAAATACAATTATCTTTAATGTATTTAATATTAACACCATCACTTTCTTCTTTAGGATATCCAATATCGTTTATAGTATATTTATAGAAGGAAAATCCATCTTTTTTCTTTTCTGGTATTACAGAATGCAAATAACGCTTATTGATTGTATCTGTATCCTCGGTTGGATCTGCAACATTAGTTATTTTATAATTTAAAGCATTGTACTTTTTTCCACTTTTAGTCTTTTCCAACAGTAAAGCGTATTCCATCGCAGATAGAAAATAACCTTTATTAACAACATCTCCATTGTTGACTGGTTTTGCAACATTAATAACCCTGTGAGATTTTGCATCATACAGTTGGTTGTTGTCGAGTTTTAAACTTGTAGATGTTTCCTCCTTTACTGTTTTTAAATTTGTTGCATCTCCATCTTCTTCTGGATCCTTAACAAACTTTAAACGTTTATTATTTATGTTATAGTCACCTTCGGGTGTTTGCGGTAATCCACTTCTTTTTCTGTTTTCTCCAACTTGCACTCCTAACGCGGAGTATCGTCCGAACTTGTCGACGCTCATGTTAGAACTGACACATTATACGCCTGCAACTCTTATATATCCGCGGACAATTATACGATTATGCCGCGATTCCTGAGTTCGTCAATCAGAGCTACCCATTCATTATTTAAACCTGTATGACCGGCTTCCATGGCTTCATGCAATAGTCTCATTCTATCAACCAATTTATTGATGTCGTTGTAGTAAATCACATTCGTATTGTATAGATTTTTCATCAATCCTTTGCCAGATGTTGAAGTATCTCCTTTACTCTTTTTACCATGTTGTTCAAGAAGTGATAAATCCATAAGTGATAAAGATTTTCTTTTCAGTGGTTGTCTCACCGCTGGTGCAGTACGTAATGTTGGCAATTTTCGTGGAGGAAACAACTTTTTTATAACAATGTTATATTTTGTTGCACGTGAACGATTAATCATTGCATCCTTTAAGTAGTTTCTTTTATGAGCGTTAGTATTTTGTAGAATTTCCTTAAAAACACTTAAATCTTTGGATGAATATCTTAATGGTATGTTTTTAAAAATTAATTCATAAAGTCCTTTTGTTCCTTTATATTTATGCTCACCAATAATGATGTAATCGTCTTGTGTTATTTCAAGCTTTGAATCGCCGATCTTTAATTCATTCCCATCAATTCTTGCTCCGTATACGTGTGATCTACTCAAATTCGGGTTTGATTTCATGTCATGTAGCATTTTCATTATATATTTTCTTCCAAGAGGTCCATGTTGTAATATATCGCTACTCAATTGAGTTAAATTTGGAATAGATTGTTCAGCTTCAGGTATTGGCTGTTCTTCTTCCTTTTCAACAATTGGTTCTTCTTCTTCTTTTGTTTCTTCTTGCTCACTAGCACTGGTATATGAATCATCATCTTCTTCTTTTTTTAATGCTTGTACTTCTTGTTTAGAAACTGGTAGTAAAACATCTCCTTCATAACGAGGTTTACCAATAGTTTCTGATATCTGTTTTAAAGGTTCCGTAATAGGTTTAAATGTAGTCTCTAGAAATTCTTCTCTTTCACTTAAACCCATCCTCAATGCACGATTCTTCATCCTAATAGAATCACTGAGTGATTTTATTTCTTTTAATAGTTTTTCTTGATTCACCATGTTTACACTGTGAAGTTCAACGTGTAACTAGATGTAGCATCGGTAGTTCAACGCATAAATACAAATTTATCCAACCCTATACGATATCTACCATTTTTAATATCTTCTTCCTTCATAATAACGAGAAAGCCATATTTCTCATTCCATGCTTTGCCACACATTTCTTTAAATTTCTCAAATGGCATATCCGCATTTACATGATCATTGTATATATGCTTTAAATTTGTTTCATCTTGCTTGAAGATGATCAACATATTTGCATTGTCTCTTATGAGTTGTTTTGGAATCTTACTGTATGTTTGACCAATATAAATGCTATCGATATTATGATGTCTTCCCATAGCGAAGTAATTCCTTATAGTGTCGTGATTTTCACAAGAAACATCGTCAAAAATAAAAATAGAAAATGGTTTTGCTTCATTTGGTTGCATAATTGTTTCACTGGCATTAAACTTGTAGAAATGCACTTCAGGTACACTTGCAAGTACTTTATCCAATAATTGATATTTTGGTTGTTGCAATGATTTTGAAAAAATGTATATATTGTTAAAGCGCAATCCTTTAGGATTAGTTATAAGGTTAAAAACAACATTTGTTTTTCCACAATTTGAAGGACCAGTTATTAAACATCTTATTGTATTTGGTAGTAATTCACCATGTTTACCATGATTTAACTTATCATTGTCAACCGTCAATTCATCAATATTATTGATATTAAATCGATCTTTTTGTTGTACAATCTCCATCTTGTGTCAAGGTTAAACACACAATGAGCTATTAAGTTACTATACCAGGTCTTTTGAAGGAATCCAAGAGTCTTCACTTTTATCGAATCCTAACCACCGGACTTTAACCATATCCTTTTTCCTTTGTAAAACCTTCTCAACAAGATATACATCACCGACTGTTGATTTCAACAATTCATGTCCGTAGAATCCACCTTGAAGTAATTCACCCTTGTTATCCTTTAATAAGTAGGTTTCAGGTATAGTTGGTTGCACTTTATAAACTGTAAATACTTCATTAGTCCAATTTGGTAGATATCTTTTACTAAATACACCTTTGTATTTGCTTATACGAACTTTATCGTTGACTTTAAACTTTTTTGGTTGTAACTTTTCCAATTTAGGTGTTGTATTATTTCTGATGCGTTGTAATACAACCTTAGCATTAGCGCTGTTTACCTGGATAGGTTTCATTCCGATGGTACGATGATATTTGTTGTTATACTCTTTTATAAGTTGTGGTAATATGTCATACCACACGTATGATCCTCGTTTTGAAAATTGTTTGTACATCGCTCCTTTTAATGTTCTATTGAATCTTTCAATTATTGAAGCTTTAACTTCAGAATTTGTAGAATAATGATTTATTTGATATTTCTTCATTAAAGCTCCAAAGTCTTTATTAAAATATTCTTTTCCATCATCGGTCTGTAGATGTTTGATTTTGAATTTATTTCTTTGTATCGTTGTTTCCATAGCTTTTGTAACACTTTTACCAGTCTTATCCTTCAATGGTAAAGCGTCAGCTATTTTAGTAAAACAGTCTATAATTGTTAAAATATATTTGAAACCTTTGTTTAATTTACTGTGCGGTATCATTTCAATGAGATCAGCTTGATACAGATCATTCATTCCCTTAATAATTGTACTTCTTCTTGGAAATCTTCTTCTTGCTGGTTTATGTAGTTCATTTACAATCTTGTCCTTCACACTTTCCATCTTCAGGTGTTGCTTGCACATCGCTTGTAAAAATACTGATCCGTACAACAGTTCTTTCTCTTTTATATAGTTTGAATATAGGTCAAGGCCATTTCATATTAGTGTAAAAAAGAGGGAACATGGCATTGGGCTTGCCATGTCCCCTCTTCTTTACGGAAAGGAAAAAAGGAAGAAGGTAGAGGACGAAGAATAGGTTTACTGGTCGATAGGGTTTAGAGAGTAATGTCCAAATGGCAGAGTTCTTATGTTGTCTTCAAGGATGTATCTCTTGTCATCCTTATAGCTCAATGCCGATTTGGTTTGCTTCACACTGAAAAGACGATGGTTGAAGCTTCTTATGGTGTTAAATGTTGCAGTTGTTTCAACATTTTCAAACAAACATCTTTTATAATGTTCAAACTGTACGTTCTTCTTCAGGAAAGAGGTTTTTATTCCTTTGGCTTTCTTCGTGACTTGATATTCGTTCCTTTCGCTTATGTACAGTTGAAATGAATATAGTTTGGACATTAATGCTACAATTTCCATCATCGGCACACCATTTGTTTCATCTTTAAATTTTCCCAATACTTTTTTGTTTCTGTCGTAGTCGTAATTTGGATGGTCCTTGGGATAATCGGAAAAGTCGAAATCATCTTTATACATAAAAGTGCGTAGATCTTCGTACATGTCATTTGTTTTAATCCAGTAAATTAGAGCATCCGTATCCATATATGCAATACCAATGTTCTCTCTTCCATAATAGTTAACCATCTTCTTATAATGAAACTCGTACATGTGTGTTTTGGAAATATCCAAGATTGACATTCCTAGATACAAAGGACGATCCATTAGAACTGACTTCTTGTTCATGGAAATAACAACTAGATTTTCATTAATAATTACAGATGAACCAAAGTTTGGTTGTTGCACTAATTTCTGTAGTTTTACTGGATCAGTTACCAATTTAATGTCCTTATGTTTCCTTTTGTTTTCCAAAGTCTTGCCAAATATTGCGTTGTTCATTAGTTTGAAGAAATCTTTTTGAAAACTTGATGTAGCGGCGGCTCTTCTTCTTGTGTTGTTGTCAATGTACGGTTTTAACCAACAAGATTGAGAGAATTGTAGTACTCGATTAATTTTTGTAATTCTCAATCCCAAGTCTAAGGCCTGTTGTATCATCCAGTAGTGTCCAACATACCGAGACTTGTTAGTTAAAGTCATCAATAATTTTGGCCATCTTCCAGTTGGAGAAATTTCAGTCTTCGGAAGAAGTGGTAAATCATAATGTTCGTCGTGAAGATGTTCGGGATATTCAAAATCGACGTCGAATATGTAACCAGTTTCTCCATATTTCGGTATATCCATTATGTTTCCAATTGATTCTGGGTCTATCCATTTGAAATTATCATATGGAAGGGGATTCGACATTGCCCATCCGTACAAGTTATTTGCATCAAAATAACCCAGGAATGTTGTTGGTTTTGATGCATCATAATCGGGCAAATATTTATTGTTCGCCTTGACATGACGTGTTACACTTTGCGTCAATCCTCCTCGAACTCCTGATTCTAACATCAACACCATATCTATATCTGTAAGAAGTTGTATTTTACAATTTGTTTCTTTTAACATGGCTTGCCACGCTAGTCCAGGCGAAGTGTACGAATGAAGAGGGTCTAATCCATATGACGCAAAACATGTATTTCTAAATTCTTCCATCACATCACATAATAAAGTCACATCTAATTTAACGTAGAAATCTGAATATTCCCCCAATGTTCTAAATCCTAATTCGTTCCATACTTTGCATGCATGATCATAATCCTCTTGAGATATATCCATGTCGTACAGTTTACTTTTAAATTCTTCTTTTGGAGGTAGTGATGTTTCATTAAATCTTTCTAAACTGTCTATGTAATCATATGGGAAAACACCTTTTCGAAGTACCAGATCGAGTTTGTCGCTATTTACAATCTTCTTTGTTTCGATTAAATCTTGTTTCCTTAGGTTTTCAGAAAGTTTAGACAAACTCGACGGCAAAAATCGGTAGGAGTCCAAGAATCTTAGTTTGACATTTCCAACTTCTTTGGAAAAACTTATGAACTTCTCTGAAGTTTCAGCTAACACATCGATTTTACCGTCGTCTCTTCCTAATTCAGGTATTATAAAATGAGCGTCGTACCCACTAAGATTATGCAGAACCACAGGGATAAATAGTGGTAAACGATAGCTCAAGTTGCATTTATTACAAGCAGCACCCCTGTAATATCCTGTGAGGTGGTCGTGATCTTTAACTTTATAATTCTCAATAGTAAAATCATTTTTGCACAAGAAACAGTGAGTCGCATTTTCATGTTGAATTTCTTCTTCTTCGTCCATCGGTTTCATTGGTACAATATTTGTATATAATCTTTGTGTATTTCCAGCTATTAAATATAGGTGATCAAGAAATATTTTTTCCGCATTTTCACCACGATATACTAGAGGTTCTGAAGTTAATCCATATCTGTTTAAATGTTCTTCTGATAATGTTGATTTGACCATTAAACAAAAACTGTTTGGTTTGTGCATTTGATACTTTACACTTTTTCTTGCTTCACAATTTTCATCTTCAACTGGAACAAGTGTTGATTCAAAATCCGCATACACAACTAAAGGGATACGGTATTGATGATGAACCTTTTCAAATGTAACGAATGCTCTGTTTTCCGAAGGTAAATTAATCTTTGCTTCATAATTATTGTTACATAATCTTTTGTGTTCTTGTAACCATTCTCTTCC
Organism: Neoaliturus tenellus; assembly: GCA_030545055.2. NCBI lineage: Eukaryota > Metazoa > Arthropoda > Insecta > Hemiptera > Cicadellidae > Neoaliturus > Neoaliturus tenellus. The sequence goes on from CM061533.1 coordinate 267,427,596, forward strand.
TTGTCTTCCTTCTCGTTGAAAATTTAAACATCTCTTGCAAATTATCTTTCTGTGTCGATCTTTAGAAAGTTGCTTGTTAACAAGACGATCGAATTGCTTTATGTACACATAGTGAGACACATCTCCTCGCGTTAGTAGTAGTAAATCCGTATGATCTGGTAGCTCTTCTTTTGCAATACGTAAAGGATACACTTTGTTTGAACTATCTAATGCAAAAACATTAATAGACGTGCCGGGATTTTTCTTTTCAAATTTCGATATATCTTTCGTAGAAACGGGATATGTTATTCCTTGAAAATTGTACCTGTGTCTTGCGTCTTCATATTCTTGGTTGGGTCGTTGTGGATTTATTAATACAAACTTTGACGTCATAGCATAGCGAAAACATTCATTATCTTCATTTTGAACATTAATACAAGATTTTGTATTTTCAATTATTTTTGGCAAAGGAATGTAACTAGATCCCATTAGTCCATATCCGTGTTTGTGAACTCTTATATCTAATACTTCAATACTTGTAAGACTCCATCCGGATCCTCTTCCTTCGTGTTCCTGAAGTTTAGTTAATATTTCTTCTATACAATTCTCGACTATTGAATCAATGTTTGAACTTTCCATGATAGTTCGGTTTTTTGTTATGAATCCTCTTGGTGATAATTCTTCTTGTGCATTTATAAACATAGCTTCTAGTAGTAAACCAAATTTAAGAAAGTTCAATCTTTTCAATTCTTCTTTTAAAGTTTTACTTACGATTGGTTTTGCTTCTCTAATAAATTCTTCTAAGTTCAAGTTTTCATTTTGAATCTTATGATGCATTACTACTTTACCGGGTAAAGCAAATACTTGTAGATTCGGTAAAGTAGTTGAAGATGTTGCTGTTATTTCTTCTTGTTCTTCTTGTTCTTCTTGTTCTTCTTGTTGTTCTTGATCTTCTTCTGTGTTGTTGTGAATTAGTTCTTTATGTATATCTAGTAGAATTTCATCGTGAAACGATTCCGAACATTTATCGCAATGATACATGTTGACGATGTTTACTCTTCGAAATTTCGCCGAGAAATGAAATGGGCTCTGACGGTCCCGCTTTTATAACGGTTCCCCCACCACTATTTCATCATCATCATCCTCTTCTTCTTCTTCACTATCCGAGGAAAACAAACGTCTTGGACGAAACATTAATCTTCTACTAACTGATTGTTCATTTGTGTTCTCTATTCCAGTTGGGGTTTCAGTATGTACTTCTTCATATTCAAACGATGATGAAGATTCTGACATTACTACATCCATATCCAAATTTTCATTCTCCACATCATTTACACTTCCTACTTCTGATGTTGTTAGATCTACATCCATATCATTTACACTTTCTACTTCTGATGTTTCACTGTTATTATCATCTTCTTCCATATTAAAATCGTCTAGTTGAATTTTATACAATATTTCAATAAGAGGTTTCCTTGGATAATCGGTGTTGTCCACAGGAGCCATTTCAAGTAAATGAGGAATAACTCTTTGTGATTCGGCTTATATGATATTTTGATAAGTATGTCAAGGTCATTTTTGATTAAGCGAGAACTGGGAATAGATCACTAAGCGGCATGTTATTTCATTACCACAAAGTGATCTATTCCCCATTCTCTAAGAAGTGTTCAATCAATAACCAAAGTCCAAATCCATTTCCTTTTTTTTTTTTTTAATTTGAATCTTTTGTTACATAGTTTATTGGTTGATTGTTTGAAATTTCAATGTGTCGTCTTATTATTTGTTCCAATTCTTCTATTTTTGCTTGTTTTATCATTAGTTCTGTATGTAACTCATTAATGTAATCAGCTGCTTTATCCACCGTTCTTGTTCGTATTTCACCTAACATAACACCAGGAATCAATCTCTGTAGTCTGTAAAACTTAAACTTTATTCTAGACTCTCTTGCCTTAGCCATTTCCCGAAGCCTTTGTTTCTTATTGTCTTTACTTGTAGTCAAGTCCATACTCGTGACAAGTTCGCTTTCAGAATAATTCGACTATAGTACACTCGTCTTTTATACACTTTCCCCCACCACTTTGAATTTCCCCCACCCTACTAATATAGGTCAAGGTCATATGGTATTAACGCGAGAACGAGGAATAGAGCACTAAGTGGCATGTTAGTCCATTACCACAAAGTGATCTATTCCTCGCTCTCTATTCTACATCTAATTTTTTTGGGTTTTTGTTATTTTTATCTTTTTTTTTGGTTTTTCTGGGGGAATGAGTGTTTGAATATTACTTGGTAGAATGTCCATTTTTCTTCTTCAAATCTTCAATAGTTTCCAACAATTGTAACAAATATGCGTTAGTTTTTTCTAAAGTTTTCAGTCTGCTACATCCAACTTGAATGGAAGGCACTATTAGTTGCAATTTTGCAAATTCTATCTTTTCTTTCTTGCACCTTTCTCTCATTTTTAGGTTTTTCCTTAGTCTTGCCGAAGATGGTGTTATAGGCTCGTACATACAATCTGGATATGGTTTTGACATTTTTAACACTGATGTTGAAGTACAATGAGATACTTGCGGCCGTTGAGCTTGATAATAATTTGTTGTTGGAGTATTGCAATACATCTTCGGTTCTAAGTTTTGGTGGCAATCTGTAGTTGAAAGTACTGGTGTTGCAGAAGGATCAGTCATCTTTCACTGTTGTCGTACAGAGTGAACTCTTTTTTTAAGTTTTACTTCTTTTATCACATTTCCCCCACCACCGACTTATAAATTCTTCCCCCCACCATAATTATTTATACTTGTTTTTCCACATTTCAAATTTTATACCATACTTCCAATGTGACATCTGCGTCTTCCTCTTTCAAGTATTTGACAAATTCAGGACTCCTCGACGATACATTCGGTCTGTTTAGATAGCTCATCACCTTGTGATGGCTTTCCTCATTTTCTATGTAACAATAAACTTGCATTAACTTGTTTTCTTCTTCTTTCGATGATATGAAATTTGCAACAGAGGTCCACTCTTCATATTTAATCTTGAAATGACGCACTTCGAATTCCATGATGTTTCTTACAATGCCGCAACAATAATAAAACTCTCTTCAAACAACCTGCATTTATACACGTTCCCCCACCTAGTTATAACCCCCCACTCTTTTCTCCCTCTCCTTTATATGTGGAAGGGGTATTATGGTTTGAATGCACGATACTTAATAAATTCAAACAAACACTGTGCACAAATGTCGCAGGTGTTATTACATGTTTCGAATTTCATTATTTGACCTTTTACAAGATGAACTAACCTACCTCCATCATCTTGGAATTGTTCAAAATCTAAAACAGACGCTTTTCCACAATCATGACACATTTTTGTACCATCTTTAAAAGTATAAGCAAGATAGATAGCAAATCCATAATTGTCTCTTTTAAATTCAATGAGCATTTCACGAATTGCTTTAGGTATTTTACACTCATTTGATCTCATAATATAATGGTAAAGAAACCCATTATTGATAATTTCTTGTAAACACAGAACCAACAACCTATCCATCGTGTTAGACTTATACTGATAGTTACATCTAAAACCTCTTTCTTATATGATTTTCCCCCCACCACTTTTATATAGGTCAAGGTCATTGTATATCAAGCGAGAACTGGGAATAGATCACTAAGTGGCATGTTATTCCATTACCACAAAGTGATCTATTCCCCATTCTCTAAGAAGATTGTTGATAATTTAGATTCCTAATATTTCTTTTCCTTCTTCTTCACCTTTTTGAACTGTAGTATTACCAGACATGTGTGATATTAGTTTCTTCATTTCTCGATTTTCCATTTCCACTTTCTTCAATTTTAAATCTCTTGCTTCAATTTGTAGTTTTAAATACTTGATGTAACTTCCAGCCCAGTGTAGGGTTTTCAATTTTGGTGCTCCCATTGCAATTCCAGGTATTTGAAATTGTAGTCGATTGAACTCCATGTTCATATCTTGTCGGTCTTGTTTTTCCTTTTCTAGTCTTTTCAATCTTTGATTCTCCCTTAACAAAGAAGTTCGATCACAAGGAATATGACGAAACATTTTGGTCAACGATATCTCGAAGAATAAGCTTCTACGCAGAAAACCAACACATTTATGCACTCCCCCCTCCAATTTTAGGCTAGTGGTGGGGAGAATTACATTAATTTAATACTTATTTCCACCGTTACACTTGCTCCATTTTCAAAAAGGTATCTGTAAAATGGTTCTGGATACTGGTATATTTCACGTCCTATATTTTCCTTAAGAAAGTTGAAAGCTATTCTTTTCGAATAGTCATTATGATATACTTCTCTTAAATTAACAAGAATTCCATCTTCCAGAAATTTCACTTGAATCATTGGTATTTTGCTTACATCATCTTTGTCTATCAGAGGTAGCCTGTAGGTGAACGTATTTGGTGGTAAACGTAAGGTTCTATCAAGTCGAGAACAGAATATTTTGAACAGTTTTTGATCATTGATTGCAATCTCATGAATACCTATCATTTTATAGTACGAAGGTTCAAAAGGTACAGCACGAAACGTTTTTACTAGACAGTTACTCGAAGAAGGTTCTGTAGGTGCGTTAGGATTGAACATTTTTAGTCGACAGTTTCCTGACGAATAAGCTTCTACGCAAATAACCAACACATTTATGAACATTCCCCCACCAACTTTAAGCTAGTGGTGGGGAGAATTTTCCCCCACCACTTCTTCAGAATTAATAGCTTCAATTTGAATTACAACAAATATATTTGACGCAAATTCCCAAAAAACTGAATATGAAACAGTTTCTTCCACATCTTGAGATTCATTTTGTGTTTCAACCATTTCCATCATTGAAGGTTCTTGATCAATTTCTGTTACTTCCATCGCTTCTTCTACAGGATTTTGTATTGTGTCGGTTGTTTCAACTTCATCTTCTTCTTGAACTAACGTAATATTTCGTTGTCTCACAATTTCAATTAATTGTATAAAAGAATTATCTCTAGGAGACATTATTAACCATACATGTAGCTCCAACAAATGCTGACTTACTAATGACAAAACTCTCAATTTATAAGATTTGTTTGAATAATAAAGTGGGGGAACTACCTTAGTCCAATTCGGATTCGGATTCAGAAGACAATAAAGGTGATATGGGTGAATCCAACGATGAATCTAATATAAATGTATCAATAGCTTCCTTAACTATATCTTCGTCACTATCGTTTATCATTTCTTCAAAAAGTTCTTGTTCAAACTGTACCATTTCTTCTTCCATCGTGGAATCATTATCAGTTTCGTTATAATTTTCCTCTATATTGTCTTCTTCCATTTCATTTGTATTAATATAAACATTTTTAACTTCAAAATAATTAACAAATGGAGTATCTTTAGACAACATATTTGTTCACCACTTCTTTTACCTCGAATAACAAACTATGTATCGCTTACTTAGTCTTATATACTTCTACCCCCACTTTTTTTGCACAACGTGAAGGAAGGTGGGGAGAGGATTTTGTAGCTATTCTTCTCTATCTAGGTTATATTTCATTGCTAGCACATCTACTATAATTTTCTGCTTTTCAACTTCATCACGAATAAATATTGTCCAGGGAAATAGTTCATTAATATTGTTGATTGTTACTTTTATATCATACAAAAAATCAATATGTCTTAGTAATGAAACAATAACAATAACTCCTATCCCATTGTTTGCCATAATTGTTTCTTCAATTTTAATACGCAAGTTTGTTATCAAACTCCATATATTAATATCATTGGCTATAAAACCATCAAGTCTAGTACTCATCTTGACGGTGCAAGTACAGACTAAAAACCTGGAGGTTCATAGTCCGCCTTTTATTAGTTTTAAAAATGGGGAAGGGGAAGGAATAAGGATTGGGAGGGGATAGGGTGGGGGTGAGGGAAGGGTAATGTGGTTATTAGACCACTTGTGCGACAAAGTAGCCGCCAATGCTAACTTCGAGCTCATAACACTTCATAACATCATCCTGCCAAGTCAACATACGTTCTCTAGTATTTGGTGTTACACAGAAGAACCTACTGTCATTATACACAATAGCTGAACCAATTATAACATTGAATCCTAAATTTAGCCATTTGTGTGCTTCCGTAATAAATCTTTCTATTGTATCAAAAGGAAATTGTTCATCGATGTAGATTGGTCTCATTTGTTCATCAAGTTCAATTACATCTTCATCTTCACTGTCACTGCTACTATCATTTTCATTGTCACTGCTACTATCATAATAATCTATCACATCTTCTTCAGGCTGTTGGAAAACATCAGCAATTTCGGAAGGATTGAAGTTTTCACTATGGTGAGGAAGCATTTTTAAAGCAAATAATAACGGCAGAGACGAAACAACAAGTGTGGCGCGTGAAAGCAGAATGAAGGAGTGAACAATGCTTGCTTCGCTTTTATAACGATATGCTAATGAGAGGGGTAAGAGATGGTCGTGACCAATTATTGACCCGGGAGGTGGGGGGAAAGGAAGGAGAAGGGATATTTATTTTAAATAATTTGCATAACTTTTGATTAAAATAAGATAACCAAATTCTTCTTTTACTAAAATGTTCGTCTTACATAGACCTTTTCAATGATGTATCGCTTGTCGTAATCGATCAAACCATTATCGAGTTATAGCCATTTTTAATTCTCGGGGGGGGGGGGGGGGGGGGGGTTCCGCTTGAGTGAACACGGGGGGGGGGGGGGGGGGGGGGGGGGTTCCGCTTGAGTGAACACGGGGGGGGGGGGGGGGGGGGGGGGGTTCCACTTGGGTGCTCATGCGGAACTGATCTTCTCACGAGATAGTCGTTGCGTGATAATGAAGACAAATGTTCATCGCGCCGCGACCACTAATTAACTCGCATTTGCCGTGTTCATATCTTTCCTACTCATTATATATACGTTTCCTACTTCATTATTTCAAGACTAATTAACTTGCGAAACAACAGTCTCTGTCTTTGAATGCTGATGAGATTTCATTAGGAACCATTCTTTGCACGCTATATGAAGCTACACTGGCTATGCAAGTCAGAGCGGTCATATAACTGTACAACGACCTCTGAAAAGTAGGTCACGAGACTTAGAGTGTTAAAAAATAATGGGGGAGAAACACAACGCTATAACGCATTGTGTTTCTCCCCCATTATTTTTAGCAAAATTTGGAAAATCTATGTGAATTTACTTTGTACGCCCCCACCTTGTAATACCATCCATTTTATGCCTGAGGAGATAGTCTTTAGAGTCTAACTCATAAACAGATTTTTCTTTACGCAAGGATTCAATAACTTTAATATTATATTTTTTGCCGTTACAATTTGCTAAAATGTGTTCGTTGTCAATAACACTTTCAAAAAAATATAGACAACCTCTCTTAATCCTATTTCCTTTCACAGCAATAATTTCGGATTGGTATTCAACAGTGGGGGTTTCTGTCAGTTGTGGTTCGGAAAGATGTTTCACAACATGTACACGGCAGAAATGTTCGTTCTTAACACATTTCCTCCCACAAGCTGATCCTTTCTTAATTCCCCTAGTGAGCACTTCAGGGCAAGTAGTGGGACGGCTAAATGCCCTACGACGCTCTTCTTTTAATAATTGAAAGCGCTCTGAAGGAGCAGGTTTAGGAGCAGGTTTAGGAGCAGGTTTAAAGGATTTATTTTTTGGATAGGCGTGGTCTTTATGCATAATAAGTGGTGGAGTAGGAGGTATTGGTGACAGTGGAGTGATAGGTGTACTTAGTTCATGAACAAAAGCTTCAAATGAAGTGGTATTAAAACGATGAACTGTTTGTGGCGGCGGCATGTTGTTTGATGGCGGCGGTGATTGTTGTTGAGATGGTGTGGAGTCGTTTGAAGATAGAGGCGGTGAAAATATGCTGCCAAGTATAGTAGTCATAGTGAGTGGAAGAAGAGCTCCAGAAGTTGAAGGTTTCGAGTCTTGTTGCTTCTTATACCAGTCGGGAGCATTTTTCAATCGAAGAGTTTTCTTGACTGGAGTCGAAGCCGTAGTAGAAGTAGAAGTAGAAGTTGAACTTGTAATAGAAGAGCGGGTTGTAGTGGAAGTTGTAGTCGGCAGGGATGACATCGTGGTAGTTCTGTTTGCAGCGTAACGTCTGGAATCAGAATGAAACTCTAGCCGTGGTCGTCGCGTCTTTTATAACGGTATGCTAATGAGAGAAAGGTTAGCGACAAGCCGTGACCGGTCATTGGACCCGGGAGGTGGAAGGGGAGATGGAAGGGGAAAGATAGATGGAGGGGGGGGGGGGGGGGGGGGGGGGGGGCAAATCGACTCCATTTTTTTTTGGGGGGGGGGGGGGGGGGTTCCGCTTGAGTGAACACGGGGGGGGGGGGGGGGGGGGGGGGGTCATTGACCCTTCCAAAAGTGGGTCAAGGTCATTCAAGACTTATAATGAACCAAGGTGATGGGAACAGTAGTAACTGTTCCCACCACCCTGTTTGCCTAACGGTTCCCACTCCCAACCCACTAGTTGCGTTCTGCGAGGGACATCGACGCAATTTTGTTTGGTCCGTCCGCATCAAAGCGTAACGTCCCGGCCCGCATTAAAGCGTAACCACTAATTACAAGGGAAACTGGAACAGCTGATGCAGACACGCAACTCTAACACCCACCCAAGCTAATCCCACCCATCATATTCCTAAACAAAATTCAAAAACCTAGTCCGCTAGTGCGGATGTCCCACCCCTTCTAAGTGAAGTTCAACGGAACTTCTGAATTTACAGTTAATCTACCCCCTATCATCTAGCTGAAAGGCAAAACAACAACATTAATTATAAATACCAACACTTAAAACTAACAACACATCATTATTAAATATCAAATAATTCAACACAACCAAATACCATCATTATTCTTAAAATTAATACACCTTTAACGCTAAACACAACTTATAACTAACATCGCAATGCGCAAATTAATTCTTAAATTAAGTGCAACTTACAACTAATATTTACACACACACACACACATACCACATTGCATTAAAGAACGCAACGTAGTATAAGAAGTTCAAATATATATAGGCCTACTATATATTTGAACCTCTTACCGAGTCGCCAACGACTTTTCGCTATGAAAACTCGTTGACGACTGACGCGAAAATCGGGCTCGTATCGCTCCTCGGGTTTTTGAGTGGTGGGGGTAATTAATGCAGTGGTGGGGAAATTGTTTCACTCCAGTACGGTCTTCAATCCACTCCAGTTCGCAGCAGTGTAAAAATGAAACGAAGGAGTGGGGGTGGCGCATGCGCAGCGACGTAAAATCCAATGTTTGAGGTTAGAACTTTCCGTGCACAGTAGAGCTAAATTGAGTAATACAGGACTCGGCGCATGCGCAATAGCGAGGAGTGATTCTGATCCGGAGAACTCGTTGCATTCGCAGCAGCGCTAAAGTGAGTAATACAGACTAGGCGCATTCGCAGTAGCGCTAAAGTGAGTAATACATGACTAGGCGCCGTAGCGTGAAGTTGGCTCACTCCAGTACAAGTTATAGCAGCATAAAAATGAAACGAAGGAGTGGGAGCGGCGCATGCGCAGTGACGTAAAAAACCAAGGTTTGAGGTTAGAATTTTCCATGGTGGCTGCCATGTTTAATTCTGTTTCATTCAAACAATAGTAGTTGATGGCTGGCATGGGATGTGAAGTGTGGTAATTAGATGGGGTTAGCAACCGGTCGTGACCGGCCATTGACCGATCATCGACCCGGCGGGGTTCCGCTTGAGTGAACACGGGGGGGGGGGGGGGGGGGGGGGGGGGGATTTAATCTCCATTTTTTATGGGGGGGGGGGGGGGGGGGTTCCGCTTGATTAGTCACGGGGGGGGGGGGGGGGGGGGTTCCGCTTGATTAGTCACCGGGGGGGGGGGGGGGGGGGGGGGGGGGGGGGGGGGTTCCGCTTGAGTGAACACGGGAGGTTCCACTTGGACGCTCATGCGGAACTGATCTTCCCACGCGATAGCCGTTATAAATAGGAGATTGTTCATCGCGCCGCGACCATTAATTAACTCGCATTTGAGTTGTTCGCATCCTTCCTACTCATTACATATACGTTTCGCTAACTTCATTATACAAGTCTAATTGCTACTAACCTGGAGTTTCATTTACATTAGCACATGTCGTCCTGTTTGAATCACCTTCGCGTGTTTGACGTTATATCTCATTCATTTGTCTTGTTCTCACTTCTACACGTCTGACATACTTCTTGTGATGGATACGCAATGTTTGAAATTGAAACTTTTGCGGACACAACATATATTACGAAATAATTACAAACCATCGGTTTCAAAGACTAAAACAAATTTAACAAAAGTGAGGAAGAAATTAAGTTTTAACCCGTTATACTCTGTTAGAACTTCGCAGGTTCACGTTGATGATAATGTTATTCACAACATTTTGCGTTCGATGTTACGTTTCCACAACTTCGAACTTGTTACACCTATCGACTGTGTTCAACAGGTTTTTCTATTTCATCCCCACCATTCTTTATATAAGTGCGCTCACGACAATTCCTGTTTCATTCTTCTATACGCTCTTCGACCGACAACTACTCCGCTCTAAATTACACACTACAAGAAGATGGATACAAACCACGAACAAGTACAAGTTCACGAAATATCGTCTACTACCCACCCGAGGGAGAATCCTCCGAGAACTTCGCCTTCACCGAATCCACAGGACCCTGTCCAAGTTTCGGATGTGTCTTCGACGGCGAGGAATGATCTTGAAGCTATTCTTCGGTCGCTCGTCGGTTTCGACTGACCTGTACGACGATCGCCGTTAAACTGAACTCTTAGAAGTTCAGTCTTTTTTAAAACTTCCTCCGGATGACCTTGAAGCAATTATCCCCTCTCCTTTTCAACTAACTTCTACTTTTGTTCAACTGTTGAATTTCAGTTTTGAACTAACTTTTAATTTATGCGAAGTTTTAGTTGAACCCGGTTAATTTATGCGCACATTTTGTTCACTCCCAGATTGTTGAATTTCAGTCTTGAACTAACTTTTAATTTATGCGCAAATCTACTTCAAACGCTCACCCCACCTTCTCACCCCTCATTTAATATACGACCGGAAGCTATGTGCCCCGGCACGTGGCTTCCGGGGCAGCTGGCCTGTGCCAGAAGTGGCCAAATCTAACTACTAGCGGGAGGTTGACCCTATGCGCGTCTGTGACTTGTAACAACGTACTGCGTTTACCGCTAAACGAAAAATTGAATTTCCTCCGCAACCACTTGACGTAGAGCAATAATTTAAAATACTGGATAATTTAGTTTTTTGAGCTTGATTTAATGGTGATAAGTAAAATTTATTTCAAGATAACAGCTATTTTGAAAATCCAAAAAATTGGTTTTTTAAACACTTTTTATTTTATAATTTTGAACGCGCATTTTCTTGGAGATGCGGGTGGTGTCATTTTAATCAGCATTTTAATCCTAATAAACCACAAAATTTTAATCAAAATCGTAAGAGCTGTTTTTGAGAAATTTTGATTTTTCACGTTTTTTGAGGGTTTTTGGGGGTAAACTACCCTTAAAAATAAAAAATTTAAAAAAATGAAAAAAACGCCTGGAATTATCGTGGGTTTGGACCTACATACCAAATTTCACCAAAATCGGACCATTGGGGCATTCTCTAGCTCTGTTTACATCCAGACACACAGACACACACACACACACACATACACACAGACAGACATCACTCCGAAAACCACTTTTTTGGACTCAGGGGGCACCACAATGGATAAATCCACCAACAACTCAAATTCAAAAATTTTGACGAAAACAATACTTTCTCCATATACTATGGTATAGGGGGAGAAAGTAAAATGTGTAATCCTGAATGACTGAGTTTGACTTAGGCTATTCTTAAGAGTAGTAATCTTTTTATTGATTTTATGAAAGTTGTAAGTATTAATAGCTCCGAAATTTCAAATAGTAAAGTAAAATTAAATTTTAGATTCATTTTGATCCCTATAACAACTATGAAAATACCTTTATAGTTTTCTTGTTGGTTCAATTTAAATGGATGTTATTTTAATGAGATATTTTTGTAAGATTCAGGCAATTTATTTTTAAATATTGCAAAAAAGTGTTTTGTTTTAAAAATTAAAGTTTTTGTTGTTTGTTTTATTTTGCTATTTTGTAGTAAGAACAATTGTCTGCTTCTGAATGCTAATATTCTCTATCCGAAATAGGTTTAAGAATTCATTAGATAAGGCCATCAGGAGTGCCAGTAGTTGCGGGAGGGGTGGGAGGGGGGGGGGAGGATTCGCTCACGCTTAGCATATGTTTCGCAGCGATAATCCATATTGGTTATATCCCACTTCAATAAGCAGCTAATGCCGTAAACCTACATGTTAGCTGTGTAAGGTAGGCCTAATCCAAAGTCGATCTTGATGCTCTCGAATAGTACTTAGCTTAGGGATGATGATTTGAGAGTTGTTTCATATTGTTTCTAACTTATAGTAAGATAATATTACGGTTATTTATTGCTGCTTATTTGTAGCACAGTTAAGATCTATTGCTTGGCACGTATGATTTACTTAACTACTTAAGTAAACTTTTGCACCAAATAGAAAATAAAATAATAAACATAAAAACAAGTTAGGAATATAATTTTCTTTAAATCTGTAGAACTCGTTTGAGAAAGGCATTTCTAAAATGTAAATTATCAATTAAAATTTAGAACATTAAATTTGACTTGTTAACAATGTGATAGCTTTTCTCTATTATGACTAATAATAAAGTTAAGAAGTTTATGCAGTTGCATTTACATTTTAGTTTATTAACGTAGCCTACTACGACAAATCATAAGATGATGTAGATTAGTGCACTCATATCGCTTTCCTATTTACTTTTTTGTTTTATTTAATCGCAATTCAGATAGTAAAATAATTTTACAGTAAGCTAGATATTGATGTAATGGACCTTGAATATTGACCCAAACTCAACTTTGACTGGGAAGATAAGGGAGTGGGTGAAGTGAAGTGTAAAGGGCAAGAGGGATAGCTGGCGAGGCAAAAGTCAGGTCGGGTCTTTACCTGGGTCACTAGCAATTTGTTACTGTTTTTAAGAGTAGCCATGAGCAAACAAGTTTTTAATTTGCAAACTAGAACAAATACTTTTGTAATAATTTATTATTATTACATATAATAAACAATATTCATATCTGGTTGGTTTTTTAATCATAACCAAGGATGGAATAAATTCAGCACTCACACACTGACCAGACTGTAATAAACTTGTCAATTTGGCTAGTTACACTGGCTTTGGAACCTCATGGCCTCGGTATCCCATTACCATGCAAATGGGGAATACGAATATAAGGTGTCGAACCCAGTTGGGGCTCGTGTCGCTTCACCTTGTAATGGTTGAAAGTTTGGACTCTTTCTGATTCCATGTGAACTATTCTGTTATTAGTGTACACGGTATCACGTGCCGACATTTCAAGTTAATGAATTGAATTGATCCAAAACTTGGATTCAATCAAGTTATATCAATATAAATTTATAAAGTTTTCCTTAATTCCTAAAATTTTGCAATAAATTGTGATAACACATATTTCTGAATGACATGTTTTTTGGCGAGGTATCTTCAATTGTGGCTGTTTTTTGTCTCACTCAGAAAACTGAACACTTAGAAAACTGAAAACCCAAACTGACGACAATTTAAATCGGGTAGTGAGACCACCCAAAAATAGTCACAACTCCTAAATGGTTGAATGAATTTTCGTAATGGCATATTATTGATATCACAATTACTCACCTATAACTTAAAACAATTAACATTATAATTAATCACGTTACACAATTTTTACTATCCTTTCAAAAATAATTTTGATCACTGGAAATGGAGTCAAGATGCGAAATCAAGATCGCTTTGTTTCAATTCCTCAGTATCTGAAAACTTAACCCTAACATCTACATTTGTTTCAACTATATTTTTGTTAGTTTCTATTTTTTACTTCTGTAGTGAAAACTAGCTGCATCTGGTATGAGCGTTATGAAGTTACAACCACTGAAGGGGGAGCGGCCGTAGCTCCGTGGTAGAGCTCTGGTTATCACCCAGCGGGCCCGGGTTCAAATCCCGGCTCGGGGACAAAAAGATCGTTAGGCCGCTCCCGTGGTTCGGAAGTCACGTTAAGCCGTTGGTCCACCTGCATAGAAAACAAAAAAGTGCAGGCATTTCAGGCGAGGAGAACTATCAGTTAATTGTTAATCTCCCTCCACTAAAAGCCATACGATGAAAAAAACCTCAATAGTGAGAGCTGTATTTTTCTTATTTTGAAATTATTAACCCTACACTCATTGGAATAACCATTTATATTTAAAGCTATAGTAGTATAGTTTTCAATTTTAGTTTATTCAGATTTTTAGCTAATCATTCAATGACAAAATAAGAGTAAATTTTCTAGGAGGTCGTGTAGGAAATATAAAAGAGAGTAGACATCATCAGAAGGGTGAACAGTGAACCCCCTGATTCCCCTGCATGGGGACACGCTGACACAGCAGTTTGGGACACCCTCAGAGTGGGCCCTTGAAACATTCCATTTACATCAGATACTCCGACAACCCGCTGCTGAGTAGGACTTTGATGCCGTATTTGGAGACATAAAGAATAATTTCCATGTTATGCATTTTACATAAATTCTAAAATTTATATTCCTAGTTATACTTTTCTTTGTTAAATACATTTAGATTTAAATCACAGAACTTTTAGTACACAAAAAGAAGAAAAAAGGTACATGTTTCTCGGTGTATCTGTGCTCATGGGTTTTGAGAAAAGGGCATAGACAAGGGACGGGGTGGGGTGACTTTTCTAAAAACATCTTTCTGTTGTATCTAGGTCGTCATCAAGATAAAAAAATGTTGAATTCGATCTAAGAAAATAAATGTTATAGTATATTTATCGAAAATCATGAGCACAAATACACCGAGCCTTCTGTAACACAGAATATCTTGGCCTCTGACGTACTTAACTGCTAGATTCAAATTGGTAACTATATAGGACGAAAAACAGACTGCAAAGTCGTGGCTCTACTCCAACTGTTTCAGCTGTAAAGCTACCATCACAGGAAAAGGTATTCCTTGATTTTTTTACAAAAAAATATATGCATATTTATTATTTTCATTTACCAAATTATACCAAAGCAATTCGTTACGAAAATAAACGAATCTTACTTAAAAATCTTTGATAAATAAGTTTTGTTTAAAGCAGGAAATTATTAAGTGCTTTTAACCACGACTTAAATAAATGGCTAGGCTCTTATTGCAAATAAATAAAGGCCATACGATCCTGACAGATACATTGGAGGACGTTGATACGTTTGAGATATGACGTTTGTTAGAGAATGTCAGCTGTCAGCCGTGTCCAAAGATGGTGAACGACGTCACTGTCACAGTGACAAAGCTCTTTATGTTTTGAAGGTTATTATTTATTGCTGCATCATTTGAATTTAACACATGTTTGGCTTTTGTGTAATAACAAAGCACATGAATTTCCTTTTCCTTTAGTTTTTTCATTTATTTTTATTTTGCAATTTGTATTATATTGAAAGTTTTTTATCGTGTCCAATCATACTTGGATCAATGAATAGCAGTACTATATGACACAGCTCTAAAGCTCTCGCCCAATGAAAGATTTCGACATTTGACAACTTTGCAACTGTGGAGTAACAAGTATCTCTAGTATTAAATGCATTCGGGTTTCATTGGTAATAATTTTTCAGTAAGTATAACATCAAATTGTTTTAAGTCTTTGGTAAGAATACTACCAAGACATGCTTAAATGATTGCTCAATCTGAGTCCTTTAAATCCTTTTAAAAGAAAACTATAAAAAACACAAGGGGAGTAAGGATATTTTTGTTCTTTTAAATATTAAATGTAATCAATAATATAATCTTTATTGGTAGAATCACTTAAGTTAAAAAAAACTTTGAAATATTAGTTAAAATCTGTGTCAGAAATCTATTAACCCAATTTTACTTGTTAATAGATATAATTTAAAATAGCGAAATTTTATCAAAGTTGTATGCTCCTTTTCGGTTTCATAAATTCTTAGTAGCAGTGGCGGATCCAAGGGGGGGGCTAAGGGGGCTATAGCCCCCCCCTTGGGGGCCAAGGTGGGGCGCCGCGACGGCCCGGAGCGGGCGCCGGCCCGTGTCGGGCGCAGGCCGGGTGATGGGGCGCCGGCAAACCAGCGCAAGTTTTTCCGATATTTTTCAATGTAAAGTACTTTGTGTCTGTTATGCACACTGTGAAATGAAAACATCACCCCTAAAAATATTTGTTCAAGTGATATTATAATGTCCTTTTCTGGTAATTCAACTAGACGACACCGTCATTTCAGTGTCTCTATTGGTACGCCATCTCAATCGGTGGGGCACCAGTTCCGAGGCTTCCAGAGTCCCTCTGTGTGTGTATGCCGAGTCTTTGTATAGTTACGAGGCGGAGATGGGGAGTGACGTATTCCATTCTCAAGTTTAAGAGCCCTTTTTACATCGCGTCGAGCGACACCGCGAGGGCTTGCGCCCGCCGCGTGTCGCTTGAATCACTGTATACCTTATGCGACAAACGACCGTCAGGCGCCGGGTATAAATGCTCCTCTCTAATGCAATGTACTGATTTTACGTGCCTTGAAAGATGCGATGTATAATAGGGGCCTAATTGGAAGTGGTGGAGGCGAAGGGGAATCAAAATTACAACTAGACGTTGTATTTAATGTTTGGTTGCATTGCGCGCGCAAACTTTTCCTGTCACACACGAAATCAAGAACACAACAGACAGTGCAGAGCAAAACGCAATGCTGTATGTGTAATGTCTGATAAACCCTTTGTGATGACTAACTATTGATTCAAACGATATCACTTAATTAATTATTAAGACTCATATTATAATAAATAAAGTAGTTTTAAAGAAGGTTATTTTTGAAAAAATAAGACTGGTTCATAGAAAACAATAGGGCCTAATCTGATTAAATAAAAGACGACGAAAAGCAGTCTAAATTTACGTTCAAGTTTTTATCAAAGCCAGAGTTTTTTTAAGCCAAGTTTTTAACTGGAGGTAAAATTCGTTAAAATAATTACTAATTCAAATAGCAATCATAAATTTTTGCAAAAATAGGCTACATAAACTAATATATCGGCACTCGATCCCTACTAACAAAAAAAAGTATATTATTATACTCTAATATTGTTGATGAGGTATATTTGTATTATGTCTATATGTATGTACACACGGATATCGAGAAAGGCTCCAACGATTTTCTTCAAACTTTTCAAATAAAGCAGTTCTGGGATAAAAATGATAAGGCCTATATTTACAGGTTTCCATGTCAGGAAAATCTTCTTTCGGGTACTTTGTCTATTGTTATACATAAGCCAGCTAATTTTTTATGTTATTTTGATCTGCAATATTAAAGACCACATAAATTGAAAAAAGACTATTTACTGAGCATTGTGTAAAAAATTTCACTTTTATAAGTCTTACGGTTTTTCGGTTCTACATCCTTAAAGTTAAAAATGTCACCGATGATCGCGGTGAACGCATTTCCGCCCGCGGCCTGACACCGGGCCTGCTACAAGTACTCAGCCAAGTTTACAATGCGCTGCGACGATTAGGTTATGTTTGTTATTGATATATAGGTCAGAAATACTTTCACTAACTCAAAACAAATCACACGGTAGTGATAAGTCATATATAAGACCGCATAGACAGCTATAACTAACCCAGCGTCACAGCCTTCAGCGGAGATGTGTTCGCCACGATCATCGGTGACATGGCTGACTTTAAGCAAGCCCATCTCAAAAACAGGAAAACTTAGAAACTTGTAATTTTCACACGATTTTCAGTAAATAGTCTTCTTTCAATAGATGACTTCAAATAAATTATTAAAATTAAGCGATACCGCTTCTTGCTCAACTACGACACCCAGTCAGTCTATTCCCATTCACAACAGTTACCAGATTTTAACTGACAACGCAGAGGAAAACTCTGAACCTTTTCAATTAATTCAGAAGAAAAAGAGGGTAAATAAAAAAAATAAAAAGAACCCTGTAAAAAAACAACACAATGCAAAAATTAGGAGAAAAAATACTTACCAAGGAATAAAGAAAGCCCCTCACATGGAAAATCATAACAACAATGTTAATTTAGCTTATAAGAATATAACGGTGATTGGAGACAGCCACGCCCGTCACTTATCGGCACTTATGAGACAGATCATCCCATCCAGTACAAATGTCACCGGAGTTTGTAAGCCTAATGCTGGCCTACTTGATGTCGTCCCTACCAGCCCTTCGCCTGATGACCATTGCTACGTATTGGTCGCCGGAACTAACGATGTGGACGCAGCGAGGGAGGATCGGATATACGATCAT
This sequence comes from Neoaliturus tenellus, assembly GCA_030545055.2. Classification (NCBI taxonomy): domain Eukaryota; kingdom Metazoa; phylum Arthropoda; class Insecta; order Hemiptera; family Cicadellidae; genus Neoaliturus; species Neoaliturus tenellus. The sequence goes on from CM061533.1 coordinate 267,445,987, forward strand.
ATGGAATCTGTCCTCACATCGCTAAAAGAAACGTCCAGAGTATTAGTAACGCCTTTACCACACAGACACGACCTCCCTCGTGATAGTCCAGTTCACAAAACCATCTCGCGTGTGAACGAATACATAGCTGAACTGTGTCAGCGAAGCGAAGACATCGACCTAATAGACATCAGCAACATCAGTCGACAGCACTTCACTTCTCATGGTCTTCATCTGCGAGAGAATGGCAAGAAACTATGAAGTCGACTCATAGTTAACCATCTGATTAAACTCAAGCCTTTGCCACGACCCTCCGGATCTGATGCTCCTGAGCCACGACGAGTCTGCACTCCAACGACGTCCAGTTCGAAGCCATCATCATCTACTCCAACATCGTTCGATCTACATTTACCAGTGACACCAGGCTACGAGACCTACGCAGAGGCCGTCTCCCACTCACCTAGTGATCAACAGAAACCACATAGTAACAGACTTTCTGACGATAGTAAAGTAGATTCAAGCACATCAAATCCTGTTTTTTTAGGGACACCTCTTCAGGCCACCGGGTGAATTTTCAAAATCCAAAAAACAAAATCCGCTTGCTTCACCAAAACGCCCAAATCGCCACAAATAAAGGGGATGAGCTCACAATTGTCGCTGATGAGCTATCCCCCGATTTGTTCATTGTAACTGAAAATGGTTACCTTGACAACAACATTGAATTCTGCAAAATTCAAAATTACAATCTTGCAAACTCTTTTTGCCGAAACACCTGCAAAGGAGGGGGAGTTGCAATTTTTTCCAAACACCACATTCCTTTTACCGCGTTTAACATTAAAGAGACATCAGACAAAGACTTTGAGGCCTCTGGCATCACACTGCAAACAAATTTTTCAAAATTAACCGTTGTTGGAATTTACCGGTCTCCCAGCGGACATGAACCAACTTTCTTATCAAAATTCGAATCTCTTTTGACAGACCTGACAAAAAAACATCAGCTTTTTATAATAATGGGGGATTTCAATATCGATGTTCTTGACCGTGAGGATCCCAAGACAAAATCATTTGCCGACTTACTGAAGTCTTTTGGACTCAAATGGTCGATTAACTCTCCAACGAGAGTTACAGCTACGTCCAAAACGGCAATTGACAACATCGTCACAAATATTCCAGACATTGAGACATCTGTGGTCATAACGGCAGTCGCAGACCACTGGGGCCAAGAGGCTGTTATCAGTGGTCATCAGCCTGTAAGAGAGCCACAGGCTCGATGCAGAAAGAGGGACACAAGACCCTCAAATATTGCTCTTTTAAATTCACGTCTGGCTGCTGAGAACTGGGCTTCACTCAGTCTCCCAGTGATGCCAATTGAAGAAAAGTTTGCCCTTTTCCAAAATTGTCTTGATTATCATTTAAATGTGTGCTGCCCTATCAAGGAAATCAAAATAAAGCAGAATAAAGTATCTTGTAACTGGATCACTAAAGGAATTCTTGTTTCAAGAGAAAAACTAAAATTTTTCTCTGAAATAAATAAAAAAACATCAAGTGTTTTGTTCAAAGACTTTTTTAAAAACTATAAGAAAACATATAGAAAAGTCATACAGGCCGCAAAGGCTTATGATGTGAGAAAGTCAATTCTCACCTCCAAAAATATTTCAAAAACAGCATGGGGCATCATCAACTGTCAAAAAAGTTCAAATGAGCGAAATCAAATTAAAATAAAAGTCAATGACAAACTCATAAGCGAACCCTTGCAGGTAGCTGAAGAGTTCAACACTTTCTTTTCAAATGTAGCTGACCGAGGACCGTCCAAGCATTCCCCCCCAACCGGCCACCCTTCAGGTGCAAAATAGTCCAGTGGCCTCAATGGCTCTGACACCTGTAACGGAGGAGGAGGTCGCTCGAGTCATTCAACAGTTTCCACCAAAACGATCAAATGATATTAGGTTCACCTCAATGTGGCTCATTAAAAAATGTTCAAATCACATTGTGAGTCCACTTACAAAGCTCATTAACGCATCATTTGAAGAAGGCTGTTTTCCGTCACTCCTCAAACCTGCCAAAGTTTCACCAATTTTTAAGAAAGGCGACATGTTTTCAGTAGATAACTATCGACCTATTTCAATTTTGCCTGCCCTCAGCAAGGTCTTTGAGAAGCTGTTTTTAGTTAGATTGATCCAATTTTTAGAAAAACACAACCTGCTCTCCGAAGATCAGTTTGGTTTTAGGAAGGGCAAATCGACAATAGACGCAGTAGTGAGTCTCGTCGATATGGTTGTAGAGGGCTTGGAAGCAAAGAAGCCCACCTTAGGTGTGTTCCTAGACCTTTCAAAAGCCTTTGATTGCGTTGACCACAGCTTGCTTCTCAGTAAACTGGAGTCGCATGGGATCCGGGGCGTACCACACCAGTGGCTCAAATCGTTCCTGTCTGACCGCTCACAAACCGTCCAAATTTCGAGTCAGGTCTCCGGTTTAAAAGAGCTGAGATATGGCGTTCCTCAGGGATCAATACTCAGTCCTCTTCTTTTCCTGATTTATGTGAACCACATTGGATTATCGCTACGACACGGGCGACTCGTGAAGTATGCCGATGACACGACTCTCGTGATCAGTGGAAACACAAAAAATGAACTCGAAATACAAACTTTTCAGGAACTCAACATGTGTCTTCAAAACTTCAATCAAATCAATCTCAAAGCCAATTCATTAAAGTCAAATTTCATCAATTTTCGTCTTCGCCCCACTGAAACTGAATGTTGTCCAGAAGTCATGCTGGATGACAAATCGATCGATGAAGTCTACTCCACAAAGTTCCTTGGAATTTACCTCGATCGAGGGCTGACATGGAACACCCACATAGAATCCGTTTGTTCAAAATTATCTTCTGGGATCTTTGCTTTGAGAAAGCTGTCCAAATACTGCCCAAAACAAGTTTTGTTGACGGCGTATTACGGACTTATTTACCCCCATCTTTCTTATGGAGTAGCACTCTGGGGAACAAGTTCAAAAACTGAGTTTACAAGATTATTCAGACTCCAAAAAAAGGCAGTCCGAATAATTTCAAAATTAAAAAAAAGAGAGTCGTGCAAACCCGCGTTCAAAGAGCTGCAACTGTTGACATTACCCTGTCTCTACATCCTGGAAACAGTAACATACTGTATGTCCAAATGTGCCCTATCAAGGGGCCGAGACATCCATGACCACAACACCAGAGGCAGGGATAACCTCCGAATTGGTCGTCACAGAACGGAAGTGTTCGAACACTTGCCTTCCCAAGCTGGCGTCCAGTTGATCAACAAGTTGCCAGGCTCCTTCAAAACCACACTAATGTCCAAGGCATTTAAAACTCGCCTAAAACGTTTTCTTGCCTCATGGGCGTTCTACGATGTGGGCGAGTTCTTGGCTCATGATTGCTGGGAGACACCAACTTGAAAAAACACACCCCTTGCAAAATTAAAGCCCGGTGCCTGAGAGGGGTGTTATATCATTGGCGAATGAATGGAAATTGAACGAATGTATCTCTGTATGTTTGAATGGCTGAGTGAAAGCAAAATTGTATTATTATTTTTATATTTTAATTGAACCAAATGACTTTTGCAATACAATTCCTGTAATTGTCAACTGCAATAAAATGATTATTATTATTATTATTATTATTATTATTATTATGTGTTTTTAAGACCGCACTTCGAATAACATAAAAAGTAGTTAGCTTAGTAAGTAAAAATAAGTTCTTTCGTTATAATGTTTACCAATGGTTACATAAGGTGAACGTTATTGCGTTTACGTTAATATTGGTTACGTTAATTACGTTAATTTTTAACAATGATCTTATTAAGTACAAAACTAAAAAAAAAAAAATTAGAATAATGAAGAAACTGACTCAACGGTTAAAGTACAAACCAAGTGTCCAAGTTAACATGTGGTTTTGCATTGTAGCCAGTTACTTAATTGCCGGATGGTACTATAATAAAAACGATAATTTTTTATTGTACTTTGTATTGGTGATTATGAGTATTTAGATAAATAAAAGTAAAGTAAATGGAGAATACAACTAAGCACTTTTTAGAGTTGCAATTGAATTTAAAACTTAAGAAATAGTAACAATAATGAAATCATCTGTTAACAAAAGAATTAGAACATCTGATCCGACAATAAATAAACCAGAGTGCAGCATCCGCAACGGTAGTCCTACATTAAAACAGTCTGGAAGAGTCTCATCACTTGGTGCCGACGCACGTGATTTTATTATTATTAATACCATAATGGCCAGTTTTCGTTCATTGAAATGTACCGTCCGTGTTGGAGTCTGTGTCTCTATTTAATTTTAATACTACCACAACTTCACTTTTGAAGGATTAATGTAATTGTAACTGTAAACACGTTATGATGGGTCAAAAATACCCAAAACCATGGTAGTGAAACTATAACCCCTCCGGATCACTAGACAGAGCAGAAATATTGTAAACCACTCTTTTGCAATAAGTTCACCACATGTGATCTACATAACATGTGCGCCAGGCCTATACGTGATCTAGTGGCTAATCCATGATGATATGTACTGTATTAATAGCATTTTAAAATATTAACCTACCTATCTATTACCGACTTAGTATATTAAAGTTAAAAGTGTTAACACGAGAGTGTACCATTTCAATACGAAATAAAGATAATGAAAATTTAGATAGCAACAGTGATAGGCCTATAAAAACGAACTAAATTTTTTAAGGTTAGTGTATGCATTGTACTTCACGATGCAAAAGAAATTCTCATTAAATATTAATGATAATAAGAGCAATGAAAGTTGGTACATTGGCCAAACTGTTGTTTGTAATAAAAATTGATTGGTGATTTAGTAGGTCTAATGTTTTCCAAAGCGATGGGTGAAGAAATTACATGAAACTGCTATTATTGAAAACTTCTCGGGGGAGGGCCCCCGAACCCCATGCCGGTCTGGCCCGCCGATCGGGGGGGGGCGCAGATCCCCCGGTTAGCCCCCCCCTTATTAATGTTCTGGATCCGCCACTGCTTAGTAGCAATTTGGGGACAAAATCATTTTACATTATTTTAGATCATCACCGAAAAGGCTTTAGAATAAAATTTAAGTCATTTTTTATAATTGAGGATAACTCACAAAAACTATATCCTCATGTGATTTTGTTTCCTGTTACAACATATTACATGATATTCCCTAGTGGGGATTGACGTCCACACTAGTGAATACTAGCTCATTTATAAAGACCATCCTCATAATTAATTACACCAATTCGTATATATGAGGTCAAAATTGTGTTTCGGATCCCACGATTGATTAAAATTTATGAAGAAAAGCAATGATAAGTTAATAAATGTTTCAATTGAAATATTTCATTGTTGGAGGAATGAAATGTTAAAGTAGGTCAGATGTCAGCTGTCATACGTCAGACCAAACAAATTTGGCAAAATACGGAAGCTCTTGACAGTTGTATATTGACATGTCGCAGGAATGGCGTTTGCTAAAGTATGTCAGCTGTCACTTGTTATGCCAGACGGTACTGCCATAGGCAGAGAGCCTTTTAGTTATGGATAGGTTTGAATTTTTATGTTACATATGTTGTCGTCATGTTGACGTTATTTTTACAGAATGTCAGATTTCATCTGACAGAATTTCAGTCCTGACAGTATTTGTACAATAAGACATCTCTTTATACAGGGTGAGTCTCTAATGACTACATTAATTTTAACTGTTAATTATAGTTATCAAAAGGAACAAAAAAATGTATATAACCCCATATCGGACTTAAACCGTTTAGCTGCAATGGCGTATTTTGTGATTTTTTTAAATTACACGACTTGTTTCTATTAGTTTGGTCGTAAAACCCAAAATAATGTATTTAGGACATAGGGAGTGATACCATTTGAAACGGCGTTAAATTCCCTATAAATTAAACATAGTACCTAAATAATAACACCTTATACAACGTTTTTGAAATAGCTTAAAAGTTAAAAAACATTTTTTCAGACTTTTTTGTCTAAACTTTAAGGCTTAATTAACCCAGTGAAATTGTTTGTATTTTTATGTTCAGCTACTAAATAAACTTCCTTATTTATTCATCTTTAAAATGATGTATAAATATTAAGGGGTCATATATGGAAAAAAGTTAGAAATTCCTAAAAATGTTGTCAAGGTACAGTATTAGGAATTCATCGTACTGGTTCTCACCAATACAAATTACATTATCTGTAATTTTTTTACCAGATTAATCTTTTGACAAAATCAGCTGATTGGAAACCAAAATAGTTATAATCAGCTGTTTTATTATTATTATTATTTTAGAAAAATAAATACGAATTTTTTTCAGGATTTGTTTTTATTACATGTTTTACTGATACATCAAACAGGAAAAAATAAATTGTAAATATTATTATTTCAAAGGGGTCGTTTTTATTAAATTGATTAGAAACTGAACTAAATTTTTAGTTAGGATTAGACGCAAAAACGTACATGATATATTGATCTGATCCGGTTTTATCATTTATAAATATTTTCAAAATGTCCACTGTTTACTCTGATACACATGCAAAGTCTATTTCCTCACCGGTAGATGACCGGTGGATTGGAAGAGGAGGGACAATTGCTTGGCCCCCACGGTCTCCAGACCTCACACCCTTCGACTACTATGTTTGGGGTCACTGAAGTAAAATGTTTATCGCACACCAGTTCAAAATGTAGATGAGTTAAGAAATAGGATTTTGACCGCCTCTGAACTCCTACGGGATGAACTGAACTTGAAGGCGACGGCGAGGAAATTCAGAAAATAGACTTCGCATGTGTATCAGAGTAAACAGTGGACATTTTGAAAATATTCATAAATGATGAAACCGGCTCAAATCAGTACATCATGTACGTTTTTCGTCTAACCTAACTAAAGATTTAGTCCAGTTTCTAATCAATTTAATAAAAACGACCCCTTTGAAATAATAATATTTACAAGTTATTTTTTCCTGTTCGCTGTATTAATAAAACATGTAATAAAAACAAATCCTGAAAAAATGTCGTATTTATTTTTCTAAAATAATAATAATAATAATAATAATAATAATAAAACAGCTGATTATAACTATTTTGGTTTCCAATCAGCTGATTTTGTCAAAAGATTAATCTGGTAAAAAATTTACAGATAATGTAATTTGTATTGGTGAGAACCAGTACGAAGAATTCCTAATACTGTACCTTGACAACATTTTTAGGAATTTCTAACTTTTTTTCCTTATATGACCCCTTAATATTTATACTAATTTTAAAGATGAATAAATAAGGAAGTTTTTTTAGTAGCTGAACATAAAAGAACAAACAATTTCACTGGGTTAATTAAGCCTTAAAGTTTAGACAAAAAAGTCTGAAAAAATGTTTTTTAACTTTTAAGCTATTTCAAAAACGTTGTATAAGGTGTTATTATTTAGGTACTATGTTTAATTTATAGGGAATTTAACGCCGTTTCAAATGGTATCACTCCCTATGTCCTAAATACATTATTTTGGGTTTTACGACCAAACTAATAGAAACAAGTCGTGTAATTTAAAAAAATCACAAAATACGCCATTGCAGCTAAACGGTTTAAGTCCGATATGGGGTTATATACATTTTTTTGTTCCTTTTGATAAGTAGAATTAACAGTTAAAATTAATGTAGTCAGTAGAGACTCGCCCTGTATATGACACTTGTAAGTTTATATATTGCCAAGAAATAGCGTTAGAAATTTATTTGCCTGTCAGTGTCACATTTGCAGGCCAGAGAGTTTAGCCACGATGAAAAGATCTCCACTCAGTTGTATATCGCCAGGTTCAAGATATGAAGTTTACTAGTTCCTCTTTTCAGCTGAAATGCCTGCAGGGCTGATAGATTTACACCAGAAGAAACTCATCACTTTGTGACATAGGTTTCACGTAAGAGTTTTAAACTCTCGGAAGGATTGGTACTCTCAGGAGTTTCTCGGAGAAGTGTTTACACTAAAGGCAAATTTTACGTTTACACGACATGTCTAAACTCGCGAGATTATAAGTCTCGGAGAGAACTAGTTACTCTCAGATTTAGTCAGATAGCTAACTCTCAACACCGTTTACCTTATCTCGCATATCACTCGCAAAAACTCTCAGAGAGTAAAAATTTCTCACGTGTAAACATAGCTTTAGATATTGACATGTTACTGGGGGGAAATATACAATATTTAGGGTAAAGCCAGCTGTCATCTGTCAGCATGCAGGCCTGAGAGTATTTCAAAATGAGAAAGGCACTTCACCCTGTGACAGTTGTATATTTAGATATTGACATGTTGCAGAGATGGCATTTGTAGAGTGTGACAGCTGTCAGTCGTCACACGTGCAGGCCTGACAACATTGTAACAATAAGGAAGCTCTTCACTGTTTGACAGTTGTATATTGATTCTATTTTTGTATTTTTGTAAAGAACCTTAAACAGTCATTTGATGTATTGTTCAAAGTAGGATTTACTACTTGAACGAAGTCTTAAAGGTAACTAAGAGATTAGTAAGAATAAGTAATTTTAATTCTCTCGAGCTTGCTATGTTTCATATATTACGTTTTTTTTTTTACATTGTTCCAAGGTGTAATTTTAAAACCTGGTATAATCAATTAAAACCAAATAAAGGCAAGACAGTTAATAGGATTAAATATATCAGCTCAATCAAAATACAATTTCAAATAAAGCGTAACTAATAACTAAGAAATCGATCTCTACTAGTTAATTTTTAATTAAAAAAATGTTTTTAATAATCAAAATGCAATGTTTGTGTATGAATTAACACCTGATATATCGTTTACATTACTGCATTTGAAAAGAATATTTATTGATATAATATTTAGCATTTTTGTTGTAATAGGCCTACCTACCAAAGTAAAATTGTCATGCATCTAGCACAATAAAAATGCGGTATGATAATGTTTTTACGTTTGTTTAACACTACGATCAGTTAAATAAAAAACCGAGTGACATTGTACCAACCATTTGTGAAAATCGTAACTACGAGTAAAATAAACTATTCGTCGAAGCTACAAACATTTTACATTTCCTAACTGTAGGTAGTAGGAAAATACAACTGTCGAAACAATTTGATGTTATTAATTTCAAACAACATATAGCAAGAGTTGGGCCAGCAAAGAAGATGAATGTAGCATGTCAGAGCAACTGTCATGTCGGGATCGCGCCACGGAGCAAGTTTTGTGTCAAATACAAAATAATTGATAGATGAGGCACTGTGGTCCGTCCCGAAACTGTTCCGTTCATCGCTCGCATGATGCCGGACTTTAATCCTCAGAAATAAATCATAGTTTAGGTGTTTGCCAACGTCACGCAAAACTACAAGGAGGTTACCCTCGAAATGATTGGTTGTCATTTACAGAAATTGAGAAACTCATCATAATTAAAATTATTAATACTTAAATTGTCAATGTGCTAGTTCTCTGTTTTAAGTTTGAATAGCTTAAAACATGATTAAAATTTAGTGCACTTTGTCCTGATTAAATATATCATTATTTGAAACTTCAATGAAGGATGACAATACATTGATTGCTTTAATTGAAATAACAAATATTTTGATAGACCACATGAAACTGCACAGCGTATACAAAAGTTTCCCCGCACTTCTATCATTTTAAAGAAGTGGGTAATCAGCTGATAGTCTTGAAGTAAAAGGTGATAAACCATAAAATAACTCAAGTGGTTATTGTTATGGTCAGTACTTTACATTTCTTAATATTTGACTCTGTAAACGCAAGAATCCATATAATTTATAATAATATTGAAAATTTTGTTACAATTTCGAAACTTTAAAGGTTTTTTATATCAGTTACATCAAAGGCGTGTTTCAAAAGACATTTAAATGTCACTGGATCGATTTATGTAGCGATGCAGCAATGTAATAAAAATATTATAGTGGTTATATCCTACTAGATTCCTAATAATATTAATATAATAGTAGGTATTCATATAAATTAAACAATTTTTAAAAAATATTTTGAACGAGTGGACGTCACGGAATGTGTATGGCAACAAAGCAGTTAAAACTGAATTCCAAAGTGCTAACAATAAAAGAAGAATTTTAAGAGATGAATTTTGATGAAGAAAATGTAAACGTGCTTCACTAAGAAAGGCAATAATAATAATGTAATAAGCAAATGACCAACTAAAGAACTAAATTTTATCAAAAAGAATTGAGAACAGAAAATTAAAATGCAATTAATAAGAAAAGCAAACTAAATAATTTAAGTAACAAAATTATTATAAGTAGTTCAAAAAAGTGTAGTATTTGTAACTGTATAAATTGTTCAATAATTACTAACACTTAATTACCTCAAAAGTTGTTGTTAAACGGTTGTTAATTGTTTAGTTGGTTGCTGTTGCTGTAGTTGTTTTTTGTTGTTGTTACAACTCATAATGCATGCAAATCAAAAGGTTTCTATGACCGACTTTAAAATTTCAAGACATAGTAGACTGCAATGAAATTCCGTATATTAAACACCCTAATTTATATTTGCTTATATTTGCTTAGAAAACCCATATGGAGGCAAACCTACGTACTCGCCCCTATAGGGTTTATGGGGAAAATAAAAAGGCGTAAAATAGCCTTATAAAATTTGGTATGTACAATCACTAGGTAGGGTTTAACTTATAGGGGTTAACTTATAGGGTTAACTTAACTTAAGGGGTTAACTTTAGTTAAGGTTTAACTTAACAAACAAAACCCATATGGCGGCAAACCTACATACTCTCATCCCCATAGATTTTATGGGGAAATAGAAAATATAACAAAATTACATTGGAAATTCGCTGAGTACGCAGGTCTGCTGCGACGGGGGTATTAATATTTATAAGTTTTAACAACAGAGTAAAAAGCTCAATGCGATATATAATGGACAGTTTGCAATAACCCATGCACAATGTTTTAGTGTTACATTTCAATACTTGCTTTAAACAGCGTCTCGTAGTGATGGGAAGGTTTCCATCAAGCGGGAAACAAGAGAGAAGTTAAAGCAATTGTAATTCAGTTAACAGCTGACTGGTCTAACCCGGAGCTCGGTATTTACGCCCTTGTTTTTCCGAGGGTAACAAATCGCCGGTGCCTCGACCCGACCCCTCACCCCACAACCCCGACCCTCATCCCTCAACCCCCTCAACCTCACCGCCACTCAAAATGCCACCACTGTCCTGCCGCATTTACATTTATCTATGCACATACTAAAACTATTTCTTTTACAGTCGATCCGGTTACCCAAATGATAATTAGACTCATACATTTTTTCAGGAAGAAGACTAAGTTATTTTTCTATTTATAAGTTTTCCTAAGGGGAAAAAATATTTATTTTTTAATACAAAAAACTGGATTTGGAAAAAAACTATTTTGATCTTCTTTATATTTAGATAGTCTTTTATAATTTAAAAAAAGGTAATAAGTAAACCATAATAAATAAAAAGTTAAGTTTTTCTAACCATAAAAAATATAAAACGTTAACATTAACGTTTGTTAAAGTTATTTTTGTAAAGCTATTTGTTGTAATGATAATTAATAAAAACTATTAAAACCTCTTACTCAATGAAAAATAAATTGTAATTACTTCAAATAGAGACTTGTGCATAAATACTAAGTAAACAAGTTTCTATTCAGTAGTTATAATTCACACTTCATCTTTATAGAGTAATCATTACAATCAGAGAAACGATAACCAATGCGATAAACCCAACAGTTCAATTGCAGCAGCATTCAGTTTCACCAGTTATCCTAAACCACAACCTGTATGAATCCCCGGCTGAGCAATCGAGTAAATTCAAATCACACGACCATTAAGCGAGCCCGTCCCATAAAAATAATCAAGAACTCCATTTGCGCGGGCACTTTGTAATTTCAATGAGCCCTAACGCAGCGTGGCGTATATTTTGCAATTTTAAACCCGGAGAAATGAAAGGTAGTGGTGGCGGGGTATCTCTGTTATTTAGCATAATAACGCGATGCGGGCCCAACTCGGAGGAACGTTTGTTTGGTTTATAGACGTCCAGTCCTCGGCTTGATTTCACTTAATAACGGAGATGAACTGTAATTGCCGTGTAAATCAAACGGAAAAGGAAACTGACGAGTGGAAACGGGCTTTGTCGCGCAGCTGATTTAAACCCGTCTCTCGAGTGATTACCATAGATAGACGCAATAATAAACAGCGCGGTGGCACGGTAGCTCGCTATAATTGCTATCTGCCTCGTAAATCTGGTAATGACGTTTAATTGTCTCTAATTACAACCTTAGCCGACATTAACATTCCCGTAGATAACAGAGGGCCGCTGATTGCTCCTTTTTTAACGAGCTTAATAACCGTCATTTCGGGGAGTTTTGTAAATTCGGCTACGCTGTTGACACGGTGTAGGCTAAACATGGTGATGAAGGTATTCGGTTATACCCTATCTTAAAACTCATAACCGTCATGTGTAAGCCTTGGCATGACCCTTGACATTGGCTAGCCACCTGCATGGTTTAAAACAAATTAATAAAAATATCACTGAGTAAAAAATAATTATGTCATTTTCGGGGGATCTATTTTCTTAGAACCAACATAATTTACCGGATTGATAAAAATACATTTAACGAAGATGTTGTACTGCCCTACCGCACTGGTTGATACGTTCACTATTTATCAGCAAACATTTGGTTCGACCGCAACTACAAAGCGAAAGAAAACACGTATCGAGGACCTAATATAAAATTACCATGTATATGTAATGACATCTCCCTTTAAAACCATCCGTTGCACGAGCACGCTGTAGTTTTTTTCTGTCACATGCATTTTTAAAGCAGCACTCACCGGCGCACGGCAAAAAGTGACGATCGCTTTGACGCGTTGCCAACTTCGACATTGCGAATTGAAGGCAGCCCGTGACATGAATGCTTCAGATCCGAACAATCATTTTATTTTTTAACAGGACATGCAAATGCACGCATTACTGGGTCCCATCAAATAATCAGCGCTATCTTCCACGCGCCATCGCATTTTTGTTGCATAAGCTCAACCAACCCTTGTTTATTCAATCTTTGCTAATAATTCGTTTCAGCTTTTTGCAGAATGCTTTTTGCTTTAAAAAGAATCGTTAAACATTTTGTTGTGGATTTTAGCTGCTTTTCCAAATTGCATGCCCTATTCATTTAAATAAATAGAAATAAAAATATAATTTTAAAGATGACTGGACGGGTAACATCAAATATCAATGGGAACGCCCAGCTTTGAGTTTGTTACTGTTAATGTTTACTGTTTCTATTATTGTTGGTTTTAGCTTTTGAACAGTCTTAGTTTTCATTTCTTTTCGTCATATTTTAAGCTCATTTACAGTTCCGTGATTTGCATCTGAGTTATCTGCTTCACTGTTACTTTTTATGAAATGCTTGGTAGATATTGAAATTTTCATTTAAAGGTATGACTTAACATTTCAAATCCTTAACAGTATGAAAATTGTATATTTTACCACCCTTTTCGATCCACTCATATGATTCACCAGAATCACACCAACTATAAATATTGGTTTGATCCAAACAATACGTGTTTTTCGAGAAAAATTGTGAAACTTGGAACATCCGCCGTTGTTTCTTCCAGCAACCGAACACACAGAATGGCATAGTCGTAAACCTCTTTCCGAGAGTTCGTCGTAAAACGAGATCCGAAAGGAAACGTGTGCAAAGAAAAGTAGGGGTTGGGGTCGTGGAAATGACAGTGTTCGGCCCCCATAATGGACTCCGGTAAGTACGCCGCATGCATACACAAACGAGTGGCTATTTACCGGACTGAGGCCGAGATTACAGACCCGCAGTACCCGGCTATTACCCGCCAAACCCATCTTTACCGCGTATAAATAATGACCGTAATGAACGTCTATAGTGGAGAACGTATAAATACAAACGTGAAAGATGTGATAATTTTCTTGTTCGACCATCAATTTTGAGTTTTTCGTGTTGCTGCCGACGTGTCATTAACGCGCTGGCGCCCGCTCTGTCCCAGCCTGTGTTGTCGCCCGTCGCTTTTCTTTCTTAAAAGCAATCTGCTGAATTACCGATAATAATATAAGCTGTGGGTTGTGTTTGTGGTAGTTAATAGTTGCTTTGAATGATGGGGGGCGATGATAGCTGCTCGACCGAATTACGTGTAATGTCGATTATTCGTTAGTTCCCATCAAAACTATAATTGAGTCTTTAATATTATAAGAAATGCAGACCGGCAAATAGGAAAAGAAAGGATAGGCAATTAGATAGTAAAAAGCGCAGTTTTTTATGGTTGTATTTCATGTTTAGTTGAATAAATAAACGAGGTGGCCCGTGCGCAAATTGCGCATTTTATGATTCTGTATGAGAGAAACTAACCTAAAGTACACATATGTTGGTTATGACAGGGATCTATTTTTGTTAACAATCTGACTTGAGTCAGCTGTGGTTTAAGTTGTGACTAGAAGTACAGTTTTTCCTCCGGAATATTCTGCTATAAAACTTTACGATTAACACCTTTTTAGTGTTTTTGTTATTAGTTTTACTTGAGGATAATTTCTTTTTTCCATTTCAATAGTTTTTACATGTTGTAATTTCGACTATGTGAATATTTTTACATATTTGTGTTTCTAACCTAAAACTGTGTTTTTGTTTACATTTGACTTGTTGCAAAATTACGGGTCCTAGTGTTATGAATGAAATCATCCCTCCTAATATGACTGGGCATCACAGTCTAAGTGATCATAACTACGTTGCCAAAGAGTCTACTGCCTCGTCTGAGATTATCAGCGACGTTAGCCGGCAAAATAATCCATCAACTGATTGGCAAATCGTCACCAAGCGCGGGTCTGCTGACCAGTTGTCTAGAAGAGTACAAAAGAGGGCAAAACCAGACACGTCAATGTCTAGCGCGGTTACTCTTCAAAATAGTTTTGATGTCTTAAGTCAAGTTGATGGCAATGATATGGAATCTGATACTACAACCTCACCGCCGTCAGAACCAAAGCCTCCGCCAATTTTTATACCTAATGTCGGAAATGTGCACGCAATGGTCCAAACTTTCAAAACTGTGGTTAACCCTGATGACTTTGTGTACAAATGTATCAACAACAACACAGTTAAGATTCTTCCAAAATCTTCCGATATTTATAGGAAACTCGTACGGAAACTAAATGAAAGTAATATCAGTTTCCACACCTTCCAGCTCAAACAGGAGAGAGCGTACAGAGTAGTTTTAAAACACATGCACTACTCGATTGACCAGAATGAACTGAAAGAAGCCCTAAGTCAAAGAGGTCATACCGTAAGAAATATTACAAATGTACTGCATTCTACCACAAAGGAACCTCTGTCTATGTTTTTCATAGACTTAGAACCAAGTTCGAATAACAAGGATATCTACGACATCCACTACTTATTGCATGCCAAAATATCCTTTGAGCCTCCTCACAAGAAAAGGGATATTGTTCAATGTAAACGATGTCAACAATACGGGCATACGAAAGGTTACTGCAAACATCCCTTCAGATGTGTCAAGTGTGGGCAAAATCACGAGACTCAAACATGTACGAAGCCTCAATCTGACCCTCCTAAGTGTGCGTTGTGTAGTGGAGACCATCCGGCAAACTATAAGGGATGCACTGTTTACAAGGACTTAAAAAACAAGTCATTTCCCCTATACGTGAAAGAACTAGGCCAAGTTCAAGGAGACCAGATGATGCTGGAGTATCACATGGACCTAGTTCAGTCAGCAGCAATCAACCTAGACCGCCACAAGCTCCTCATAGCAATGTCACATATGCGCAAGTAACTGCAACCTCAGGATCAGATGAAATCTCAAGTGATTATATCAATTTGGAGAAAACCATAAGCTCTTTCTTTAACAAATTTGAACAATTAATGTTGCAACAAGCCCAACAAATAGGTACACTTTTGAACCTCTTAACCACTGTTGTTTCTAAGTTAAAATGAACCAGTTTTTACGCTTTGGACTCTGGAATGCTAATGGCTTGGCTCCCCTCCACTCAAAACTACCCACTTTTCATCAAGCAGAAGGTTGCAGAAAAGAGGAGATTGAGGAGAATTTGGCAGCAGTCAAGAAACATGCGAGACAAAACCAATTTTAATAGAGCAGCCAGAGAACTAAAAAGGTCACTTAAAAATGTTAAGAATGATTGGTTCCGTAGTTTTGCAGAAAACTTAACACCAACTGAAGCGACCAATTATTCCCTATGGAAAGCCACAAAATTCCTACAACGACCGAGAACTCCAGTACCTCCAATCTATAAACCCGATGGCTCATGGGCAAGAAGTGACGTGGAAAAAGCTGAGGTTTTCGCTAATCATTTGACGGCAGTGTTTACTCCAAACCCTAGTCAAAATTGTTTTGAAGAACTTCAAGAATTTTTAGATTCTCCAAATCAATTGTCATTACCAATTTCACCCGTCACACCCTCGGAAGTTACTCGACTAATAAAAAGTTTAAAACCATTTAAAGCTCCTGGGTATGATTTGATCAATGGTAGGCCTAAAGTGCTGAGGGAACTACCTCAAAAAGCGATTTTATTTTTGACCTTAATTTTTAACTCAATTTTAAGAACTGAATATTTTCCGTCCCAATGGAAAATATCTGAAATTATAATGATTGCCAAGCCAGGTAAGCAACCCAATCAAGCAGCTTCCTACAGACCAATCAGTCTTCTCCCAGTAGTTTCCAAGCTATTTGAAAAACTATTTTTAAATCGACTTCGGACTGCAATAGAAGATAGAGACTTAATTCCCAATCATCAATTTGGATTCCGGCAGGAACATTCAACCATAGAACAGGTACATAGAGTTGCCAGCATCATTAAAGAAAGTATAGAAACCAAAAAGTTTTGTTCTGCTGTATTTATTGACGTTAGCCAAGCCTTTGACAAGGTTTGGCACGTTGGCCTGCTTTACAAACTAAAACTTAATCTTCCCCATACATTCTATATTATCATCAAATCCTATTTAACGAACAGATATTTTAAAGTAAAATTCGGAAGTTCTGCCACAGGGTTACATCCTATCCAAGCGGGAGTGCCCCAAGGAAGTGTTTTGGGTCCTGTGCTATACACACTGTTCACGGCTGACCTACCTGAAACTCACAATATATTTGTTGCTACCTTTGCTGACGACACGGCTATCTTAGCGTCCCACCAAGAACCGGTGGTTGCATCTGATAATGTCCAAGTTGCGCTAAATGATTTGTCAGAATGGCTAAAAAAATGGAGAATAAAAGTGAACGAAGACAAATCAACTCACGTGACTTTCACAACGAGATTTGATACGTGTCCTCCAGTGACCCTAAATAATGTCCAAATCCCCCAAACAAATGAGGTTAAATACTTAGGAATGATTCTTGATCGGAGATTAACATGGAAAACTCACATTTGGAACAAAAGAATGTCACTAAATTTAAAATTCAAAAATCTTTCTTGGCTGCTAAACAAACGATCTAAATTAACTACTGAAAATAAACTTTTACTGTACAAAGTCATCTTGAAACCTATTTGGACGTATGGCATCCAACTTTGGGGAACAACAAGCAACTCCAACATTGAAATAATTCAAAGATTTCAGTCTAAAGCTTTGCGAAACATTCTTCAAGCACCTTGGTTTGTGCATAATGAAATTCTCCATAGAGACAGCTGCATTTCAACCGTCAAAGAAGAAATAACCAAATTCAGTTTAAAGTACCAGTCCAGACTTGAAAATCATCCCAATCACCTGGCTCTAAATCTATTGGACAACAGCACTGCTACTTACAGGCTTAAACGATTCCACATTTTAGATTTGACTACAAGATTTTGTTAAGCAAATTGTTGATTTAGTTCTCCTTTTGTGTTAAGTTAACACAGTTGTTTATGTTAGGTCTGTCAGTGGATAGATTTTAACTCATGTCTTTACGTTTATCATATTTACTTAATGTTCAAAATTGTGAACAGATTGTAAATTAAATAAAGTTAGAAAAAAAAAAAAATCTGACTTAAAAATTCGCCTGAAAGTAATCAGCTGTTAAGTTACAATTCACATTTATAGACGTCGTACAATGGAAATTGGTCAACATTTTAAAGCGCCCTCTAGAAATAAATCAAAGGCCAGGAGGGTGAAGCCCGAAACGATGACCTTTTTAATTACGATTTGCCCACTTGCTACTTATGCCCAGCTTTAAAATGACACCTCCAATGTTAATCTGTTCAGTAGGTCGAGAGAAAAAGGGACGTAACGCACACGAAACCCGTATAGAAATAAGAAGATCGATTTTAACTTAAGTTCACATATATGATATATTTGCAACCATCGGTTTTCTTTAAGCAAATTTATAGTAAGTAGTTTAAATTCCTAACAAAAATGATGCATTAGTGGAAATAATGTTATCACCCCACGGTTTTACCTGCACCACAGGACATCCATTAACGAACAGTTAATCTTTATCGTTGTAAATAGCAACCCTGAGTGTACACATAACTCAACACTAATATCCAAAGTTCATATTAATTATTTCTTTTCCCCTCCACTCCTCGGTGCCTGCGTGGGGCAAATTATAATACTCCATTAGATGCAGCGAGATAAAGACGATTAATTAAAATAATAACGCTCCGCAGCGCCGGCGCGGCGGTGGAAGTATGACTCAATTATTTCAGCAATACCGTCTAATGAACGGCGGATTGGCCTGCTAATTGGTGAGATAAGGCAGTGTACTTTCAATAACTCATCCGGGCCAGTTATAACCGTAATTAGGGACAATAATTTATGTGAGTGTTGCATGCGTGCAGGGAAATTGCCGGCTGTCGTGGCTGCTGTTATTATGGCCATGTCTAACAACAGCGCTGGCCCCACACCTCTAATTAATTTGCCAGCTCACCGTTTACGTGCATAAGGTGCGGGAAAGGTGTTGCAAACTGGTCGAGATAATGGTATACATTTTTTTATAAATCATACCATTGGTGTTTGGGAAGTATGTAAAAACAATAACAAATTTGGAAAAAGTAAAGTATTGGAAGAGGTATTTTGAAATAAAAAAGGTATCACGCTATTCAACAGCTAATGTCCTAGAAAAGTATCCCGGACAATGAAGGAACCTATTTACATCACTTTTCTGTCACCATAAAATAAATCATAAAACTCCATAAATTTGTGATTTGTAATAAAGAGAGTGTCATGTTAACGGTAATAATAAGAGGAAAAAATATATTTTTCTATTGTGCCTTGATAACGGGTCCTACGGGACTCATTTGTATACCATTAATGAATCCCTATACTTATAAGAGAGAATGGATGATCTCTCACAGCCAATACTCTACGTTAAACTTCAAAATCGTGTTAATAAACCAAATTTAATTACGTTAGGACTACCAACATAATCTCAGTTTGTCTCCAAAACTACCGTATAGACTATGCTTTATATTTCTAAAGGTAAGTTTTAAATTTTGTTAATGGTTGTTTTTACTGCATCCCTATGGGAATATGTGTTGGCCGAATTCAACTTAGGGGGTAAACGAAACCCCCATTGTCCTATATACATATTTATTCCAAAATCTCACAATCCTCACAAGCCAGCGGTCCCCGGTTCGATCCCGGGCGACGACATTACACGCACAAACATGAGCGGTCACCTTTAGCTAGCCTATGTGACTTAATGCCGTAACCGTTCCTTGCTGTCTTTAGATCACCGCACGGCATATTGGCCCATGGTGACGGGCAGTGGAGGTTAAAAAAATTTTACGGGTTGCTCAGTGAGACAAAGAATAATGATGTACAAATAATAAATTGGATTTCAAAATTTTTATTTACTTCAAACAAGTTGATGTAGTATTTTCTAAACGTGATAAAAAATGTGAACATAATAATAATTAAAGCTTTTATATGAAAAGGAAATTTGGCTCTCGCAATTTTACATTGTGAAATTAAACAGACATGAGTACAATTTGAATTTCAAAGCGCTTTGAGGTAATATATAGTTATAGCTACATTTCACAAAATACATAACTTACTTGTTTAGCCTATTGACCTCACTTTTCGAATTGCATGCTTTGTGAAGTCAGTATGTAGTCAGATGTCCTCAAGTTAAAATATGAAGCTTTAAAGAGTGGCATTTACAGGCTTTAATAAATTGACTAAGTTAAAATTTACTTTTTCCGTGGTGCATGGAATCGGATTACTACAGTGGATTACTTTTTTTTATCGAACGTATTCCATGTCGCGAAAATCGCTAAAAAACAGACAAACCCAGTTTGGCACTAAACAGAGTGACCACTTAATGTGTAGTCTACTGATGTTATGTGGTTGACCAAAATTTTCTTAAATATTTCCTGGGATCATTACTTGATACGATTCTTTTACAGCTAAAATACTGGTAATTATACTTTACATTAGAAAATCGCTTTAACAACTCTTATTAATTTACCAAACGTAATACACAACTAATATATTGTAATAATTAAATTATGCACATTGTTCACTATTTGCTGTACAATATATGTTAAAATGGCATCACTTTGTTGGTCATATAAGTTTATTGTAACAATAGTACGTAACACAAGCAGTAAAGTAGTTTCGCAAGAGCGTTTTGGCAACGTTGAGACCTCAGCATTCATAACATCTATTCAACCCTTTCAGAATCAACGAGTCACTAACAGCTCATAAGATTGTCATAAAGACCATTTTACACTACAACATGAGCTTTCTGAAGTGTCATGCTTAAGTAAATGCTTAATGTAACTATAAATTATCTCATATCTAGTCTTATTATAAGTAGTTGGTTTTGCCGACTCCTGGCTCAATGAAGTATGAAGTAATCACCTGTGAAATTTGAGCGTACGTGACTGTAAATAACGAAATATCAGAAGTGAGAGGTCGGGAAATGTTTAGGGTGAGAGATTGAGCTCAAATTTAAGTATGACAAGGTCATTTTGATATAGTTTTAAAAATGTCTGCGACCGCATGTATTTGCTATTGCAGGATAGGTACCTTTAAGCAGTGGCGGATCCAAGGGGGGGGCTAAGGGGGCTATAGCCCCCCCCTTGGGGGCCAAGGTGGGGCGCCGCGACGGCCCGGAGCGGGCGCCGGCCCGTGTCGGGCGCAGGCCGGGTGATGGGGCGCCGGCAAACCAGCGCAAGTTTTTCCGATATTTTTCAATGTAAAGTACTTTGTGTCTGTTATGCACACTGTGAAATGAAAACATCACCCCTAAAAATATTTGTTCAAGTGATATTATAATGTCCTTTTCTGGTAATTCAACTAGACGACACCGTCATTTCAGTGTCTCTATTGGTACGCCATCTCAATCGGTGGGGCACCAGTTCCGAGGCTTCCAGAGTCCCTCTGTGTGTGTATGCCGAGTCTTTGTATAGTTACGAGGCGGAGATGGGGAGTGACGTATTCCATTCTCAAGTTTAAGAGCCCTTTTTACATCGCGTCGAGCGACGCCGCGAGGGCTTGCGCCCGCCGCGTGTCGCTTGAATCACTGTATACCTTATGCGACAAACGACCGTCAGGCGCCGGGTATAAATGCTCCTCTCTAATGCAATGTACTGATTTTACGTGCCTTGAAAGATGCGATGTATAATAGGGGCCTAATTGGAAGTGGTGGAGGCGAAGGGGAATCAAAATTACAACTAGACGTTGTATTTAATGTTTGGTTGCATTGCGCGCGCAAACTTTTCCTGTCACACACGAAATCAAGAACACAACAGACAGTGCAGAGCAAAACGCAATGCTGTATGTGTAATGTCTGATAAACCCTTTGTGATGACTAACTATTGATTCAAACGATATCACTTAATTAATTATTAAGACTCATATTATAATAAATAAAGTAGTTTTAAAGAAGGTTATTTTTGAAAAAATAAGACTGGTTCATAGAAAACAATAGGGCCTAATCTGATTAAATAAAAGACGACGAAAAGCAGTCTAAATTTACGTTCAAGTTTTTATCAAAGCCAGAGTTTTTTTAAGCCAAGTTTTTAACTGGAGGTAAAATTCGTTAAAATAATTTCTAATTCAAATAGCAATTATAAATTTTTGCAAAAATAGGCTACATAAACTAATATATCGGCACTCGATCCCTACTAACAAAAAAAGTATATTATTATACTCTAATATTGTTGATGAGGTATATTTGTATTATGTCTATATGTATGTACACACGGATATCGAGAAAGGCTCCAACGATTTTCTTCAAACTTTTCAAATAAAGCAGTTCTGGGATAAAAATGATAAGGCCTATATTTACAGGTTTCCATGTCAGGAAAATCTTCTTTCGGGTACTTTGTCTATTGTTATACATAAGCCAGCTAATTTTTTATGTTATTTTGATCTGCAATATTAAAGACCACATAAATTGAAAAAAGACTATTTACTGAGCATTGTGTAAAAAATTTCACTTTTATAAGTCTTACGGTTTTTCGGTTCTACATCCTTAAAGTTAAAAATGTCACCGATGATCGCGGTGAACGCATTTCCGCCCGCGGCCTGACACCGGGCCTGCTACAAGTACTCAGCCAAGTTTACAATGCGCTGCGACGATTAGGTTATGTTTGTTATTGATATATAGGTCAGAAATACTTTCACTAACTCAAAACAAATCACACGGTAGTGATAAGTCATATATAAGACCGCATAGACAGCTATAACTAACCCAGCGTCACAGCCTTCAGCGGAGATGTGTTCGCCACGATCATCGGTGACATGGCTGACTTTAAGCAAGCCCATCTCAAAAACAGGAAAACTTAGAAACTTGTAATTTTCACACGATTTTCAGTAAATAGTCTTCTTTCAATAGATGACTTCAAATAAATTATTAAAATTAAGCGATACCGCTTCTTGCTCAACTACGACACCCAGTCAGTCTATTCCCATTCACAACAGTTACCAGATTTTAACTGACAACGCAGAGGAAAACTCTGAACCTTTTCAATTAATTCAGAAGAAAAAGAGGGTAAATAAAAAAAATAAAAAGAACCCTGTAAAAAAACAACACAATGCAAAAATTAGGAGAAAAAATACTTACCAAGGAATAAAGAAAGCCCCTCACATGGAAAATCATAACAACAATGTTAATTTAGCTTATAAGAATATAACGGTGATTGGAGACAGCCACGCCCGTCACTTATCGGCACTTATGAGACAGATCATCCCATCCAGTACAAATGTCACCGGAGTTTGTAAGCCTAATGCTGGCCTACTTGATGTCGTCCCTACCAGCCCTTCGCCTGATGACCATTGCTACGTATTGGTCGCCGGAACTAACGATGTGGACGCAGCGAGGGAGGATCGGATATACGATCATATGGAATCTGTCCTCACATCGCTAAAAGAAACGTCCAGAGTATTAGTAACGCCTTTACCACACAGACACGACCTCCCTCGTGATAGTCCAGTTCACAAAACCATCTCGCGTGTGAACGAATACATAGCTGAACTGTGTCAGCGAAGCGAAGACATCGACCTAATAGACATCAGCAACATCAGTCGACAGCACTTCACTTCTCATGGTCTTCATCTGCGAGAGAATGGCAAGAAACTATGAAGTCGACTCATAGTTAACCATCTGATTAAACTCAAGCCTTTGCCACGACCCTCCGGATCTGATGCTCCTGAGCCACGACGAGTCTGCACTCCAACGACGTCCAGTTCGAAGCCATCATCATCTACTCCAACATCGTTCGATCTACATTTACCAGTGACACCAGGCTACGAGACCTACGCAGAGGCCGTCTCCCACTCACCTAGTGATCAACAGAAACCACATAGTAACAGACTTTCTGACGATAGTAAAGTAGATTCAAGCACATCAAATCCTGTTTTTTTAGGGACACCTCTTCAGGCCACCGGGTGAATTTTCAAAATCCAAAAAACAAAATCCGCTTGCTTCACCAAAACGCCCAAATCGCCACAAATAAAGGGGATGAGCTCACAATTGTCGCTGATGAGCTATCCCCCGATTTGTTCATTGTAACTGAAAATAGTTACCTTGACAACAACATTGAATTCTGCAAAATTCAAAATTACAATCTTGCAAACTCTTTTTGCCGAAACACCTGCAAAGGAGGGGGAGTTGCAATTTTTTCCAAACACCACATTCCTTTTACCGCGTTTAACATTAAAGAGACATCAGACAAAGACTTTGAGGCCTCTGGCATCACACTGCAAACAAATTTTTCAAAATTAACCGTTGTTGGAATTTACCGGTCTCCCAGCGGACATGAACCAACTTTCTTTTCAAAATTCGAATCTCTTTTGACAGACCTGACAAAAAAACATCAGCTTTTTATAATAATGGGGGATTTCAATATCGATGTTCTTGACCGTGAGGATCCCAAGACAAAATCTTTGCCGACTTACTGAAGTCTTTTGGACTCAAATGGTCGATTAACTCTCCAACGAGAGTTACAGCTACGTCCAAAACGGCAATTGACAACATCGTCACAAATATTCCAGACATTGAGACATCTGTGGTCATAACGGCAGTCGCAGACCACTGGGGCCAAGAGGCTGTTATCAGTGGTCATCAGCCTGTAAGAGAGCCACAGGCTCGATGCAGAAAGAGGGACACAAGACCCTCAAATATTGCTCTTTTAAATTCACGTCTGGCTGCTGAGAACTGGGCTTCACTCAGTCTCCCAGTGATGCCAATTGAAGAAAAGTTTGCCCTTTTCCAAAATTGTCTTGATTATCATTTAAATGTGTGCTGCCCTATCAAGGAAATCAAAATAAAGCAGAATAAAGTATCTTGTAACTGGATCACTAAAGGAAGTCTTGTTTCAAGAGAAAAACTAAAATTTTTCTCTGAAATAAATAAAAAAACATCAAGTGTTTTGTTCAAAGACTTTTTTAAAAACTATAAGAAAACATATAGAAAAGTCATACAGGCCGCAAAGGCTTATGATGTGAGAAAGTCAATTCTCACCTCCAAAAATATTTCAAAAACAGCATGGGGCATCATCAACTGTCAAAAAAGTTCAAATGAGCGAAATCAAATTAAAATAAAAGTCAACGACAAACTCATAAGCGAACCCTTGCAGGTAGCTAAAGAGTTCAACACTTTCTTTTCAAATGTAGCTGACCGAGGACCGTCCAAGCATTCCCCCCAACCGGCCACCCTTCAGGTGCAAAATAGTCCAGTGGCCTCAATGGCTCTGACACCTGTAACGGAGGAGGAGGTCGCTCGAGTCATTCAACAGTTTCCACCAAAACGATCAAATGATATTAGGTTCACCTCAATGTGGCTCATTAAAAAATGTTCAAATCACATTGTGAGTCCACTTACAAAGCTCATTAACGCATCATTTGAAGAAGGCTGTTTTCCGTCACTCCTCAAACCTGCCAAAGTTTCACCAATTTTTAAGAAAGGCGACATGTTTTCAGTAGATAACTATCGACCTATTTCAATTTTGCCTGCCCTCAGCAAGGTCTTTGAGAAGCTGTTTTTAGTTAGATTGATCCAATTTTTAGAAAAACACAACCTGCTCTCCGAAGATCAGTTTGGTTTTAGGAAGGGCAAATCGACAATAGACGCAGTAGTGAGTCTCGTCGATATGGTTGTAGAGGGCTTGGAAGCAAAGAAGCCCACCTTAGGTGTGTTCCTAGACCTTTCAAAAGCCTTTGATTGCGTTGACCACAGCTTGCTTCTCAGTAAACTGGAGTCGCATGGGATCCGGGGCGTACCACACCAGTGGCTCAAATCGTTCCTGTCTGACCGCTCACAAACCGTCCAAATTTCGAGTCAGGTCTCCGGTTTAAAAGAGCTGAGATATGGCGTTCCTCAGGGATCAATACTCAGTCCTCTTCTTTTCCTGATTTATGTGAACCACATTGGATTATCGCTACGACACGGGCGACTCGTGAAGTATGCCGATGACACGACTCTCGTGATCAGTGGAAACACAAAAAATGAACTCGAAATACAAACTTTTCAGGAACTCAACATGTGTCTTCAAAACTTCAATCAAATCAATCTCAAAGCCAATTCATTAAAGTCAAATTTCATCAATTTTCGTCTTCGCCCCACTGAAACTGAATGTTGTCCAGAAGTCATGCTGGATGACAAATCGATCGATGAAGTCTACTCCACAAAGTTCCTTGGAATTTACCTCGATCGAGGGCTGACATGGAACACCCACATAGAATCCGTTTGTTCAAAATTATCTTCTGGGATCTTTGCTTTGAGAAAGCTGTCCAAATACTGCCCAAAACAAGTTTTGTTGACGGCGTATTACGGACTTATTTACCCCCATCTTTCTTATGGAGTAGCACTCTGGGGAACAAGTTCAAAAACTGAGTTTACAAGATTATTCAGACTCCAAAAAAAGGCAGTCCGAATAATTTCAAAATTAAAAAAAAGAGAGTCGTGCAAACCCGCGTTCAAAGAGCTGCAACTGTTGACATTACCCTGTCTCTACATCCTGGAAACAGTAACATACTGTATGTCCAAATGTGCCCTATCAAGGGGCCGAGACATCCATGACCACAACACCAGAGGCAGGGATAACCTCCGAATTGGTCGTCACAGAACGGAAGTGTTCGAACACTTGCCTTCCCAAGCTGGCGTCCAGTTGATCAACAAGTTGCCAGGCTCCTTCAAAACCACACTAATGTCCAAGGCATTTAAAACTCGCCTAAAACGTTTTCTTGCCTCATGGGCGTTCTACGATGTGGGCGAGTTCTTGGCTCATGATTGCTGGGAGACACCAACTTGAAAAAACACACCCCTTGCAAAATTAAAGCCCGGTGCCTGAGAGGGGTGTTATATCATTGGCGAATGAATGGAAATTGAACGAATGTATCTCTGTATGTTTGAATGGCTGAGTGAAAGCAAAATTGTATTATTATTTTTATATTTTAATTGAACCAAATGACTTTTGCAATACAATTCCTGTAATTGTCAACTGCAATAAAATGATTATTATTATTATTATTATTATTATTATTATTATTATTATTATTATTATTATTATGTGTTTTTAAGACCGCACTTCGAATAACATAAAAAGTAGTTAGCTTAGTAAGTAAAAATAAGTTCTTTCGTTATAATGTTTACCAATGGTTACATAAGGTGAACGTTATTGCGTTTACGTTAATATTGGTTACGTTAATTACGTTAATTTTTAACAATGATCTTATTAAGTACAAAACTAAAAAAAAAATTAGAATAATGAAGAAACTGACTCAACGGTTAAAGTACAAACCAAGTGTCCAAGTTAACATGTGGTTTTGCATTGTAGCCAGTTACTTAATTGCCGGATGGTACTATAATAAAAACGATAATTTTTTATTGTACTTTGTATTGGTGATTATGAGTATTTAGATAAATAAAAGTAAAGTAAATGGAGAATACAACTAAGCACTTTTTAGAGTTGCAATTGAATTTAAAACTTAAGAAATAGTAACAATAATGAAATCATCTGTTAACAAAAGAATTAGAACATCTGATCCGACAATAAATAAACCAGAGTGCAGCATCCGCAACGGTAGTCCTACATTAAAACAGTCTGGAAGAGTCTCATCACTTGGTGCCGACGCACGTGATTTTATTATTATTAATACCATAATGGCCAGTTTTCGTTCATTGAAATGTACCGTCCGTGTTGGAGTCTGTGTCTCTATTTAATTTTAATACTACCACAACTTCACTTTTGAAGGATTAATGTAATTGTAACTGTAAACACGTTATGATGGGTCAAAAATACCCAAAACCATGGTAGTGAAACTATAACCCCTCCGGATCACTAGACAGAGCAGAAATATTGTAAACCACTCTTTTGCAATAAGTTCACCACATGTGATCTACATAACATGTGCGCCAGGCCTATACGTGATCTAGTGGCTAATCCATGATGAAATGTACTGTATTAATAGCATTTTAAAATATTAACCTACCTATCTATTACCGACTTAGTATATTAAAGTTAAAAGTGTTAACACGAGAGTGTACCATTTCAATACGAAATAAAGATAATGAAAATTTAGATAGCAACAGTGATAGGCCTATAAAAACGAACTAAATTTTTTAAGGTTAGTGTATGCATTGTACTTCACGATGCAAAAGAAATTCTCATTAAATATTAATGATAATAAGAGCAATGAAAGTTGGTACATTGGCCAAACTGTTGTTTGTAATAAAAATTGATTGGTGATTTAGTAGGTCTAATGTTTTCCAAAGCGATGGGTGAAGAAATTACATGAAACTGCTATTATTGAAAACTTCTCGGGGGAGGGCCCCCGAACCCCATGCCGGTCTGGCCCGCCGATCGGGGGGGGGGGGGGGGGGCGCAGATCCCCCGGTTAGCCCCCCCCTTATTAATGTTCTGGATCCGCCACTGCCTTTAAGTTTTGAATGTTTAGTAGAATTGAAACATTCCGATGGGTTTGTAATTAAGTTGAAAATACAGAAACTCATGACAACGAGAATAGATGACAAAACCCCACATATAAAGTTTATAAGGTTGAATAACCTGATAGTAACAAGTTTAATAGTACTAGGTTTTTTACTAGGTTGTCACCTAATTAAATTCTTGCAACTTCGGCTTTGTCGTTTTTCCTCTTCTTGGTTTGATGAAAACTTCATCCATTATTTTACCAATTGCTTGTTGTTACTTGAGGAAAGATGTGTTAATAGTTTAAATGAGAAGGATGGATTGGAAGGGAAACGTATAGCATTTATACAATTATTTTTAATAGCGGGGGGAAGTTAAGCCATGTTTTTAATCGTCAGTTTCTCATTCTTTAAAGTTTTGGATGGAATTGGAGTTAGTTCTATAAACTATCTTTATCTTCAATTTTACCATTTGATGAATTATTTGAAGAAGAGGGGAGGTATTATATTAGGATTTAAATATTCTACACTGATCCTAAACCATCTTCTAGGATTCATAACTATAACATTAAGTAAGTTTTGAAATAAATCTTCCATCTCTTCCCTTTCAGCGATTAAATGTTGAGACGTATGAATATGGCATCTATGTTGTCGGTCGTAGTGTTTTATGCGGAATGAACATTAGATGTATGTTTTATGAAATATATAAATGTGAATAAAGTATGAAATATATAAATGTGTATAAAGTAGTGGTGGGGTTATTTGAAGGTCATCCAAATGAAGTTATAAAAAATCCGTATCTTATGTAAGTTAATATAGAAGTTAGGGTGATTTTAACGTTGTAACTGTCATATTTTTTATTGTGATGCAGATATATAAAAATTATTGAAAATGTTGTGCTTTTGATGATAAAGACCTAAAATTTGGAATACAAATACTTCAAGTACTAAAGCTTAAATGTAGATGAGAGGCTTAAAATCTAAGATTTTCCATGTGTGTTTTTATAGGGTTCAAAAGGGGGTTTCCATTTTTTACCATGAATTCTTTTAATTTCATAATTTTGAGCTACATAACTTGCACAAGATAAAAAAAATAATATATTTCACTGTTAAATTATTTTGATTTGTTGCAGAGAAAATACAAAAAGAAATATCTGATCTCATCGATATATATTTGATCCGATGTGATATATCGATCTTATTGATCTACTGTATTTCGATTAGATATTATTTTATTCCCAATACGAATATAACTATCGAATAAAAATTGATAGTCGTATCGCAATGGATCAATTATCGATACATCGGATCATATCAGGTTTTATTTTTGAAATTTCCCGCAACCACTGCAGATAATTTACCGTTTGAAAATACCAAATTGCTTATTTTTAAACTCATACTATATTTGCAACTCAAAATCATAAAATTTTCAAATTAAATGGTAAAAATTTGGAAAAATGCATATGAAACCCCATATATAGAAAATCGAAGATGGCCCACTTTATAAATTTAAGCCTTTGTACATGGGGTATGTGCGTTCTAAATTTGAGATCTCTATCATCAAAACGCACAATCTTTCTCCATCTCTCTTCTTTTATTCCTGCAATTTTGACTGGTGTAATATTTTTCACCTGATAACCACCAACCACATTCGCCCTCGCCTGAAGAGGGAGGAGATATAACTTTATTAGTTAAATATTCCACTTCTTTGCTGAATCATCTTTTCTATAGAATAAAAGTGCAATTCATTACAGAAATCACAAGTAATCAATTTAAAAAATAATTAGTAATTTTTATCTACACCAGCATTAGCTTAAAAATACTCGTATTATCCTCATTGCAATTTTAGTGTGCTATTTCAGGCAGCTCTTGTTTGTGCAACACGAAAATCGTATTGACGCAAGTGTTGAGCAGAACACCTGTAATGTTAAGCATTCTTAGCACCAATGATCCATGTGACATTAGGTTACGAGCATTGTAACAAGACACCGCCCTAGCATCAGACCAATTAATCACTTCCAGGTTACATTTTTTTTATAAATAAGCTACCAATTTGTTTAACTGCATATATAATAAGGTAGCAATGAACTATTCTCTGTGCATCATTTTCCTTTTACAGATTTTTTCTTTTAGTGTAGTGCATTCCGAATGTATCGACAAAAAAACCGAATTGGGAAAAGTTGTATTTGTTAGTGCGGTAAGTACCAGCTACTTGATAATTTTAAAAAAATTGTATTTATTTTTTCATTATTACTGAAAAGTGTAATGTAACTACAATGTAGAAATTCTGTGCTAGCTATCATTACATTTTAAATTTTAGAATAGCATTGCAGTTTTTCTAGCTCCCTTATTATTTCATGTTAATTTAAAACAATTTAATAAAGAACATTTCGTCACAGAAAGTTATTAAGCTGAAGACTGCCAAAACTTACTGAAATGTAAATTTGCTATTTTATAAATTGGCATTTAATATTTTTTACAACTAAGTTGTAATAGTAAATAGTAATAGTAAATATTAATAGTAAATAGTAACTCGTAGTAAATAGTATATATTTTTATTTTAGCGAATTTCCCATAGGGAATAAGCTATTACCGTAGGTCTCATGGAAAGACCTAAGCCCGGGACCATGTTACTTTTCCGTTTTGAGGTGCCTAGAGACCAAAAATAATAGTCATTAAAATTTATATATATATATATATATATATATATATATATATATATGTATATGTGTGTGTGTGTGTGTGTGTGTCCCTATACACGATAACTCTCGTAAAAATGGTCCGATCGACACCAAATTTGGTAGAGATGTGTAATCCTACGTTTATTCGGATGAGTTCGAAAACCAGACATATCGACCTACCGGAAGGGGTAGTTTTGAGGGGTTTTGTACCCCAAATATAAGTTTTTTGCATTTTTCATATGTAAAATTTTAAAAATTTTAAATTTTTATTTTGACCATTGGATTTAGCTAAAAAAACACACAATTTAGTATTTTGAAGCTTTGCTCTATCTCCATTGGTTACCGAGATATTACAAAGTCTAAAGACAGTACATTGTCTTTTGGGGCTCCAATGTTAATCTTATGGAGAATAAGAATATGTTAATATTTCACTTACTAACCAATATTTTTGGATGAAACTTAGTATTTAGCTTCATTTGGTTGAGATTCATCCATTTAAGGTAAAAAATCTTGGTTTTGTACTTATCATAGCAGCAAACCTGCATACTCTTTTCCCATGTTAATCGTATGGAGAATAGGCAAACTCTTTTATTTATGGACAGATATTGATGAAACTCACTATATGGCTTTATTGGGTCGAAATAAATTTTTTCTATGCTAAAAACCTACTTTTAGTGTCCCCCATGACAGCATACCTGCATAATCTTTCCCTATATCTTAAGGAGAATAGACATTTATTTCCCTATTTATGAGCACGTGATGAAATTTTGTTTACAAGTTTAGCTGGTCAAAATTAATATTACTAATTTGGAAATTCGCTGAGTACGCAGGTCTGCTGCGACGAGGGGTATTTTTATCTTCGATAGTTGCGAAAGCACCAATAATAATACTACAAGAAACATCATACATTATTAACCAAATACAAAACCAGTTGCATAATGGGAACTTTTTGTTACAATACTGTAGTCTCCTTATGATACAGGTTCTGAACCAGTGAGAACTCCTTTTGACAAAACTTGTGCCATTATGGAAATTACGCACACCAGCTGATTGTCCTTTTTAATTTATGTTTCGGTTTCTTTATGTACAGTTAGTGTCTGCAACGATTGTCCTCAACCTTTAAACAACACGTGAGATAGTTGGATGTCAAAGTTGATCAGGTTTTCTAACTTACATCGCACACCGGGGTTAAAGTGTTTATAATAAAACAATCGTTGCAATAACTACTGATTACTATGTGGTTACTTTGAGTAATATATGTAATCATATAATAATAATATATCTACTTACCTAACATCTCTTTCAATTTTAAATTTTTATCTAGGTTTTCAGACATGGAGATCGAACACCTCATACGTTTTTCCCAAACGACCCTTACAAAGATATGAAATACTGGCCTGAAGGTATAGGGCAACTGACCAATGTAAGTACATTACATACTAGTATTTACCTGCATCGATACACTAATAGCTTTGAACTAATCATAAGATTGATAACTAATTATTAATTATCTTGTAACTAATTGTTAAATCAATTGATTTTTCTATTATTCTGGTTTACTTAAGTCACTGTAAAGTTTGAGAAATAAAAAAAAACCTAGTTTTGGTACGAATCGAAATGAGACGAAATATTTAAATCACTTTTATATGAACTCGCTTGTCAAAGGTATCAGGTGCAATAGGGTCTTATTTTTTTAAGAACTATTGTTTTGATTAAACAACTATATTGAGATCTAATCTACACTATTATTAGAGTAAAAACAAACATAGAGCCAGACACATATTTCAGTTGTTCCCCTAGTCTACAAGGTACTGATTATAAAAAGAATTTGCAAAAAAAATTTTATCGTAAAATGTAATCTTTAATCACAATCATCTCACTCGAGTGATAGAAGAATTCAGTCATATTTGCCTTAAAATGCCCATCAGAGAGTGTTTTATTTATTTACAATGACTAATATAAATAATATGTCTTATTACCGAACCCTTCAATTTAAATACCATAATTAGTTTAACTTTTGAAGATAATCAAATAACAACACAATAGGCCTAATATTTTTTGGGAAACATTACTTTAATTATATTATGTTCAAATCTAGTTATGTTTGACTTTACGTATCACTATAACACTATTTTTGGACAGGGATCTCATATAGTGGGATATTTTAACCTGAATATGAATGAGAGATGAGCGTAGGATGATTGTGGCTCGATATTGTAGTCTTGTTACTGACTAAGGCCGACATTCTCCTTAGACCAGACTGTTATGTAATAGCCCAACAGCCAATGGTATCTAGGGACCTACAGTTTAACTTGGGATCCGAACCACAATTTCGACCTCATATACCGAATTGGTCTAATTATGAGGATGGTCTTTATGAATAAACTAGTATTCACTAGTGCGAACGTTACAAATATACCTGGTTTTAAGGAAGTATTCACATACGTCCTTTTTTTTTTTTTTTTTTTTTTTTGAGGGAGAGGCGGAAAAATGCATTACGCACACAGGTGGCCAGCCTGTAGTGTGGGGCTCCCCTAAAAAACGGGTTTACCCACTAAAAAACCTCCTCTACTCTTTAGGAATCTAACCTGGAATTGTTTATCACATTACGTCAGGCTAGGCCTAAATTTGGCTTACGCCCGTCGGGCTCGCTCCTTATCCAGCCGCTCTATCAAGGGATCTGGGCCACTTCGCGGTCCAGATCGGTTTTCTTTTCCAGGAGGATGCCCCGGACGAACTGTGACAAACAATCCCAGTTGCCCTCATCCTCCAAAATCTTTTGGCAGACCGAGTCCACCGAAAATGCACCAAATATTTGTGTGGCCTCCAGGCGGGGCCCTTCCCAACGGGGACATCGGAAGAATGTGTGTTCCGCATCGTCGGGAACACCCGGGCAATAAATGCAGTCCGGTGAACCGGTCTTTCCCATCCGGTTCAGGTACGACCGAAAATAGCCGTGACCTGTCAAAAATTGGGTCAGGTAGTAGTCCACCTCCCCATGCCGCCGTTCCACCCATGGTTGGACCTGCTTGATAAGTCGCGCAGTCCATCGTCCTCGGGTGTCGTGCTCCCAGCTGTGTTGCCACTGCTGGAAGGTTCGGGAGCGCTCTTCTGTTCTTGCCGTGTCCTTGCCGATCTCGCCTCGTCTCTGATAAATCGCTTTCCTCTCCCCTGCCAAGAGCTTGACAGGGATGACTCCGGCGACCACCAGGACGGCAGGCTCGGACACTGTCCGGTAGGCGGAACACACCCTGAGCGCGGCTTGACGCTGAACCCGGGCGAGTCGCAGCCTGTAGCACTCCTTATCTAGAGCGCCTGCCCACACCTCTGCCCCGTAAAGGAGCACGGACTGGACCGCGGACATCAACAGACGTCTTCTGCTGGATCGGGGACCCCCGACATTGGCCATCAGCCTACTAAGGTGAGTAACTACCTTAGCGGCCTTGTCCGCCGTACGGAAGATCTGATCCCTCCAGCTTAACTTGGTGTCCACCATAACCCCAAGGTATTTGGCGGCACGAGTTGATGTGACCACCTCCCTTCCCACTCTAAACGGGACGACGGTGTCGATCCTCTTCTTCGTGAGAATCACGATCTCCGTCTTACTAAGAGCAAGCGAGAGACCGTGATCGGACATCCAGTTGTTGACAACCCGCATAACTCGGTTCAACTTTAGTTGGGCCAGCTCAACGTTGCGTGCAGCAATGAGAGCTGCGACGTCATCGGCGTACCCAACCAAAGTGGTTTCCTCAGGCATCTCGGACCTCAGGAGGCTGTCATAGGCAACGTTCCAGAGATCCGGGCCGAGTATTGAACCTTGTGCGGCACCAGAAGTGACTTCCATCGTCCGCGTTCCGTCCCTTGTGTCATAGATCAGGCTTCGAGAGCGTAGATAATCCTCGATGAGCCGCAACAGATATGCAGGAATACGAAAGGTGTTGCGAAGCGCATCCAACATATCGACCCACCTCGCCGAGTTGAAGGCATTCTTGACATCAAGCGTAACAAGAAGCACTACTCGGCGGGAGAAATGGTTGTGGCTCTCGGCTCTCTCCACAGCTCTCTGAACTTCGGTGACAGCGTCGATCGTTGACCGTCCCTTTCTGAAGCCGTACTGACGGGGGCATAAGTCCCCGGTAGCTTCCACGGCAGAAGTCAGGCGGGAACGGATCAGCTTCTCGAACAGCTTCCCAGCCGTGTCCAACATGCAGAGAGGCCTGTGGGACGACGGCAGTTCGGGATCACCTTTGCCCTTGCTGATCAGTACAAGCCTGGCTGTTTTCCAGGGAGCCGGAAACACCCCTTCTACCAAACAGGCATTGTACATTCTCAACAACAAGTCAGCGTTAATTGAAAATACTTTCTTTAAAGCCTCACTGGGAATCCCGTCCGGGCCAGGAGCCTTGTTGCTCTTCAGGGAGAGAACGGAGGTTTCCAGCTCCTCGAAAGTGAAGAGTGGAACGTCCTCTACCCGTCCGAAGTCAACCAGCGGTCGCTGTGGATGTTCAGGAAACAACGCAGCGACGATCCTCCCCATGGTGGCGCCCTCCATGATGGAAGGTGGAGAGCGGGCGCCGAGTTTCTGTGTTACAAGTTTGTAACCCAGGCCCCACGGGTCGGAGTCAACGTCGTCACGAAGTCTCCTCCAGCTATTCGCCTTGCTCCTGTTTATCGCCTGGCGGAGAGATTTTCTCGCAGCTTTATAGGCCTCCGACTTACGAACTCTGTCTGCGGGAATTCTCGCTCTTGTGGCGGCTCGTCTAGTTCTTAAACATGTTCTTCTGAGTTCCGCAATCTCTTCAGTCCACCAGTAAACGGGTTGTTTGTCGCGTCGGGGTTTCCTTCGCGGCATAGACTGGTCGCAGGCCGAGACGATCAGTTCCATCGTGGATGTTACTAGTGCCTCGGCCCCAGCCTCACCAGGATTCCCCTGTGCTCCCCGAGAGATGACTTCGGTGAACTTGACCACGTCCAGTTTGTTGGTGTTCCACCGGCGTGGCCCTTCCCGAAATGCGGAAACTCGACGATTTGCCTGATCATGCAGGTCAAAAACGATGTATTGGTGGTCGCTACCCGTGTAGTCCTCCACAACACTCCAGCCTGAGATCCTCGGAAGGAGCGACTCAGACGCAAAGGTGACGTCGGGGATCGTGCCTCTCTGCCCGGGGCGCCGAAAAGTAGGTGTGTCGCCCTGGTTGAGGACGACAAGACCGGCCCTGGCGATGAAATCCAGGATGTATTTCCCCCGGGAGCTGGTAGAGGGCATTCCCCACTCGACGGCCCTGGCGTTGAAATCGCCACCAACGACGACATGCCCGGTGGTGCCAAGAACGCACTCCTCTAGGCTATCTATCTTGTCGCGGAAGTCCTGGACGGCCTCGTTGGGTGTGAGGTAGCAACTGAAGATAGTCACGTCCCTACACCGAACCCAGACGAATCCTCGGCCGCGCCCGTGACTCCGCACCAAAACATCTCGTGTATTACGTGCCCAAAATGCAGCAGTACCGAGGCTGTCCGAGATCCAAATGTTTGGGTCTCTGTCCCGATACTGTTCACTGATAAGGAGCGCGTCAGCACCAAGTTCTCGGGCGAGCTGATCTAGAAGGTTATCAGCTCCCCAGGATCTATGAAGGTTGGCCTGGAGGATGCGAATTACCGGCCGCTGCCTTTTGCCTGTTCAAGTGCGGCTCTGAAGGCACCGCACTGACCAGACCCGGGTAAGTGACCGAGGGCACTGGAGCCTGAATCCTTGCAGAGGAAGCAGGAGGGGCTCGAGGAACATTCCTTACGTTTGTGGCCTTGGCTTCCACACTGGAAGCAGTTGGCACTCCTGTCGGGCCCTTTACAGTTTCGGGAGGAGTGGCCGAAACCGAGACAGCGGAAGCATCTCGAAACTACCACCCTCCGTTTGAGCCTGCAACTAACCCAACCAACTCTGAGGTGCTGAAGGCTAAGCAGCTTATTGGCGTGCTTTTCGCTCATCTCAGCAACAGCCATCCGGAGTTGACTTCGGTTAGGCTTTGTCAGCCATACCCTCACTCCATCGGCCGGTATCTCCGGGAGTGCCACCTGGATCGCACGGGTCACCTCATCTTCGGTGGAGAGGACATCAAGGTCCCGAATCTCGACCGAACACTTCGGTTCTAGGGCCTTGATGGAGCCTTTGTCCCCAAGTGCAGTCTTGAGGGAAGCGGCAAAACCGATCTTGTCACTCGACTTCCCCAGTTCGAGGAGGACATCCCCGTTCTGGGTTCGCCGAATAGACTTGATAACGGTGTCGGTCTCTTCCGGTTTGGCCTGCGATCTAATCTGACCCAGAACATCGGCAAAAGATCGCCCCCCTAAGGGCTTGATCAAGATTGCCTCCGTCCTGGGCTTCTTAGGCCTGGGTTGTTTAGGCTTTCTGACAGACTTGCCAGAGGCCTCCCCAACCGGGTTTGAGACTTGCGTCCGCTCCACCCTCGACGCACTTTTCGAAGCTGCCTCCGCTTGCTTCTGCCTCCTCCTTTCTTTCTTAGACAGGCGCGTCTTCCAGCCCCCCAAAGGTGTTGAGGCAGAGTTTGCTGCCAAGGCAGGATTAGCCGCCGGAGCAGGAACCTCTGCAGGAGTAGCCGCTGGAATCACGGCAGCGCCCGGGGCGGATTCAGTAGCCTGGACAGGAGATGTCTGCGATGCCGCAGTGACAAAAACCGGTCTCGGCACTGAGTCCACCTCAATAAGCTCAGGGCTTCCCGGCGAAGAACCGCTCTGCCTCTTCTTTCGCTTTCTGGCTTGAGTCTGGGACTCAGCCAGATGAGCTTGAGGTGAAGCAGAGATGACTCGGTTCGTGACATCGCGCTCCTGCTTCACTGCCTTTAGCCTGATTTTCCGGCATTCCTCGATTTCTTCTAGAGCATCTTCGAGTTTCGGGATCCCCTCTTTTATCGCCTTGTTTATGTTCTTTTGAATTAGGAGGACCTTGGCCATCTCCTTCAAAAGAACTTTCATCTTCTTCAGACATGAGTCTTCCTCCTCGTGGGCGTCGTCCTGCTGCTGCCGAAGCATTTGCAGCTCGAATGCCGCACGAAGAGGGCTCTTCCTGGGAGGGATTCCTTGCATCCTGGCTAGAGGTGTTACCGGCTCGGTCACACCCATACCCAGATCAACCTCATCTTTCTCCTTTCCTGTTACGGCCGATGATCCAGCGACACCAGCAGCCTTGAACGGGGCCGGCGGAGGGGAGGTTTTAATTCCAACCGTCGGCGTCCCAGTCTTTGAGGTCGGAGACCTCTGCACAAGTGAGCTGCGCCTAAAAGCAGCCTGTTCGTTCTCCTTTCCAAGATTCGTGTTTTGCAGTTGACAATCCATACTGTTTTGTAACCAGCGCATCGTGCGGCAAGAGGCGGCCCTTCATCGGCCGGGAGCGGGTACACCCTCGGAGGTCTACCCCCCGTAGGAGATAAGACACCCCTACCCCGGGACTCCGGGGCCCGAACCTCCGTTTGCCCAGCACCGATACACAAAATGTGCCGGACGTGCTGGGGGTCGCACCGTGGCAATGCAGAGTCCGATCCCTGCATCCATGCCGCACTCCCTGACTAAGGTCCGAAGCGGCTGGCTTCTGACGACACACTGGAGGAGACCATCGGCAGTGCGAGGCACACATCAGTCCCTGCAACACAACAGGGACACTCCCAGGACCCCCCAGCATGCGCCGGTCGAAAGAAGGTGGAAAGACACCCTTGATTCGGGGTCGAAAACAAGAAGGTGAGCAAGGTTAGCTCAGGAAAGAATAAAGACGGTGAGCTAAGACCTGAAAGATGAGAAGAAAGGCCTTAGCTCGGGAAGAACTGTGAGGAGGGTCTCACAGCTTGGCTCAGGTACCTCGGGGTCGCCAAGAAACACCCGTACAGTGGAAAGCCCACTGCCCCTGAGGGGCACATACGTCCTTAAACCCAGTTAATAGATTAAAATTGAAGAGTAGAAGAGCTCTTTGAATTGCACATGATATTGGGATTTACAAACAATTTTTAATGTACTTTTTTATTTTTAATTAGCTATTAATGATTATAAATTTTAAACAAGTCATTTTCACAAGTACATCATGATTTAAAGGATAGTAAATCACAGTACGAAGTACTACTTAAGTTTTATATATCCACTTCGTTTACAACAACCCTCAACCTCTACCAACTCCCGGGGGAAATACATCCTGGACTTCATCGCCAGGGACGGTCTTGTCGTCCTCAACCAGGGCGACAACACCTACTTTTCGGCGCCTCGGGTAAAGAGGTACGATCCCCGACGTCACCTAAGTCACTTCTTCCGAGGATCTCTTGCAAGAGGGTTGTGGAGGATTTCATGGTTAGTGACCACCAATACATTGTCTTTGACCTGCATGATCAGGCAATTATTAGAGTTTCCCAATTTCAGGATGGGCCAAACCGGTGGGACACCAACAAACTGGACTTGGTCAAGTTCACCGAAGTCATCTCTCGGGGAGCGCAGGGGAATCCTGGTGAAGCGGGAGCCGAGGCACTAGTAACATCCACGATGGAACAGATCGTCTCTTCCTGTAACCAGTTTATGTCGCAGTAAATACTGCAACTTGTTGTTGAGAATGTACAACGCCTGTTTGGTAGAAGGGGTGTTTCCGGCTTCCTGGAAAACTGCCAAGCTTGTACTGATCAGAAAGTGCAAGGGGGATTCCGAAATTCTGTCATTTCACAGGCCTCTTTGCATGTTGGATTGCAATGTCGGGGTCCCCGATCCAGCAGAAGACGTCTATTAATGTCCGCAATCCAGTCCGCGATTCTTTTTGGAGCAGAGGTTTGGGCAGACGCTCTAGATAAAGAGTTATACAGGTTATGACTCCCCCGGGTTCAGATTCATGCTGCGCTTCGGGTATGTTCCGCCTACCGGACAGTGTCCGAGCCTGCTGTCCTGGTGGTCGCCTACTACCTGGGAGGTGGACTACTACCTGGCCCGATTAATGTAAGGTCACGGCTATTTTCAGTCCTATCTTTAGGCGATGGACAAGACCGGTTCACCGGACTGCATTTATTGCCCGGCGTTTCCGACGATACGGAACACACCTTCTTCCACTGCTCCTAAGAGCCCCACCTGCAGGACACACAAACTTATGGTGCATTTTCAGTGGACTCGGTCTGCCAAAGATCTTCTGGGATTGTTTGTCACAGTGCGTCCGAGGCATTCTTCTTAGAAAAAAGACTGACCTGGACCACTAAGCGGCTCAGACCAACTGACGTGTGGCTGGTCGAGGAGTGTCCCCAATGGACTTAGGCTAGTTTAGGCCTAGCCTGATGTAATGTGACAAACAATTCCAGGTTAGATTCCTAAAGAGTAGAGGAGGTTTTCTAGTGGGTAACCCATTTTTTAGGGGAGTCCCGCACTAAAGGCTACCCCCTGTGTTCGTAATGCATTTTTCCTGCCTCATCTAAAGCTAAAACTCATCTAATCAATTACAATCATCAAAGTCTTCCTTCAGTCATATTCACCTTAATATACGCACCATTCAGTGCGTCGGAGTTTCACGGCATATATCTATCTACACACCGCTCAACTTCCTTATGTTACTTTTCTATAGACTTGTTCATCACGTGGATAGAACCTCGAACTCAGGTTGTAAACCTTGTATTACAGATCGGCAAGCAGCAGGAGTTTGAGCTGGGCCGGTGTCTGCGGCAGAGGTACGACGCGCTGCTGACAGACACGTACAGTCCCGGGCTGGTGTACGTGCAGAGTACTGACGTAGACCGAACGTTGATGAGTGCGGAGAGCGCCCTGGCAGCCATGTACCCACCCAAGGGCGGACAAGTGTGGAACCCGGACCTCAAGTGGCAACCCATCCCCGTGCACGCCATACCGGGCACATTAGACAACGTAAGTTACGACTTGCAAATACAAAACATATTTAGGGTCTTTAATGAAACGGGGGTTTGTGTTAGTGGTGTAAAAATAAGTACACTCCTCTAAAGCAAAAGGCGATCAAGAGTTCTAAAATCCTTCTACAGATATTTTTACAGGTGTTTAAAATGCTTGTTAAATGCTTTATCGGTGGTTAAACACGTAGGTTTTCTGACTGAACTGGTTAAATTCTAAAAGTAGAGATTAGCTATATGAAATAATTAAATGGGATATACCGACTAATATACCACTACAAGTAGAAAACGTTTACTAAACGTGTTGTTGTCATGTAAAACAATGTCTTGCAAACGTATAAAGACTTTATTCTCCGTTTATTGTTGGTTTAACAATTAGTAATATAAAAAATAGTCTTGTAGATTTTATATTATCTCATTACTTTTAAATAATAAGTAATGCACGATATTATACTGAACATGCATTGCTCCTAAAGGCGATATTCCTGAATACGTATTCCACACGAACTTTTCTGAAACTGTTTTGAAATACGCTGTACTTAATGCTGCTCGGATTTGTGTTGTTCATGTAAAGCATGTTTGACACTGCTTTGTCAAATTAATATTATGATAGTTTAGTAAGCATTTAGTATATTGTCCTCAGAGTTTCTTTTTCCTTCATGTTATTAAGGGGTGAAGATAAAACTTCAAATAAATGTGCTATTTTAAATGTTTTGTATCAGGAGGTAACAGTCACATCCTGTGATAAATGATGTAATGTAATAAGATTTAAAATTTAATATTATTTTTCTATGAGTGGCTGGATAAGGAAACATTAACTAAGAACATGTTTACTCGTATAACGTATAGTGGTCAAGAGATAGGAATGAAAAAGACGCTTGCGACAGGTCTCAGACCTGTCTCAAGGCAACTATCGATTGTTGAAACAGCTGTATGCATTCGGTTTATTGAATCGACGGCATATTAGTAGTGTCAAATTGTTGGTGCTGGCTCAGTTCAAGGTCACCTGAGGGATGACGTCATCGAGGTCAATGACCTCACCGATGACGTCATCGATGACGTCATCGATTGCGTCATCGATGACGTCATCACCAATGACGTCATTTCTATGACGTCACACCCATGACGTCACAGAAATGACGTGCTGATGACGTCATCACCCCTTACGTCATCAAAATGACGTCACCGACGCCACTGAGGTCAAGGTCACGCCGAAACTTAAAATTTTTTGGCACTTTTGCCGTTTCTCGCACTACGCTCCGAGTTTCAGTCAGAGTCCCCGTGACCTTGACCACTTGGAGCGAATTTTCGACGAGAAACGGCAAAAGTGCCAAGTTAAACTCGAGTTTCTGACATGACCCTGCCTAAATGGGCAATCGGTTATCCCTCAGGTGACCTTGAACCAGCACAACACCAACAATTTGATATTACTGTGACCTTGAAAACCTAACAACGGAGCGCCGACACCGATGCGCACCCCACGACAGCCACCGAGTTACTGACTGCCAGGCTCTGTGTACTCTAGGTATATGGGGAAGTGGAGGGGGAAATCTCAAGGTCATCCAAATGGAGTTTTAAAAAAGTTGAAGAGTAGAAAGACTACTCTTGTGCTTCCTGGGCGACCTCATCAATCTCTAATGGATCTATAAACCAATCCGATCTGTAGCGGCAGGAGTCCAGAAAACAGGTGCACCACCCATCAGGTTGTCCGTAGCATTTCCGACAATTGGTAAGATTGGAGAAGTAAAATTTAATACACCGCTGCGGACAACAAGTATAAAAGTATTTGGATTTGTAGATTTTGAAAGTTTGTAGTACCGGCGGTGGCAGCTGTTGGTTCTTGCATCTACACCTGCAACATCCGAAGCATTCACATTGCCGGCAGGCCAGCCCATCCACTTGCCACTTTGGTAAGAGGAAACACTTATCCTCACAGCAATAGGTTGTCCCCGTCTCTTCCTCCCAACGCTTCTTTGCACAATATGTGACGCCTTGTATCTCCAAACACCTATGCTCGCAACATGAGATGCGCTTACTTTCCATAGTTGATGTTGCTTTGACGAGGGAGCACGATGAAGTGATGCTGTGGTCAGTGGGAATGGGGTTTATATAAACTAAGGTGAGTGGAGGGGGAAAGGTCAAGGTCATCCAAATGGAGTTTTAAAAAAGAAAAGAGTAGAAAGACTACTCTTGTGTATCTATAGCGATTTTATTGATAGTGAGTGCTTCTGTATGCCAAGTTGATCTGTACTGACAGGCTCCTAAATAATGTTTGCAAAAACCTGCAAAATGATTGTTGCACAATTTGCAGCCAGTTAGCTGTTTTAATGTGAATTCAATGCAACGTTCAGGGCAACAAGTGTACTTATGCCCTCTCATCTGGTACACATGGAATGTCTTCAACTCCGGTTTCGGCTTCTTCCAAGACTTGCACTTACACATGCATTGACCAAAAGCTTCACATTTTCTACACGCCAAGCCATCCGCAACATCAATGTCATTCGGCCATGAAAAACATTTCCGTTCGCAACAGTAGTTGAGTTGACTCTCCATGTTGCTGTGGTGAAGGTGCGCGATGAAATGATGCTGCAGTCATTGAGAGTGCACTTTAAATAAACTCAGTGGAGGGGGAAAGGTCAAGGCCATCCAAACGGAGTTTTAAAAAAGATAACTAGTCGTCCTCTTCCTCCTCCTCATCCGTTGTACTTAGAGAGCTGTCAGACGAAGAGCCCCGTGCAGGTGCTCCCCAGATGAAAAACAAATCAATCTTAAAACGAAGACCAGGATCTTGCATCATCAATTCCTTTAATTTGTCACATACTAAGTCGACCTTGTGTAAGGTGTCAACAAC
This sequence comes from Neoaliturus tenellus, assembly GCA_030545055.2. Classification (NCBI taxonomy): domain Eukaryota; kingdom Metazoa; phylum Arthropoda; class Insecta; order Hemiptera; family Cicadellidae; genus Neoaliturus; species Neoaliturus tenellus. The sequence goes on from CM061533.1 coordinate 267,489,728, forward strand.
AAGCTTCCAATTCGTTGGTTCAATATAACTTGTAGTAGAGTCTGCCTCGCTGATAACCACATCCTCCGGCCGTATTGGAGTGTAAAGATGTGTAAAGTTCTTCGGCTGTAGCTGAGGTTCAGGCTGGCTGGAAGTAGAAGGTTGAGTGTGGACCCCTGTCGCATCGAAATCCATAGTCATTCTACATTCAATGTTGGGGTTTTCGTTTAATACATACACCAATTTCTCATGCAACATATCCACTTCTGCCGAGTCTTGCAGATGAACATTCCAGGAAAATGGCCATTCTTCATCCGTAGTGGAGTCAACTTGAGAAAGAGTGCTGTCCGCCATGATAGCTAAGCAAGGAATGATGTGAGCTACAGACTGTGGTAACAGTATTGAAAAGTAGAGGGGGTAAACCAAAAGTACGTGGAGGGGGTATTTTCAAGGTCATTTAATTTGGGTTTTAAAAAAAGGAAATAGTGGAGGGGGAATTCTCAAGGTCATCCAATTTGGGTTTTAAAAAAAAGGAATGAAGGTTACTCCTCTTCAGCCTCGTTGTCCCCCACATCCTCATTAGCCTCATCTTCATCGACGTCAGACTCGCCGTAAGGGTAGATCGGGGACATGGGCGAATATTGTGGAGATTGTTGACCGATGTTATCGTCCCCTTGCATTCTGACTTGGGACCAATCATAATTTAAATTCATTTGTATTATGATTCCAGGGTTGTCCCGCAGTATTTCCTTCATCCGTTCGCAAATTGTTTCCAAATAGTGTACACTATCGATCGACAGTGTCCAACCCGTACTTGTACCAACATCAGTAGTGGAGTCAGCTTGGCTGATGGTGTTGTTGTCTGCCATGGTTGCTTGTCGGACAAGGAATGACGGTTGATGTGATGCTCATGCAGGAACATGGTGAAGTGGTGGGGGGTGTGGTGGAGTAGTGGGGGTATTTTCAAGGTCATCCAAACGAAGTTTTAAAAAAAGGAAAACCTACAAAGTGACATTGAAACTTTCCAATTGATGGTGGCGAGCGTTTTCTTCTGCAACCTTGCCGACACATGTGACTATGCCATACAGTATGAAAAGTACAACCATAATAAGGCCGAACAATAAAAGATAGCCGTTGACTATCATGATATTTTCTGAGTGGATCTGCTTTCTTCTTATCGCCCTCTCCTGCATCCTCTTCTCCAACTCGTGGACAAAGTCACAACATGCGTGAGGACATTTTTCATCTGTTGGTAGGTTTGCCATTGTTGATGTTGTCGATGTGGCTGTTGAAGATGGAATGAGGTTTCCAATTGCGATGTGCCATGTACACCAATAGTCAATTGGTGGGGGTAACAAAGCAGTGGAGGGGGAAGTTTCAAGGTCATCCAAATTGTGTTTTAAAAAACCTATCTTGTTACTGAGCTTATATGTCAGTAACAAGATAGGTGTTTTTGCTCTTTTATTTCTTTAATATAATGAAAAAATATACATATTCTACAATGGTTAGGACAAGAAATACAACTGCTAGTCAGCTGAAGTAGTCCAAGTTGTCTGGCTCGGTCTTCATCGACGCCGGTGAGGAAGCTGTCGAGGAGTGTCCAGGCTCTTCCTTTGGCTGCCGGGTGTTCCGTATATTGCAAGCGTAAACCTGCACGTTTATACGGTAGCCTCGTGCCACCATCAACTGCAACTCCTTGTACAAGTCGTTTAGCTCCTGCTGAGTCTTGATGCTCACCTCCTCGTAACTTGCGCAACTAACGTTTAGAGACATCTTGATGTTGCTAGGTTGGCTGCTGGAGTAGAAATGAAGCCGAGGCACAGCGCTTGGAGGTACATGAAAAAGTGGTGGGGGTAATAGTGGTGGGGGTATAGAAAATCCAATTAAACAGTTCTAAACTTTTTCCATCGATACAATGGAATGGAACAAATAGCGCAGGTGTCCTTGTAATTTTCAAATCGAAACAGTGGCGCTAGAAATCCGAATTGTTTTATACCACCATCCTGTACGAATCGCCGAAGGTCTCTGACGGCGGCCTCGCCACAAGGCCTACAAAACTTTTCCCCATCGTGGAACTTATACCAGGAGTATTCCGAATACCCTGTATTTTCCCTCCTGTAGCGTTTGACATCTTCTTTTATTGTTAGTGGGATATTGTCTTGTAAACATGTTGGGAACAAGTCCTTGTGAGTTATAACTCGTTGTATGCAAAGCTCGTACAAGGTGCTCATCGTTTGCTAGTTGGCAACAGACTGACCGTTTTTTGCATCCAAGCAGGTTTGAATCCTAGTGCGGTAGTGGGGGTAATTACAGTAGTGGGGGTAATTGTGAAATGCAAAGGTCAAAGGTCAAGGTCACCCGCGAAGTTTAAAAAAATGCAACATATCAATACGTGAAGTCTGTCACATATTGATATGTTGCATTTTTTGTTTTTTTATTTTTTTTGTCTTTTATGATTCGTTTATTTATAAAACATTACAACAACATATGTACAACATTAAAACTTAAATCTAACACTGCTGCTTGTCAGCGAGGTGGATGGTCAACTCTGTAGAATTGCTACCCGTGCAGCCGTGGGACACCAGGTATAGACACCCGGGTTGAATAGAGCGAAGATCCTCGTTTTGTAGAAGATGGACGAATCTCTTGGGCAGGTACACCTGGAACTTTGGTTCATCCCCCGGAGTAAACGGTGCCTCGCTGAGACTGCAGCAGATGGCCTCCCCAACTGTAGTCTCCATCTTCTTCATAGCATGGATTATGTAGTGCTTCTCGTCTTTTAGTTCCGAGCACTTCTTTACAGGTAATATTGTTGACTTGGAGTGAGCATTGAACTGCTCGACCAAAGTCTGAAGGAACTGGTGAGATGCCATGGTCAGGTTACAGATCGTCTTCTTGCTCGGAGATGTTGTCGTCTCGGAATCTCGAGTAATACTCATGCCAGGTCCCTGTCTGCTCCCCACTTATATACTCTCCGTTACCCCCACCACTCCCCAATTCCCCACTTTGAAGGTAAGAGGCGAGTTTATAGGCATTTTTCAAAGCGCAATGTCTATCTTTATCATGTTCTGGGCTTTTCGTACAAATACATATGGTTTCCAGCATGTATTGATAATTCTTATCCAATTCCACATCATTAACCGGAACATGAGTAAATCCTTCGATCCATCTTTTCTTTTCCAGCCCTTTTGTGTAAATATTGGTAAACTTGTCTGAAAAGTGATGCATAATGTGATACAAGTCCGTGTAACTTGTAAAACCATCATACCAATCAATATGATGGAAGTGTTTTGAAATCCATCTGTTGGTAGTAGCGGCTTTACTAGTTAAAGACGAATAAGAACATGGTGGTTTAAATAAAAACGAATAAGGAACACTTGTATTCATGTCCAAAAACACAAGTTCTTTTATAATGAATCTATCATCATTACCACGAAACGCTTGAAACTCAATAATACCAGGCTTGGACTTTACTTGTTGTTCTTCTCCCTTGTCCATTTTGAAGGTCACACGTCTGCTCATTACGAAGTCAGGAGGTCAACTGATTTCCACACCACGGTAGGTACTACTTTTATACCAGGCCGTACAGTTGTTGGCGCGTTGGTGTATATTTAACGTGGGCACCGTCCCCAATAGGCCTAACCCCACAAAATGATGGTTATTGTTTTAAAAACTAACCATTGTCATTTAAGTTTCCATCTTTATATTTTCCTTGTTTTCATTTTCATCACTAACACTTGATTCTTCTCCTCCATCTTCCTCTTCTTCCTGTTTTACTGATTTCTTATGTAGTTGAGCGTACTTTTCCAATTGTCTCCACATCTGTACTTCATGAGGAACTCTATTAAATATAGAAGTATCCACAGGTCCGTATAATATAGGTGCGTCCGGTTGTTTGTCCAAAGTGTCTTCCAGATAATCTTTAATAATCGAACTTGAAAACACCAGTTGTCTCAAATATCGTGTTATTGGTTCAGTAGCACAAGTTAAAATGAAAAACTCCTCTCGATTAAGTTGAATTTTGTTATCATGTCTTGTTGTGTCTCTAAACCGTAGCTGATGATCACCACGTTGTTTAATAATATCAATTTCCACATTTGAATCCAAAAGTCCTACTCTTGTCTTTCTTCCAAACATGTTACTACTTAAATAGCATTCTAGTAGATGCAAATGTTTCATAAACGATTCCCAAGCACTGTCCGTAAACAAAATCATTTTGGGTCCATGAGTTAAAATTACAGTAGGGGAATAATCTGTAGATTTCATAACACCGATTAAAACACTTTTATCCAAACTGGAAGAGATTGGATAAAATATTCGCAAAAATACCTCACTCAATATGTTTGGAGAAATATTATCTTCAATATCCCTTTTTCTCTTTTGTATAGTCTTTCTTCTTTTACCTTTTTCTTCAACATTATTACTGGCGTGAAGTTGTCCGCAAACGTTTTGTTCACCTCCTTCCTGGTGACCTTGAGGATCTAAAAACTCAGATATCTCCTTCTCAATATCTACCACATTTTCAGGTGTACCACTAGGAGAAGCCATATTGAATACGATGCTACCCATACAACAGTAGGCAACAAACTGATGAGGAGCGGTCTGTACGCTCTGCTTTTATACTCGCGGAATGGAACAAAACCGGTTCTTACAATACATTTTTAACAATTCCAGTTAAAGGTGTGTATGTTACGATTTTATCATGTAGAATTAAACAGTATGCAGTTGTATTAGCCGGTATAGCATCGTTGAATTCCATTTCTATTTTTATATCCACACTTGAAGACTTTACTGATTCATTTTGTTTAGAACAATCGATTACAACTATTGGGTAGGCATCGAAATATTTGTCAGGTGGTAATAAAGGTGTATTTGTTTTACCGTAATATGAACTTTGGAATCTCGCGTACATATCGTACAATATACTGTATTTCTTCTTAGTGAATGACACATTTAAATTGTCGTATGGAAAGAATTGTGAATTTAAATAAACTTTAATATTTTTCAAGTCACAATGATCAAATTGTCCTGCATGTTTAGTAATGGCGTCTCTTCTACCTGTTTGTAAACCAAATATAATATACCTGGCTCGTTCTACATAATTCGATGTTTTAACAGTCCAAGTGTGTCGATCCGTAGTAGGTAAACTGGGATGCTCATGAAATTCCCAACTTCTAAATGGAATAACAATATCACGATCGGCTTTTAATTTTCTTAAAAGTAGCATTCTATGCTCGTCAGCCAATTTAACATGTGGAACTCTCCATACAATTTTGTCTAATTTTAATTTCCATTCTAAAGTCGCATCTGTAGTAGCATCTGCAGCTTTAATAATGTCTTTATCGTTAGAAGATCTCAACAAAACTAATTCTTGTTTAACGTTTAATATTATTTTCCTATAATCTTCAGCAAAACCAAGCAGCAAACGTAATGGAATATGAAAATCAAAATATCCATTTGGATTTGGAGTGATCGTGTCAATCGTAGGTAATACCCATCCGGCAGGTTTAAGTAAATTGGTTTCATTGGGTGTTATAGATGTTAATCCTTTTAAAGTTGTCGTAATACCTACTTTTTTAGTGGAATCAACTGTTACACCTGATATTTCATATCTAATTTCATCAAATAGGAAAGCCATAGGATTATTTATAAATGGAACTGTTGTACCAACAGTAGTACCGTCCTTTTTAGTAACTTGTCCTTCAATATACAAGTAACTTTCACATGGTAGTGTGTAAATGTCTTGATTTTGTATGGGAATACGAATTTCATCGTTATTGTTTAATTTCGATGAAGTGTAAGGGTTGTGGGTGTGATATTCTTTTTCCCATAGGGTTTCGTCGAATGTCGGACCCTGCGCTATATCCAGTATATCCATACTCGGTTAATTTTAATCCAATTCTCTCTAAGAAACGAATGTTCTCGCGTGTTAACTCCTCCACAGCTGAAGAGCTACTAATGCGGTTTCCCGTAGGTTGTTCGCTTTTAAATGTTAAACCCATGGTTTTGTATTAAAGTGTCGATTTTAAATGTAATCGTAATAGGCTCTTCTCTGAAGTCTACCAAGTTACCGTCTTGATCCAATACGCTCAACACGATGTCTGAAATGAAAGTGGTGTTCAACGGTAGATATACCAGGTTTTGTGGCTTTTCAACAATTTTAAATCCAGGTGGTACACTTGGGTAAAAAGTATGTATGATGTGGGTGTTAGCCCCATCCCTGTATGCACCTTGTATAATGTTACAAGTTATGTCTATACTATTGACTTTTAATATTGTTACTGTTTTCTTACCGGAATGTGTTACATCTGGTTCTAATACAGGCCCATCGTTGGAAAATCCTAATAAATCACCAATTGAGTTTGGTTGAGTGAAATCTATATAATATTTGGAAGTAATTTCAGCTTTCATCGTATTATTATTACCTTTTAATGTTATATTGTCTTTTCCCATTTTAGTTTGTAAAAATTCATTTATATGATCAATTTCATAAGAACCTGTGGGTAACCTGCACTCTTGTAAGTCTGTAAATTTTCCACTGGCATCCTTTCCCTTATAATAATGCAATATGTTATTTCTACCTTCTGTAACATTGGGAATAGAGTTGTACGTTGTAAAATCCAATAGTGCCGCCTCCCAAAACCTTCCTTTTTGCAAGCGTAACGCTGGAAAAAGGATACTTCGTAAAGTGGACGATTTTCCTGTTAATGATACCGTATAGGAAGACATCTCAATAGTGACTGATACTTTTAGCTAGAAATTCCAAACATAAATGGCCGCATATTGAAGTATTATCAGGTTGTTCTCTTTTATAGTTATAATATATGTTTTTAGCAGATTTAAAGTAATTTTGAAGTTCTTTTGGTGGTGGCAAATTACCGAAACTATCAAAATAATATACATTGTTATTTAGTTTCTTATAACAAACCCAATGGGTGCCAGGCCCTTCAGTATTATCCAAATTTACAATTCCAGTCTCATTTTGCCACATTTTCTTTGGTAAACTGTCTTTCATAAACACACCGCGAAAAAATGGTATTTTTAAACAGGAAATATATTTAAATAATTCAATATTGGTTAATGCTTTATGTGGTATGACCAATTGATTTCTTTCATTTAATATGCACGATAAGGTCTTAGGTAAAGACCTGCCCCGTTTTTTACCATTGACCACACGGTGGGCTTCTTCCTGCCTTTTCTTGTAGATCGTCGTCTTCTTTTTATATTTCCTCCATGTTTTCTTGTGGTTGACCTCCTTTTTACTCTCCTTCTCCTCCTTCTTCCACCTCCTACTGCTGTTTTAGCCTTCATACCTGCTGTTACTGCTAAAGCTGCTGCTTTTTCTGCTATGCTAGCGTCACTTGATTTTACTCGTTGCCAAGCTATGTCCGCAAGCTTTTTGTCAGCTATTGATCTATTTTTTGAATCGGCAAACGTGGAATATGCGATATCGTGTTCTTTACAAGCCTGATCTAACTTGTTTATGCCAGGATCGCCTCTTTCCAGTCGTTTTTTCAATTTAGTTCCTGGTCCGCAATACTGATAGCCTCCTGGTATATGAAATTCGTATGGTAATGCGTCTATTGCTCTATTTACTATGGATCCTACTGGAATTTGTTTTAAAGCTTTACTTAACAGAGAAAACGCTGTGGACGTGATCCCACCTCCTTTCCTTGCAGTGTCTCGATATGGACTGATGTACTTGAACGTCATTATTGTCCTTTTATAATCGCAATGTGCAACTCATGTGTTAACTCTATGACGAGTTGGAAATAAATGAAGTTGTTTATTGTGTTCTTTTATTAAATATCAATATCACCCCAATTTGATGATCTAAACTGTTGTGTATTAGGGTGAATAAAGTACTTTTTAAAAATTTCCCGTTTAATCCAACCACCTATCGAGGCTTCATCCCAAATTTTATGACCTGGCCCTCCTCGAAGAACTTCCGGTGTGAAATGATTGTGTAAATCAAATATCGCATTACCTAAAACTTTTACAAGAAAATTAACAGTGACAGCATTATCTACATGTTCAGGGTCTTTAAGGTTTGTTATACGTTTATTATTACAATCATACACTTTACTATCCTTTAATGATGTTGTAATGGTCTGTCCTACAGTTGCAGCATCATTTGCTTCTCTTCCTTGTGCCAAGTCTTTTATCACTCTATTATTACATGTAAACCATCTAAAATGTTTATCTGGATCTAGATGTACGGTTTGTGATAAAGCAGCTGCATCATGTTTTTCATAACCCCATCCCATATTTGATAACTTTTTATCCATGCAATCCCAAGCATCATTTTTGTATGTTAATAAATTAAATTTTTCATTACCTTGAACAAATTCATCCCCTTGCTTCGATACTACTTGATCTTGTTTTACAAAAGAGGTTGTTTCTTGTTTTAAGGTTTCCATCATTTGACCCACTGTTGCACCATCTGATGGCGCCGAACCATCTTTAACATTTGCTAAACAATTATTAAAACAATCTATAACCCCTACATCACGTATGATGCAATGATCTTTAATATATTTTAGATTTACAGCATCGTTTTCAGTTTTTGGATAGCCTATATCATTAATAACAAATTTATAAAAAGAAAATCCATCTTTTGTCTTTTCAGGTATCAAAGAATGTAAATAGCGTCTATTTACGCTGTCTTTTGCATCTTTAGGGTCATCTACGTTGGATATACGTTTATTGTTAGCACTATACGTTTTCCCATTGAATTTTAACGTATTTTTTAATTCAGATGACAAATAACCTTTGTTTATTGCATCACCGTTTTGATTTGGTTTACCAACGTTGATGATTCTATGATCTTCTGCGTCATATGTGTTATTTTGTAGTCTTAATGTTGGCGATATCTTTTCCTTTAATATTTTTAGATTTATTGCATCGTTTTCATCCGTAGGATCTTTTATGTTTTTTAACCTTTTATTACTCATATCATAATCTCCATCAGGTGTTTGTGGTAAACCAGCACTTCTTTTTAAACTATTGGCATAATATAACCCATCCGAGGAGTAACGTCCGAACTTGTCGACACTCATGGTGCAACTGAATAGTATTCTAGGGAGTAACGCATTTTTATGAGATTACCCCACGGTTTCGGAGTTCATCCACTAAAGCCACCCATTCGTTTTCCAATCCAGTATGACCCGCTTCTTTAGCTTCATGTATTAGTTTCATTCTATCCACCAATTTATTGATATTATTGTAATAAATCACATTTGTGTTATATAGTTTCTTCATTAAACCTGTACCCGTAACGGACTTACTTCTTTTTCTTCGTTCCTGAGCACTTACATCCAAAGTGGATGCCATAAATCTTCGTTTTACAGGTTTTCTTTGTGTTAACGGCATTGTTTGTCTTCTAGTTGGTATTAACTTGGATACAAATTCTTTATATTTTAAAGACTTAGATCTAAAAGGAGGCTGGTCAGGTAAATACTTTCTCCTATATGCATTTGTCTGTTCCAAAATATTTTTATATGCTTCCATGTCTTTTTCTTTCACTACCGATACTGAAGGCTTATTTTCAAATAATAATTCAAATAATCCTTTTGTGCCCTTATACCTTTGATCACCAATGACAATATTATCATGTTCGTCAACGTTTAACGGGCTATTACCTATCATTAAACCGTCTTCTGTTAATCTCGCTCCATAACTATGGTAATTCTTATTAGGAATTGTTCCGAGTAACATTTTTACCATGTATTTCCTTCCTAAAGGTCCTTTGTTATGAATGTTTTCACCCAACAAGCTTATGTTTGACGGACCTTCCCTTGTCTCTTCTTCTTTTTCCTCTTCACTAGCAGTTGATACAACTTCATGTCCTCTTTTGGCTTTTACTTCATATAATTCTTTTATTCCACTATAGTCCGGTGATTCTAGCTCTCTTTCGGGTTCTCCACCGGTAAAACCACTATACGTAGAGGATCCTGGGTCTTCATCACTAAACTCTTCTGATTTTACATTTTCTCTTTCAAACTTCGTAATAGGTGCAATCGCATCTCCTTCCAATACAGGTTTAGCAAATTTTTTGTTTAATTGTTTCAAGGGTTCAGTAATAGGTTTAAAAGTAGATTCAAGGAATTTCTCCCTCTCGCTAATACCTAGTTTCAATGCTCTGTTTTTAGCCCGAATAGAATCACTAAGTGATTTTATTTCTTTTACTAATTTTTCTTGGTTAACCATGTTTGTAGCAAGACGTGTTGTACAACAATGAATGTGTTATACCGCGTTTAATGTATTAATATAAATTTATCAAATCCTATCCTGTATCGACCATTGTTTAGCGTTTGTTCCTTCATAATTGTTAGGAACCCATACTTTTCAACCCAAGCCTTTCCACACAACTCTTTAAATCGTTCAAATGTCATATCCGCATTTACATGATCAAAATATATATGTTTTAGGTTGGTTTCGTCCTGTTTAAATACAATTAACATGTTTGCATTGTCTCTAATGAGTTGTTTAGGTATTTTGCTGTAAGTTTGGCCAATATAAATGCTATCTATGTTGTTATGTCGACCCATAGCGAAGTAATTCCTTATTGTGTTTTGGTTTTCACAAGATACATCGTCGAATATAAACACGGAGAATGGTTTAGCTTCTTGTGGCTGCATGACACTCTCGCTTGCATTAAACTTTAAATATTTAACTTCAGGCACATTAGTCAGTATCTTTTCCAATAATTGATACTTTGGTTGTTGTAGTGATTTTGAAAATACATATAGATTGTTAAATCGTAATCCTTTAGGGTTTGTAATCAAATTGAATACTACATTAGTTTTTCCACAGTTGGAAGGTCCGGTAACCAGACAACGAACGGTGTTTGGTAACAAATTGCCATGTTTCCCACTATTGAATTCTGAATTATCCACTGTGAGTTCATCTATATTATTAATAGTAAAACTCTCTTTTTGTGGTACTATCTCCATCCTTTGTAATGGTTCAACCTAAAATGATTCTCTATCGTTATATCAAATCCTTTTTAGGTATCCAAGAATCTTCCGTCTTATTAAATCCTAACCATCGTACTTTGACCTTATCTTTTTTCCGTTGCAACACCTTTTCAACTAAATATACATCGCCTACTGTTGATTTTAACATTTCATGTCCATAAAACCCTCCTTCAAGCAATTGTCCTTTATTATCTTTTAAAATATATGTCTCAGGTACTGTAGGTTGTACTTTGAATACAGTAAAAACCTCATTGGTCCAATTTGGCAGGTATCTTTTACTGAATACACCTTTATATTTACTTATTCGCACTTTATCACCCACATTAAATTTTTTAGGCTTTAGTTTTTCAACTTTTGGTTTAGTATTCGTTTTTATACGTTTTAATACAAGGTTTTCATTTTTACTAGTTACTTGGTTTGGTTTCATCCCGATAGTCCTATGAAATTTGTTATTGTAATCGTTTATAAGTTTTGGTAACATATCAATCCATATGTGCGATCCTCTGTTGGAAAACATTTTATACATTGCACTTTTTAAAGTTCTGTTGAATCTTTCGATTATTGAGGCTTTTACCTCTGAATTGTTTGAGTAATGGTTTATATTGTGTTTTTTCATTAAATTTGCAAATTCCTTATTAAAATATTCTTTTCCATCATCTGTTTGTAAATGTTTAATAGTATGTTTGTCTCTTTGTATAGCTGTTTCCATTGCTTTTGTAACACTTTTGCCACTTTTATCTTTTAGTGGTAAAGCATCTGCCATTTTTGAAAAACAGTTAATAACAGTCAATATGTATTTATATCCTTTATTTTGTTTGCTATAAGGAATCATTTCGATTAAATCCGCTTGATATAAATCATTAATTCCTTTTATCACCGTATTTCTTCGTGGAAACTTTCTTCTTGCAGGTTTATGAAGTTCGTTGACAATTTGTTGCTTCAAGTCCTTCATATTGCAGGTTTCAATGTTTGTTGTATCACATGTATAATCACAATGAATGTTGTTTTAAATATTCACATCATTTATATGGGTCAAGGTCATCCAAACTTGTGTAAAAAAATGGGGAACACGGCGTTGGACTTGCCGTGTTCCCCATTTTTTTACGGAAGGAGAAAGGAATAAGGTCGTAGTTGTAGAAGGACGAAGAATAGGTTACTAGTTGATAGGGTTTAGAGAGTAGTGGCCAAAAGGAAGAGTGTGGATTTTGTCGGGCATAATGTATCTTTTATCATCCCGAGCTGACAACGCTTTTTTAATTTCGGTGACACTGTAGACTTGATGCTTGAAGCTTCGGATATTGTTGAATGTTGCTGATATCGTAGTATCTTCAAACAAACAAGTCTTGTAGTGGTCAAATGTCACGTGTTTTTTCAAATAAGATGTCTTCACTCCTTTTGCTTTCTTCACTGTCGGTGTGTTGTTCTCGTGGTACATCTTAAATGAATACAATTTCGCCATCAGCGCCACTATTTCTTCTAAAGGCATTCCATTTGCTTCATCTTTGAATTTTCCAATTACTTTTTTATATTTTTCATTAAAATTTGGATGGTTCTTCGGATAGTCAGAAAAATCGAAATCTTCTTTGTATGGAAAAGTCCTTAGGTCTTCATACATGTCCAAAGTCTTTATCCAGTAGATAAACGCGTCCGTATCCATGTATGCGACTCCAATGTTTTCCCTTCCGTAATGTTTAACCATTTTGTTATAATGGAAATCATACATCAGGGTTTTACTTATATCCAAAATCGACATACCTATGTATAACGGACGGTCCATGACTATTGTTGTTTTCTTCATACTGACAGCGACTAGATTTTCGTTTATAATCATGGATGTTCCGAAATTTGGTTTTTGCACTAATTTTTCCAATTTTCTAGGATCACTCACTAATTTTACATTTTTATGTTTTCTTTTGTTCTCCAAGGTCTTCCCAAAGATGGCGTTGTTCATTAATTTATAGAAGTCCTTTTCAAATGCTGTTGTTGCTGCAGCTCTTCTTGTAGTGTTGGAATCAATGTATGGTTTCAACCAACAAGACTGGGTGAATTCAATTGCTCTATGAATTCTCACTATACGTAGACCCAATTCAAGAGCCTGTTGAACTACCCAGTAGTGAGCCACATAGCGATCTTTATTCTCCAAGGTCATCATCAATTTTGGCCATCTTCCTGTCGGTGAAACTTCAGTCTTGGCTAGGAGAGGCAAGTCGTAGTGATGGTCATGAAGGTGCTCCGGGTATTCAAAATCACAGTCCAAAATATAGCCTTTTGGACCATCCTTTGGAATCTGTGAGATGTCTCCGATGGTGGCCGGGTCGATCCACTTGAAGTCAGCGTAGGGAAGCGGATTTGACATTGCCCAACCATAAAGGTTGTTTGCATCAAAATAGCCAAGGTAGACCGATGGTTGTTGCTCGTCGAAGCCGGGGATGTACTTGTTGTTGGCTTTGACATGACGTGTTACAGCTTGTGTCAAACCGCCCCGTACACCAGATTCCATCATGAGCACCATATCAATATCCGTTAGAAGTTCCAGTCGACAGTTGGTTGACTTTAGCATAGCTTGCCATGCTAATCCTGGAGATGTGTACGAGTGTAGAGGGTCCAGTCCATAGGCGGAGAAGCAGGTGTTTCTGAATTCTTCCATCACATCGCACAGCAGAGTTACGTCCAATTTTATATAAAAGTCAGAATATTCCCCTAAGGTTTGAATGTTTAGTTGGTTCCAAACATTACATGCATGATTGTAGTCTTCAACGGAGATTTCACTTTCGTTTAATTTGCTGTTGAAGGCTTCAATCGGCGGTAGACTGGTTTCTTCAAATTTTTCTGTAGAAGTTATGTAATCGTAGGGGAACACTCCTTTCCGTAATACTAGGTTTAATTTATCTTCAGGTACAATTTTTCTGGTTTCTTTTAGGTCTTCTCTTCTTAGGTTCTCTGACAATTTGGCTAAACTAGATGCCATAAATCTGTAAGAGTCTACGAAGCGAAGTTTAATTTTACCTACTGTTTTTGAAAAGCTGATGTACTTTTCCAATGTTGTAGCAAGAACATCAATTTTACCGTCATCTCTTCCTAACTCCGGGATAATAAAGTGGGAGTCGTAGCCGCTAAGATTGTGTAAAACGACAGGAATAAAGTTTGGCAGTTTGTAATTTATATTGCATGAATTACAAGCAGCTCCTCTGTATAACCCTGTCAGGTGATCGTGATCTCTTACTTTTGGATTTTCTTCACTGAACATCTTCTTGCATAAATAGCATCTTGTCGCTAAGTTGTATTCTTCTTGTTGATTTTGGTTTAAAGGTTCCATAGGTACAATATACCGAACAAGCGTTGAACCTTTCCAGCAATATCGTACAGTTGGTCTACAAAATACTTAGCGGCTTCTTCACCACGGTAGAGTATTGGAGTGGATGTTAAACCATAGTCTTGCAATTGGTTTTCAGACAAGGTTGATTTAACTAGTAAACAAAGACTGTTGGGCTGATGCAACTGATATTTTGTTCTTCTAGTCACTTCGCCGTCCGGCAGCTCCTGTGGTACTAACGTTGATTCAAAATCTGCATAGACCACTAGTGGAATTCGGTATTGGTGAACTGTCTTGTTAAATTGTATTGAAGCTCGGGTAGGCGGTGGAAGACTTATCTTTACTTCATAGTTCTCGTTGCAAAGTCTTTTATGTTCCAATAACCAGTCCAATCCTCCACGTCTTGAATCTTTCCAAGAAAAGCAGAAACATCTCTTGCAAACTGTAATCCTATTTACTCTTTTGGTCAATTGTTTTACAACTAACGCTTCAAAGTCTTTTATCCATACATAATGGGAAATTTCACCCTTGGTTATCAATAGCAAATCCGTATGGTTTCTTTGCTCAACCTTTACTACCCGCAAAGGATAAACGTTGTTGGAATCATCCAGACCAAAAACATTGACTGAAACGCCAGGATTTTTCTTTTCAAATTTGTCAATATCTTTTAAAGTAACTGGGTAAGTAAGACCTTGAAAGTTGTAGCGGTGTTCATTTTCGTAGTATTCTCTACCAACTCTACAAGGATTGTTTTTAACATACTTGGTTAACATTGCATACTTGAAACATTCATTACCCTCATTTTGAACATTTCTACACGAGTTAGTGTTTTGGATTTTCTTTGGTAGAGGGATAAAACTACTACCTCTTAAACCATATCCATGTTTATGAACCCTAACATCCATACCTTCGATTGATGACAAAGTCCATCCAGATCCTCTTCCTTCATGTTCTTGGAGTTTGGTTATAAGTTCCTCCAAGCATTCTTCAATAATATTATCAATGTCGGAGGTGAAGGTAAGGGTTCGATTTTTGGTAATGAATGCTCTCAATGCTGTTTCACCATCAGTATTGTTAAACATAGCCTCTAACACCATTCCAAATTTAATAAAATTTAGCCTTTGTAATTCTTCCCTCAACGTTTGACCAACAAGTTCCTTAGCCTGGGTTATGAATGTTTCCAATTCCAATTGAACGTTATTAATTTTGAAATGTGTTACAACTCGTCCTGGCAAGGCCGTGGTGCGCAGTTGTCTTACATCTTCCAGTTCTTCTTCTTCCATATCCTCTTCTTCGGTGTCCTCTTCTTCGGTGTCCTCTTCTTCAATAGGTCTTGTAGCAGTAGATGGTCCAGCACCAGCAAATTGGATCACACTAGGTCTTCTTCTTTGCATTTGCTGTAGATAGCTGTCCCAGTAGTCCGTCTGCTTCTGGTGCTCTTCCAAAAACCGGTCAATTGAGTCTAAGTCTATTTCATCCATGGTAATATCTTCTTTTCTATCTTCGTCTTCATGTAATTCTCTGTGTATGGTGAAAAGATCTTCGTCTTGAAAGATTTCCCCACAAATGTCGCAAAGAGCCATTTCAAACAGTTTGGCTTTGAATGCACACTCTGTGAATGTCCACGCAATAATGAGCAGCGCACTCCACCGGGACCCTTTATATCCGAGGCAGATAGGTGGGGAAAGTGACGTCATATGGAAACAGGTTATCACTCATGTGCTAAATTTAGCCTTTACACAACCGTTTGTAATACATTTATCAGTAGGCTTGATAAATTGATGATATTTGGTCTAGATTCAATAATTTGTACAAGTTTTTTCAAAGACGTCTGTTTGAGCAAGTTTATGTAGGTCAAGGTCATTTGGAATTATTATTTTGAGCGGGGGATAGAGCACTAAGCAGCATCATTTACTACAAAGTGCTCTATCCCCCGCTCACATTCTTTTTTAACTTTTTGTTTAAACTTTTTACAAGGGTGAAACATCACCATCAGAGTCGGAATCATCCTCATCACGGAATAGGCAGCGATGACAATACATAATTCTTCTGGCAACTAACATCCTATCCATTGGACGATGGGGAGTGTCTTGTTCTTGTTCTTCTTCTTCTTCGATTTCCAATTGGAATTCCATTTCCGACTCAGATGACGACTCTAATGTTTCGTAGGCGTGCAAGTCCACCTCATTGTCCGTTGAACCAGCTTCGTCAGAGTCCGTTTCAATATCCATTATCTCTTCCTCCTCCTCTTCTTGATCAACCGCAGGTAGTTGGTCCTCTACTTCTATAATTTCTAGAGGTATTACCTCCAGAATAGAGACAATTCTGTTGCGATGGAACACGGTGTTGTCAAGTGGAGCCATGGTATGGAAGTGTTGTATCCATCCAATTTGCTTACCCTTTTTATACCCCCACCAACTATACAATTTATGTGGGTCAAGGTCACGTAAAGATACCCTTTGAGCGGGGGATAGACCACTAAGCAGCATGCTAGTCCATTGCCGCAAAGTGATCTATCCCCCGCTCTATTCCGCAGACCACACTCAAGTCCAAGTCCACATCCAAGTCCACATCCATATGTTACACTTTATTATTACTGCCACCAAGTAATTGTCACTCGCACATTTACTTGGTTTTGATAAAGGTACTGCACAAACTCCATATTGGTTGTTTGTTCGTTATACAAATGCATCATGAAATATGCAATCTTATCGATTGCGGCATTGTCCAACGGTTCGCAATTCACAAGTTCCAATGTGCCCTGGCTGGTCTTATCCTCTATAAGTTCCACCACTTCGTTGATGTCTTCTTCCAAGAGGATGAACTCAACACTGAAGCTCTCCATTGTTGTTGTTGATAGTGTCTAGACAAATGCTTGACTAAATACTTTATTCATCAGTCCTACATATATACCAATTTCCCCCTCCTATTACCCATTCCCCCTCTACCTTTATATAGGTCAAGGCCATCCAATAATACCCTTTGAGCGGGGGATAGACCACTAAGCAGCATGCTAGTCCATTGCCGCAAAGTGATCTATCCCCCGCTCTGTATTCCACACAAGTCCTAGTCTTTACACACACACATAAGCCCCCCAGTCTTTTACACTTACTCATATACTCTGTCCTCCCTGCCAATTAAGAGTTCCCCATGTTTGCCACTATTTTCAATTAACCTTTCCAAGTCCCAAAACACAATGTCCAAATTAACCAAGTTCGCTCGTCCAATTTGAAACACACTATTCCCCCCAAAGTCACTTGCTCTCACTTGTTGTCCTGTATACTGCTTCTTCTTCCACGCTACAATCACTACCCTACCTTCTTCAACAACCATTCTTTTAACATTATCATACACCTTCTTCAACATCCCTCTACAGTTTAAATAGTTTATGGTTACATACTCCCACTCCTTACCAATGATCAGTGATCCACTCATTTTCTAGCGTTCCACTGGAAGGTTCAAAGCAGAATGAAGTCGGGATGTACAGACCCCCCTCTTTTATACCAGTTAACCGGTTGTCCTTGCTGTAAAGTGGGTCAAGGTCATCCAATGCTACCCTTTGAGCGGGGGATAGACCACTAAGCAGCATGCTAGTCCATTGCCGCAAAGTAGTCTATCCCCCGCTCTGTATTCTACACACACACACACACACACACACACACACACACATGTCCCTGTCCAAGTCTTTCATTACATACCCAATATATATTCAGTTCCTTCATCATCACTATCACTCATCACTGCTTCCACAAACTCCACAGGATTAAAGTTAAATTGTTTCAATTGTTCTTTTAAGTTTTCAATTTGTTGGTCCTTTACTTCTAAAACACTGTGAAGGTGTGATATGTAGTCCGCTGCCTCGTTGATGCTTGCTACTCTCGGATCGCCTAACTTCAAGCTGGGAACTACACCCTGCAGCCTGTAGTACGCCATACGCCTTTCTTGCTCCTGCCGTTGACCAGGACTGAGCAAGCCTTGCCCGTCTTGGCTCACCTCCAGCAAGGTCCGTAGCATTGGAGCTTTGCAGGCGTTTGCCCGAGCAACAGTTATGCTGTGGAATGGTCGAGCAGGTCCACGAGTAGCAGGCAGGACGTTGGCAGCACGCCTTCTTGAAGAAGAAGAGGAAGCCTGAGAAGTTTTGCAGTTGGAAGCCATGTTGAAGTGAGGTATTCAGCTAAGCGATACAAAGCAGAATAACCAAACTGCACATCAATACCCGTATATATACACTTATCAGTGGTGGGGGTACTAGCTAGCCTTGGTAAAGTGGGTCAAGGCCATCCAAAAACATTACCAGAACGGGGGATAGATCACTAAGTGGCATGTTAGTCCATTGCCACAGAGTGATCTATCCCCCGCTCTGTATTTCACATTCACGCACACATTCATACATACACACAAGTCCCAGTCCAAGTCTTTACCCACACACCTATCCACTCTCATCCTCACTATCATCACTGTCCAACAGGCTTTCACACTTCTTAATCAGTTTTTCCCATTTACTCCTGACATAAAGTAGCTCCCTGCGAGTATTCTCTAGCATTCTGTCCCTTTGCTCTATCACTTCGTCGTACCACTCGATGATGTTTGGTGGAGTCTGAGTTGATGCATCCGTCGTGGTTGGTTGAGACGCTCCGCTGCTCCGCAACTCCTTCCTCACAGGACCAAAGCCGGAGAATCGGACACGACTCCTTGACGAAGGCCCCGATCGGATTGGTCCAATGCTCGGGCTGGAGTTGGAGGCGACCGGGCCAGAGGTAGAGGCTGGGACGTTCATAGCAGACATGGTGGTGTTCAGCTTAACGGTGTAAAGCAGAATGAGAGGACGGTTGATCACCACTCCTATATATACCCATTTCTAGTGGTGGGGATAACACGGGGGGGGGGGGTTAATAAAAATTTTGCTTAGTCTTCCCGGTCATCAGTTTTACATACCTTTAGCACACCCATTATTTTGGTTTCTTCAATAACTTTACACACCTCAAACACCCAAGCAAACAGCTCATCTATGTTGTTATAATTAATTTTTGTCCAGTGTTCATACTTATGAGTTTGGTTGTTTATAATACATAGATAAAATGTAGACCCGTCTCGTCTTATACAATAGTCAACTTCCATTCTATGCTGGTTTAGCACTTCCCAAGCATTGTGTTGATCTATCAAGAAGTCACCACCTTTGTAATTGTACCGTGACATGTTTACCACGGAGCACAGAAACAGACTGAAGCAAATGAACGGCTCATACAAGCTTAGTAAGAGCGTTAGAGTGGGGGGTATCACATGATACACAACATTAGTTGTAAGGTTAGCAGTTTACTTTAAACAGTAATTTATATGGGTCAAGGTCATTCAAACTTTAAAAAATTTTTACCTCCAAACACTTGTAGCAAGCTACAAGCGTTTGGAGGTAAGTTTTTTATTTGTTAAAGATTTTTGTAACTTAGTCTTCACCCTCAAGGACACGGTTTGAGATTGTCCCAGTGAGTTTACATCACCGCCAGGTTAAAGTATTATACAAGTCAAGTGTTTTTTTTTTATTACTTGACTTGTATAATACCCCTCTCCCTTACTTTAAGAGGGTTAAGACTAAATTTGGAAAAATAATTTGGAAAAAGACTTTTTAAATATTGTCCAACACAGCCTAACAATTTTGTTTTTTTGGTGGGCCCATGTCCTAGTCCATTTCCCACACGGTTTCACATCCTTTCCTTCGTATTAGATAGGCTTTAGGGATGAAAAATTCTCTTTGTACCATCCGAGGTGGTACTTGCATTGTACAAAGGTGGCCTTCACCTTTTACAACGATTTCTACTTTCTTATTACCTGCTCCATATGTCTGACCAATGAAATAATATTTTTCATCAACCTTTAGCCTTCTAATATCCCGCGGTTGCGGACCGTGGGGATGTCTGAACTTGAACGTTTTAGGCTTAATGTACAGAGTATAGGGTTTGAATTGCCGAAATTTGACTATACTTTTGAGGTGTCGTTGGCAGCGATCCCCTTCTGCACAAGCAAGTTTCTGGCAACACAAAACCCCAAACTTACTAGACATCCAAGCGTAATCGCATTTCTTACCCTTGCCAGCAGGGGCTTTAACGCGTTTACGTTTCTGTGTTGGACTCTTTAGCGGAGTGTCTTGGAGCTTCTCTGAATTAGGCTGGCTAGAAGGGATGGGGCTGGAAGGAGGTAGAAGGGGCAAAGATTGTTCAAGCGGGATGGAGCAAACAATTTTGGGTGGGGTAGGAGAGCGTGTTAGGTCTATGGTGGGAAGATCAGGGGAGAAGATGGATTTACGAAGTGGTTTGGTTGGTGTAGGTGGCATGGGGGATATAGGTGAGGGACATTGGGATGTAGTGTACGAGAGGATTTTCCGGGTTCTGCTGTATGGGGTGATCCTCGACCTAGACGTCTCTTCAAAAGCCGCAGACTCCGATCCTGAGTCCGATAGCAGCGAGAGTGCTGGAGAGGCTACCGGGACTCGACCTGACGACTTGACGAGTTCTCCTGACGATGGCTGTGCACCAGCCTCTTCCACTGTCGCCGGCAATGGCGACAGGCTGGGCATTGAGGCGGGCTGTGGCGGCGGCGGCGGCGGTGGCGGCATCGTCAGGCAGCTCAGGATGTTCGCAGTCATCAGGTATTCCAGGATCGAAGTCGAGGATGATGAGGGTCGAGACGTGTCGGTCGGGGTTGAAGTTGATGGGTAGTTTTTCAGCTTCAGACCCATTTTACCCATTGTAATGGATGAAAAGAATAGATGTAAAGAAAAAAGTGAACTTGTAAAACAAAAGTCTCAAGAGCGAGAGAGAGTACCTGTCCGTATGGGAGCTTGGACCGGAATGAGAAATGCGTGCAGCCCGGCCGCCTTATATCCCCACCGGGGCTGCCACGCCCAGGATATCAGGGGTGGGGGTGGGGGTGGGGGTGGGGGTGGGGGGGGGGTTTCGCACTTTTTGTCGGGGGGGGGGGTTCGCACTTTTTGTCGGGGGGGGGGGGTGGGGGGGGGGTTTCGCACTTTTTGTCCGGGGGGGGGGGGGTTCGCACTTTTTAAAAAAATAAGCCCCACTTGAGGCATTTATGTTACCATAGCTGAAGCCTCCCAAGGGACCCAACTATAAACAACTCCAAACTTGTGGGTTACAAATACCTAACTGTTATATTTTTTTAACAGACATTAATGTATTAACTGTGTTAATAAGACCTGACTGTTAAACACTTTGAAAGATTTTACATATTTAGGTCAAGGTCACAAAAAAACTTTAAAAAAATTAAGCCCCACACCCCCCTTTGGGGGTGTGAGGCACTTGGGTTGTCATCGCTGTAGCCTCCGAAGAGACCCAACTATGACAACAAGGCAACATCCAATGTCGTGTACCCTTCGCCACGCAAGACTTGTAAACATTTACTGCATTGTCTTTTCAGTAGCTAACAAAGATTCATTTACATAATTTTGTGTTTCCAGAAGGAAACAAACTGAGGACACCCTAGTGGCTTACGTCCTCGTCCGAGTGCAGAGGCCGCCGCAACCTTTTGCATGCCAGCGTACAAACGGACATGCTCCCAAATGCCATCTGCAACCTTTTGCATGCCTGGCAGGAGCCTACCGATAATTAAAATAGGCTTTACACGGGGGCCTACTCCCGTAACCTATCTTTAATATTTTTAATTTAAAATACATTGAATTTTTACAAGTCTTTGTAGGTCAAGGCCACACGGACATTAAAAAATTTCGGCCCCCGTACATCCATGGCGAACCACGAATGTTCGGGGGCCTTGGGGACTAAAAACACAAATAGCTAACAAAGATTCATTTACATAATTTTGAGTTTCCAGAAGGGAAACATACTGAGGACACCCTAATGGCTTACGTCCTCGGTCCGAGTGCAGAGGCCGCCACAACCTTTTGCTTGCCAGCTTACAAACGGACATGCTCCCCAAATGCCATCCGCAACCTTTTGCATGCCTGGCAAGGAGCCTACCAATTATTAAAAGTGGCTTTACACGGGGGCCTACTCCCGTTCCCTGACTTTACAATTTACTTTGAGCATTGAAAAAGCTCAAGGGGGGATTGCTAAAACAAGCGTATACATTTTAGAAACATATAACACACTTACAACACACAATTGAGCTCAACGTAGTCAATGCTGGAACAAGCACATACACATTAAACACATATAACAAACAAGACACAAAGGATAAAAGACACAGGAGACATAGGGTACAAGTAAAACACTCTCATATAAAACAATTCGCAATACCCAAACGCAAGCGCAATATCTTACAACTAATACAAGTCTTAAAGTTAGAGTAGACTTCGCTAAACACTGAAGGCGCCATTCAATGTTTAGTGATGCCTATGGCGGTCCGTCCCGGTCGTTCACGTTCAACGCGCGGGAGCGGACTGCGAGCCGGCTCTGGCCGGACCCCCTTATATCCCCACCGGGGCTGCCACGCCCAGGATATCAGGGGTGGGGGAGGGGGTGGGGGTGGGGGTGGGGGTTGGGGTGGGGGTGGGGGTGGGGGTGGGGGTGGGGGTGGGGGTGGGGGTGGGGGGGGGTGGGGGGGGGGTTTCGCACTTTTTGCCGGGGGGGGGGTTCGCACTTTTTGCCGGGGGGGGGGGTTCGCACTTTTTGTGGGGGGGGGGGTCAGGTAAGTTAAGTGGGTCAAGGTCACCCACAACACTTGTACTCTAAGTGTTGGCTATACCCCCACCACAACTGGGTCCCTAGGCTGCACAACACCGCTTCGCCAGTATGTCTCCGGCTTCCATGCGGTGCGTCTCGCTGTTCTCTAGCTCTCTATATGTAAGTAATTTTACAAGTTCTGAATGTAGGTCACTACACTTTAACTCTGGGACGATATCGACTTGTAGTATTTCAGTGTTTTGACTCAAGGTCATCACACTTTAACTCTAGCACATCTGTTATCGTACCAGAGGTGCTCAATAACCTAACTTGTAATGTTTAGGGTGGCGTTTGCACGCCACGTGGTATCGCCATGAGTGTCCAGTCCAGGTTTTAAGTTAAATTAATTTTACTGTAATCTTTTCCATTTCCGCTTCGTTTTGCCAAAGTATAAGGTGTCGCTTAATAAAGTGGTATTTCTCTAAAGTTATAGGAGATTGCAAGGATACAATTAGTTTATTTAGGAGACTCTTCATCTTGGAGTTTAACACAATTTCCACTTTGACTTTGCTTCCTCGGCTCTCACAGCCTAAGCTGTACAGGAATGTTTCTTCTAGTGCCAACTCGGGCCAAGAGAACAGTGTGTTGACTGTAGGACACCTCATGGTGAAGTGATGCGATACTCCAGCGTACCACCTCACCTTCCCCCGCCACTGTGACCTTCCCCCACTCCTGCTGTTTCCCCCACCTCTTTTCCCTTGACTCATGCGCTACAAGCAGTCTCTCAGTATTGTGCGGACTTTTGTGAGGTGAAGCCATGTCGCAGGACACTTTAGGTAAGAAACTTAGCCGTGTTAAGACTTTATTAGTTGCTCACTGTCCACCACTCAAAGTTAAGAGAGTTTCAACTTTAGCTAAGTGGCGCAAACTGTTGCGCGGACACCCTAAGTTTTATACAAAACAGACTAATGTCAGTTTTACTGATGAGGATTTGTTAAAAATATTGGATGAAATGACTTTTCCTTGCAAAATTCAGTTAGTTACTCCCATTCCTGACAGTTTAGAGTCTTAGTCTCTCAAGCCGATATACCTAGCATCCACAGAGCCTGACAGTCAGTCACTCGGTGGCTGTCGTGGGGTGCGCATCGGTGTCGGCGCTCCGTTGTTAGGTTTTCAAGGTCACAGTAATATCAAATTGTTGGTGTTGTGCTGGTTCAAGGTCACCTGAGGGATAACCGATTGCCCATTTAGGCAGGGTCATGTCAGAAACTCGAGTTTAACTTGGCACTTTTGCCGTTTCTCGTCGAAAATTCGCTCCAAGTGGTCAAGGTCACGGGGACTCTGACTGAAACTCGGAGCGTAGTGCGAGAAACGGCAAAAGTGCCAAAAAATTTTAAGTTTCGGCGTGACCTTGACCTCAGTGGCGTCGGTGACGTCATTTTGATGACGTAAGGGGTGATGACGTCATCAGCACGTCATTTCTGTGACGTCATGGGTGTGACGTCATAGAAATGACGTCATTGGTGATGACGTCATCGATGACGCAATCGATGACGTCATCGATGACGTCATCGGTGAGGTCATTGACCTCGATGACGTCATCCCTCAGGTGACCTTGAACTGAGCCAGCACCAACAATTTGACACTACTCATATTGCATCAAACAATAGCTATCGTCATCATTGAAGACTATGGATAAATCGACTCAAATCGAGATATCGATTGCTGAAAGCTTTCGATTATATCGCATCGGTTGCCAGTTAGGGGCGTATCTAGCGGATCTTGTCATTCTGCGTTTCCATATTTTAACATTGGTTGACCACTCTATGCGTTTTTAAATACCTATGCCATATTTACTCAATGACACTGCTCCGGAATCAGCTATAAAAATAGTATATTTCGTCACAAGGGCCGAAAGTGGCGTTTTGCCGGCCCCGAGATCGTGTTTCAAGTTCGAGACGAAGTCGAGAACTTGAAACGATCGAGGGTTTTCGGCCCGAGTTACGAACGATATTTTTCATCACACTACACAATTCAATAAATTCTAAACAAGTGAAAACATTACTTTTTCGTTCATAACAAACAAAACATAACATCAACTAACCTAGCGAGATGTAGGCTACTGCTTGAGTTTCCGGTTGCTAGGCAACCAATTCATTTCATTGTGGAGTCACACGTTTTTGTGATACAACGTATTGTTTTTATGTAAGGTCTAGGCCAGCTGATTTTGCAGGCCTAGGCCGGAAAATTTTGCCGGCCTAGGCCGGCAAAACAGGTGTTTCGACGGTAGAAACGAGGGTCGAAAACAGGTAATATCGATGTAGTGCGATGAAAAAATTATATGCTATAAATAAAACTAATTTTTTAACCTCAACAATACAGATGTACACCGGTACTGCACCTTGCCCCGCTTATAATGAAGAGTATGAAAAGGTTCTAAAGTCTAAGGAAATCCAGGAAATCAATAAAAAGTATGCCAAAGTGTACAAAGTGTTAAACGCTCACACCGGATACAATAAACATGACTTGGACTATATATTTGATTGTTACAGTACGTTGTATGTCGAGGTATGTATCGTTTATTGTAATACTTACTAACCGCTTTTGTACTTTTTATGAATACATTACTAGTAAAATTAAAACCAAAAATTAAATGGTGAACATTAATTTTTAGTTCTATTGTGAGGTTACATTGATAAATAAATAAGTAAATAATAAATAAATAAAAGGTATAAATAAAAAAGTCATTATTTATTTATTTTAGTAAAATAATAATCTTAACTGTATAGCCTACTCAACTTTGGTGTAGGCATAAGATTAACATTGAAACTTTGAAAGCCTGTGGGCCGAGGTGAATTAAAATATGATTCTGCTCATCTACAGGAAGATACCTTTCTTACGGTATGCGCAGATTTCTCCTATTATGCACACGAGCTGAGAAAAAAAGGAGGAAACGAAACATGCTTGCCTATTAATATATAGAAGATAGATTAAAGCTGTAGCTTATTACAAGATTGTCATGAAGTGGTGAGAGAACAAGATGATTCTAGTTATGTTTTAGCTTAAGAGGGGGCTAAGGAATAGAGCGATTATTTTGCCTGCGCAGTCGAGTAACCGTTGCGGAAACTACCTGAGAACGTTTCGCATTGGTCATCACAATCATACCGAAGTCGAAAAACAATATCCAATGTTCGGTGCACAACACTGAGACAGAAGAAACGCTGCTGCACTACAGCACGTGTGAGACCCAAGACTCAGGTGGATAACGATGAGGGAGGAGATTTGGCCTGCGGAAAGTAGGCTTTTGTAATACATGCTATTCATTGTCTGCGTTCATAGCCTGCGCGCTCAGAAATTTCAGCGGCTGCCAATGGAGGTTGTCAGTAACTGGGGTCTCCAGTTGAGGTAATAATTCTGGCTTTAAAATCCCAGGTTTAACGTAGATTAGTTGTTATTTTGTGCATACACAATTCTCACAATTATTTTTTACAGCACTTAAAGAATTTGACTTTACCTTCCTGGACGAAATCTATATTCCCCGAACCCATTACTGAAGCAACTACCTATCATTTTACTCTCAGCACCAGAAACAACAAACTTGCCCGGTTCAAAGCTGGTTTGTAACTATACTTTAAGCTAACTTTATTAATTGTTCTTAATTTAACAACGGTTATAACATTTCAAAAATACTATTATTCATTAATGATCTCTAAAATATAATTTTAGATAATTTAAAATAATATAATTTTAATATAATTTTAGTTTTGGGTCTCAAATTAAAAGTCCCGATCCCAGGGACGAGAAAAAATATTGGCATGTTCATAAATTTTGCTTGATATGAGAAATAATGTAAAATGTCTTCCAAAAGAACAACATGGGGATTGGAAAACGTCTGCTTTGTTTACACAATAATATGTGTTTTGGTTTGATTTGAATACTAGAAATTTTTTTTTATTTTTCTCTTTGTCCCTTTTCTATGTTAATAGGTCGTCAGTAGCTCAAGTACAGTACTATGATATCTTTCTAAACCTTATTTTTCATAGATTGATAGTGTTTTAACAAATAGACAAAATGAAGCAATTTAAGAGGATGTCTTAATAGTACAGGACTGTAAAGAGTGTTTTTTAAGTGGGAGCGGATGATCTATGTAAACGATTTGCTAAAATATTATAAGCAAAATTTAATTCTTCATTAAAGTTTTGTAATATCGTTACTAGTAACCCGCTATGTTCAATTATACCATTTCAATGGTATTATTTAAAACAAAATCAATGTTTTGCAAGATTATCTTATTTTATCGTTTATATTTTACGCAAATGAAAGTCTCAAGTTATCCGTTTAGGGCATTCTGATAATCCGAGGAGTTAATTTTTAGTTAGCCTCAAAGTCTCCTCGATGCTGTGGTTTTCTTAGTTCTGAGCTTGGAGGTTTTCAAACCGGCAAAGCTATCACCTATTTAAATTTATCTTAAAAACTTAAAAATGTCCCATTTATTAGGCAGTAACAATAGTTGATGAGAGCAACCGTATCTACAAAGTAACAGCCCTTTACTAACCTTTACCCAAGTTTTTACCAGTCTCTATGCTTGGTTGTAGGTCTTCTGATCAAGAGCATGATCGATGACATGAAGGCCAAGACTGAAGGCAACAGTCGCAACGTGCGTCTCTACTCCGGCCACGAGCACACTGTCGCCGCCCTCCTCAACGCTCTGCGCATCTTCAAGCTCCACAACCCTCCCTACTCCGCCTGCGTCATGGTAGAGCTGAGGGTCACCCCTAAGGGACAACATGTCGTCACGGTATCTTCTAGTTAACTGTGTTAAAATTTTATTTCGGCCCTATTGGATCCCATCTAATTGATAATACAAATATTTTTATCAAACTGACGGATCGAGGTACTCTATAGAGTAATTAGAACAGCAAAAGAGCAAAATAAAACCCGTGAGGTTTTATTTTAATAGACCATTTTGGTGCTAGGTTTGATAATGCGTTCACGACGATGTATAAAACGATGTATAAAACTATAAACCCGACATTTTTAGCTTTTTGTGTTCTGTAAACATAACAACACTGTCCGTTCCAATTCATATTTTACAAACAGTTTTGAATCAAACAACATAAATATGACATGTACAAACTGTTCGAAATTCGTAGTTGTCAATTACTTGTTGATTGCTGATATAAACACAGTGATTATCAAATGTTTAGAATTATTTTTTAATTTTATATATTGGTAACTCATTTGAGAGAATTTTTAAGAATTTTATTTACCGTAAGTTGGTTTTTATAATCGCATAATTTTAAATCAATTCAATTTAAATCTAAAAAGATATAAAAATATTTGTCAGTGAACTTTTTATTTTAATTTGTGTAATAAATTTAAGTCAGGCTTTTAAGTTTATGATTTAAATTTAAATTTAAGTTAAAAGTTGAAATTTTGATAATGAAAAATTGAATAATAAAATTATTATTCAATAATAATAAAAATTGATAATTGAAAAAGGTATCTTGTGATAATTGCACAAAATGACGCAGTATTTAGTAGCTGACCTTCATAGCTCTTAAATTACTTGTCCAAAATCCAAAATAAAAATTAAAATAGTACATCATTGTTACAACGTAAGAAGTAGCTTTAGAAAAAAATGAAAATGGTTTTTGCATGCACAGCTTTAAAAATAAACTATGCTGGATTCCCTTATGGGCAATGTCTTGTTAAAGTAATCTCCGGGTTACAGATATTCTATCGCCGATCCAGGACGGAGGAGCCCGAGCTGCTGAAGATTCCAGGGTGCGACGCCGCGTGTCCCCTGGACAAGTTCATCTCCCTCACCAGTCACCTGGCCATTTCCCCGGAGCAGTGGACCAAGGAGTGTCACTCTACAACGGGCAAAACTGCTTGATAACACAAGTTTTGAAATCAGCGACTCGACAACATAATTAGTTTTAATCTGCAATAATAAATTTTATTTGAATTATAAACATTTTAGGGGGAAGGTGTAATAATAATGTTCTCTTATCATTATGTAAACAAATTTTATTAAAAATTTCTAGAAAAGAATATATTCTTCTGCTTGGTTATGAAAAAAGCTATGAAACACAAAGCTACTGAATCAAAAGATGTGATCGAGGAACCGCCAGTAATTAAATTGTTGAAATATAAGTCATTAATGTATTATCATTCATTTGTTCATTTAATAATATGATTAAAAGCAAAACTGTTGAGGAAGTTTTATTATTTATTGGTAAAACCAATATAATGTCGCTTTTGAGTACTTTACTACGCTTTACAGTATTAACACATGTACACTAACCGAGGTTTAAAATGCTTCAACCCAATCCCAATGCCATTTTAATCGGGAAATCTCAAATTTCAATTATGGACAGGGCCATTGTCTAAGTCCGATTTTCATCGATTTTCAACGGAAACAACTAAAGACAAAGTCTGTATCCATCGACGCAACAACTTAAAAATCGGTTGAAAATTGTAGGAAGAGTCCAAACAATTGGGGGAATAGAAAAAAACCCTAGTGGGTCAAATAAACATATAAATACACAATGATAATACACTAACTTCTCTTGCAACTGTTATACGAACTGCTAAACAGTAGGTGTCAGTACAGTAGAATGTGTTCGAATAAAGTATTTTTATCTGTAAAGCCTTTATTTTTTACTCAATTCACGCATTTCAGTTTATAGATTTTTTAGGTTTTTACATCCTTAAAATAACTTGGGTAGACAAAATAAAAGATTGAATAAACAGTGTTTTCATGGTGCCCAAGGTCTTTCGTGGTGTTAGGTAATTTTTCAACTTTGATCCTCGATATGTTTGTTATATCAAAGTCCTTCAGCGTGACTTTGTCCTGAAGCTCCACTTGTACATGTAACTTTTAACAATAGCCAAACATATTACACGATTGTCCCTGCCCGACTGTTTTCACGGATCATCCCGCCCCAGTACGCTCGAGCGGCTGTCTAGAATGAACAATCAATTAAGGAGGAGGAGCAGCGCCGGGGCCAAATTAAGGTGATTTGTCTCCGAGTCGCTTTTGTTATTTAGCACGATCTTTGTCTTCTCTTGGCAGCCTACATATTATCACAGTCGCCTTAATGAATTCTCTTTGTATTAGCTTCTTCGGTTTACCCATTTCTCTTACTTTAATTTAGTTGAACAGATTCGTTGAAATCTGTATTCAGGGATGCAGTATTATAGAGCGCGGTGAATTTATCATCAATACCCATGCTGACCACTTATTATTTTAAAAGAAACCTTAATCAATCAGAATTAACTAGTGTACGTGTTGCTCGAAACCGAGCAATTCATTTTAATGCAATGAAATGTTACTTTTAGCTAGGCCGACCAATCCAATATTGTGAATATCTTTTATCACCAAAACTACACGTATTAACAGCTGATAAATAACATATGTTTAAAATGCTTTATTTAATTCCAATGTTATTTAAATGGGAAATTTTGAGATTTCAATAGTGAATCCTTTATTTTCAGTCCAATTCTCATCAGTTTTTGGCGGAAACAACTATAGACCAAGCCCTATCCAACGACACGAAAAACTTGAAAATTGGTTGAAAATTGTAGGAGGAGTTCTCAAGACAAAAAACCCCTTAGCGTATTAAATAAGTAGGCCTATAGAATATATACGATTGAATATTATTGGATACAAGAAAGCTAGCTGTTCTTGGCTATAGAAGTTTAAAAGTACAAAAAGATTAAAATTTTAAATACTATAGAGATATCGTTTGCTACGCTTTCTCATCTCCAGAATCAGCTCATTCCCTTCGTTCGCTTGCCCCTAGTATGAGCTCGTTCACTCCGCTCGCCCAAACTCCAGGATTAGCTCGTTCGATTCGCTCACTGCTCAATGATGCTCGTCAATTTTCAGATCACCAACTATTACTCATTTAATTTTCCTCTCTGTACACCATACCTAAATCAAGTTTAGGGTTATATTTCCCGGGTGTCATATAAACTTAAAATAAGTAGAAGTTCTTAAAATCACAAAATGTTATTTGAACAGTTAGGCCCCTCAGTATTATCATTACTAACACTTCACTGGTATTAATAATTAATTTTATGATCAGGGGATTTTGCCCTCTGAGCCACTAGTACTAACTATTTAATATCCGTATTATGAGTTGTAGTTTCAAGTATAACAATTCTAACTGTTGTATATACAATAATTAATATTCAGCTTCCTATACGTGTTTTAATAAATAGTTTCTCGATACTGTACAGTCTGACTCCCCCTCCCACCCCCCCCCCCCCCCCCGTCTGTATCGGCCAGAATGTGTTAGTTTTCCTCCGTTTCCCCAGGGTCCACTTTCTTCTTTTCCAGTGAACATTTTTTACAAGGGCCGATTCGATAATGGGGTCGTCTCCCTCAGGGCTTGTTTCATCTATCAGACCTCATCACTCCATTATTCTGCCCAGATTGGAGTCAGTATCTCTAAGGTGGAGAATTGCATTTCCACTTTTACAGATTTTCATAACCTATCGGATGGGTAAGCAATATTGAGCACTAAATATTGAAGAGTATGTCATAACAGTCATGTGATATTCCTTTTTTTGTTATTTTACGATTGTGAATTGTACAAATAAACTTACTCTGAATTTGTTAAAAACGAAAAAAAATTTAAGTTATTTTTCGAAATCTTTATGAGAAATCAGAATGTTACGTAACTGAGTTGAATGGATGGGATGTTTAATTTAATATTTAATCCTAACAATAAGACATCAGCCACACGAAACGTTCATCGTCCCCCCTTTAATTTGCAATTAAAATTAAATTCAATACAAGTAAGGCTCCATACACTTAAACTACAAGGCGATTTCAAATAAAAGTAAGGGACGGAAATTCCCACATTAAACTATAAAACCCGTTATACAAATTTAATCCATTTAGAAAGTTACCAAGGAAATTAAATGTAGATTGAAAAACAAGGGTCTGACAGAAAGATAGCGACAGGCTGGTAATTCGCACTAATGGAGGCGTTTGTTACGATATACAGACAGGAAAACGACTTGCCGCTGCCATCTTGTCACTTATATTGCCACTGATACTCGGCCGACGCGACAAACTTCCTCTTCCGTCGCGTTATATCTCCATTGCTCGTGACTCGCCGGATTTATCAGACGTACAAACATAAAAGTATTGAAATAAATGAATATTCATTTTACTGCAGTTGTTGGTACTGTAGCTGATTTGTCTGTAGGAAAAGCTTTACTGCTATGCAACCAAAGGTTATTATGATTACTAAGCCATAATCATTACATTTTATTGTGTATTTTTGAAGTAGTGATCCACTTTAACAGTTGAGGTTCCATGGCAATACCAAAGTGTGGTTAGTTGCAAAGATTTTTATAAAACAAAAAATATCCCTTTTGGCTTTTCATCATTTTTTTAAAGCATTTAATAGGAGTAATAAGTAATGTATTGCAATGGACATAAAATATATACAATATCTTTGATACAATAAATACCTGTGTATAAATAGAACAAGGATTTGCCTTTCGGATTAAGGGGAAACAGGAACTGTTAACTTGCCATTCATTTATGGCATAACATCGTGGACAAAGTGTACTTACTTAATAACATCGCATGGTATAATTAATTTTTATTGGCATTTTTAAATTTGCCATATATGCGTGGCATCCGCTAAATTTATTTATTTAAAATTTATATTGGGATTTATTTACATAATATTTTTTATCAAAACAAAATTCTTCAAAATACTAATCACTATTAAACGGTCAACATTTTTCTGAATTTTATAAATCTTACCCAAATTTGATATAATTTTACTTAACGTTTCCCTGGAACCAAATAAAAGTCCAATTATATTTAAAATATTAATTACACACAGTAATAAATTGTAACAGTAATTAAGTGTTCAAAGTAAAATTTTATTGGCAAATAGATGTGTTCTTTTACTTATCAACCTCATCTGGTTGGTTGAAGTTTGTCTCAAATCTCCCTGTCAGAGTGTCAGGTCAATTGTTACCACCCTTTTCTTTTCATTTCCTCATTAATTGTATTTTTCTTCAACATTTAAAAGTACTTTGATATATTTCAAATAATATATTATTTTATAGTGTAAGAAAATGCCTGGAAAATGGATTAAATAACTCTTGCTCATCTAAACATCAAAGTTTTATGCAATTTTTTATTCTATCTTTAACCAGGTTTTTTTACTAATGCCTTAATTGTTTATCACTATGGTTATCTATGTTTAACATGAGTGATCGTTAAGTCTATAAAAACAAAATCAGTCAATTATTCTTTTTACAGTTAAAAATTTTACAATGCCAAGAGGTAGACTGCATATGAGTGAGTTAAATAAAAAAGCAGTTTCATAAATTTGAGTCTTTCGAGTTAGGAAAAGTAGGAAATAAGTTAACAAGAGTGGCGAGTTAGCTGTAAATATTGTGCGCAATTTGTTTTCCACGAGAGGAGGTGATTTTTCACTAACAAAAGACAAAAGTTTCATTGCAGACATTTTCCGCTTCTGTAGTTAAATAGTGAAAAATATGTATACTATGTAAAACATGGTGTATAAACTATTTTAGTTTACTCATATTATTCAATAAAATTTTGAATAAGATGTATCCTCATCATTTCACATAGACTTCACACACTCAAATAAAATACTGTTATCAATACAATTATATTAACATTCCTACCCCATACTAGTATTTTTTAGATTTTAAAACACATAAGAGAATTATTAATAAAAATAATGTAACACTACTATAATTACAACTTTAACATAATTCAGTTTGTTTAAACAATTGAGGACGTCTATGGTAAAAGGGCTGATACAAAGAAACCATACTTTCGGGAAACAGGCAATCAATAATTGACTTGATTGTACTTTTATATATATAGGATTTATGGTTTTGAAACCTTTAAACAAAATTAAGTTCAGAATCTCAACTTATATATAACAAGAAGAAATATTTTGTTAAGTTGGCATTTGAAATATTAATTACAATTTGAAAAAAGGTTTGCATACGCCCTTTTTCCTAAGATGACAGTCAGCCATGTTTTTTATACGCCCTTTTTTCAAAGAAAAGCCCTTATTCCAAGGATTTACATCACATAGTATGACATAAATTTTTATTAATATTATAATTTATATTTTACAACACTATGAGGACTGGATAGTAAAAGCCTGTATAATTACCCAAATAAAATGGTAGTTTTGCTTTTAATTTCTTCATTTTAAGTCTATTAAATAGGCTATAGGCCTATTAAATTAGGCTATTTTATAGCCTATTAAATAGGCCTATAAAAATTTTTATAGGCCTACTACATAACTTGTGTATGAGGAAATTTGTATGGTTATGTTTTAAATTTATATAAAATATAATATTATATTATATTTTATATAAATTTTATTTATAATGTTTATTTTTAATTTTATTTTATAAAATTAAAAATATTTTTAATAATTATAAATTTATTATTATTATTATAATTATAATTATTATAAATTATTAAATAATTATAATTATTATTTATTATTTATAATAATAATAGTAATTATTATTAGTAAAAATTATTATTATTATTAGTATAATAATAATAATAATAATTATTATTATTATTAGTAAAAATACTATAATTATAATTATTTATAATTAAAAAAAATTATAAAATATTTTATTTTATAATTTTATTTTATATGTTATAATGTGTAATTATAATATTATTAAATTTATGTTTTTATTTACATTATTATTTCGTTGCAGAAGTGTTGTGCATCATCATGGAAACAGACTCATAAAATGAAAATGCAAAGAGATACAAAGATGAAATTTTGCACGGTTACCAATGGAAACATGAGGAATCGAAATAGACCATCTCCGGAAAAAGGGCGTATACCCCCATACGCCGTTTTACCATATACCTCCTCAATTATTAAGAGCATGTACGAGATAAAGTAAAATCTCTAAGTTTATTTGGGGCCCAGAAGTGTTGTTTATACTGATGAAGGTCAATTTGCACGTTAGTTTTCAGACACAACATTCCTTAATAATAATTTGATAAAATAAAGATTTTATTTGTAAAGTACAACTATATTTTCCATTTTAAACTAATGTTTTCTTGTGTCCGGCTGTGATAGTAAAGAACATTCTCAAATAAAATATCCTAAAACTATTAATTTAATTTATCTTGAAATGCCTCATTTCTTACAATTTTAACACCCCCTGTCCAACACGAGCTACAAAAGATGGCTTATAAATCACAACGGCTCTTTTCATCTGACAACCGCCAAATTGCGCGCATCTACAAAGCAGCCAGGGATGCCACAACACGGAACCTAAATCTTCTCGAACAATAGATCATTTGTATGGTGTTTTAGAAAAATACACCAAGAACGTTACTGTTGACCGCCTCAACCCGTTTACTTCATTTGATCTGATCTGTTAGCAGTAGCTGTGTATGTTTCAGAGATAAAGAGAATCAAAATGCAGTACCGCTGAAACGGAGGTTTGTAAGCAGCTATATAAGTGACAAGACGGCGGCGGGTAGTCGTACCCTACTGTGTATCGTAACAAATGCCTCCATTAGCAAGAATTACCAGTCCGTAGACTTCCCCGCGCCGCGTCGCCCCCTACTTCCCATTTTCATTTAATTTCCTTATTAGTCTGC
The DNA here is from genome assembly GCA_030545055.2 of Neoaliturus tenellus. Lineage (NCBI taxonomy): Eukaryota > Metazoa > Arthropoda > Insecta > Hemiptera > Cicadellidae > Neoaliturus > Neoaliturus tenellus. Next base: position 267,525,296 of record CM061533.1, read on the forward strand.
GAGGGTTGAAAAATGAACAACATCTGAATAATAAACTTAGCAGTTCCCGCGAATGGAATATCACGGTAAGCTTTTTGCCTGAATAAAGTTGTGTGAGGGGTTTACATGGATTTCAACGTACCAGTGTCAGATGCGCAGTGTTGTGGCTTATTTCTAAATAACTCATAAATTTCATATGTATGTATATCCTGTACCTCAAATATAAAAGTGAAATTACCAAAATTGTACCGGTAATTATTAAATTTTGACTCCCTTAAGAATAACAAATAATAAATAGTTATGATAAATGCCAATAACATGTCTTTTTGTTTTAGCTATTGTAGATAAACAGCCATGTTCAGCAATGTTGTGGTTCTGTCAATGAATACAGGTTCTGTCAACTGTTTGATTAATTTCAATTAAGTAAACTATTTATTATCTTGCACGGATTTAGACCGTCGTTGTATATTTTTTTTCTATGAGTTTCTCTTTTAATAGGCCTATAAAAGTTACAATTTTTGGGAGACATTCATTCTTTTACTGGATAATAGTATACGTGTTGCTATTATCGAGCAATTTATTTAAATACAGTACAAATGTTACTTTAGCTCTAAAGCAATGAAATCCGACCAATCCAATAATGTGAATATCTTCAATCGCCAATTTACACACACACGTATACAACGTACACGTACAACGTACAACGTACTGTAGACGTATACACGTATTTACAGCTGATTATTAACAGATGTTTCAAATGCTTTATTCAGTCCCAATGTTATTTAAATAGGAAATTTTGAGATTCCAATGGTGGATAGCGCCTTTATTTTCAGTCCAATTCTCATCAGTTTTTGGCGGAAACAACTACAGACCAAGCCCTATCCAACGACACCAAAAACTTGAAAATCGGCTGAAAATTGTAGGAGGAGTTCTCAAGACAAAAAAAACCCTTAGCGTATTAAATAAGTATATATTTACTGGATATAGTCACAGGAGTCCCAACAATTTCTCAAAGTCGGTAACGAAGTACACGTATTTTCAGTAATTTACCAAAATTTGCCAAGAGATCGTGCTACTGATTTTGTTACAAGATTTTTGGCATTGGGCTGACGGTATAGTAGGCTACTGCATGTATAAAAATATACAACACGGGTGTAAACAAAGTATTTTTATGTTTGGGAATCATTGCTGTTAATGATGCGAAAATGCTAAACAATTTTACATTCTATAGGGAACGTGACCTTTATGGCCTCATTGGTGACGTCGTTTGGATGACGTCATGTGAGGTTTGCTGGTGTTAATTACTGTACTGATCGATAACTGTGACGTCACTCAGTGGTGATTGAACTGGAAATTGTCAAACAATTTGACATTACTTCAGAATATTTTTTTTATATTTGTATATGTGTATCAGTCCCCCCAGTGTGCCGGGTGGCGCGGCTGGGCGGGGGGCGCCGGGGGGGGCGCCGGGCCGCCACGTCGCTCCCCGGAAGCCGCGGCTGTCAGCGTCGTCGTCGGAGGTCGGCTTTGATGTTTATGCCCCATTAATGCCCGCTCTTCAAAGTCCCGGCCCTTTGATAAACTAGACGAGGAGATACGAATAATAAACACCCACTGGCTGTAACCTATCTCCCGCGTGACGTGACACAGCTAGCCTCGCCGATGTATCTCAACTGGATGCAGCCACTCATTCGTTGCTACTAAAATCGGCCTTGTACTATTATATTGGTACCAAATTATTTATTATTGATAAATAATAAATTTTAGGGAAAGATATTTTATAAAGTTCTAATAAGTACCTTGGGAACCGACTATTTTTTTGTAAACTTGTAATTGTAAGACGAGCTCGTTCGCTCCGCTCACTGGCAAGGCTGGAAGGTACTGCACTCTGGTATGAATTTAATGAACCTAAGGTTTAAAATATAACAAGTTGGTTTATTTCTCGTTATCAGCAGATTTTTTTGTCAATTGAGGAGCTACACAAGATGTCCATAAGGATAACATGGGCCTCTTCAAGGTATAAAGAACCAACATTGGCTTCTTTCTTTCTTTTAAAGTGGTAGGCAGACCTCTTTTTGCCTTACTTTGCCATGTCCACATAGACTATTGATATGTGCGTGGACCGTATTAGACAAAATAAGGAGGTGTGCCGCTACAGTACAAGGTGAATGGTACTGATTAAACCCAAGGCTATTAAATAAGAAACAATTATCCTTGGATTAAACCATGGTCTCGAAGTCCGGCGCGCTAACCACTACGCCACCGACTCGCCCAATATGAATAAATACATTCATTCATTGAAGGGCTGTACGACGAAAACCTGACTTTCCCAGCTCTAATCGAATACACGTAGCTGAAACCCCCATATTACAAAAGTCCTAAAAATAAAAAAAAATTTACCAATACAAAGTTTACCAAATAGTACAGACCTTTGTTTTAGAGTATAATATTTCATATTATAAGTTTAGAATTTTGTTATTTTTATTTACATACAGAAAATGTTTACTTTGGATTAAAACAACTTACTTTAGGTAGTAGATTAGTTGAATACAATTACAATACAATATACATCGTATACAATACAATTATAATACAATCGTACAAAAATACGATGGTCACTAAACAAGTTAGGCTACTGATTTTGGTGCGACATTTTTATAGAAGAACACCCCGAAGTTTTATCAAAAAGGCTATAACAAGTATTTGGGAGCTAAAGGACTTAATAAGTTGATTTTATTAATTCGTCGTTTGAGGGGGAGAGTCTTATTAAAACCAAATAAAAGCTGAATTATTGTATTTACAAAAGTTTGGAATCGTTAGCTGAAAATAAACAAATTTAGCATTTACCGTTAAATTTACCAATCTACTGTCATAAAAAGGTTGATTTATGCTTAATAAGTTAAATGTGTATTATTCGAAGTTATGAACTGTTTTTATTATTCATGTACTGTACTTGATTTTCGTGAAATTAAATTAAAACCTAATCACGTTTTTATTGAACCTGATAGGACATAACGAAACCACATTCAATTACAAAGTCGGATTTGTGAAAACGATAAAAGTAGTTATGAATATTAAACATTCAATTAGTGATACGGAAGAACGGTTATAATTTAGTGAGCAGTTTTTATCGGGACAATGATCCGGTATGATCTGTTATTTATAGTAATTTTTCATCCGTTTGCTTCCTGTTCAAGTCAGTTAATCTATATTCATATCCAGTTTTTCATGTCTATATTTTAACATAAATAAATGATTTCCTTGTGTATTTGGGATTACTATTATTGCTTGAATTACTCGTTTCATATTAAAGGTAGGCCCTACCACGTATAGTGCTTTGAATTACATTACCGTATCGAAAACATTCCGCAAATCTAGGAGTGATTTATCAAGGGTACTTGTAGTTTCAAATTATTTTGAAAAATAAACTTCTTAAACAAAAATTTAAATTATTTTGTTACATGAAATGAAACATTTAAAACAACTAAGACCATTTTTGTACAGAATTTATAAATATTTATGGCCCTAAATTTGTAATTGTATTTTAACATTTAAGTTTCGGACAAAATCAAAAGTAAAATATACAACCCATGATTGCTTTTATTTATTCCCATGGATTTTGAAAGAGTTTATCTTTATGAAGCAGAGTAAATTTATCAATCCATAGTTTATAGTTTTATTTATAAGACTAATAAAAAGGATTTCTCCCCAATAGTCTACCAATTAAATAAGCCATGAAAAGTTATATTATTATATTATCAAAGAGGATCATAATGATTTCTCGAATGCTGAATGCTTAAAATTTGTAAACTATGCAAGATAAACTTAAATATTCCATAAAATTAATCTTTTTAATCTTACAAAATGTTAAAAATCTTTCTTGGTAGATTTATAAATGTAACTAATTATAGTCTATGAGTCAGTTATATAATGACATTTGATGGAAGGTTATTTCAAACACAAATTTTGAATTTTCAAATGAAAATATTCAACTTAAGTGGCAAGAATGGTTGTTTAATTACTAGATTTATTTATTTAGTTATTTTGGCTCCTAGAATAAATGTTCAAAAAAGCAAAATAATCCAACATTACCCATTAATGCTAATTAAATAATAGTTTAAAGTGAAATGCATTGCACATTGATCTACATGCATCCTTATTTTGATTATGAGACCTACAAGATAAGCTTAAGTGTCTGCAGTACCTGTCAACTTGGGTTTTTGTTCCCGTAAGACTAATGTTAAATTGAAAACATACAGTACGCCTTTAATATTGGTCGAAAAATTAATCTTAATGTCATTCTAAAGGAAATTTTATTATCTAGAACAATGGGAAATAGAAATCACGATTATAGAGCGATTTATGATTAAATTCCAAAAAAATCCATCCATTTCTGAACTAAAAAGGTTGAGAATACTTTGTTGTTTATGAATCAAACAATCAAAAATATAAAAGTTTTGATTTTATAGGGTCCTAGGTATTAAAATTTTCTTTAAAATGACATAAAAGTGAAGCTTTCTCTGCCAACGTTAAAGGCGTAGCGGACAGTTAAAATCTAACATTAGTCTTATGGGAATAAAAATGCAAGATGGAAATACAAACTCTGAAGGAAATAAAGTACCCGAGTTTTACCGGAGAAACCCATACAGTAAAAACCTTTTAGAACGACTTTTTAGGAAACCATCGTATTATAAAAATGGGTTTTATACAAATCTTTAATGTTGTGCGTTAAAAACTAAATCTTAATTGAGCCTTAAATTAAAATTTGTAAAGATGATCGAAACGTCAAATAAGCAACGAACCGTAATAAATTAACTTTGGTTTCCATTAGCACCAAAGAAGGATAAATAATGGGCTAAGCAGAAAGACAAAGAGAATTCATTAAGAAGACTGTGATAATATGTAAGCTGCCAAGAGGAGACAAAGAACTCTTGGAATGACAAAAGCTGCTTGCTGACAAATCATCGTAATTTGGCTCCAGACTTGCTCCTCTTCTGAACTGATTAATCACTCATTCTCGACTACTGCTCGGGCGACCAGGGTGGAACGTGGAAGATCGGAACCTCATGTCTGTAGCCTCTCGTTTCTCCAAACCGTAGGACAGGCGGAACTTTAGAGTTTCAGTGCGTTTTAAGTGTATTACATACAATCTTCTAATATAATTGTTTTAAGTGTAACTAGATGCATAATTAGAATACCCCCGTCGCAGCAGACCTGCGTACTCAGCGAATTTCTAAAGAATCTTGAGATTTAGTATTTTCCCATAAACACCATAGGAATGAGTATGTAGCTTTGCTGCCATGGGATGTTGTTATAAAATGTTAGTTTTGTTAGGAAATGGTAATAGTTAGGTTAGGTGAATATCAAATTTTATCAATATTCGGCACTTTTTAAGTTTCCCCATAAACCCCATGGGGGTGAGTATGTAGGTTTGCCGCCATATGGGTGTTGTAAGGAAATATCAGTTAAACCCTACCTAGTGAATATATAATATGCCAAATTTTATCAAGTTATTCCAATAAAGAAGCGTGATATAGGGTTTTGTTGATTTCCCATAAGAATAACATGGGAAACCTATTTTTGACTTTTCTCCGTAACCTGTTGAGCGAAGTTAAAAATTCAAAATACCAAATTGTTTGTTTTTTAAGCTCTTTTAAATGGTTTCAGTTAAAATTGTTGAATTTTGAAAATTAAGGTCCAAAAATGCCAAAATCCCATTTTTGACCCCTTTGAAACCCCATAAACCCCCGTTCCCATAACCCGATCATGCTGGTTTGCGAACTCATGAAAATAGACCTGGTCTTCATACCAAATCTCATCCAAATCGAAGGTTCCTGTCAAAAGTTATCGAGACCACGGACACACACACACACACACACACACACACACACACACACACACACACACACACATATATATATATATATATATATACATACATATGAAATTGAATGAATGGTGTTTTTGGCTTCTGGGGACCTCAAAACGAAAAAGTATTATGGTCCCGGACCTAGGTTTCACCATGACTACTACCGTAATAGCGTATTCCCTATAGGGAAATTCGCTAAAAAGTATAGTTTTTTAAGAATCTTGGTATGTTATTCTTCTGCATGCAGGCTAATAAATACCACCACCTAAGAGATGTATACTAACCATCGGTGAAAAAGAACATAAAGTATATAATTCTTTAAAAAATTCTTAAATTAATTCTTAAAAAGAACTAATTGGAAATATCGGGAAAGTAATTCAATTTCATTACAACTAGTTAGGTTACGAACAGGCGTTAAATACTAACTAATGAACAGGTTGCTGGAAATTGAGCAATTTAGTTTCCATTCTGATAAAAACTTTCATTCACTAAAAAAGCTTTATGAAAGTTAAAAAAAAAAAAACAATTAAAATTGATTGAAAACTGTAGGATAAGGTCCTTGTAAAAAAAATCGCGTCGCGTCGCGTATTAAATATGTAAATACACGGTACGGTATCATTACACAGTGTGATAATACGTATAGAATGTTAAACAGGAACTCCTTTATAGTCTTTCATTGTGACAACACTTTAGAGTTCAAAAATCTTTTATTCGAGATTGTGGATTGTATGCTGTAAGGTTCAAGGGTGTCAAGATGTCTCGAGGTTCTCTGCCCTTAATCAGAGCAGCCATTCCACTCATCGGCGCCATTTTGTTGAGAACTGCTCGCAATAATTGGAGTTGAAGTTGTTCTCAGCAGAGGAGATGTATTTATCTGCAATAATGATCTGCCATGCCCAGCCCTCATTCTCCTAAACATTTCGTGTATTCTAGGAAGTGTTCAGAAAATTGTAGTTCTAAAAGAATTCTGTTAAATCTCTATACAGATTCTAAGAGAAAAATAACAATATTACGATGTTTACTACAGGATTAAACCAAAAGACAGGAGATAAACACGAATAAAGATAGTACTTTTATAGAAGAATTTCATTACATAGTAAAGTATAGTTACTTTTTTTAATTATTACCCAGCAGGAATATAAAAAGGTGAGTTCATACGTTCGGGTAGATTCAGATTATGGGATTATTTTATTCTCCTATACACTCACCATTTCAATACAATACAATACAATAAAACACAATAATGCTGAATAAGTCATGAAAGGCAAAAAATAACTCAACAGTCAACCTTGATGAATCTTTGAAATCAAACAAATTTGTATAAAAAGATGTAATTTTATTAATTTTTTCTAAAGAGTGTATTCCAGTGAGTCCATATGTAAAAACGATTTTATCTGTGAGTTCCAATTATATTCAATGTCATCAGACGTATTGAGTGTATCTTAACTCTGTTAGGGGTCGTCCATAAATTACGTCATCTGAAAATAGGGGGGGGGGAGGGTACAGATTGAAAATGACGGTAGGGTGATGTGCAAGGGGGGGGTCAGCTTTGATATGATGTCATTTTAAATATGATGTTTTATATCAAATTTTGACAGTAAAACAATGATAAATTCTAACACAACTCAACTAATATAAAATAATTATCTATAAAATACATTATACTATTTTTAGGGTTGTTTTATAGTTTATATTACCATTGAGAAAGTCATTTTGGCTTTATTTCTGAAGTTAAATTCAGATTTGATTGGTCAATTTTTTTAGTTTATCAGGAAGAGTTTAAAAAGCATTATTTTAACTTAAAACGGAGGTTTGTTAAAAATGACGTCATTTTCCCAAGAGGGGGAGGGGTCAGACAAATTATGATGGTAGGATGATTTTAGGGAGGGTGGGTCAAAAAATGACCAAAAAGCGATGACGTAATTTATTTACGGCCCCTTATCTATATCAAAGCACAGGCTCTATTTCAAACAAAACCCGATAGAACAGTATGTACAATCAGTTTGAGCACAAGAGACAAGTAGTATATCAGAGCCACAACAGTAGACAGTATCCCCGCAGAATCACGATATATGACGTCATAAAGTCAGAGTACTGACATAAGACAATAACCGAGAGCACGAATGGCTGCACAATATGGCTACAGTCAATAATGGAAGCAGCCCTTGACGATTGTGATGGAGTACACCTTAACATCCATACAAACGGCGTCAAAACACAAATACTGCAACATCTTGTTACAATTTTCTATGTCATAAGACCTTGCCAGTCGACAGTAAAATATATTGAATTGATTATCTTTTATATATACGGTATATACCACAACCGCAACATATGGGACCTTATTAATGTAGGAATTAAAGTAAATGTTAAAATATGTAAATATTTTGAACAGCGCGAGACCGATTTTTCTACGATTCTTGGAGTGTCCTGATTTTTTCAAATCCGAAAAGTTTTTAGGTTGGGCTCGAATTCATATTTAAAGAGGAAAGAGGGCAGGACATAACCATTTTTTTCAGATTATGATGTATTACGGGCTGATTTAATTATTTATGCGGTTAGAAACGCTCTTGTTCGTTGGTTTTTCATTTTCTACAAAAGTTCAAAATTGCTGATCATTACATTTGCTGATTTTTATTAGGTACACTAATCATGATCATTTTCTTGGATTTCAAGTCATGATGTTAAAGATATTGATGATGTAGACAGTTTTCACATGTTAATAAAAAATGTTTAATACAGTGTAACAAATTAATTTATATTTACATCATTGGACTTTCAGAAGATTATTGCCAGCTAGTAAATATTTCTAGTGATTTTAAGGCTTATCATAATAATCTCATCATATCTCAGGATATACAGCATGAAAAAATTTCTTTTTTGATGAATTACGATGCTCACTTGACGGAAAGTTATTTAACATATCTTTTTAAATTTAGGTAGGCCTAATGGATATAAACTAGATCAATTATATAGCATAAATTCAGTTTGGCAATTCAAAAACGAGACATCATTGTTTGAGCAACTTTGTAACCAACCTGTCACTTATAAATTGTTTACACTTTAAGATGATGATATTCTCTTAAGTGAAGAGAAAATATGAGCCATGATGGGAATCTCTATTTGACTGGACAAGAATGATATCGTCCATTGAGCATCGCGGCGGACGGTCCTATGATTCTCCCTCACTCAATAATGATGACTGATGACCACCGGAACAGGAACATTGGCAACATAACACCCCGTAATGACGACATTTATTCTTCTATAGTTTCATTGCCCACTTTCATGATGGAGGTGAATCGTTTTGTTTCCTATTTCAATTTATCTGCTTAATGATCTTATACTACCTACTCTATTTATTACTACCTACTCTATTGTCTATTTATTTTAGAAATTGTTGTGGAATGGAATAATAAGTTAACCAGACCCAATTATTTTTTAAATATTTTATAAATGAAACATCTATTCTTCCTGATTGGATAGCATTTGTTTTTACAACAGATGTCTAATGATTCAATCTTCCATAAGATTGACATTAAAACTTAAGCTTGTACGGCGTAGGATTCTGCTCTTCTGCAGGGCAAAACTTTTCTAACGGTATGCGCAGATTTCTCCTGCGATGCACATGAGCTCAGTTAAAAGGAGAAAACGAAACATTATTGCCTATTAATACTATATAGAGATTAAGCTTATTACAATTGTCTTAACATTTACCATACAGACTTAGTAAATGATTGCCATTAAAACTAAATGAAGTTATTTGAATATTATCAAAATACTTAAAGTGAATCCCTGACCCAATATACACTATAACTGACAGCTTTTTACTGGTTCTGTTATAAAAATCTCAAAAAAATAGGCTAACTGTTCAACGTTAGCACTGATGCTCGGCAATATTTTTCTTTAAGCTGGCTTTTGGTGTTTGGTGGCATCTTGTAATAAATCTAAGGCAGTAAATCAAGGCTACTTGATATATGGGTTGGGTAAGATGAAAAAGCACCTGCGATAAATTACAACAGGTCGTGGAAAAGGCAGAAAATAAAGTTAACCGGAGCGACGGCGAGAATGAATATTGGATGTATTATCTTTCAACTGAGACGTGGCAGCTTCTTAATTTCCTTATCCTTGGTTCAAAAGGGTTAAATAAATGTTACAGATTCATTGAGAGTCTGGAATCAATTCAAAATAAATAAATTATCGCTGTCTTGGAACAATATCCATAGTTTTTAACAATGAATTAATAATTATTCCAATTAGATTTTGTGTTTTGTAGAAATAATCTATCAATTCTTAGTTCACTGAGCTGTTTGACATCTAAAACCCTGTTAGTTATTGTAATGACATCTACTTTGGTACGGTTGTAAATCCAGCGTTGCAAATATGTTTTACATTATTCCGTTATAGTGTCTACTTTTTGACTTGCTACGAATATTTTTGTTACTTTTTATACGTTGTACATTTGATTACAATGAAGTATCGAGAAGGGGGGGATCATTCTATTAAATCTCCTCCCCCAAAATTTATAAATAAATATTTATAACACCAGTAAACCCCATGAACACTTCTCACTGACTTCTTATGCACTGCTGAGTTACTACAGAGGAAACTTGGCTATATTGTTCAATCTTAAATGAGCAGCTTGGCGATTAAAAATGCTTATTAAAATACCCGAATCTGACTAAACCCATCCCAACTCCCAAAAAACATTTATGATCTGACTACCTACTAAAATCTTGGTGAATAATTAGAAAGTAATAAGCTATTTAATTTGTTAGTTTATATTCATAATGTAGTTACAAGAACATAACATGGCAGCAATGCAATGTCATGATGTTGAGTTCCAGCTCTGCCGGTTTTTCCCATGTGCTGCCTATACAGATTCTCTCTTCCTAATTTGACTGATTTGTATTTAGAGATGTATAATACATTCATGAATGAATTGTGGATATATTTTTGCCTAAGAAATGCAAAAGGGGCTTATGTTTTTTAATGTATGATATTTAAAATATACAGAGTGGAAAGAAGTCAGGGAATGATATAATATCTTTAAAAGTATTTATTGTTATTAGTATTTGCTGTACGAAAGCCTATGAAGGTTTTTATAAGACTTCCTTTAGGGGACGTCCCTATAGGAAGTCGACAAGGAAACTGCATTGGCCTAGGTCACGTGATATACTACTGTAAAGTCCTTTGAATTCTGAGAAATTTGCCACAACCCCAAACTCAAAAGGTCGAGTGTATCGCTAGTAATTGCATTTTTTTGTTTTCTGCAATGTGATTTTAATGCAACGTGTGATAGCCTGCCATTTTTGACTCAATCATCCTTTTATGGTAGGGTTTGCGGCATTGTTCTCTGTTCTTAGATATTTTTAATTTGATGTGAAAATGCTTATTTAATATCTTCTTCTGAATCTTCGTGGACCGTCCACCCTTAGAGGTTTAAGGATGATAAGTACTTTAGGAAGTAGACTTTGAGAATTAAAATCAATTTTTAGTTTTATTACATAAGTACTCTTAAAGATATTACATAGTTTAAAGATTTTTCAATCCTGTATATTTTTAAACTATGGATACATTGGATGTTAAGAAGTCTAATAAAAACGAAAAAACTTGATAACGTTCCCTTTCATAATATAGGTTAACTAAGCATTTTTTTAAATGCATTTGAGTTTTAATATATTTTTAAAATGGGTAGTTCTCTTGCGTCCTTATTTCAACAAAATTACCAATCAACTATATTTTTGGAAGGCACGAATTTAGTGTTATTCTGTAAGCAAAATTAAAAGCTAATGTATCTATGAAATCCAGATAAACGAATACATTTTAAACATACAAGAGTTTTCTTTTTTTTAATTCAATATAATTGTTTTGTAATGTAATCCAAAACCATTCTGTCACTCCTGAACTTTTTTTATAAACAAGATTTATGTTTCAATTTTCTTTATTGGCCCCCTATCTTATGGTAAATTTTGGGTTGAAAAAATTATATAAAGATTTAAAATTGATGTAGTTGTTTTAATATAAACAACTGCGCAAAAAAAAAAAAAACGTCATCAGTTTAGTTTGTGGCATGTCCTGGTTCAACCCCCGCGCCCCCTCGCCCCTCACCCCATTCTCTCCCACCCTCGGAACAAAGTGCACCCAATATTTATAGCTTACTCGCCGCTCCTGTTAACTTATTCTTGGCTGTTTCCACGGGCAAGGCGCTCCGACTTATGAGAAACACTTCTTCATTTTAATCCGCCTCTTTATCACCCAACTCGTTTTGTAAGAAACTTACTTAACTAAATTATTGCAGATTTTTTTAGGACAAAGTACCTTCTTTACTTTATTTATTTCACTATTTGCAACGGTATACTGTATTTAAATTTTTAAATCCCGATGTATACAATTTTGAAAACTGAAGAGATTTTTGTTGAATAGAACAAGTTTTACTGAGCCACTGCTATGTATGGATGAATACCTGACATTACGGTTACACTGATAACAACCATAGACTTCTTAAATTCAATTATTTTGAACAACCTACTTTACTTCTGGGTTTAATTTTATAACACAAACTTCGCTTTGTTTGCAAAACAAGTAGTTCGCTGAATCCTATTTTGTCATGTTAACATATCTACTTCACTTATTTGTTAAATCTTTTTTTATGTAAAAAAATTCCAATAAAAATACATCAATATAAATTTCAACAATTGTCCAATGGCTCGGGACTCATAATATTAATAATTTTAAGTAAAAACGATAAAAATAAGTTAAACATATCAGTAATTGACTTAGTAAATATACTTCATCATAATTATTATGATCAATTCTATTTACTTGGTCCAAACTGCCAATCAACTGTTTCAGATTCTCTATAGTTCAATTTACCCAGTAAGAAATTTGAGCCATTCAATATAAAAAGTTAAATGTGTATTTAATTTTAAGAAATAAATTTCGTCTTTATTTCTCTGCAATATTTAATTACATTATTCCAGAAGAAAAAACCAATTAAGGGATATAGGTAAGAATAGAATGCGAATAGATCTTAAAGCATCCTAGAAGACGGAGTGCCATTTTTAACTACCTCTGATAAAAACAATAGTAGTTTTCATTAATATGAGCAAAAAACTGGCCCTTTTTGGCGCGAGGGGCAGCCGAGCTTTAAAAAATGGTTATGTTTTGATCATAATGCGAAATTATAAAAAAAAAAATGATAAAAAACCTATAACTTTAATCTCTTCCATAAATACTGCTATACCTAATAAAATAGTTTAAGTCAATTTTGATTTTTTTTATAGTATGTTTTATTTCCAGAGCAAACATTATTTTATTGCAACAGTAAGTCCCTGTAGAGGCAACTCATTTGCAGTAAATTTCTGGCAATAAATTATGGCTACTTGACATATGGGCTGGGTAAAATGAAAAAGCACGTCCCATAAATTGTAACATTTTGGCCAAGGGAACACCAGAAAATAAAGTTAACCGTATAGGCGGAAGAGAAATGGATGCTTTGGATACAGATGTCAAATTTTAGATTCAAAAAGACCTCTTATTATTCAATAAATAATAGTATTCCTATACCAAATTTTATTACTAAGCATAAATTTAATAACTTAATTTATTATTAATCACACCTTAATATTTTGTAATACTCTTTATTTAAATAATTTTATTTATTTATTAAATACATAAACTCACCGTAAATATATTATGTATTAGTAAACATTATTTAATTGTTGTATTGTGAAGATATGAAGGAAACTTATAACAGGTAACACGTAACATTTAAATTTAATTTTGGAACCCAGAAACTCTCTTCCGTAGTGTAATCTACATACTGTCGTAACAACAGAATCCCTATTCCCTAATGACCTTAAAACTAGCAAATTATTTTTCTATTTCAGTTAAGTATAAATTTATAAAATTAGTATGGGGAATAAATATTTTCTTCTTATCAACTAATTTAAATCTAAAATAGACACGATAATATTTAATAATTAAACCTGGGCAAACAAACATAACAATTAATCCCTTTATTAGAATTAAACACAAAGCTTGCATTGTGAAACAAGTGGTTTCAATTATAAAAGTCAATTATGCAAATAAATTCCACTGCGGCTTCCATTATTTCACTATAAAAACTACAGTGAATTAACTACTTTATCACTTTTGAATTTTGATTTATCGCCCAATAAATAATTTGAAAACACAATGATTTGTTGGGGCCTTTTTAATTAGACCAAAAGATTAATGTGCCAAATGAATACTGATGAAACGCGCGTTATCTGATAATCCTTCCTGCACACTATTGCACATAATACTTTAGTATTTGTTTGTTTGGGTAGTAGTCCTCAGGTTAGTATTTTAACTTTAAGTGCAATATTTATTTCGTCTAGCCAAAACAATGGGCAAATTAATAATTTAATGTCAGTCTTAAATTGTAACAAAATTACGAACTTGGGAAATCTGTATATCGCTTTTCCACGCTCACTGTAAACAGTATCCTATAGGCCTACTTCAACACACGTAAATCATATTTGTCTGTAAAACAGATATCGAAAATGACTCTATTTTCTATAAACTTTACAAATAACTTAGTCCTTGCAATAAAAATAATATCCCACTAAAATTGGTCTCTAAGACAGGTAAAATCTTATTTAAATACACTATTGAATTGAAACCCGAAAATATTTTACAATGGTCTTCAATAAAAAAAGAGGTGCTGCAAACAGCTAACTCAACTATTAAAGCATGAACCACGTGCTTTAGAATAAACATAGGTAGCCACTTACTAAATTACTGAATGATGTATATTAAACTAACAACAATTTACCAGTTTCATACAGTACTTCATTTTATATAGATGATTAAAGATGTTTGGATAAATAAAAGTAAGATAAAACTACTAAGTAATTTATAGATTAGGAAAAATTAAAAAGCAAAACAATTATAAGTGAAAAAGATAAAATTAGCTGTTAACCGTAGAAGTAAAATCCACGTGTTACAACCAATCTATTGACAAATCTTCAAGATCTTAGTTTCCGAAATCCTCAAGATCTCAGCGTTATAAATTTATTTTAAAAAGGCAATCCTTCAGTTTAGTTTTCATTAGCAAAATTTCTCGCCGAAGAAAATTATTTACTGTTATTTAAACGTGTGCAACTTCAAACCAGACCGACCTCCAATTTATTGTTGAACTTTGTTTTTTATGTTCTTAATTTTATATTTTTATGTACATCACTTTTGTATTTTTGAAGTAGGCTTTCATATTGATTTGCCAAAGCCAAAATAAAAAAATAAAAATACCATTTGGTTAAAAATACCGGTTGGCAACACCCGAAGGATTACATTAAAACATGCTGAAAGGCGAGTGAGAAACCCGAACGAGATCGTTTTGAATAAAAACGAGACTTTTGCTCTTTCCATTTGATTCCACAGTATATAATTACAGTGTATAATTACTGCAAAGTGTTTAAGTTTACATAGCAAATGCTCGGCCCATATGTACTCAAATTTAATTGGTACAATATTATAGTAGTCCTTTCCGATTCCCGATTTATTGCCATTACAGCCCATATCTCACGGCGCGGGCGACGGCAAGGCGCATCCATCATATTACTAATGTCGCTCCCGCCGCTAGAGTCATTAGTCATCCGGACAAGGGGATTGTTTGGTTCCGTTTGATTCATACTTCATCCGGTTGTTTGAAAACGTTCCTTACGTCATTCTCCTTGTAATGTATCTGTAAATATTACTTTTATATTACCTCACATGTAAAATCTTTGCAGGTTGGTTTACTTTTCATAAATGTCTGGAATTATTGTAAAATAATATTTTTATTGTTTTCCTTTCTAACATTTTTTATCTGTCATCAACACAGGGCTGAAAAAGTTGCAAGTGTTTATTTTAAAGAAAACATGTGAATTTTTTAATAAAATAAGAGTTATTAGCAATAGATTTAAGGATATACAAAATTTATATTTCTCAAATTTAGAACAGAAAAACTAAGCCTTATTTTTATAGACCTTATATAGCCTTGAATTTTAACGCACAAAGTTTGGGTGTTGTTTCATTTCAAGAAAAAAATATTATTTGTTCCTTTTATTTGGTTATATTGGTATCCCTTATATTGAAAACACTAGAAAAAATATATAATACTCCTGAATAAATTTCGATAACTAGATGATTAGGTTAGTTACCTTGACGCCGTCGTCAATCCAAATAGTTTTCTTTAAGATAACTATTTTCGAGACTGACGTCCCATTATCAAATAAGTAGAAACGTCGTCAAC
This sequence comes from Neoaliturus tenellus, assembly GCA_030545055.2. Classification (NCBI taxonomy): domain Eukaryota; kingdom Metazoa; phylum Arthropoda; class Insecta; order Hemiptera; family Cicadellidae; genus Neoaliturus; species Neoaliturus tenellus. The sequence continues at coordinate 267,541,423 of CM061533.1, forward strand.
ATTTTTTTAACACAGCCATAATTTACAGTTTATAACGATATTAAATTAGTAAATCAGTTGCGAAACTAGTAATCTTAGAGGAAACTATTTGGATTGATGATCGGCATCAAGGTATGTAATCAAATCATCTAGTCATTGATGAATCCTGGAGGCAAAAATGAATAAATTTCAATAGTCCAAAATGTCTGCATTTGTCTGGTCAAAATCTATTTTGATTAATTTTACAATGACACTAAACAAAAAACCGATCAATTCTGCTACACCTTGTAATTTACAAGAGAGGGGTACTACAAAGAACGTAATATCACATAACTGCCAGAGTGGATTCGTCCCTTGTACTTCAAGCGGCATTACAAGAGAAGCTCACCGCTATTACGCGACAATGGGACCCTTACATCGGCGGTTGCGGCTCGGCAGGAAAGTTATGTCCCCAATATCGGAGTCCTAGTGTCCATTTGTCATAATTAACGGTCGGTCGAGAGTGGAACGGCCCATTCTGACGCCTGAGGCTCACAGTACCTCCGTCGACACCCTGTCCTGTCCTGTCCTGTCCTGTCCAGGTACTTAGATACTTTATTTGAAACACCGACGCACTCTGTGGTGCGTATTTTAAGGTGAGTATGACTGAAGGGGTGAGTGTGATGATTGTAATGGATCATATGAGGTGTAGCTTTGTTACTGACAAATATCAGCTGTTTCATTTGTCAGGGTCATTAATTAATAGCCCAATGACCAAAGGCAGCTGGGCCCAGTGTCGAACCATCAAAAAGCACTGACTTTTCTCAGGATCGAACCGGTGAACGGACAGTGCGGGTCTGTTTGACATGATAGTTTAACATAACAGTTGTGTGCATATTTTGAATGGAAGTACTGAGGTATATTATCTATAAACAAGCTATATTGAAAGGTATAATTGGCTCAATCGACTGCCATATAAAATATAAAATAAAAATAAAATATCCATTTCAATGTCATATTTAATACCCTCACAATGAAGAAAATAAGAAAAATGTTTTAAAGAGAAAATCAACAAAATACACCAGTACTAAAAGTAAAACAAAAATACAAAACAATAATAACACATTCAGAATTCTATACGAAAACAAATTACAGTATTGTTGCATTCTTACTAAGAAAGTGGAAAGTAATGTTAGAAACTCACTATGTGTACCATAGGGGCTCAATGATTGTATGAGTTCGGTGCGTGTAAGATTTTCAGCACTAATTTCTACTATTCGACTTTCAATTTATTACTTGTGACAATGATCAATTCCAGTGTCCAAGCCATGGCAAGGCGTATCTATCACATTACCTATAACAATGTCGCTCCCACCGTGCTGCCATCAGGACAGTTTATCATCTAGGAAGGGATTGTTTGGTTTTTACTTCTTCCGATTGTTCGGACACTTTTATTTGACATTTCTTGAGATCTGACAGCAAATACATTTTATCTTGGTTATTTAAAATTAAACTTGATTTTGATGTACTAGATCCATGAAGTAAGGTTAGAAAAATTAAAACGCACACATTTTACTTTTATGAAAGATTTTTTTATATTTTTTAAAAAATGTTCTGCTACGTAAAATCTTATATTGTAATGGATACTAAATTTGGCATCTTATATAGTCATAGTATAAAAGAGATTAACTAATTATTTAAATTTAAAACTGTACTGCTTTTTGCGGGGCAGTGATTATTTAACACTGACTTTTTTAATTTTAACAGTTATTATCAGGATTTAAGTTATTTGAGATAGCCATTTCAACTTGAAGAAGTGAGGATGTCTACCACTTTATCAGGCGCTCAATTGAAGCAGCCATTCCACTCATCGGCGCCATTTTGTTGAGAGCTGCTCGCAATAATTGGAGTTGAAGAGTTGTTCTCAGCAGAGGAGTGTTTTCATCACTTTTGTAATGATCTACCAATCTCAGCTTTGGCGTTATTAAATGTCTTAGCTTTGCTCTGCTTATCCAATACACTTCACCCTGATGTGTCAGACACAGCAGCCCCTAGTTGATCGTCCTTTTAAATCTTTCTAGGACGAATATGTTTATCTTGCAGAAGTAATAACTTGCAATTGATTAAACTAGTGCTTATGTTCAAGAACTATTAAAAGAGGCAAACCCGTTAATAAAATTAAACAAACCAGTATAGTGGAATAAAAATTTTTTACTTTATTGGATATTTATTATATGAAAACTTAAGTTATAATAATAAACCTTTATATTTCATGAAACACTTCAAAAGGGTGAAAATTATCATGGACAAACAGACACTTAGAAGTAACTCTCATCCCTCAATGCATTTACCTATAAAAAGGGTACTTTAACATAATCTAGGCCTACCATTACTAACTTACTACTACTAACTATTACTACTACTACTAACTATTACTAACTTTATACTCGGGTGAGCATTTAAAACTTCTTTCAAACATTTTTCGCTAAGTGACTAAACTTTGTCAAGACACATGTCTGACAACTCAGGCTTAAAACGTAAAGTTATTCCGCTTTGGTATACTTTATCAATGACCAAACTCGTTACTAAACACGGTTGGCTACCAACTATCCAATTGTCAAAATGACCATCGATTTTAAATAAACGAAATAATATTTAAGTTTCAACACACAGATAAATTTCAAAGAGAGAATATCTTTTTAACTTTTAAGGTATATACATGACTACTATACCTGTTTTAGCCTCTGCTAACCGGAGATAGGTCTTGGGACTAATTAATCGGCAATGATTTGTCTTCCCTTTTGTTTCTTTACCGTCATTGTCTTATCTTGGCAGACTTGAATTATCACCACTTCCTTAATGATTCTTTCCATAGTTCATTTTGTTCTGGTTTCAACTCTTATTACATAGTACATTTCAAAATTTTCTATATTTAAATGTGTGATCAATACTTGTTCATCACAATTATATTATTTTAAAATATCAACTATTCTATGAGTCAAGTTGAGTCATAAAAAACTGAAATGACTATTAATGAGAAAATGTTTAGAATTTAAGATAGACTTATTAAATTTTTACAATATTAATAAGATTATAGTCAGGTCTTCAACAAAATTTCATAGGCTTAGCAAAACGATTTAATATTAGCATGGTTAAAAATAAGATTTAAATTAAATTAAGTTGGTAAATCTTGTCGCAGTATAGAAATGATACAATAAAACATAGTAAAGGACGTGAGATCAAGAGCGGAAACAGTCAAGATCAAGTGTGGGCTTTAATGTTATCCATTTCACAGTCTAGTTTATCCGGGCCAGGTGGTGCCCATCTCTTCGAAAAAGTTATGAGTTTTGAGAGACATTACAAACCCACGTAGCACTATAAATTTCGTCCGTCTAATATAAAACCATAGCTAATGAGAGTAGTTTGTTCTTATAATAACACGAGAGCATTTGAAATAGTAATTAATAAAGGTTTCTTCAAAACAATTTTTTTTCCTTTTTTTTAAATCTTTTTTATCTTCAACGTTGGGCCAAGCAACCCATTGTTGCGCAGTCGGCAATGTTAACCATACGGCTTATAATTGCAAAACGTGGTATTTTATTCCCCTGTTTCGGAAGCCATTTTTCAACCGATGTTCTTCAAACTTGGTAAGTGTTTAGTTTAATAGTTATATTAGGCCCCTCATACCCTGACATTTTGAAAATATAACAAATATCTCTGAGACGTTGCAAAGTAACTCGATTTTGTTAGTAATATTTGTTAAATTTTCAAAATTCCGACGAGGTATGAGGGGCCTAATATAACTATTCAACTAAACACTTACCAAGTTTAATGAAAATTAGTTGAAAAACGGCGCGGCGTCCGAAACAGGGGAATAAAATACCATGTTTTGCACTAAAAGCCGTATGGTTAACATTGCCGACTGTGCAACAATGGGCTACTGGCCCAAAGGTGAAGATGACTCTTAAGAATGCAACTGGGTAGAGCTTAGACCGAAACAATCGTTTGGTGTTTTATATGTAGATCAGGGTTGTAGATGATAATCGTCAGTGGTTTTTAAAATTGGACCGGTCAGCTAATAATGTCAATGTTATATACCATAAGTAAATGACCTTCTCACCAATCTAAGATGGCGGGATCTTTTGAAGGGCTTAGTAACTACAATTAATTGATTGGTCATATGATTCATTTCTGCTACTCTTCTTAATAGGTTATATATACATTGGCTGAGTTTAATTTGATGATTGACAATTCGGATTTTGTTATGACGGTGTTTTTTTTTTTTTTTTTTTTTTTTTGAACACTGTAAAACCGGCTCAAATTTAACATCGATTCCATCAACTCTGGCTCGGCAATACCTGAACATGCTAAAAATCGAGTCATAAAAAAATCTATTAGATGACAATTCTAGACTATTTAGTCTATAATATAGACAAATTATGCATTTAGACACTACAGTTAGGCCTAATATACTGTTTTTGTGCTTTCAGGAAAGTCATTTATTGGAAACTAAACCTTTTACTTTATATGTAGGTGCGTATAAAATCATCAATAATACATTCACCGGAATAACTTCGAACCGACTGCTTTTTCAAGAAGAATTATCACACACGAGCTTTTACTCTTAACCGCCATGTCAAACACGAAATGGTAAACATCTTTGAGTCTCCAGCACCATCGGATATAATACAGTCGACCGAAAGCAAGCCACATGTGTCCGTGATATACCGATCCCCTAGCCGTCTCACAGGCTAAAAGCGTGTTTGATGTGTCACAGTTTTACGCCTGGAGATGTCACCACCTGTGTCTCGTAAACTGTGTGACTAAACATTCGAAACTGAAGACCCGCTATATAACACTCACATTAAACCTAGTGGTCCCTTTGATTCCGCAGCAGCTGGCATCAATAAATTCCCTGTCTGTGGCTATCCTTTCGACCGGGAAGACGTAATTTTTCGACCCCAGAAAAAAATTTATTATTCTAAACTTATAAACCTGTCGTCTGAAAGCTATTGCGTTAACACAAATTGACCGATGACATAGTCTTGTAACTCTTGATATAATCTTTTCATGATATGACACTCGTTTTTCAACAGATTAATCTCTTTTCAATGGTCTGTAAACACATTTCCACTAAATGGAGGTTCCATAATGATTAACTTTATTTATCTGGAGAGAACAAAAATGGTATGTTATTGCACTAACATGTTTTTTCAAAGTGTTATCATTTTATAGATATTATAAACACATTTTACTTCTCAAAAACAATGAAACCTTATTTAATATTTAAAATATGATTGGTTTAGATGAAGTTTTACCGTCATAAAATTAGAACTTAGCCGGCCAGTCCCAGTGAGTTGATGTTCCGTCGCCTATGACCATAAATCGTCTACGTCACCTGCACAAGTACTCTAGGATTTATTAGCCCTCACACCTTTTTTTGTCATAAATCATAAACACAATACTGAAAACACAATACTGAACTTTTTCACATCACTTAGTACGAAGTTGGTGTAGCCAAACCATTGTATATAAGTTAGCTTTGTTTCTTTACATTTAACATCCAAGTACCAGGGGGACCGCGCTTAAGCTGGGTAAAATTATCACTTTCGTTTCTTACACAAAGCTCGTTTGCTCCGCTCACTCACCCTCTTCCTTTTTATTGACGAGCTCGTACGCTTCGCTCACTCGCTAGACTGGAGGATGCTGCACTTTGGTATTATTTTCCTAAACCACAGGTTAAAGATGCAACACAATGATTTATATCTGCAGTTATCAGCTAATTTTTGTTCAATTTAAAAATCTCCATAAGGATAACATGGGATCTGAGAAGTGCTCTAGCGCGACAACCGGATTGTTCCCAGCTGTGGGACCAGCTCCAATCGATTTCTGGTGGCCAAAACTCCCATATTCAATCAAAAATCAAAAATCCTTGGAGCGAAAAAAAAAACTTTGCCCGTACGAACGGAGCTTGTTTTAGAGTATAAGATATGAGTTATTGACCGTCGAAAAATGTTTTAAGCTCTATTTAAAGATGGAACTCTTTAAAATATATTTTTTTTAGTAAAGTGGAAATTTAATTTATTTTTTAAAGATAGCATTTTAAGTTCCTTTTTATATTAATGACGTGTTCACTGTACCACATATGTTTGAATGAATAAAATGACTTATGACTTAAAATGGCCTACTGTACTGGTAAACAGGATGCTTCAGGTAATTTCTCGTTTGCTGCAAGTGTTATGGCTATGTTAAGATCACTGGTTATAGACTTGGTGCTGAGAGGAATTCCTTGTTGGAAATGTCTGAATGAACTCATTTTTATAAAAAATTTACTGTATAACCCTAATTGTTGTTTTAGGGTAAGATACAACAATGTTGTAATTGTTCAACAGTGTTTACCAGCTTAAAATATTTATTCATTTATAACACCACAGCTCTGAAATCAAAATGAATATTTATGTTTCTGTCTCCAAGTCATTCTTAAATCTTGTAGTCCAGGGGTCGAGGGGTCGAGAAGCTGCTGATCCGCCCCTGAGGTATAAAGGGTGAGTTAAACCATAACATATGTGAACAGCCCTCTCCTCTGTACAATAGAACTGTTCACTGAAGACACTGTAATGCCTCCTGGAACCCCTTACGACTCTTACATTCTTTTGCCCGAAGCTGACAGTTTATGGTTGTAGAGTAGCTGAATTTTGTAGCTTTTTTTTACTTCGGCTTGTGTAATCTTTTTTTTCAAGTATTTATTAATGTGGGATTGCATATGATTTATGGGAATTCAGTTAAGATGAAGATACGTTGTAAAACCGCAAATCATGCAAGTTTATAACATAACAATTTTCCACAAAAAGGATTCAGAGATACAGGCCCTTTGCCAAAATAAAATGATAATCCATATCGAGTACAATGTAGTTTAAAAGCTGAAAACAACGGAAGGTGTAAGTATAAACTATGGAAATGCTTTTAAGTTTAACTCATTTTTAAACTAAAGATTATTTTTAAACTAATTTGGTAGTATTGGCCCTTTTAGTTTACTTTTGATTCAAGCCACAGCCACTGACCGAAAATTATATTTTTTGTCTATGGATGATTCCGTGGTGAAGTACAAATATACAGCTAATAATTTATATTCTACAAAAATACCAACAAAAAAATATCGGCAGAAGAAGTTAAAACTGCATTACACGCTACTACAAGTCAAAAGAGCTCGTTTTTCATCTAAACTAATTTGCTATAACAAACTCTATTGAGTTCACCATATTACGTTTTGTGTTATAATATTGTGTACTGTACCATAACCACATTATGGATGTTATGGTCCCTGCCACGCCAAAGGTTCACGTTTCCCATAGCAGCTGTTGCAGAGCTCAAGCGATTTGACTCCTACGACACCGCTCATAATTTGGCTTAACAAATTACGAGACCATGTGGTCGTGGCATCCTGATAAATGGACGAGATTAAAGCTTACTTTGAAGAAAAAGTTGTTTAATTTTAGAAATGGCAAGACATTCTTCACTAGGTCTTAGTAAAGGCCGATGAGTTTCGAACAAATTGCTGCAGGGGTGAACATCTTGACATCTGGCGGCAAGAACAAGAGGACAGTTAAAGCTGTCTTATAGTTAGCATGAATCACAATATTGTTCTTGAATCATGTTTATTTTTGTCGTTTTTTGTGTAGAGGAAATTGGTGATTTATTAAAGAAAATATTTACTAGAGGTTGGCAGTGTTTTGCCCAAATAAGAAGTGGCATACAAATTTTACTTGAAATAAAATCAATGTTCTTTCCTAATGGGATGATATTATATAATAAAAAATCGTTCATACTAGTACTATAAATGTTTTCATGGTTTTGTTTCAAATTTTAAAAAAATGTTTAACTTCAAATTGATATTAAGGTTACTTCAAAACCCTTACTAGCCCAGTAAGTGTATTTATTTAAATAAACTATAGGGCAGGCATATCTTGTACAATCTATGGTTAAACTAAAAAGTAGAAACTACTAACTGCATTGTTCATCGTTGTCAGTTTGATTCGCAAGCGTGACAAAGATTAAATCAAGACATTTTTTATGTTTATTATTTTAATGCAAACATATACTGTAATTAGCTTACGGTGAACAAAAATGTTTTTAATATAACGTTTAATTTCATACAAGAAGCAGAAGCACAAATGCCTTGCTACAGAATATATGTGGAACATCATAGTTGCTTACTTAAACAAAACTGTAAGTTACTCGTAGGCCTACATGACTAGCTTTTGTTAATCAAACAATGCTAACATTAATTTGAGGACGCAGCTCAAGGAAAAATCTGTAGTCCATTAAATAATAACAAGTTAGCAGAATTAAAATGTCGTATAAACAAGTGAAACAGGTATGTAAGAAAGTGTTATGGGAAATTTGCTAAGGATGACTCTGTTTCGTAAAAAAAATTATAAAATAAAAATCGTTAAATTCTGAAACTTTCAATTTAAGAGTCTGGTAGTCGCCAGTTATATCATTATAATTTACAGTGAGACAATCTATAAACATGTCACCATAAATAATAGTTTGTGTTCCACGACTATATGAACGTCGGTGTGTCTGTACTGCACTTTCTCCCTTCCCCTCATTGTATAAGTGAGCCCAAACAGTCGTGGACGGTTTTATCAGTCCCTAAGCTCAGCATAACCAGGAGATGTGTGAATTCCCCAACCTCCCCCCCCCCCCCCGTGGGGTAACTGCAAACTGCCAAATTTACGCCACCTTTTAACGGAACTGTTTGTTTGTTGTGGTGGCTGCAAATTTTCTCAGACGTCTTCTCTCCCCCACGCCATGGATACTATAGTCTGAACTGTGTCTCTTGATTGTTGTTTACTGCCATGGGAGTAGAGTAAAATATTGGCGTTTTCATTTTCTTCTACATGATTCGTAGTTTGCCATTTTTAGCAAACTAATTTTATTTATATTTTGTAACTAGTACCAGGGGGACCGAGCATATGCTCACGAACATTATTATGCATCACTTTCCTTTCTTAGACTAAGCTCGTTCCAATTACTCGTCCTTTTCTTTATTATGGAGACCTTGTTCACTTCGCTCACTCGCCAGGCCAAAGGATGCTGCATTTTGGTATTATGTGTTTAACCACAGATAAAATAACAAACAACAATATTTGTAGAATAACAAATAATAAACATTTGTTTATTTATACAATTATCAACTTCTTTTTGTTCAATTTAATACCTAAAAAATATCTATAAGGCTATTTCTCCCCAGCATTTGATGTTAAAATGTAAAGTGATCAACACAATCATAAGCTTTTGAAAGGTATAGAAACACTCCGATCGTTGGATTGTGATTTTCTTTCCCCTCTGTAATATGGTTTACCAGATGAGCATCACCCTGAATAAACCCAAATTGGGTTTTTGAAAAAATATCATTTGAATTGAGGAAATTTAAAAGCCTGTCAAGAGTTTTTCAGAGATTTTGCTGAAAACCGGTCGTTTCTACAGATGGGTCTACTATTTTAAATATAGGAATAATTATGACAACCTTTAACAAGTCTGTAAAGACACCTGTTTTAAAGGATGAGTTAATTAATTTGCAGCAGTATTTTCAGATCATTGCTTAATAATCCAGGGCGAAATATATTCTAGTTTTTTTGTATTTAAAGAACTTATCACTGCCAGAACTTCTATTAATGTGACTGGGGACAATAATATGGATTTAGTGGGGCTAAATTATGAATGGTTTGTATATTTGTTGTTTGGTAAATACTCATAGCTACACTGGAGAATAATTTGTTCAAAGTATTAGATGGTGATGGGTTGTTAATGTTTTCCCCTTGATGTCAAGAGAAATTTTCGGTTTTAAGGGAGATTTATTTTGGTTTTTTATATTTTGGTCACTTTCTTTTCTCAGACAAAGCTCGTTCGCTTCACTCACTCGCCAGGCCAAAGGTTGCTGCATTTTGATATAGATTGTTAAACCACAGGTGAAAGGTGTGATACATTGGTATGATATGAACAATTATGAGCTGATTTTTATCAATGTAAGTAGCTTAAAAATCTTCATAAAGATAACATGGGAACTTTGAAGGGCTGTAGGGTGGAATGCAGATTTTTCCAAGCCATTGGGATCAACTAATCGATTCCTCGTGGCCAAGACCCCCATATTAAAAAAATCCTTGGACAGAAAAATCTGCATTAATCTTTATTTTATTTGAAACCTCTCTCACTTTTATCTGACTTTAAATTAAGGCTTTAAATGGGAGCGAGCGAAGCACTGCATGTCGTTCTGAGAGGAGCGCTTTCACCTCCTCTTAAGAGTATTATGCTTAGTTTGTTAAAAAATAAAGTTAAGAGTCAATAAACGAGTATATGTGTTGCTCGAAATCGAGCAATTTATTTTGATACAATACAAATATTACTTTTAGTTCTAAATCAATGGCATCCGACTAATCCAATATTGTGAATATCTGTAATCACAAATAACTACACGTATTTACAGCTGAACATTAAAATGCTTTATTCAATCTCAATGTTATGTAATGGGAAATTTTTCTATTTCAATGGTGGAAAGCGCCTTTATTTTCTGTCCGATTCTCAACAGTTTTTGGCAGAAACAACTACAGACCAACGACACCAAAGACTTGAAAGTTGGTTGAAAATTGTAGGGGGAGTTCTTGACACAAAAAAACCCCCTTAGCGTATTAAATAATTATAGATAGATATTATCAACTAAGTAATATTAATACCTATCCCTAGGGTTTCTTCTTCCTTAAACACAACTTCAAACAAAACATACATACAAACTAAGACGTATAAAACTACTACTTAGTTGTTTCATTTATGTTTTTTGGATGTAAATTTTATGCCAATAGTCCTGCTTTTTTATATGCATTTTTAAATATCTTTCGGCTGTCATTCTTCTGGCATGGCAACCATATATATATATATATATATATATATATATATATATATATATATATATATATATATATATATATATATATATTTATATATTTATATATATATATATTTATATATATATATATATATTTTAATCATAAAAACACAATTTTTTTATTAAACAGGTCATACTCGTACTGTTGTGGGTACAGTTCGAGCACTTGCAGCACAGCGTGGCGTGACGTAAGGCGGAGTTGTTCCCTCGGAGGGTAGTTGCTGTTGAATGTGGTCTTATCAGCACTCCGACTGACGATGACACCGAGACTGGAGGTAATGGAGAACTTAACACGGCTTAATCATCATTAGCGGCTCTATCTACACGAGTGTTGGCGACAAATTATTAGTGAACAATCCACCTCAGCGTTGATAATAGTTACGTTCAGGTTATTATCTCCTTACTGGCTAACTTTATTTGACACAGACAGAAACGCAATAGCCTAACAAATGACGATCGAACTCTTCTTGGTTTCTGAGTTAGGACAGATAGTTTGGGTAGATGGTTGAATAGATAGTTTGACAGATTACATTACACTGGCTTGTAATTATACCGAATGATACAAAAGTAAAATAATTGTAACTTTAGTATTTTATTAATATAGCTAATGCAAAGCCAAATTTAAATGCCTGACAATTTTGACAAGGCAATATTTAGCATTTTGACCCACACTGACTCGTTTATCAATTCGATACCACATACAAGGGAAAAATAACATTCTCTGATGTACTAGACGATACGATAAGCTCATTATAACTATTTCTTCTGGTGTACCTTTAAAGTCACATTTTACTCCTTTAATGCATACTGTACATGCAAAACTGCACAAGTCTCAGAACAGAACATTTTGCAGAGTGATGGAGGTAAATTTTCAAATTATAAAACATGTTTGTGAACCAGGTAATAGATGAAAATCAAGTGTTTCAACGTTCATTAAATAAGACTATTTAACAAATAATATTTTTATCATTCTTTTTTACATTAAGCTGAATATCTTTTCACACTATAGCACTAGTTTATAATTTGATTAAACAAAATATGTGATCGCCCATTTTCTTATCACATAGTAAGTCTCCCACTATTTTTCATTATGTGGAAGCCAACAATTAATTTAAATCAAGGTGTAAGTCAGGACCAAGACATCATTAATAATGTAAACGATTTTGTATTCTCTGCCATTAATCATTCACTGCAGTGTTGAGCAGGCAAAGTGAGTTCCATATCTACAGAGTGTCTCTGAACTCTCTACCGACCTTTTCAGGTATTATTCCTGGACCAAAGACAAGTCAAAATATCATATTTAAATTGTCCGGAAGTCTTTAGTTACTCACACAGCCACCATTTTGTTTTTTACACATAATAATTTTTATTTCCGTAACGGATGGTTGTATTCAGTTCATATTTGGTATGAATCTTTATCATACCAATGTACATTTTCAAGAAAAAAATTAATTTTTTCCACTTAATATTTTCAAAATGACGGCCATTTTAAATTTTCAAACTGAAATATCTCAAAATCGGTAAATTTTATAAAAATTTTACAAGACACAAAAAAGTTGGCAAATTAAATTATCTAACCAACGGTACCAAGTTTGTAAGGAAATGACAACAAATAATGGAGGTATTGCGATATTATCCATGAAAAACATTGATTTTTCTGTTAAAATGGCCTTAATTTGCACTGATTTTAATGCAAAATCAATGTTTTCCATGGATAAAATCGCAATAACTCCGTTATTTGTTGTCATATCCTTACAAACTTGGTGTTATTGGTTAGATAATTTAATTTGTCAACTTTTTTGTGTCTTGTAAAATTTTTATAAAATTTACCGATTTTTAGATATTTCAGTTTGAAAATTTAAAATGGCCGCCATTTTGAAACTATTAAGTGGAATAAATTAGTTTTTTTCCTGAAAATGTACATTGGTATGATAGAGATTCATACCAAATATGAACTGAATACAACCATCTGTTACGGAAATAAAAATTATTATGTGTAAAAAACAAAATGGCGGCTGTGTGAGTAACTAAAGACTTCCGGACAGTTTAAATATGATATTTTGACTTGTCTTTGGTCCAGGAATAATACCTGAAAAGGTCGGTAGGGAGTTCAGAGACACCCTGTATCTTCATAAAAACAATTAAACCATGATATTTTTACTTTTTTAAATTTTCTTACGTCTATACCCATTAAGACGAGGGATTCAGAATTTTAAAAGACGCATTATGTGTTTGTGTGGTATATAACCCGAATGTCATATTCTACCACAGAAACGATATCTGCTTCAATTATATCAAACTTTAAAAGCAAGCAGTTGGGAAACCAAATCACGTTTGTGTTTGAGACTACTTAACTTAGTCTACGAGAACAGTTAGTTGTTGTAAGGTAGGATAAAGCTAGTGGGAAATTAGCAAAGGGTTACTACCGACTAGGAACGTGCTAAGCATCTTCAGGTCAATGGAAGCATCAATGGAAGAAATGTCTCTCATGGACAACTAGAATGACTATGTTCTTTTTCTTTCTTCATTCCCCAATTTAGTGTATTATGCTTTCTATGGCCCTATTATGCTTCTATTGTTTATGAGGCCCCTTTCACACGTATGATTAAAAAACATTGTGGTATTAGTAAGCTTTATTACATCGTATAGCTTAAATAAGATATTTGTTTCATTATTTCTATCCTTCATTTTTTTTTTTTTTTTTTTTTATTTAATTCACATTGGTAACCCAAGACGTAATACATAATCAACAAGGTTTAAAACACCTATAAAATCATCTAGTGGTATTTCACCAAAGTTCAATCAAACTAGTAGCTATGCAAAAATAGTATATTTCTTTACAAGGGTCGGGAGTGGTTGGCCTCCAGATCGTGTTTCAAGCTCGAGACGATGTCGAGGCTCAAAACTATGACGCGATAAGCCATTTCAACTCGTTGGGTAGTAATGGACCTACCTTTAGTACTTACTATACAGTGTGTAAATTAAGTATGGAAACAAATCTGTATTTTTTAAACCAAATTAGATAGAAATATTTGGTTTGTGGCATTGACTGTTAACCAAGGTTCCGGAATTTTTTGCATCAGAAAAATTTTTTCACCCCCTCAGGGGGGGTAGGGGTAGGGGGTAACTTAATTTTTTTAAATAGCAATCCCTATTGAGTGACCCCTCATTTTGAAGGGTTTGTCAAAAGAAATACAATGCCGTAAACCCGAGGTCGGTATCTTACCCCTAACCAGAATGGCGGCCATTTTAAATTTCGAGATGGGCAAACAAAATCCAGTGTGGATACAAATATTTACCTTTTAAATGGGTTACATTGGGTAAGCCGAACTCCAGATACCATTATTAGATTGAAAAGTGGATGTTTTTATCGTATTCAAAATTTTGCCCCAGCCCCCAAAATAGGGGATTTTGGGGGCAGCCCCAAATTTTTTAACGCAAACCCCTATTGAGTGACCAATCGTTTTGAAGGGTTTGTCAAGACAAAAGCAGTGGCACAAATCTTAGGTCGATATGTATTCCTAGACGAAATAGCAGGCATTCAAAAACTTAATTGGGTAAAAAAGCGCCCATTTCACCAATTAAAAATGTTGAATGCCTGCCATTTCGTCTAGGGATGACATATCGACCTAAGATTTGTGCCACTGCTTTTGTCTTGACAAACCCTTCAAAACGAGGGGTCACTCAATAGGGGTTTGCGTTTAAAAATTTGGGACTGCCCCCAAAATCCCCTATTTTGGGGGCTGGGGCAAAATTTTGAATACGATAAAAACATCCACTTTTCAATCTAATAATGGTATCTGGAGTTCGGCTTACCCAATGTAACCCATTTAATAGGTAAATATGGGTATCAACACTGGATTTTGTTTGCCCATCTCGAAATTTAAAATGGCCGCCATTCTGGTTAGGGGTAAGATACCGACCTCGGGTTTACGGCATTGTATTTCTTTTGACAAACCCTTCAAATTGAGTGGTCACTCAATAGGGGTTGCCATTTAAAAAAATTAAGTTACCCCCTACCCCTACCCCCCCTGAGGGGGTGAAAAAAATTTTCAGATGCAAAAAATTCCGGAACCTTGGTTAACAGTCAATGCCACAAACCAAATATTTCTATCTATTTTGGGTTAAAAAATACAGATTTGTTTCCATACTTAATTTACACACTGTATATTTTAAATAATCCATCAAACATTTAACAGTTCAAAGTGGCTGTGCGAGCAATGAGCAAAGAGTAACTTTACGCCGTTAAAACCCAGAATGACAAACCAACAACCAATGCAACAACTGTTAGTAGAGGGAAAAAGCCACTTCTAAACCGGAAGTGACGTCAGCTGCCAGGGCAGCTGCAGGGGTCAGATGGTGTCAGCTGCCAGGGCAGCTGCAGGGTGCAGATGGCGAGAGCATATGCCCTGAATTTGAAGTAGAATTGGGCATGAATTAAGAGTTAGTTGAAAAGTAAAATTCAACTGTGTTAACTAAACTCTAAAAGTTGAACAAAAATTAAGAGTAAGATCAAAACTGAAATTCAACAGTTATAACTGGGGGCCTGGAAAGTATGTCAAGGTCATCCAGAGTAAGTTTTAAAAAAGCCTACCCAACTACCACCAGAAATAGTTCAAAGTTGAACTAGTTGGTGATAGTGGGATAATTCATTCGTGCCATGGGAGAGGTGTTTATTGTTTGAAAGTTGGCGATTGAATGAGAAGCGCCGCCTAGGGAGAGGGCTTATAAAATGGCAACCTTCTCCCCACCACCCCTTCCCCCACTCCTTTAGACCAATAACCGGTCGCCGACTCTATGTGGTGAAACTGAACTAGACATGGCGGCCGCCATGGATAAGTCTAACCTCAAACCTTAGCTTAGCTGAAGAGAATAGAGGAGCATGAAGTAGGAATTGTGGTGACAGCGCTTATATGAGGAATAGTAGGGGTAAAATAAAAAAACTTGTTGAACACAGTCGATAGGTGTAACAAGTTCAAAGTTGTTGAATTGTAACATAGAATGCAAAATGTTGTAAATAACATTATCATCAACATTAACCTGCGAAGTCTTTGAGTATAATGGGTTAAAACTGTACTTCTTTCTAACTCTATTTAAATTAGTTTTACACTTTGAAATTGAAGGTTTAGAAGTACTTCGTAATATGTGTTGTGTTCGCAAAAGCTTTAATTTTAAACATTGTGCAGTCATCATAACCGATGTGTTAAGTTCAGAAGTTAAAATAAGACTGAGATATAAAATGAAGTGTAAAAGAAATTGAAACAGAAAGCCAGAGTAGTAATTTTATAGGTTAGAATTTACGAAGGCTATTCCATGGATAATTCTAACCTCAAACCTAGTAAGTGAAGTAGTCATAACATAAAACTAACGAGAGATGATGACCGAGCGGATGCGAGGCAATGAATGTTTGTAGCGCGATAAACTACCCACCTTTATAGAGGCAATAACTCCAGCCAGATGGCGGCAGATGGCAAGCAAATGACTGGTTGACCGACTTTCACCTGAGTAGTAAGAGAAGTAGGGTTCTGTGTCTATCCCTACTCCTTGGGGTCAATGACCGACCGGAAAGGTCAATGACCTCCCCCCCTCCCCCCCCTCCCCCCCCCGAAAAAATGGAGCCCCCCCCCACACTCCTTCCCCCACTCCTTCCCCCACTCCTCCAGGTCAATGGCCGGTCACCACCGGTTGTTGACTTTATGTGGTGAAACCAGACTAAATATGGCAGCTGCCATGGATAATTCTAACCTCAAACCTGCTGCGCATGCAACAAGTTCTTCGGATCGGAATGAGTCTATGCTATGCGCATGCGCCTAGTCCTGTATTACTCACTTTAGCACTACTGCACATGGATAATTCTACCCTCAAACCTTGGTTTTGTGTTTTTGCGCATGCGCCGCTCCCCACTCCTTTGCCTTTCTTTTACACTGCTGCGAATTGGACTGGATTGAACACTGTACTGTAGTGAAACAACTTCCCCCACTACTCGAGAATCCGAGGAGCGATACGAGCCTGATCTTAGCGTCAGTCGTCAACAAACTTTCATAGCGAAAGGTTGTTGGCGACTCAGCAAGAGGTTTCAAATATATAGTAGGCCTATATATATTTGAACTTCTTCTACTACGTTGCGTTTTTTAATGCAATGTAGTATGTGTGTGTGTGTGTGTGTGTGTTTAGTTTTAAGTTGTATTAAATTTAAGAAATAATTTGCGCATTGCGATGTTAGTTATAAGTTGGGTTTAGCATTAAGGTGTATTAATTTTAAGAGGTATTTAGCATTAAGGTGTATTAATTTTAAGAATAATGATGGTATTTGGTTGTGTTGAATTATTTGGTTTTTTAATAATGATGTGTTGTTAGTTTTAAGTGTTGGTAATACTAATTAATGTTGTTTTGCCTTACAGCTAGATGTTAGGGGGTAGATTAAATGTAAATTCAGAAGTTCAGTTGAACTTCACTTAGAAGGGGTGGGACATCCGCAAAATGCGGACTAGGTTTTTGCATTTTTGTTTAGGAATATAATGGGTGGGATTAGTTTGGGTGGGGTTAGAGTTGCGTTTCTGCATTAGGTGTTCCAGTTTCCCTTGGAATTCATGGTTACGGTAGACCCGGACCGGACCGTTACGGTAGACCCGGACGGTCCAAACAAAATTGCGTCGATGTCCCTTGCAGAACGTAACTAGTGGGTTGGGAGTGGGAACCGTTAGGCAAACAGGGTGGTGGGAACAGTATTACTGTTCCCATCACCTTGGATCATTATAAATCTTGAATGACCTTGACCCACTTTTGGAAGGGTCAATGACCCCCCCCCTCCCCCCCCCGAAAAATGGAGTCGATTCCCCCCCCTCCCCCCCCCGAAAAAAATGGAGTCGATTCCCCCCCTCCCCTCCCTTCCCCCCTCCCCCCCTCCCCCTCCTCCCCCCCTCCCCCCCTCCCCCCCCTCCCCCTCCTCCCCCCCTCCCCCCCCTCCCCCCCCCGAAAAAATGGAGTCGATTCCCCCCCCTTCCCCCACTCCTACCCCCACTCCTTCCCCCACTCCTTCCCCCACTCCTTCCCCCACTACTCCGGGTGAACGACCGGTCATGACCTGAAAAATTAAAATGGCTATAGCTTGATAACGGATTGACGGATTTGGACAAGCGATACATCATTGAAAAGGTCTATGTAAGACAAACATTTTGGTAAAAGAAGAATTTGGTTATCTTATTTTAGTCAAAAGTTATGCGAATTATTTTAAATAAATACCTTCTCTTTTCCCTTTTCCCCCACCTCCCAGGTCAATAATCAGTCTTGGCCAGCTGCTACCCCTCTCATTTGCATATTGTTATAAAAGACGCACCGACTGCGGCTAACATTTCATTCTGATTCCAGACGTTACGCTGCGAACTTGGAGCCACAACCATGTCATCTCTGCCAACTACAACTTCTACTTTAACTTCTACTTCAACTTCTACTACGGCTGTTACTGCACCAAAGAAAACTCTTCGTCTGAAAAATCCTCCTGACTGGTACAAGAAGCAACTTGGATCCCAACCTTCAACTTCTGGCACTATTCTTCCGCCTATCAAGACTTCTAAACTTCGAAGCATTTTTTCACCGCCTTCGCCTTCTACTTCGCTTTCAAACGACTCCACACCGCCATCAACCATCATGCCGCCTCCACAGAAGCCAGCTCCCCGTCTTAATACCCCTTCATTTGAAACTTTGCTTCATAGTCTTAGTACACCTATCATTCCACTGTCACCATTGCCTCCTACCCCACCACTTACTATGCCTGAAGACCACACCTATCATAAAACTAAATCCACTAAGCCTACTCCCAAACCTGCTCCTAAGCCTGCTCCTTCAGAGCAATTTCAATTATTACAAGAAGAGCGTCGTAGGGCATTTAGCCGTCCCACTACTTGCCCTGAAGTGCTCACTAGGGGAATTAAGAAAGGATCAGCTTGTGGGAGGAAATGTGTTAAAAATGAAAGTTTTTGCCGTGTACATATCGTGAAACATATTTCTGAACCACAACTGACAGAAATCCCCACCGTTGAAGACGATCCTAAAATAATATCCGTCAGAGGAGAGAGGCTTAAGAAAGGTTTGAAATATTTTTTTCTAAGTGTTGTTGACCACCAACACATTTTGGCAAAATGTAACGGCTTAAAATATAAAATTAGAGTTTGTGAGAATTTGTGTAAAGAGAAGAGATTTAACACTTTAGATTCTCAAGACTTTCTCCTCAGGGATAAAAAGGATCGTATTACAAGGTGGGGGCGTAAACAGTAAATTCACTTAGTTTTTTCCAAATTGTTGCTAAAAAAATAATGGGGGAGAAACACAATGCGTTATAGCGTTGTGTTTCTCCCCCATTATTTTTTAACACTCTAAGTCCCGTGACCTACTAACCTACTTCCATTTGAGTAGTAAGAAAAGTACTTCCCCCACTCCTTTGGGTCGATGACCGGTTAAGGTCAGCTCTTACCCCTCATTTGCATACTGTTATAAAATCGGAGCGAGCGTTGGTCACTCCTTCATTTTGCTTCTACACGCCGCTCTTGTTGTTTCGTCTCTGCTGTTTACAATATTACCTACTTCAAAATGCCTCCTCATGTGAATGACCATATTAATTCTTCCAAAATTTCCGATGTTTTTCTACAACCTGAAGACATTTTAAATAATGATAGTGAGAGTGAGGATGATGATGATTATACTGTTGAACTTAGTGAAGAACGTAAGGTTATAGCAATTGATCCACAATTTCCATTTGATACAATAGAAAAGTTTATGGCTGAAGCTAATAAATGGTTGGACTCAGGATGTTATGTACGAATTGACTCTTTTATATTGTATGGTGATAGTCATTCTTTCCTTGTCACACCAAATGACAGAGACCGCATGTTGCAGTGGGCACAATCTATGATGGAGTGCTATGAACAAGGTGTGGACACTGGCGGCTATTTTCTTGCACAACTAGTGTAATAACAAATTACCCTTCCCCCCATGTAGTGAAAAAGGAAAAGAAATATTAGGAATCTAATTATAATACTTCCTTCCACATATAAAGAAAAGGGGGAAAGGAGTGGGGATTATAAAGTGGTGGGGGAATGTGTATAAATGCAGGTTGTTTGAAGAGACTTTTATTATTATTGTGGCTTTAGCAGAAACAACATGGAGTTTAAATCTGCAGCAAAAATAAGGAATAATATAATAAAGAAAGAAATTCGCAAGAAAGAAAAGATTGAACTTATAAAATTACAACTTATAATACCTTCCATTGAAATTGGATGTAGCAAACTAAAGACTTTGGTGAAAACTAACGAATATTTATTACAATTGCTAAAAACAATCGAAGAGTTGAAGAGAAAGAATGGACATTCTACATAGTAAAATTTGAACATTTTAATATAAATAAGTAAACTGAAAAAAGTAGATGTAGAATAGAGAGCGAGGAATAGATCACTTTGTGGTAATGGACTAACATGCCACTTAGTGCTCTATTCCTCGTTCTCGCGTTAAAATTGGATTACCTTGACCTATTTGTTCGACTGTTAGAATTTGGTTAACACTGTTGAATTTCAGTTTTGAACTAATGTTTATTCTTGTTCAAATGTTAGAGTTTCTTAACACTGTCGAATTTTAGTTTTGAACTAACTTTTAATTTATGCGAATTTTTAGTTCAACTCTAGTTAATTTATGTGCAAATTTAGTTCAACCAAGTGCCTGTGCTCTAGCCATTTCCACCCTAACATTTGTTCTTTCAACATCTGTCCCATAACATCTGTCCTAATAGATGTTTGGAGGGCAGGTGTTTGGTTTTAAAAGTAACTAAAATTAGTTGGGTGGGGGAAAGTTAGTTAAAGCTTGAATATAAAGAAGTATATACTAAAACTCCAATGGGAATAAAGAACACGAATGAACAATTAGTTTGTAGAAGGTTAATATTTTTATTTAAAAAGTTTGATTTCCTTGTATAGTGAAGAAGATGAAATAGTGGTGGGGGGACCGTTATAAAAGGAGGAACGCGAGAGCCCATTTCATTTCTTGGCAAAATTTCGAAGAGTAAACATCTCAACATGTATCGTTGCGATAAATGTTCGGAATCGTTTCACGATGAAATTCTATTAGACTGTCATAAAGAACTAATTCACAACAACCCAGAAGAAAAACAAGAACAACAAGAACAAGAAGAACAAGAAGAACAAGAACAAGAACAAGAACAAGAACAAGAACAACAAGAAGAACAAGATGAAATAACAGCAACATCTTCAACTACTTTACCGAATCTACAAGTATTTGCATTACCCGGTAAAGTAGTAATGCATCATAAGATTCAAAATGAAAACTTGAAGCTAGAAGAATTTATTAGAGAAGCAAAACCAATCGTAAGTAAAATTTTAAAAGGAGAATTGAAAAGATTAAACTTTCTTAAATTTGGTTTACTACTAGAAGCTATGTTTATAAATGTACAAGAAGAATTATCACCAAGAGGATTCATAACAAAAAACCGAACCATTATGGAAAGTTCAAACATTGATTCAATAATAGAAAATTGTATAGAAGAAATATTAACAAAAATTCAGGAACACGAAGGAAGAGGATCCGGATGGAGTCTTACAAGTATTGAAGTATTAGATATAAGAGTTCACAAACATGGATATGGACTAATGGGATCTAGTTACATTCCTTTACCAAAAAGAATTGAAAATACAAAATCTTGTGTTAATGTTAAAAATGAAGACAATGAATGTTTTCGTTATGCAATGACAGCTAAATTTGTACCACCACTTCATGTGAATAGACCTAACCAAGAATATGAAAATCAAAGATTTAGATACAATTTTCAAGGAATCACTTATCCTGTATCACTGAAAGATATATCAAAATTTGAGAAGAAAAATCCTGGTACGTCTATCAATGTTTTTGCATTAGATAGTTCAAACAAAGTGTATCCTTTACGTATTGCAAAAGAAGAGCTACCAGATCATACGGATTTACTACTACTAACGCGAGGAGATGTGTCTCACTATGTGTACATAAAGCAATTTGATCGTCTTGTTAATAAGCAGCTTTCTAAAGATCGACACAGAAAGTTAATTTGCAAGAGATGTTTCAATTTTAAACGAGATGGGCTACACTCAAGAGAAGGGTTACAAGAGCACAAAAGATTATGTAACAATAATTATGAAGCAAAGATTATTTTACCTTTGGAAAGCAGAGCATTTGTTACATTTGAAAAGGTTCATCATCAGTAGTATTCCTCTAGTTGTGTATGCGGACTTTGAATCAACACTTGTTCCTGTTGAAGATGAAAATTGTGAAGCTAGAAAAAGTGTCAAGTATCAAATGCACAAACCAAACAGTTTTTGTTTAATGGTTAAATCAACATTATCAGAAGAACATTTAAACAGATATGGATTAACTTCAGAACCTCTAGTATATCGTGGTGAAAATGTAGAAAAAATATTTCTTGATCACTTATATTCAATAGCTGGAAATGCACAAAGATTATATACAAATATTGTACCAATGAAACCGATGGAGGAAGAAGAAGAAATTCAACATGAAAATGCAACTCGATGTTTCTTATGCAAAAATGATTTTACTATTGAGAATTATAAAGTTAAAGATCACGATCACCTCACAGGTTATTACAGGGGTGCTGCTTGTAATAAATGCAACTTAAGCTATCGTTTACCACTATTTATTCCTGTGGTTCTGCATAACCTCAGTGGGTACGATGCTCATTTTATAATACCTGAACTAGGAAGAGACGACGGTAAAATCGATGTGTTAGCTGAAACTTCAGAGAAGTTCATAAGTTTTTCCAAAGAAGTTGGAAACATGAAACTAAGATTCTTGGACTCCTACAGATTTATGCCGTCGAGTTTGTCCAAACTTTCAGAAAATTTAAGGAAACAAGATTTCATCGAAACAAAGAAGATTGTAAATAACGACAAACTGGATTTGGTACTTCGGAAAGGTGTGTTTCCATATGATTACATAGACAGTTTAGAAAGATTTAATGAAACATCACTTCCGGCTAAAGAAGAATTCAAAAGTAAACTTTATGACATGGACATATCTCAAGAGGACTATGATCATGCATGTAAAGTATGGAACGATTTAGGATTTAGAACATTGGGAGAATATTCAGATTTTTATGTTAAATTGGATGTAACTTTACTATGTGATATAATGGAAGAATTTAGAAATACATGTTTTGCAGCATATGGATTGGACCCTCTTCATTCGTACACTTCACCTGGATTAGCATGGCAAGCTATGTTGAAAGAAACAAATTGTAAAATACAACTTCTTACTGATATAGATATGGTTATGATGTTAGAGTCAGGAGTTCGAGGGGGATTGACGCAAAGCGTTACACGACATTTCAAGGCGAACAACAAGTATCTGCCCGATTATGATGCATCAAAACCAACAACATTCCTGGGTTATTTTGATGCAAATAACTTATACGGATGGGCAATGTCGAATCCCCTTCCATATGATAATTTTAAATGGATAGATCCAGAATCGATTGGAAACATAATGGATATACCGAAGCATGGTGAAACTGGTTACATTTTTGATGTTAATTTTGAATATCCTGAACATCTTCATGATCAACATTATGATTTACCACTTCTTCCTAAGACTGAAATTTCCCCTACTGGAAGATGGCCAAAATTAATGATGACTTTAACCGACAAGTCTCGATATGTTGGACACTACTGGATGATACAACAAGCTTTAGACTTAGGATTGAGAATTACAAAAATTAATCGAGTACTACAATTTTCTCAATCTTGTTGGTTAAAACCTTACATCGACAACAACACAAGAAGAAGAGCCACCGCTACATCAAGTTTTCAAAAAGATTTTTTCAAATTAATGAATAACGCAATATTTGGCAAGACTTTGGAAAACAAAAGGAAACATAAGGATATCAAATTGGTAACTGATCCAGTAAAATTACAGAAATTGGTGCAACAACCAAACTTTGGTTCATCTATAATTATTAATGAAAATCTAGTTGTTATTTCCATGAACAAGAAGTCAGTTACAATGGATCGTCCTTTGTATCTTGGAATGTCAATCTTGGATATTTCAAAAACACATATGTACGAGTTTCATTATAAGAAGATGGTTAACTATTATGGAAGAGAGAACATTGGTATTGCATATATGGACACGGATGCACTAATTTACTGGATTAAAACAAATGACATGTATGAAGATCTACGCACCTTTATATATAAAGATGATTTCGACTTTTCCGATTATCCTAAGGATCATCCAAATTACGACTATGACAGAAATAAGAAAGTATTGGGAAAATTTAAAGATGAAACAAATGGTGTGCCGATGATGGAAATTGTAGCATTAATGTCCAAACTGTATTCATTTCAACTGTACATAAACGAGAGGAACGAACATCAAGTCACGAAGAAGGCCAAAGGAATAAAAACTTCTTTCCTGAAGAAGAACGTACAGTTTGAACATTATAAAAGATGTTTGTTTGAAAATGTTGAAACAACTGCAACGTTCAACACTATTAGAAGTTATAATCATCAACTTTTTAGTGTCAAACAAACAAAGTGGGCATTAAGCTACAAAGATGACAAGCGCCATATTTTAGAAGATAAAATTAATACTTTACCATTCGGCCACTACTCTCTAAACCCTATCGACCAGTAAACCTATTCTTCGTCCTCTACCTTCTTCCTTTTTCCTTTCCGTAAAGAAGAGGGGACATGGCAAGCCCAATGCCATGTTCCCTCTTTTTTACACTAATATGAAATGGCCTTGACCTATATTCAAACTATATAAATGAGAATAAACTATTCTATGGATCAGTATTTTTACATGCAGTGTACAAGCAACATCTGAAGATGGAAAGTGCGAAGGACAAGATTGTAAATGAACTACATAAACCAGCAAGAAGAAGATTTCCAAGAAGAAGTACAATAATTAAAGGAATGAATGATCTTTATCAAGCTGATCTCATTGAAATGATACCGCACAGTAAATTAAATAAAGGATTTAAATATATTTTAACAATTATAGACTGTTTTACTAAAATAGCTGACGCTTTACCAATGAAGGATAAGACTGGTAAAAGTGTTACAAAAGCTATGGAAACCACAATACAAAGAAATAAATTTAAAATTAAACATCTACAGACCGATGATGGAAAAGAATATTTTAATAAAGACTTTGGAGCTTTGATGAAGAAATATCAAATAAATCATTATTCTACAAATTCTGAAGTTAAAGCTTCAATAATTGAAAGATTCAATAGAACATTAAAAGGTGCGATGTATAAACAATTTTCAAAAAGAGGATCATACGTGTGGTATGACATATTACCACAACTTATAAAAGAGTATAACAACAAATATCATCGTACCATTGGAATGAAACCTATCCAGGTAAATAGTGCTAATGCCAAAATTGTATTACAACGCATTAAAAATAATACAACACCAAAATTGGAAAAATTGCAACCAAAGAAGTTTAAGGTCAACGATAAAGTTCGTATAAGCAAATACAAAGGTGTATTTAGTAAAAGATATCTACCAAATTGGACTAATGAAGTATTTACAATTTATAAAGTGCAACCAACTATACCTGAAACCTATTTATTAAAGGATAACAAGGGTGAATTACTTCAAGGTGGATTTTACGGACACGAATTGTTGAAATCAACAGTCGGTGATGTATATCTTGTCGAGAAGATTTTACAAAGGAAAAAGGATATGGTTAAAGTCCGGTGGTTAGGGTTTGATAAAAGTGAAGACTCTTGGATTCCTTCAAAAGACTTAGTATAGTTGTTTAATAGCTCATTGTGTGTTTAACCTTTATACAAGATGGAGATTGTACAACAAAAAGACCGATTTAATATCAATAACATTGATGAATTGACAGTTGACAATGATAAGTTAAATCATGGAAAACATGGTGAATTACTACCAAATACGATAAGATGTCTAATAACTGGTCCTTCAAATTGTGGAAAAACTAATGTTGTTTTTAACCTTATAACTAATCCTAAAGGATTGCGTTTTAATAATATATACATTTTTTCAAAATCATTGCAACAACCAAAATATCAATTATTGGATAAAGTACTTGCAAGTGTACCTGAAGTGAATTTTTACAAGTTTAATGCCAGTGAAACAATTATGCAACCAAATGAAGCAAAACCATTTTCTATTTTTATATTTGACGATGTTTCTTGTGAAAATCATGACACAATAAGGAATTATTTTGCTATGGGAAGACATCATAATATTGATAGCATTTATATTGGTCAAACATACAGTAAAATTCCAAAACAACTTATAAGAGACAATGCAAATATGTTGATCATCTTCAAGCAAGATGAAACAAATTTAAAGCATATATATAATGATCATGTAAATGCGGATATGCCATTTGAAAAATTTAAAGAGATGTGTGGCAAAGCATGGAATGAGAAATATAGCTTTCTCGTTATTATGAAGGAAGAAGATATTAAAAATGGTAGATATCGTATAGGGTTGGATAAATTTGTATTTATGCGTTGAACTACCGATGCTACATCTAGTTACACGTTGAACTTCACAGTGTAAACATGGTGAATCAAGAAAAACTATTGAAAGAAATAAAATCACTCAGTGATTCTATTAGGATGAAGAATCGTGCATTGAGGATGGGTTTAAGTGAAAGAGAAGAATTTCTAGAGACTACATTTAAACCTATTACGGAACCTTTAAAACAGATATCAGAAACTATTGGTAAACCTCGTTATGAAGGAGATGTTTTACTACCAGTTTCTAAACAAGAAGTACAAGCATTAAAAAAAAAAGAAGATGATGATTCATATACAAGTGCTAGTGAGCAAGAAGAAACAAAAGAAGAAGAACCAATTGTTGAAAAGGAAGAAGAACAGCCAATACCTGAAGCTGAACAATCTATTCCAAATTTAACTCAATTGAGTAGCGATATATTACAACATGGACCTCTTGGAAGAAAATATATAATGAAAATGCTACATGACATGAAATCAAACCCGAATTTGAGTAGATCACACGTATACGGAGCAAGAATTGATGGGAATGAATTGAAGATTGGCGATTCAAAGCTTGAAATAACACAAGACGATTACATCATTATTGGTGAGCATAGATATAAAGGAACAAAAGGATTATATGAATTAATTTTTAAAAACATACCACTAAGATATTCATCCAAAGATTTAAGTGTTTTTAAGGAGATTCTACAAAATACTAACGCTCATAAAAGAAACTACTTAAAGGATGGAATGATTAATCGTTCACGTGCAACAAAATATAACATCGTTATAAAAAAGTTGTTTCCTCCACGAAAATTGCCAACATTACGTACTGCACAAGCGGTAAGACAACCACTGAAAAGAAAATCTTTATCACTTATGGATTTATCACTTCTTGAACAACATGGTAAAAAGAGTAAAGGAGATACTTCAACATCTGGTAAAGGATTGATGAAAAATCTATACAATACAAATGTGATTTACTACAACGATATCAATAAATTGGTTGATAGAATGAGACTATTGCATGAAGCCATGGAAGCCGGTCATACAGGTTTGAATAATGAATGGGTGGCTCTAGTTGATGAACTTAGGAATCGCGGTATAGTCGTATAATTGTCCGTGGATATAAAAGAGGTGCAAGCATAAGACGTATCAGTTCTAACATGAGCGTCGACAAGTTCGGACGGTACTCCGCTTTAGGAGTGCAAGTTGGAGAAGACAGAAAAAGAAGTGGATTACCGCAAACACCTGAAGGTGACTATAGCATAAGTAATAAACGTTTAAAACTAGTTAAAGATCCAGAAGAAGATACTGATGGAGCAAATTTGAAGACAGTAAAAGAAGCTACTTCAACATCATTAAAATTACATAAGAATACTTACGGTGTTAAATCACATAGATTAATTAATGTTGGTAAACCAACTGAAGGTTCTGATGCAATTACTAAAGAGTACTTATCATCTGAACTTTTAAATACTTTAAAATTGCAATGGGGTAATAACTTAAAAGATGGACAAACGTATAATGCTGGAAATTATAGAATAACCAACGTGGGAAATCCCAAAAATGATAAAGATTCAGTTAATAAAGAATATTTACATTCTATAATACCGGAAAAAACTGAACATGGATTTTCTTTTTATAAATTTATTATAAATGACATTGGATACCCAAAGGAAGACGGTGATGCTGTAAACCTAAAATACATCAAGGACAACTGTATTTTACAAGATGGTGATGAAATCAATTGTCATGGGAAAGTGTTGTCAAATGTAAAGTTCGGTTCTCAACCAAAAGATGCTGTTACTATGGAACAATTATCTAAAGAATTAAAAAAGGAAACATCCAATTTTGTAAAACATGAAGATGCCGTGTTAAAGCGGGGAGATAAATTTATACATGGAAATGAAAAGTTTAATTTAATGCAAGGAAATAATGATGAATGGGATGCAGGACATAAAACAATAACAAATGGAAGATTTGGTATAAAAGATACAGATGTACCTCTAATGGTGCAAACATTAATTGCGAGTGGTGGTACATTAGGTACATACAATGGTCGTAATAGAAGAATAAAAGATATTTATCCTGGTTACGAAGAAAATGATTGTGTTACAATGAAACAAACAATAACTTGGGATAAACACTTTGGGACCCAATATGATGCAAAGATGAAGAAAATAATTAATATTTTACCAGGTGAAGATTCAAATGATGCTGCTACTATTGGACAAGTCATAAAAACATCAAAAAGTGATTCAACAGCTTACACATGTAATGATAAACGTATTATGCAATTACATGATCCTCAACATCCAAAAGATGCTGTAAATTTAGATTGTTTAATAAGAATAGTGGGCAATTTACTTATTGATACCCACAATCATATAGCTAGTACAACGAGTCATGTGATGATTCAACCCGATGAACGAGAAGCTTGGATTAAAAATAGAATTATAAATCAGTATATAATTAATTTGAATAACTAAGTCTTTAAATATAAAAGATTTTGCACAAGTCATTCATTTGTGTAAAGTATCTCGTGGAGTAAACACGCCAGTTATATAAGACAACATAATGAAGACCGTATCGCTCAGTCATCGTCAAGACAGCGGCAAGAGAGGACGTGGTATAACATCAGCTGCATTATCCCTGCTTAGACGGATTCCAGTTGGTGCTGTTGTAAATCGAACGATAGACGCTTTACCATACGAATTACATCTGCCCGGAGGTTATCAATATTGTGGACCTGGAACTAAGTTGGCAAAGCGTTTAGCAAGAGGAGATCCTGGAATTAATAAATTAGATCAAGCTTGCAAGGAACACGATATAGCATATTCAAAGTATAAAGATTCAACAAATAGATCAATAGCAGATAAAATTCTAGCGGAAAAAGCTTGGCAAAGAGTAAAATCAAGTGACGCAAGTATTGCAGAAAAAGCATCGGCTTGGGCAGTAACTACAGCCATGAAGACGAAAGCAAAGTTAGGTGGTGGAAAACGTCGCAGAGGAAGACCTGCAAAGAAAGGCGCTCCCAAAAGAGGTGGAAACATTAAAAAAGGACGTCGTAGAACTCATAAGGCAAATGTAAAGAAGACTTCTGTTTGGCAAATGGTAAAAAACGGAGCAGGTTTATACCTAAGACCATACCGTGTGTACTAAATAAGAAGAGTCAATTGATAATTCCAAATAAAGCCTTAACAAATCATCAGTTAAATGATTATGTGAAATGTTTGAAAATACCATTCTTTCGAGGAGTTTTTATGAAAGATGCATTACCAACTAAAATATGGAAAAATGAAACTGGAATAGTAAATTTGGATTCCACCTATGGTCCAGGCACTCATTGGGTATGCTATAAAAAACTCGGACAAACCATTTACTACTTTGACAGTTTTGGCAATCTACCACCGCCAAAAGAACTGCAACATTATTTTCGAAACTCCAAAAACATTTTTTACAATTACAAAAGAGAACAACCTAACAATACTGAAATATGTGGGCATTTATGTTTGGAGTTTCTAGCGAAGAGTGTCAGTCAGCTTTAAGATGTCATCGTATACAGTGTCACTGAGTGGAAATTCATCCACATTGAAAAGTACGCTGTTCCCAGCATTGCGTCTATCCAAGGAAAGATTATGGGAAGCGGCATTACTTGATTTGACTACCTACAATTCAATTCCTAATGTTACAGAAGGAAAAAACAATTTACTACATTATTATGAAACTAAGGATGCTGCAGGAAAATACTCAGAATTGAAAATAATTACATTTCCTACTGGAGCATATGAAATTGATGACATAAACCAATTATTACAGAAACAACTCGGAGAAGACAATATCACCGTTAAAGGAAACAATAATACTTTAAAAGCAGAAATAACTTCGAAATATTATATTGATGTCAGCTTGGAACAGTCGATTGGCAGTTTACTTGGATTTACAGATACAAAAAAGAAAATCTTAACTCCTGGAACTACTCATTCAGGTGATTCAACTGTAACAATATTGAAAGTAAATAGTATTGATGTCACGTGCAACATTATACACGGATCGTATAGAGATGGAGTTAATCAACATATTTTACATACATTTTATCCAACAGTGGCTCCCGGTTTTAAAATTGTTGAGAAGCCACAAAACTTGATATACCTACCGTTAAACACCAGTTTCATTTCAGACATCGTACTGAACATATTGGATCAAGACGGTCATAGTGTTGACTTTAGAGGAGAAACAATTACTATACGGATACACATCAGAGCAGCAACATAAAAGTCAACATGGGATTATCATTTAAACCACAATGGAAGAGTCGGGAGCTCAGTAGCTCCTCGACATTGGAAGAGTTAACATCGGAAAACATTCGTTTTCTACAGAAGATTGGATTGAAACTTAACAGCGATGGATATCCTGGATATATCTCAAGGACCAACGTTCGACGAAACACTATGGGAGAAGGAATATCACACGCACAACCCTTACACTTCATCAAAATTAAACAATAACGATGAAATAAGGATCCCCATTCAACAACAAGATATTTACACTTTACCGTGTGAAAGTTACTTGTACATCGAAGGACGGGTATTAAAATTGGATGGAAAAACTGCTTCAACAGTTCCTTTTATAAATAACCCGATGGCATATCTTTTTGATGAAATAAGATATGAAATATCAGGGGTGACGGTTGATTCAACAAAAAAGGTTGGTTTAACAACTACATTGAAAGGATTAACATCATTAACACCGCATGAGAAGAATTCAATAGTCACTGCCGGATGGGTTGCCCCCGATAAAGACACTATAACACCAGCTTCCAACGGTCACTTTGATTTTCATGTACCTTTACGATTGCTTTTGGGATTCGCTGAAGATTACAAACGGGTAATAATAAATGTCAAACAAGAATTAGTATTACTCAGATCTTCAACTAATAAGGACTTGATAATTGCAGACCCTGCAACTACGGAAGATAAACTGGAATGGCAACTACAGTTGGATAAAGTTGTTTGGAGAGTACCTCATGTAAGATTGGCTGATGAACATAGAATCCTATTATTGAGAAAGTTGAAATCTGACCGTGATATTGTGATGCCATTCCGAAGTTGGGAATTTCATGAATACCCTACACTACCTCAGACAGAACGACAAACATGGACCGTCAAGACATCAACTTACTTGGAACGAGCAAGGTACATAATACTCGGTTTTCAAACTAAGCGAAAAGATGTTATCACTGCAAATGCTGGTCAATTTGATCACTGTAAAATAAAGAATTGTAAATCTTTTCTAAACTCTCAATTCTTTCCCTATGACAATTTGAATGTCATGTTCAGCAAAAAACGTTTTTCCATTTTATACGATATGTATGCAAGATTTCAATCATCATATTATGGAAAGACTAATACACCACTATTATCACCTGACCAGTATTATTCCAAGGCTCCAATAATTGTAATCGATTGTTCAAAACAAAATGAATCGGTAAAATCATCAAGTGTGGATATAAAAATTGAAATGGAATTTGAAGAACCAGTAGCGGATGGAACTTCGGCATACTGTCTAATTCTACATGATAAAATAGTTACTTACACACCGCTGACCGGAATTGTGAAGAATGTACTTTAAGAAGAATTGTACAACAACTGCAAATTTTTGAGGTTAGAATTATCTGCTTTAATTTTTGAGGTTAGAATTTCATTTGTGAAAGACAAGTTGAAAACAAACAATTATGTAATTGTATAAATGTCAAGGATTTTACGAAAAATATAAAAGCGAGAAAATAATTAGTAGAAACTTCATTCTATCTTCAACCTTCGTATGGGAAACATCATTGGCAAGATGAATTCTACTAACGGAGAAGAAAATACACCTCTAATGGATGATAATAGTTCAGATATAGAAAAACAAGTTGAACGAGAAATGGACGAGTTCCTAAAATTCAACAAACATAAGAAGAGAGAAGAAGAAAAAGCTGAAAAAGAAGTAAAAAGGAAGAAGGTTGAAGTTAACATTACAACCAATATTTTAACAGAAGTATTTCTTCGGATTATCTACCCAATTTCTTCATGCATGACAAAAAGTATATCAGTTGGAATTTTAAAATCAATGGATTATTCACCAATTGTTATTTTAAATCATGGAAACAAAATGGTTACTTTCAGTGAAACTACTTGGGAATCTCTCATGAAACATTTACATCTTTTGGAGTGCTATTTAAGTAACAACACATTTGGAAGAAGAACAAGATTAAGTTTATTGGAATCAAATATTGAAGTTGATATAGTAAAACATCGTGGAGGACAAATTGTTCGCTTCAGAGATTTAACTACACATAATGTTAAATTATATTTCACTAAAGAAGAATTTTACACTTTAAGTTGTACTACCGGTCCCGTCACCAGATATTTGAAACAACTAATATTTTCAAGTGCAATAATTAAAGACTATCTAATTGATACATTGGACAAAAAACCTTTTGTTCCAATTTTATACGGTCCCGTGGATACTTCAATCTTTAATAGAATACCTCAAGAAGTTGAAATGTGGAGACAATTAAACAACTATCACACCAATTTTAATATTGATGAAGTGGCACAAGAAGTGAAAGAAGAAGAACAATCCTGTCTGTTATAAACATCGGCTCATTCAATTTTTAAGTCAGTTGTTAGTAAGACTTCATCATGAATAAACGGGTTTCGTTTTCTAATGCGCCACATATAATGGAAGTTAAAAGAGGTATAATTGAATTTCAAGCTTTCCGAGGAAATGATGGTAATTTTATTATTAAAGAATTAGTAATCTTGGACATGAACACATCAGTAGTTTATCATTATTTGTTCAAACCTCCAGTACCATTTAATAGACTAACAACTAAAGCGAAAGTTACAAACAAATGGTTGAACAAACATTTTCACAACTTAAGATGGGATGAAGGTTTCATTAATTATAACATGATGCCGCACATTATGAATCATTATTGCAAAGAGTTTAAAATTATCTACACAAGGGGATTGGAAAAAGCAAATTGGATACAATCATTTACAAGCAACGAAGTGATTAATGCAATAATTGATAAAGATTTCCAATGCTACTTCAACGAACTTTGTATTTCATCAAAAAGTTTTAAACATCGAAGGTCGCAGTGCGCTTTAAAGAATGCCTACCGCTTGAATAATTTTCTTCAACAAACTGGTGGGGGTAGTGTCAGTGGTGGGGGTAGTGTCGATTATAAAAGTGAGAGCGCTACCATGACACAGCATGAGTATTACTCAAACCTCCGAAGAGACAACATCTCCGACGGACATTCTTATTAACAAGAAGATTAACAACAACATCAATATGGCATCACAGAACTTACTTCAAAGTTTAGTTGATCAGTTCAACGCTCATTCTAAATCATCAATTCTACCTACAAAGAAATGTTCTGAACTAAAAGAAGAAAAACACTACATCATTCATACTATTAAGAAAATGGAAACTTCAGTAGGTGATGCTATAAATTGCACTTTGAGCGAGGCACCTTATACAATTGGTGATGAAGCAAAATTTCAGATCTTCTTACCAAAGCGCTTCGTACAACTACTTCAAAATGAAGATCTTCGTATAATTCAACCCGGCGCACTCTATTTGGTATCACATGGACCCAGTGGAAACAACTCTACTGAACTTACAATTCATGTAACACCTACTACTGATTAATTTGTACAAAACATTGTAAATATTTCTTTGTATTTGTTTTTTCAATAAATATGATATAAAACAAAAAAAAATAAAAATAAAAAAAGCAACATATTGTAATGTCTTTGTACATTACAATATGTTGCTTTTTTAAAAAATTCCACAGGATGACCTTGACCCAATTTTGTATAATTATAAAAGGGGAAATGTACTTGCAAAATTCATCAGTCTACTGCTACCTTTCATACCGTACACATCTCGCTCTTAATCCCTGAATATAAAACTGCAACATGTCCCTAAAGGTCAAGTGTGCATCTTACAATACTAACACCATAACAACTTTTGAACAACTCGAAGATTTAACCAACGAAATGCGAGTTTTACTTACCGGTGGTTATCACTTAACTGTTGATGTTAGTGCTACTAATACAAGAATGTTCACTAAAACAAAATATTGCGATGATGAAATATTTATTTCTACACAACCTACAACTTCTTCATCGCCAACTGGTCAACATAACATCAAGTTCCAAAAGTATTACCAATGTTGAATAACTTTTGACAGACAAAACTACAACTAAAGAATCACGTAATCAATGTGAGTTAATAAAAAGGATGTGATACTTGTATAAATAATCATTCGCTTCTTAGCTCTCACCACGACAAGACCTATTTAAGAAAATGTTGTACAGAATGATGATTCAACTTGATGGAAAAATCTATGGAAAAGATTACAACACTGTTGAACAAATGACTAAAGATATAGATGTATTAGCTAAAGAAGGATACCAAGCTAAATTAATTTTAAAATTCCCTGAAGTACATCCACTATCAATAGAAGAACTAGTTGCTATGGCTAAAGCTGAGAGAGATAAAAAGTCTGAAGAAAACAAAGAGAAACAAACTTCCTAAATTTTAATAATCCTTACACTTGTAAGGTATAATTTTTTAAAACTCCATTTGGATGACCTTGAAATTACCCCCACCACTTTTCACAGTACATAAAACTCACTATTCAACACTATACACTCTTATTCTTTCACTGGACTCCGCAGCGT
Source organism: Neoaliturus tenellus (assembly GCA_030545055.2). Taxonomy (NCBI): domain Eukaryota; kingdom Metazoa; phylum Arthropoda; class Insecta; order Hemiptera; family Cicadellidae; genus Neoaliturus; species Neoaliturus tenellus. The sequence goes on from CM061533.1 coordinate 267,576,614, forward strand.
CAACATGGAAGAGCAAAAATACAAGTACAAACCTCGTTACTGTTGTGAACAACAGTGTACAGATTTAGGACCAATGATGGTGGATGGGTTAGCTTGTACTAAATGTGAATTCTTCGGATCTTGTTATTGCAAATGCAAAACAAAACAACTACCACCACCGGAATTGCGAACTTTCAAATTTTACAAATCAAGATATTTTCATACATGTTGTCCTCAAAGATGTTTCAAATTTCACCCTCTCGATCTTGCTCATTGTCAACGCACCAATTCTCATCAAGATGATTTTTGTACACATATGATAAAAAGATGTAAATACAGATCAGATTGGTATTCCGATCCTGTAGAACCATCAAATGTGTAATTTCAGTTTTACACTCTTTTTTAAAACTTCATTTGGATGACCTTGAGATTTCCCCCACCACTAGTTCTAATTTTTATATAATATTAAATCATTCCACTTCCGACACTCTAACTAACAACATGGAAAACAAATTTATCAAGTTTGAACATATAATAACTGACAGGGAAGAGATGGAAGAATTGTTTCAAAACTTACTTTCTATCATTGACGAATATCCTATAAGATGGTTCAGAATTGTAGTTCAATATTTAAATCCTGGTGAATTGTTTTCTTCATCGAGTGAAGAGGATGAAACAACTACTTCGGTTCAAATAATTGAATTAAAAAACGAAGAAGAAGAACTAAACATTTTATTCAATCATAAGCTCAAGGTTCCCTATATAAAAGCCCCCTCCCTAGACAGCCCCCCTCCCTAGACGCCTGCTCAAGGTCGCCATTATATAAGCCCCCTCCCTATGCGCCGATCCTCATTCCATCACCGACTCTCCAATAATGAACAACTCTCCATTGGCCCGAATGAATTCTAGTTTTGAAATAAACTCTAAAGAAGAGTTACAAGACATTTTTAATATTTTACAAGAACTTGTAGATAATTTTACAACCATCAAAATGAATTTGGAAATAACATACGATTGTCCTATTTGTGATAAGATTGAAAGTTCGGACGAAGACAGTTTACTAAATCTAACTCCTGCACCATCTGACACTACTGATGGTAATAATGAACAGCAAAATATTTCCCCCACCACTTCTTTGTAATTCTTCGTTCCCCCCACCACTTCTTTATTTAACTAACATTTCTCGCTTTCACTTCTCATTCCTTCTTCAACTTTTGAACTATCAACATCACTTGTTTTAAAATTTCAAACACTAACACAATCATGATGGATATGATGGATGAAGTTCCCTTCATAACTAGAATGGAAGAGGATAAATTGAAATTGGAAATTAAACGATTGGAAATGGAACGGGAAAACCAATTCGAAATGTTACGTTTGTTCAAGCTTTTCAAATACATCATCTGGGGACTCTGCGTTTACCTTCTCATCGTCGTTGGTGTTTGCATTTACAACTCTGTAGTTCATCACAAAAGTTCAACTTGTTTAAACTCTGCTGTTGCACATTAATTGTATGTTCACAAATAAAATTCAAAAGTTACTTCAACCTATCCCACTATCACCAACTAGTTCAACTTTGAACTATTTCTGGTGGTAGTTGGGTAGGCTTTTTTAAAACTTACTCTGGATGACCTTGACATACTTTCCAGGCCCCCAGTTATAACTGTTGAATTTCAGTTTTGATCTTACTCTTAATTTTTGTTCAACTTTTAGAGTTTAGTTAACACAGTTGAATTTTACTTTTCAACTAACTCTTAATTCATGCCCAATTCTACTTCAAATTCAGGGCATATGCTCTCGCCATCTGCACCCTGCAGCTGCCCTGGCAGCTGACACCATCTGACCCCTGCAGCTGCCCTGGCAGCTGACGTCACTTCCGGTTTAGAAGTGGCTTTTTCCCTCTACTACTGTTGTTCCTAATGAAACTATAATGTTAACTTAGTAAAGATTTTCCATTTGAATCAAGTCGGTTAGCCATCGTAACTTATCTGGATTGTAAAATACGACCGTAATTATAACCACTGTTTACTTATTCGTCACCTCGGCCCTATCTTTCATTATTTTAACGTGCAATTAATTTGAATTAAAGTGTAAGTCAGGATGAAGACACCATTAATAACACTAACGATGCTGCATCCCCAGCCATTAATCATTTGCGAGGGAGGGGTGGGGGTGGAGGGGGGAGGGCCCCGCCATATTCGGTTCATATTTCACTATTCTGCACTTGTCACAAATCTTCACGAACAAACTGCAAACGTTCTGCAGGTCAAAACCTCATATTCGGACTCTTATGAGGTTTTTAACTGACACATGTCAATACTGATAAATTTTTTCCATAGATTTTTTTAAAATAAAAGTTCTTCACTCTGCCCTGGCGCATTTTTCATTTCCACCGTCGGTGCAGTGCACTGTGCACCGCTCGGCGGGCACCTCCCATCCGAGGAACCGGCCCCACAAACCGGAGCGACCTGCCAGCGAGTGGAGCAACTAACACATAACACTAAATCGCCTTTATTGCTGTTCGCGAAACATATACTTGTCAGCAACATCGTGCTTGGCAAACTTGCGCTATCTTAATTAGTGTTAATTGCCGCTCTGGCTGCTGAGACTCGAAATGGCTTCATCTTGACTCGTTCTTGTTTCATGGACTTTTCCATCTTTCACCGACAATTCTTTGACTAGTTTGGTTGGCATTTAATTGCACTCATAAAGGAAACGATGGTGGTATTTATATGGTGTCTTCTATTTTCTATTCAATCTGCTATAAGGTTTGTTTTGAATGTTTATGATATATAATAGAAAATATTATAACACAAGATAAGATTTAGGAAAATGTTATGAGTGCGTGCCAGTTTTATATCGCACTATGATGTTCTTCCATTACGATAAATATATTTTGGAGGAGAAGCTATAGTGATTTTATTTTTTGTGATCATGTTTATTGTCCCCAATTGTTTACAATGAATATTTAGTAAAACAAATATCTTAAAAATAAAATTCTATAGTCAAATAATTAAGTTTGGTCCTTACTAATACTAAAATGGTTTCACTATTGTACTAAATTGACATGAATAGATCCTTAGATTCTGGTATGAAATTTGTTGTTTATAGTTTCGGTTTTTAAAAGGTTAGCTGATGTTCAGTTCGGCGTACGCCATGCCTCAATAAACCCACCACCCTAACAAAGACTGAATACACTGCTTTTAACATTTCATTTCCACTCTATGTGCTTTGTACTTCTGCTGCCAAAGCGAATATGTTAGGTTCAGAGAGAATTGAAAGCATCAGAATCGTTGACTGTGAGTTTGAGCAAGTTTGTTATTGCTTTCGAGGCTTTGATGATGACTCTTTGCCGAGATACGAACATTGATTGTTTAACTTTCCCCCAGGTTCGACTATATTTGCATTCTTGCCTTCCTCATCCTACTACCTCAAACAAGTAATGTTACACTTGTATATAAAAATGTATATGTTTAATTTAACATCAGTATCCAATAGAAATCTATGGATTTTTTTTATCACTCCTATAAAAAATTATTTTCACATACATTATTGAACGGTTTCTTATAAACAAAACAAAGGACATAATAACCTTTATTCTCTTTGAAATTGAAAAATTGAAATTTTTGAAAAATGTTATGAGTTTTTTTGTATTAATACAATTTATTTTTACAGATATATAAGTTATGAGGGACCTAGATCCCATCTTAATATACTGTATTTTATTCCCGTGTTTCAGACGCAGTTTTTCTACCGATAAGTTCTTTAAACATTGTAACCGTTAAGTTTAGTTAGGTCCCTCATACCTTAAAAGTTTGAAATTGTGAAAATACAACTACTGTTGTAAAAAATCGTCTCTAAATCACCGTCCGAAACAGGGGATAGTATGCATGTTTTCAGTGTGAAGATTACTCCTAAGCAAAACAGATTCAAATCGCTGATACGGTTTGCCGATCGCCTCCAACAATCATCGCCCTATAACACGTGCTAAGGGTCGGTTATTGTTGCAACAATTGCAGCTTTTGCAGCCCTTGAATATCAATAGGCTTAAGTGTCACTTTTGTTTCAGTATTCGAATGGCAGGGGCTGATTTTAAAGCTTCAGTACTTCGAGCCTTTTAAACCCTTCTCTTTCAATAGAGTTCTTGCACATACGATAGTATGAATATGGTCATTTAAATAATCGTGTATGTGGCTTTTTTATTGCTTTAAGTTACATCAGCTCGCCAAAAAGTTATGTAAATGGTTGTCAGTTGTGGCGAGCATTACACATTATTTATACAGCTTTTACCGTTAGTTTCACCGTGCTGTACAAAAACTTCCTAATTTTAATGGAGCTACTAGCTGGAATATTAGTGATATTTTTCTAAAATCCCTACTATTATTATAAATGTGAATGTCAGTATGTTTGTTACGCTTCCACACGAAAACTACTCCACCGATCTTCATGAAACATTGTACATATATTCTTGGATGTATCAGAAGTAACATGAGGGAATTTTTACTAAAAAGATTTTTTTTTTAGATAAAAATTTATGTGTCAAAAAATTGCAAAATATATTTTATTATTTATTTATTTGATGCTAAGAAACAAATGTAATGACAAATTTAAATTTTAGGTATTCCAGCTATTTCTTATATGTAGGGTGAGCGTGACAGCGAGTAGCGAGCGAGCGTAGCGAACGAGCTAAACCTGACGGCGAGTTAGCGAAGCCTCAGGAAGAAAGCTAGTAGTGCGTAAAGACAGGTTTAGTTAAATTAATTAATTAAAGACAATTTTAAAATTAATTAAAGAAAGACAATTTTAATTAAATGCTTATAAATAGAAATTATTCTTATCTCTTTTAAATTCCTTTTATATACCCAATTAAAAGTTTAAAACATACATTAAGCATTGAAATACGTGTCGATTCTGTATACCGTATTTGCAATACCTAATTATATCACAGCTACTATCACACTCTTCCAAAATTCCTATAGATTAAAAACCGTTAAGTATTTCTAAAGAATTATACGAAAAAAATCCACAGGAGTAGAAATTTCCAAAATAATATTTTAACCATTTAATTTTTACCATACAATTTCTTGGCAAGGTTAACGAGTTTTAACTGCCGCAAATTGTTGGTATAACATAGGTAAAATTTATTAGTAATTTAAATTGCTAGTTTAAATCAAATTTTTATTTGATTCTTAAACAACAGATTTGCACATTTCAGAGCTTTGAGTTACAATTTTATGGTCGCCCCAAAGCCAAAGGATAAACTGACAATAACAAATCTGCGTCTCTAAGACATATTGCTTCATTTGCCTAAGGAAGGGTTACATTTTTCAGTTTGTCTTAAGAAATGTTTAACGAAGGTTGGACCAATTACCACTAAGAAAAATTTCCTTGACATCCATCTACTTTTCATTCGGCCAATTAAGGTTTTCTTTATTTTACTTTGGCGACAATTCTGCATAAGCTTCTACCTTTTATTATTTTAATTGTACATAGCTTTATATACTTGATATAAATAAATATATCAATTCTATCTTACATTTGGGGAACTGGGGCTAGGAGAAAAAGTAGCAGGTTAAATTTAACAATCGCATATAGGGATCTAAAAACTTACCTCTTTACGATAAAAGATTAGAAAAACAAATGGTTAAAAAAACTTAAGCCCAATAGCAAAAAAATTCTGAAATAGCAATCCAAAGGTCACTTTTTTCATTATTTAGACCTGGACTTTAATTTCCAGATTACCTTATAAAACAGTAAAAATATTGCTGTATTTAGAATATGTTAGTCCACTACAGTTACATACAAAAATGCGTAATTCAAAAGGATTCGTTAAAATAATAAATTTAAATTAGTTAAACTCGTCAGATGACGACTTAAATTAACATTTTAGTCGGGTGTATAAATATTTTCTAGGTTGACTGATTTATATTTTGAAACTGGCACCTAGAAATAACAACTTATCAATATCTATCAATTGAATATATGTTGTTCTGAGAAAGAGTCAAATAAAATAATAAAAAGCAAAAGTACTAAAGTTAAGTGTAAAATAATGATTTCTCTTAACTCTTGTTGGTAAACCACTTTTAAGTGGTGTTCTCAAAAATAAATACGAACAAGACTAAAAGAAACCTGGGAAAAATATTGAACGCAATTTGTTTTAAGAGGGAGAGAGGCAATCTTTCACTGGTACAGGACACAAACTGCGGAAGGATATATTTCCAGTCTTATTGGAGAAGAAAAAGATTTATACCCGTTTGGAGAGTGTTGGTGGTAGAGCCCAACCCCTATTGCTCTACCAGTCAATTGGCAGAACGAGGGAGATAAATACATTCATTACTTACTTTTAATGTTTACACAAACATGCCGGAGTGTTTTGGTTTAACAATAAAATAGGTTAATAGTGTATACATATTAGTTTAAAAGTATATTGAACCTTGAAGTGGTTGATTGAAAACTAGCTTATTTTAGTATACCCACGTGTAAAATTACATGGAAAACTGTGGAAAAGTCTTCTATTCCCAGAAAATGTGTAGTCCAGTTTATCAAAACGGTGGATACGTTAGAGGATATATGAGCATTAGCGAGTTATACACGTTTGTATTTATTAATTAATGGCAACAATGTACTTAATTCAGGTCACCTGTAATAGGTTAAGGTATTTTAAACATTAAAAAACTTAACAAATAACGCCATCATTTTAATAGCATGTGATAGCAAGCTTTCGCGCATCTTTGGATAGAGTTAGGCTTTTCACAACAATGTTTCATTGGTAAAAACCATTGATTAAGGATTTGGTGCTAGCTTGTGTATCCACAGTTGGTAAAGCGGATAAAAATCATGGTGCTTTTACCACTATTTTAACAAATAGATTGGAGTTTAAAACATTACGAGTGGTTGCCCGTCGATACTCGACGGTTACAGCTCCAGTCATGGTGAGTGGAGCACTAGGCAGATGGTGTAAAACATGTATAAAATATAAATTTTAAAATTGCTATTCCTTTCCAATTAATCAGCCGCTTTACATAAATAAGAAACTTTAAACAATATAACTATGAAAACTTATTTTTTCAATCCCTCAACTATAAAATTGAGCAGTTTAAATAGTTTAGCAACGTATTATTTTTTCTTTCGATTAAAAGAATATACATTATAGTTATAAACGTTTTTATGTAGGTACAGGCCAAAATAAATCAAATCCTTCTTCAGCGTTCGCTCTTATACTGCATTTAGGCAAATACCTCGTGTGTTTACAATCAGCTGATTGAAGGGTTGTAAAATAAATCAATTGCAAGGGTTTTAAAATTTTGTTTTTGTTAAAATAAATAAAACCTGCTAATAAATAAAAGTTTAGCTTTTATTCAGCTCAAACGGCATGTAAATTGGTAAAGTGGAAGTCTGAGACAAACTGTCCAAAGGTTTTTTTACCTTACCATATAGACGAGATGCCCATGCGCAAATTGCGCATTTTATGATTCTGTATGAGAGAATATAACCTAAAGTACATGTATGTTGGTTATGAGTGACAGAGATCTTTTTTGTTTACAATATGACTTAAAAATAAATGCCTTTTAAACTATCCCTCGCAAGGGTAAAACAAACTCAAATTCAAGAAATCACTCGCAGGAGAGATTATAAAAAAGCGAGTGCTTTTGATTTGAAAGTGAAACGATTTTGATTACAAGATGGATGACAATACTGACCAACCTTATCTTACAAGAAAAATAATAATGTTCACAATCATTTTAAATTTTTATAGCCACGATAGAGCAATAATGACCAACTAACATGGTAACATTGTAAATAAAGCGTCTTTTAATGATACACAAATTGTGTTCAAATCTAAATCAAATCACTAAGGAAAATCCCCAAAATGTACACTACATGTTGGAGTCGTCAGAGATATCCGTCCCTCAGTTTTTATTACTACGACTGGGGACTTTGAAATAAGTCAGTTTTTAGAAGCTAAAATAGCTATGGCATGCTAGAGATAGATTTTACATTAAATTACACTTTAAGATGATTTTCTACAATATAATTGTATTACTTTTATTTTTAATAATAACGAGATAACAATTTTTTTTTAAATAACAATATAAAATAGCTCCCTTGAGTTATTGCCTTTACTAACGCCTAGAAACAAGTTAACTTTCACACAAACGGGGAGAAACATAAATATTGCGCGCACTTTGTTCTAAGAGAGAGCGGTCGTTTTTCACTAGCCCAGGACACAAACTGCAAAGGAGATATTTTTCTTCCCTCTTGTTAAAGGGAGGGAGATTTATACGTCTTTGTAGAGTGTGGGGAAGACGAAGTCAGCTTGAATCGTAACTACCTCACCAAGGTTAATTTTCGCCGGGAGAAGGAAAACCACTAATAAACACTTTAAATGAGTGTTCACTTCACTTTTATGGCATTTTAAATTCTAAATAAAACATTTATTTAGTTTTTAATAGTAAAATTCTAGAAGGCGCGGATTTAACTCTGTCTCCTGTCTTAAGATTCACGGATTACTGGAAAATTGGCTCTAATAATGCTTCTGTAACTTCCAACTTTGTCGTAGCCGACACACTGAAAATATATAATTATACTATTAAAGAATTAAAATACTGTAACTTTTTATTTTTTTACATATGGGGATTATTAGTCCAAAAAGGTTTGGTGGATGAAAATAAAATTCACTTTCTAATCACACACGTAAATTTAAAGAACACTAATACAATATTTATAATGGTGTATTATTTATAGTAGTATTTGTTACCCTCAGGGGCAGTGGGATATCCTCTGTACAGGTGTTTTTTGGCGACCCCGGGTTACCTGAGCCAAGCTGTGAGACCCTCCACACAGTCCTTCTAGAGCTAAGGTCTTTCTTCCCACCTTTCAGGTCCTAGCTCACCGTCTTTACTCTTTTCTGAGCTATTCTTGGTCACCTTCTTCCTCTTTTCGACCGAGCACACGGGTGTCCTTCCACATTCTTTCGACCGGCGCATGCTGGAGAGTCCTGGGAGTGTCTCTGTCGTGTTGTAGGGACTGATGTGTGCCTCGCACTACCAATAGTCTCCTCCAATATGTTTTAAGAAACCAGCTACTTCGGCCCTTTGTCAGGAAGTGCTGCAGGGATGCAGAGATCGGACTCTGTATTACCATGGGCAACCCCCAGCCCGTACGGCACATTGTGTATATCGGTGCAGGACAAACGGAGTTTCGGGCCCCGAGAACCTGGGGTAGGGGCCTCCTCTCTCCTACGGGAGGAGGACCTCCGAGGGTATATACCCGCTCTCGGCCAGTGAACCTACGACCCGCTCGAGCCGACCCTTGCCGCACGATGCGCTGGTGACAAAAAACGTTGGATTGTGTTCCGCAATCCATGAATGTTGGAAAGGAGAACGAGGAAACCACTTTTATGCACAGCTCAATTGTGCTAAGGTCTCCACCACTGACCTTGACAACCGGGACGCCAACGAGGGGACTTAAAACCTCCCCTCCGCCGGTGAGATTTAAAGCTGCTGGTGACACCAGCTTGTCGTCACTGAACGCTGAATCCGAAAAAAAGAAAGCGGAGGTCGATCTGGCGATGGAGGTGACCGAGGTGGAAACACCATAAGCCAGGATCAAAGAAATTCCTCAGAGGAAAAGCCCTCTTCGTGTGGCATTCGAGCTGTAAATGTCTTGGCAGCAGCAAGACGATGCCAACGAGGAGGAAGACCTGTTACCAAAATGAAAGTTCTTTTGAAGGAGATGTGCAAGGCTCTCCTAATTCAAAAGAACGCCAACAAGGCGATAAAGGAAGGAATTCCAAAACTCGATGATTTCCTTGGTCAAATCTAGGAATGACTACGCTGAAGGTGGTGAAGCAGGAGAATGACGTCATGAACTGGGTCACCTCTGCTTCTCCTCAAGCTCGAGCTCATCTGGGTGAGTCTCAGAACCAAGCCAGAAAGCGAGCGAAGCGGCGGAGAGGTTCTTCGTCGGGAAGCCCTGAACTAAGCGAACTGGGTCAAGCGCCAAAACCAGTTTTCTTTTCTGCCACCACGCAGGCTGAAACGTTTCTGGCTGCTGCTTGAGTCCCGGCATCTGCTGGTAATCTGGTAGCTGCTCCCGCTTTGGCAGTAGTTCCTGCTCCTGCAGGGGTTCCTGCATCAGCAGCTGCTCCGATCCCAGCGTCAAACCGATTGACACCTATTGGACTCGCAGTTGTCTGCCTTAACAATACCTTTGGGGAATTGGAAAAGAGACGCCTGTCTTGGCAAAAAGATGGGATTCAGCTAATACGTGGGGAAACTGCCTCAAAGAAGACGCTTGCAAAAGAGAAGGAGGCCCACGTCTCTTCTTTTAAGCTGGAGGAAACTTCAGGACGACGTCGATTCCAATCCATGGGGTTTGGATTACAAAGTCGTCACCCAGAACTCGATGCCTGCTCTCCACCATAAAGATTAATTTTAATATGTTTTTTTTCAACAGCTGTTAGCTGTGAAGAGTCTGGTGTAAATTTAATAGCTTTATTATCTTGACACTATAACAAGAGTGAATTAAAATCAACGAGCAAGGCTCGGTAAACCTGGTACACAGAGACAATGCGAATTCGGCAAGGGTGCTGCAAGATCCCCCTACAGATCCAAGCGCAAAAAGAGCATGCCCGAACATTCCATCAGTGGTACCACGGCTGGGAGTTCGACAACCGAGGACGATGGACTGCGTGACTCATCGAGCAGGTCCCATCATGGGTGGAACGGCGGCGGCATGGCGAGGACTACTACCTCACGCAGTTCCTGACAGGTCAAGGCTATTTCAAGTCGTAACTCAACCGGATGGGGATGACCGGTTCACCGGATTGCATCTACTACCCGGGCGTTTCCGACGACACGGAACACACCTTCTTCCGCAGTTCGCGTCAGTAAAATTCGTGTTTTCTCCAAGATCTTTGTATTGAAAAGACCTTTCTAAAGATGTACAATATAACATATGTTTGTATTTGAAATTTCCAAGATAAGATTCGAACATGTTACTCCCAGTTCTTAGGACAGCCTGATTTAAACAACGTTGAAACCATTTTTAAATTACTGAATTAGTAATTTAGTAGGAAATAGTTTTATTTCAAGATTGTAGGACAAACTGTTGATCTGTAATCAATTTGAGCCATCTTAAGTGTGACACCGGCTAAAAAGTAGCATTTAATGTGATTGAGATGACAGATCGAGGAAATTTTAATGCGGGTTAAACATGAAACAAGATACTGTATCAGCCAAATGCATGCTATTACATCAAACACTTCTACAACAAATAGAAGTTTTAACATAACATTTATTACTGTGAAACTTCTACAGAACATCTTCAGTGTTCTGGGGATCATTACACTTTCTTGCCCTCGAACAGTTGTAAAGAATGGGTAATTAATTAAGAGGGTTATGATTAATCAGTGGAATTTGTCTGCGGGCCGCTTTGTTGTTTCGCTCCCTTTGTCTCCCTGGCAGCTCACACGTCATCACCGCCTTTTAAATGGATTCGCTTAATCTCACCTCACAGACAAACACGACCTTCTTGAGGTAAATAAGGCTTACTCGGTTGAGGTCGCTCATGGGCGTTATGCATTAACTGGTGTTATATTATCATACGTCGAATGTAAATGCGAAAAACGACATCTAGATTGAACTTGAGTTCGTTTTGTGATTAAGGTTATTCTTTATATATATTAGTAAGGGAGGGCATGGATTTTATTTAGCATTAAAAGAACAATCAAGGATTCTAGGACATAGCCTTTTATCAAAACACAAGATTATATTTACAACGTTTAAAGTAAATTATCTTCCTTTTACATTTAAAATCTATTAATCAGATGTTCGTTATATTTCACTGCCACTACTAAAGATCTAAAGTGCATTTTATTCGTATTTTGAGAAAAACCTAACTAAAATAAGTATTTAATACATTTACTTCCATTGCCTAAACAAAAGTATAAAACTGTTTTAAAACACTCTCTAACTATTTTTTTGCTTAATACATTTTGTAAATAAAATAATATATAGTGATAAGAGGGGTGAAAAAATATTACTAACCAGATCCCCGCCAAAGGTGTCAAATTGAACAGTACCTAGTAGATATTTCTTTACTTTATTATGCAATAAATAATTAAGTTCACACAACTCTTATGGCAAACTTTTAACTACCTTAAACAAAATACTGAATCAAATTAGGCCTACTTATTTACTGTATAATCATTCAGTGATAAATAAAATCAATATATTTTAGTTTGCTGGTAAAACAAATATTACTTTTGTTGAAGTATTGCAAATAAAAAAAATACTTAATTGAGTTTTTAGTTATTAACAAAAATAATAATTAGCAGGGCCCGAGATGGAGAAAACCGTCTGGCAGGTGTTCTTTTAAAGTAGTGAAGAACATGATAATGTATACTGAAAAGGCGAGAAACATTAATATTGTGCGCACTTTGTTCTAAGAGAGGAGAGAACCGTTTTTCACTGGCCCAGGACACAAACTGCAAAAGGAAATATTTCCCCTCTTGTTAAAGGGCGGAAGATTTATAAGTCTTTGGAGGAAGTCAGTGGGGTGAATCCGACCTTAGACGTTATTAACCCCTCGTGTGTGGATTTTAATTAAATTTTAACGGGGTTGAAACATTTTTTGAGATTGAAGATTTTTTACTGCTCCACTGAGTGTATGATTTAAGTGAAGCTAATTCGCTTAAATTAACAACAATCTGATCCAAAGCACGGCAATTAGAATATACTCTAAGGTGTTTCCAAAGCACCTTTTTGTAATACTTTTTGTTAGTAAATAATAGCAACGGACAGGCTGAAGTTGTCCGGTATTCAAGCCGGTAATAATAAATATTCATCAGCGGATGCTAAAATAATGTTTTAGCGAATTTCCCTACAGATAATACGCTATATTACGATAGTAGCCATGAAAAGATTTAAGCCCGGGACCATGATACTTTTTCATTTTGAGATCCTTAGAAGCCAAAAACACCATTCGTTAATCTTCATATAACGATTATACATATGTCCGTGGTACTGATAACGTTTGAAGGGAACCTCTGATTTTGATGAAATTTGGTATGAAGGTGTAAGACCAGCTCTATTTTCATGAGTTCGCGAAGCAGCATGCTCGGGTTATGGGAATGGGGTTTTAATGTATTCCTTTATCATTTGTTGCGGTAAGATAATATCAGCGAGCACAGAACAAAAATAGAGGGGTCACTCGTATCCAAATAGCATTACGTTTGGTGAAGCCAATTTCCCCCTCCACTTTTGTGGGCAAAATAAGAGAAACAGATGACTTTTATTTTTATTTTGAAAACGTAAACAAGTTAGTAAGAAAGGATTTTTATTGATTTTTGGTTAGGAAATATTTTTTGCGGCATAGTTTGAAAACATGAGTTGAAACTAACTTCCTCATATATGCTTACTCATTTGTCTCGTATAACTTATATGGGAAATTTTACGAATTTTGGTAATTGAAATTAATTAGGTTGAAGAGAAAGAAAACTCCGGCCTGAGGCGCGTCTCGGCCGATGAGCGCTGCCCCTACGAGCATCGCACTGTAGGGACATGAATGAATAAAATGAAACGTTTTCACTGTATACTAGTTATTTTATTTACTTTTTCTGCTCTAATTGTAATACTATATTATTTTGGGTACAAGAAAAGAAGCAAGCTTTTGTTCTAAGTTTTATTTATACAAGTAAATATCCTTACTAACTTAACTAAAATACATATCAAGATCTACTGACCTAAGAAGGTAACAACTTTCGTAAGGTGACGTCTAACACGATGGCTGTGAAGTTTATCATTGTATTGTTTACTGTAGTGAAACAGCCTTTTATTAAAATACTTCCTACTTATAGATTTTAAGAGAAGGATCAAATGGTTTTGGTTTAACTCTTGTTTATGGTAATGATCAGTGTTAAACAGTGTAAGGCCAATACAATTTTTTTTAAACTTTTGAAATTAAAACTTCAATGACATTTGCTGTTGTTGTTATTTTCTTTGAATTTAAAAAGTTTTTGACAATAGCTTCACAAATTAGACATATTTTCACCACTCCATCAGAGGGTTCGATAAGCCCACCTCTGTTCTTACAATATATTAAGCTATTGTATTTTGGATTTTCTTTCATCAAAGGCTCTAAAACAAGATTCACATGCAATTTTCTTCTTAATTTGTCTCACTAAAAAACCAGCAACATATTCCACTATATCGCAGGCGACATCAGCAGTAGTATCAAAAATAGTAAACAGAACCTCTTCTTCAACGTCATCTCCTATTTCTTCTGCAGATGGAGTCTCGTAGGTAACATTTCCCCCTCGCCATCCTGGTATGGATGTGTTGATTTCTTTAATTTCGTCATTCCTTCTGTTCAAAGAGAAAATAAGCGACTTGTTAAGTGCTAAAGCGTTCCCAGTGTTTGTCTCAACAAGCTCCTTGTGTAATAGAATTCTCTTAAATGAGCCAGTAAACTCTCTACAAGTAGGGTATTATTGTGCCCGCCTCTTGATCTTATGTATCCAAAAAGCCTCTCAAAGTGATCTTGACTCACTTTGATCACACTGGCATATTTTGATATACCATTTATTTTGATAGATAATAATTATGCGCATTTAAATCATGATAATTTGTTTAATTACCTGTGGTAGGTTACACCTTCAATTTTCCCACGATTATTGCAACCGTATGCCACGCAACTTTGTGGCATGTTTGGCTTGAATAAACAACTGAACGCTACAAACAACTTAACTCAAAGCTGACGGTGGCGCTCGGGACTAGAGTGAATCACCGTTCCCCCCACTACTTTTGTGGGCCTAGCCGCTGTCAGAATTGGCTTCACCGCTGCGATCAGCTGGCCTCTCTATTTTTGTTCTGTGCTCGCTGGATAATATAGACTCTTTATTTAAAAAAAACTCTTTAACAAAAAAATAACAGTTACAAACATATTATTAAAGTTTTAAGCCAGCTGTTACACACGGCAAAAGCAACCTTCTTCTAACGTGTTGTTAAATCATAAAACATTTTTTCATACATTTTTTACAAGAAAAATCTTTTAAAGTACAGTTTATCAAAAATATTTAACTTAACAAACTTATTTTAGTTAGTTCATCTTTAATATTGCACCTTATACGTACATATCGTGAGTAGATGAATGAGAAGGACACCGCATGGTAGGTTTGACGAGAGCCTCACATTTTCTATTCTATTTACACTTTGTCTACCAATAATATTTATTATGATTTATAGACGATCTGCTAAAAAATACACTGACTAGAGAAATATGCTGATTTTGAAAACCCAGGGTTGAGTTTGGATAATGCTTTGGGAAAAAACTTTTTACAATTATACAATTTAAATCCTTAGTGTATAGTTCTCTTTCACGCCACACACTTAAACTATAGGCTATTGTTGTCAGTTTTAGTGAAAAATGTAAATTACAACATTTCTTACAGGTTACCTTCGCATTTATACAACTCAAAACAGGTTTTCACGATTTTACGTTTCCTACAGCCTACATTAATGTATTACTTAACCGTTTGTTTGTGGTAAGATAATAATTAATCTGCCCGTATATAATCATTATAGCTCTTTTCATCCGTTTCACTTCATAAACAAGAAATTATTTATCAAATTAAACGATCACTATAGGCAAAATATGTGCAAGAAAAATATAGAAGCTAGGAGTAAAAATGAATAGTTACAATTGTTACAAACAGTTACGTTATGATATTTTAATGAAAAACAGTTACTTATTACCTTCTATAAACCGTTTACTAAGGTAATATGATGCAACAGGTGATCATCCAACCGCCAATAAGCCCGACCACGACTTTTGAATCATAACATTATGATTAAATTTTAAACATAATTTAAGATTTGTTTGGTCAAATTTATTGAATCTCGAAGAATTATTTTTTAAATCTCAAAGTCTTTCCACAGCAAAAGAAAATTGTAGTTTAATGTCGTAAGGAATTAATTAAACATCGACCATTTATGATATCACAAAGGAGTTCCAGCGAATTATCCCCCTTACGATCATTCAACGTGGCAATGTAAAAAATGTTTAGTTGATTTGTTTTAAGATCATTGAAACATTGTGCCTTTGTTAATAGTAAAAAAATGCCACATTGTGACGGGCATCATAGTATGGTAACATTTTTTCAAATCATACCCAGGGTATTACACATCATTACAACGCCGCCGTGCCGTGTGTCAATACCCACACAAGAGGAAGTCGCTTTTACGATCGTCCGAGCAGGCCGAGTTTATCTTCCATTTCCCTCGGGTCCACTTTTCTCTTTTCCTGCCAACATTTTACAGCGGTCGAGGTTGGAAATCGAGTTGTTTCCCCGGGCGCGTGTTTCCACCACTTAAAGTTGGCCACCCCATCGCTCACCTGGTGGAAAACTCCGCCCTCCTACAACTTCCTTGGCACCTTGGAAGTTATACTACAGACTAGTTTATAGTTAATAATCTTATCTTACACTCTAAAACAAGCACTGTTTGTACGGGCAAAATTTTTTTTCGCTCCAAGGATTTTTCATTTTTTGATTGAATATGGGGGTTTTGGCCACCATAAATCGATTGGAGCTGGTCCCATGTCTGGGAAAAATCCGGTTTTCGTTCTAGATTCCTTCAAAGTTTACATGTTATCCTTATGGAGATTTTATTAATTGAACAAAAATCAGCTGATAACTGTAGATATACACCAATGTGTTACATCTTTAACCTGTAGTGTAGGAAAATTATACCAAAGTGCAGCATCCTTCGGCTTGGTGAGTGAGCTAAGCGAACGAGCTCGTCTTTAAAATGGAAGAGGGCGAGTGAGCGGAGCGAACGAGCTTTGTGTGAGAAACGAAAGTCGTAATTTTACCGAGCATAAGCTCGGTCCCCCTGGTACTAGTTAATAATTAAAGCTCTGATTGACAATTGTTTAGACCTTTAATGCTTGGAAATATAAGTATGAAAACAAGTTTACCATTGATATCCCGGACAGGTTACTCTTTGGGGACTAATTATTGTTGTTTTCACTTCTATGGAATATACAGAATGCTCAAACAATGTATTAGTGTTATCCCTACTAATATTATAAATGTGAATGTCCATGTTTGTTCGCTTTAACGCAAAACGTACGCAACCGATCATCATGAAACTTTGTACACATTTTCTTGGAGGTGTATCATAAGTAACATAGGGTACTTTTATTGTTATTATTTTTAAATTAATTTTATGAAAGATAAAATACCCCCGTTACAGCAGAATTCCCAAGAGAATTTAGTGTTTTCTCCCAATAAACACCACAGGAACGAGGATGTACCGTAAGTTTTGTGAAATGGGTGTATTGTAAGTAAATGTAGGGAAATCCCTTCCCAGTGCACGTACACAATAAATTGCATCAAATTCTGGTATTTTTCATTTTTCCCCATAAATCCCATCGGGGTGACTATGTAGGTTTGCCACCATATGGGTGCTGTAAGTAAATATAAGTTAATCCCTACCTAGTGAATGTACATACGAAATTCGATCAAGTTATGTTGATAATTATGTGAGATACAGGGTTTTGTTAATTTCCCTTAAGAATAGCATAGAAAACCTATTTTTGGATTTTCTCCGTAACCATTTAAGCTAAGTTTATACTAAGTTGTTTATTATTTTGAGCTCTTTAAATAGTTAAAATTGTTGCATTTTAAACATTAACGTAAAAAAAAAAAACATTTTGACCTTTTGAAACCTTATAAAACCCCATTCCCATGAACCGATAATGCTGGTTTACGAACTCGTGAAAATAGACCGTCGTACAACTTCATACCAAATTTCATCAAAATCGGAGGTCCCTGTCAAAAGTTATCAGTACCACGGACAAACACATATATATATGAACAAATGGTGTTTTTTACTTCTGGGAACCTCAAAATGAAAAAGTAACATGGTCCCGGGCTTAGGTCTTACCATGGCTACTACCGTAATAGCGTATACCCTAAATGAAAAGTCGCTAAAAATTGTTTTAAAAATTTTTCTAATTTTTTTAATTATTTATTTATTTATTTGTTGCTAAGAAACAAACTCGTAAAAAATTACAATTTTAGATATTTCATAGATTTTTTATGGGGGTGAGCGTGACAGCGAGTGAGCGTAGCTAAACCTTACGTCAAGTAAGCGAAGCCGCGGAAAAGCTCGTTCAATTAACTAAGTAGCATACGGTAACTAATTAAGTAGCATAACTTTACAGTTATTGTAACATTTTGATAGTTCGATGAGAAGCTAATTTAGTACTTTGATACTTTTTATATTTTATTAAAACCCCGACACACTCTATGGTGCGTATGACTTTAAGGTGAGTATGACTGAAGGGTGAGTGTGATGGATCAGATAAGGTGTAGCTTTATTACTGATAAATAGCAGCTGGTTCATTTGTCAGGGTTGTATATTAATAGCCCAATGACCAATAACCTCTACAAACTGTCTAAAGGTGTAATTTTATAAAACCTAAAATAAGTAATGTCCAATTTTTTTCAATTAAAAGTTGAATCTGCTTCCAAATTGTCAGTTTTAGAACCAATGCTGAAGTTAGGAAATGAAACTAGAAATTATGAGCAAAGTATCCCTTATTACGGAGACAAAGTAGCACTTTACAATAAGTTTTTATCTCACAGTACAGGCTTTCTACAAGACGTACTCTTTAAGAGTCATCTCCCCCCCCCCCCTGTGCCAGTAGCCCATTGTTGCGCAGTCGGCAATGTTAACCATACGGCTTTTAATGCAAAACATGGTATTTGATTCCCCTGTTTCGGACGCCGTTTTTCAACCGATTTTCTCTAAACTTGGTAAGTGTTTATTTGAATAGTTATATTAGGTCCCTCATATCTCGAAATTTTGAAAATTTAACAAATATTACTCTCTGTGACGTCACAAAGTAACTCGATTTTCCTTAGTAATATTCCAAAATTTAGTAAAATTTTCAAAATTTCGAGGTATAAGGGTATGAGGGACCTAATATAACTATTCAAATAAACACTTACCAAGTTTAAAGAAAATCGGTTGAAAAACGGCGTCCGAAACAGGGGAATCAAATACCATATTTTGCATTAAAAGCCGTATGGTTAACATTGCCGACTGCGCAACAATGGGCTACTGGCACAGGGGTGAAGATGACTCTTAACACTCGCATTTGCGTTATGGAAAAGTGTTGAGCACCGTCGTTGCTAAGATGTTGGAACAATGACAGTCTTGCTGCACCCTGAATATCAACAGAGTTAAGTGGTAGCTTTGTTGTTATCCTGTAATGTTGGCAATACTGGGCGTGACCTCTTACTGTTAAATGGCTCTTTCCAAGTCACGATATTCCCATCGACAACTTGTAGAGCATGTTTAGAACCAAAACCTTCTATTTTTCACTCCTGTGGGTGGACCACGATTAATGATTGAAGTTGAAAAGATTTGATCTATTCTTTCATAGCCATCCTTCACTTATAAATTAAGACAATTATGAGTTAAGAGTCGTTTCAGACAAAACTTCAATTTACTATCGAATTTGGACCATTCACATTGCTCCACTAAGACAGCACTCAATATAAACAATATCACTGAAATTCATTGATATACAAATGTACAACAAATTTTGTAACATGTGGACACTCAATTATTCCATTCGCAATACATCTTCAATTTGTTGGGAAAGACTAAAAATCCACAAGTTTTACACAAACTTAAAAAATTTCATAAATTCAGAAGACAACTGATCATCTGAAGAACAGACATCTTACCACAGTATCTAGAATATACTACTCGTATCTTTAGCTCTCTCCATCCCGTTATACACTTAAATTCCATGGGATTTAGTTTGTAAGTTTGCTGCCATGCGGATATTTTATCAAATATTAGGTACCGGTACTCCCCAAGGTACCTGCCAAAGGTTCATACAAAAATTTATGAAGATATGTTGATAAATAATTTATATATATTTTGTTTTAAATAAGAATAACGTGGGAAGCTTGATTTTTTAATCTTCTCGGTGACCAGTAAATATTAAAAATTTAAGTGATTAAAAATATTAATTTTATTATTCCCTATAGGTAAATTCGCTAAAAGTAAAGTTTACCTCCTAACTCTTGAATCTTTTGGTAAAAATTGTATTGGATTAAAAGTTTAGTAAAAGAATTATTCTTTATGATTTTTAATCTAATGCTATAAAGCTTTCCCTTTCAAGAAAGTTCAAAAGAATTCGAAGTTGTACCGAAATTCAGTATTGCAATGGCTATGAAAGCGGTGCCATACTTTTTATAAAATGCAAATGGCACCAACCATACCATACCATAGAACAGGCAAAAGAGTATTAGCAGGCCTACTTTTATTCAGGTGCAGCTGATAATTTTAAAATTTAGCGTTCCAACAATGTGGTTCGCTAAATGATCGTTGTTTTTCAAATTGTAAAATGTGCTGATGTTTATTTTTCGCAGTTTTGATTGAAACCCTCAAAAAGGTAAAATTATTGGAAGCTCTAAATAATTTAACGTACATTTTAACAAAAAGTTCATTTTTATCTAAAGGTTACAATACATTAAGTTTTAAAAAGCTTTTTAAAACAAAAGTTGAAAGAAGAAACTATAACACCTTATTAAACTGGCAACAAAATTGTTCGATTCTAATTGTTCGACAAAGGACAGTCGACAGTTCAATTCAACCTTCGAAACCACTTAAGCCTCAAACGTGCTCCTATCTCGATTTTGAGTTTCGTTAGATTCTGTGGAAATTCGCATAGTTCCTTGCAAGCCGTCGGCGGGGTCGAATGTCCTCTGTAGAACTTCCACCAGGCCGTAGTAGATGGAGCCCATGATGCAGAACACTGTGAGGCACAACAGGAGGACCAGCCAAGGGTTGTTGAGCCAAGCGAAGCAGGAGGTGGGCACCTCGATGATCTGGTATGCCCAGTCCTTTATGTTATGTACACAGGAGAACTCCAAAGACCATCCGCTGAAGCATTTGGAAGACGGGCCGAAGGAAATCCACCTGGGAGCGTACACAGCGTATAGGACCCCATTGCAGACCAACGGACTGCCACGATCTTCTATGCACGGCCCATCGCGGCTAAAGTGTAAACATAAACGTCTTTCGTCCAGGCAATGGCGGCTAAACTCTTCTACCGTGGTCTGGTTAAAGTAGACAGTGCTAAAGCTGCTCATAGAGACAACACCATCATTTCCGTAGCCACCTACCACGCAAGTTTGTTTTATGTCTTGGAAGTGTTGGAATTTTTGTGGAATTCGGGGGAATACTGTTTGTTCGGATCGTTCAATCTCTATTATAGCAAAATTAAAGGCAGCTGAGATGTATTTGTCCTTCGAATAAAAGTTTGGATTTATGAAGATCCTGAGCGCTTGAAGATGTCTTGCATGTGGTCTTAGGAACACAGAGACACTTTCTGGGTCGGGATCATCGCCGTTTGAAGGCAACAGACACGTCGCGATGGTCAGTACCAGGTTGTCTTTGATCATACACCCGGTGCAAAAGACTTGTCGGTTGGCGTTTGGGCCGACCAACGTGGCCACCAGCACGATGTAAACGAGCTCACTGGACTCTTTCCTTCCCGTCGGATCCAAGTTTAAGTGAAACCTACCATGACTGTGGTTACCTCTTGATTTGGCGTCTAAACGCGAAGGTAAAACCAAAGTGCATATTATCAAACTGACAAATAATCTTAAATCCAGCTTTAAAATCTTATTTATTCTGATATTGAATTTTCATCGTTATTCTTAAGCTTCAACTGTAAATAAATATTTTGGTTATGATCAGCTGTGTATTTCGTATGGCCCGCATATAAACACACAGCATCGATATTTAATCAGTCGCTACAACACCGCAGTACAGGACAGCGGAGAAAAAAATAACAGATTACAGTGCAATCGCAATCCTAAAGATATGTGATTAAAACACTTTAAGTGCCATAATGTTAGCAAAGAAAACTTTCAAATTGGCCAACTCCTCATATTTGTCTTATCGTGTTTATTATGGTTATAATAACATTTTTAGTTTGATTTATATTTATAACTTTTTTTACAGTTATACGATTTTTTGTTATACAGTACTACATTGGCACCAAGGGGCCATTATTTATATTTTTGTAATTTCTGGCCACGGATTTGGATTAATAAGAATCTTTATTAATCCAAAAGACATAATACATGCATTGTTGCGTCAACAATTTCAACACATTCTGAAAAGAAACATTGAGTATTTTAATTCCTTTGTCTAAATTATAGTCTAATATATTCATGGTCTCTGAGAAGGGATGAAAAGGAAAGGTAGGTGGTTGGTGGTGAGGACATAATTAAAACATATAAAGTAAAAAAATCTAATTTAGAAAGCACAAAGCAAACAGAACAAAGACAGTGAAATGAAAATTCTACTTACATTAAGATGTCCTTTGAAGGGCTACTTAAAATCGCCCTGAGGTCATAGAAGAGGTGTTGAAGCAACCACTGCAAAATTTTTCTCTTAAACGTTTTCAAAGGCTGCTGCTTGATTTCCCTTGGCAACTTATTTAACATTTTAATCCTAAATTCTATAATTTGACTTTGATATTTCTAAT
Source organism: Neoaliturus tenellus (assembly GCA_030545055.2). NCBI lineage: Eukaryota > Metazoa > Arthropoda > Insecta > Hemiptera > Cicadellidae > Neoaliturus > Neoaliturus tenellus. The sequence continues at coordinate 267,599,180 of CM061533.1, forward strand.
CTTAAAATGCTAAATCAATTTCCTCTATTTCTAAGGGTCAAAAACACGGAAGTCACCTCTAACACAGTCAGAGTTGTAATTCTTAAAACTAGTGAACAGGATATTAAAGTTAAAAAATTAACAACAGTTAAAATCTTAAGGTTAATAAAGTGGGTGGCAGTGGTCTTGGGTATTTGCTTTGCCATGATTCTTTTGACATTTTTTTTAATTATAAGTACATCCTTTATGTGAGAGCCATTGCCCCAGAAAGTTATTCGATTGCTACTTGAGAGCAGATTGAAACAAAGCAAAGTAAGAATGTAGTTAGGGATTGCATCACTAAGTCTACGGAACAAAAATGTTAACCTGCTAAGTTTAGTACATAATTGCTGGATGCGATGAGACCAGGTGAGTTGTTGGTCCTTATAGACTCCTAAGAATTTGACTGCATTGAACGGGTTAGTGTCCTGAACTTCCGGGATTTGTCTAAGCCCGAAAATAACAGTCTGAGTCTTCTCATTATTAAGCATAAAACTGTTCGCTGAGAACCAGTCCACAGCATGTTTGAGAGAGAGGTTAGCAGCTCCGTCAAACTCAACAAAGTCATTGTTACAAGAGAGCACAATGGTATCATCAGCTCAAACAGGAGGGTAAGTCTCTTATCGCTATTAGGAACAAGAGGGGCCCAAGGACAGAGCCCTGTGGGACCCCACAGTTACTTGTGCGAACTTTTGATCATTCACTCCAGTGTAAACCACCTGTCTTCGGTTTGATATATAAATTTGGTAAAGATTTAAAGCTGAGTTTTTAAGTGTCAACACATTTAAACGTGGGTGCCACGTTAGTCTCAAAAGGCCATAAGCATATTTTTACGAACTTTGGGCCGTGTGAACCCGTGAACCCAACGTGGCACCACAACAATCAGCTGAGCTCTTCCGATCGCTTGGTCTTACACGATTATTCCCGATATCCTACGGAAATTGACGATCACACACGTGTTCACGTGTAGCCTGTGTTTATTCCTACTGTTATTTGAGGTTATGGTTGGAAGTATGTATTGTATGCAGTACACAGTTACCACGTAATGTGATTCGCTTTTGGTATAATGGCAAAACGAAATAAAACTTTAGATGAACATGTAATGAAGCTGTGGCAGGAGCAGTTTATATCTGACGACGACGAAGATGGTTCAGAGTGTGAATATATTTTTGGTGATGTTTACTTGTCTGAAAAATATCAACCATCACATTCAGATAGTGATGCTTCGAGTGATGAGGAAGTAGAGACATGTCTAGAAGAAAAGGCGCATTTCCAAAGGTAAAGAACTACAACCTTACCAAAGAAACTACCAAAGGCCTACCTGATTTTGACGGATCTTTTGCTACATTCAAAACATCAATAAGGAATAAAGGACACCATTGAACAAGTGTTGTTTTAAACAATGATAATTCTGACAGTCTGATCACTTTATCCCTGGATCTTCATTTAGATACTTAGATACTTTAGATACTTTATTTGAAACACCGACGCACTCTGTGGTGCGTATTTTAAGGTGAGTATGACTGAAGGGGTGAGTGTGATGATTGTAATGGATCAGACGAGGTATAGCTTTGTTACTGACAAGTATCAGCTATTTCATTTTTCAGGGTCATTAATTAATAACCAAAGGCAGCTGGGCCGAGTATCGAACCATCAAAAAGCACTGACTTTTCTCAGGATCGAACTGGCAACCTTCAGATTCAAAGGCGAGCTCTTTAACCACTCAGCTACCCAGCCAGTAACGGAGGTAAACCAAATTAACATTTTTAGGCGCAGATGATGATTTAGAGAGAGGCCAAACTAATTCTGACGGCCTGATTCCTAAAGGCCTAGTTCGAAATATAGATCAAAATCAACCAAAATCGAGCGACCTAAATCCTGTTGAGCCACCTGAAACCACAAGTAGGCCTACAGACATACTAAATGGAGTGCAGTGAACAGCGGTCACAATTATATTTCTAGCATCTTATCAAATGAGTTCTATGCAAATCTACACCAATCATCGGCATCAAGTAACACAGAGACTAGAGAGGACGTAGACAAAATTACAGAAACCATTGAAAGAGCAAATGCGCAACTTCGCCTTTCTATACCGGTTCTAGAAGGTATCAAATGTTTTTAGATCCGGTTGTAGAACGTATCAAATGGGGCAAAATGTTACTCCACTGCTTGATATTATCAAGGAAATTTACATGAAAGCTGTCGCACCAGAAGAGACAGTACTTATTGATGAGACCCTTGTTCCCCTCAGAGGACGCTTGAAATTTCATTTCATTTCATTTCAATTCAAGCAGTAGGCCTACCGTAAAACCAAACAAACTACATCGTTTGGGATAAAGTTATTCTATTCATATTATGTGTGCAAGGTGGCTACACATATTGTTTAGAGTGTACTGTGGAAAGGAAAAGGGCAAATCTTCGGAAGAAAAGTTGTCTTGTCACTTATGTCTAGTTTGCTTGATAAGGGTCGAACACTGTGCACTGACAATTGGTATACATCTGTAGCACTGGCACATGTATAAGTTACGGAAGCGTGTTTAAATTTATTAATAATTTCACATTTAAATTTAATTGTTCTTACACCGTTCGATAGAAATTCACTACTAATAGGTCAAAAATATTGAAGTCATGCGGGTTGCATCATCTGTCCTCACGGTCGGCGTGAAGGCGCTGGAATGGAAGATGCAAGCCGCCTTTATTTTTTATTTCCTTGAAGCTAATGTTAAATCAAACATCTGCTATGCCTTAAAATTGGTCGAAAATATTAATTTTTATGTAATTTAAAAGGAAATTTCAATATTTAGGACAATGATAAATAAAAATGACGATTGTAGACCGATTTATGAGATTAAACTAGGCCTACTAAAAAACGAGTCCATTTTCGAAGAACAAATTTTGAGAATAATTTGTTGTTGTTAATTTGTTAGTCAGACCATCAACAAAATAAAACTTTTGACTTCCTAGGGCCTCAAGTATGGAAATGAAATAAAAATTCATTTATTTGGAGCAATATTTAAGGCATATAGCAAATGTTTGAAATTACACATTCATCTAATGGGAATAAAAATCCAAAGCGGCCGATAAATCATGTCTGCATAAGTTAAAATTTAGTGTGTAAAACACTCCACTTTTATAAAATTTCTGGAGTACCAGCAAATTAATTAATGATTAATGACGAGCTTACCCTTTTTCACAAAACTATTACCTCGACTGAATTGACGAAAGTAGTGGCAAATTGTTGGTGCTGGCTCAGTTCAAGGTCACCTGAGGAATGACGTCATCACCCCTGGCGTCACCATGATGACGTCATCGACGTCATATAGGTCAAGGTGAAGTGGAAACTCATTCCCATCACTTTTGTCGTTTTTCGCACTCCACAGCCAACGTCGGGCACAGTCCCCGTGACCTGGGGGACTTGGAGTGAATTTTCGACGAGAAGCAGCAAAAGTGCTGAGTTAAGTTCGAATTTGCGACGTGACTCCGCCTTTGTCAAATTTTTCTAAAATCGGGGTTTAAGCTTATTTTAGACAAATTTGAACCTGTATATCACCCTTTTCCCATAGTCTGATAATCCCAATCGACATAACTAATGACAATAGACCCAGTCCCACACCTTCATGTCAAGTTTCGGACGTTTCAACTCATGTCAACTCGGACGTCATGTCAACTCGGACTTCATGTCAACTTGGACGTTTCGTTAACAGGTTTACCGGCATCATGGAATTTAAGTACATATTTATATATGTATCTTAATAAGTATATATGTGCATATATAAAAATTTTAATGAATGGTGTTCTTGGTACCTGGGGACCCTGTAGTAAAAAACTAACACCGTTAAACGCTTATATCTCAAATTTGGCACCACTGTAATATGGTTTCCCCAACAAAAGAAATCCACTTCAAATCACACAATTGAAAGTAGCTTTAAAGAGCAATATCACTCTTATCAAATATAACAACCAATACATATTACATATAAAAATGTGCAAAAATTTATTTCCTTCAGTTTACTAATTTACAAAATTTAGCTGTCTTTATCGGTTCAAGAGATATTCAGCAAAAACTTATAAAACTACAGCCGCCGTTTGAAAAATTGGCCATAGCAGGCAAGCGCAGCGTCGGAGAGTGGTAGACTTTTCACCATCGTTTTCTCGGGTAATTTTACATAAGAATCGGTCAAAATTTTGCCGACTTTTGCAATTACTTCCGGGTTGAACTATAATTTGACTAGACTAGTAAGGCATTTTTGGAAGACAAGACCTTTCACGCCACCATTCACATGGTGGACAGACGAAAATTTTAATGACACGGATTTTTGTGATGCGCGTAATACGTAGAAATAACTAAAAACTACTATATCCTAAGAAATATAATGACAAAATATTGTCAAAGGAAGATCCATTATTGGCATTTTCAGAGAGTGTACAGAACTGCTGCAAGGGCTCCGACGACGACACAACAGGCTCGTGGTCAATCCAGAGGATCATGCAGTTAATATCAATTTGTATTCCATCAATCCACAACTGATCTTCAACGTTTCTACACAAAGCAATCCGAATTGAATCGCCCGCGGTGACCATTCCATTGTATCCGAACCCGCGCCCTGGTCAACACCTGTCATCTCTTTGTGGTGAACTCTGCATTGATGCATTAAATGACAATGGTGGTTCCCCAAATGTCTCTCATCCATGGAAATACAGGGTGTTTCAGAACTCCCTACCAATATTTTAGGGCATTGTTCCTGGGTTAAAAACATATCTAAATATCATATTTAAATTGTCCAGAAGTCTTTAGTTACTCACACAGCCGCCATTTCGTTTTTTACACATAATAGTTTTTATTTCCGTAACAGATGGTTGTATTCAGATCATATTTGGTACAAATCTTTATCATATTAATGTACATTTCCAAGAAAAAAATTAATTTTTTCCATTGTATATTTTAAAATGGCGGCCATTTTAAATTTTCAAACTCAAATATCTCAAAATCGGTAAATTTTATAAAAATTTTACAAGACACAAAAAATTTGCCAAATTAAATTACCTAACCAATAATGCCAATTTTGTAAGGATCTGACAACAAATAACGGAGTTATTGCGATTTTTCTTCATAAAAACATTGATTTTGCATTGAGTTTAATGCAATTAAGGCAATTTTAGCAGCAAAATCAATGTTTTTATGAAGAAAAATCGCAATAACTCCGTTATTTGTTGTCAGATCCTTACAAAATTGGCACTATTGGTTAGGTAATTTAATTTGGCAACTTTTTTGTGTCTTGTAAAATTTTTATAAAATTTACCGATTTTGAGATATTTGAGTTTGAAAATTTAAAATGGCCGCCATTTTAAAAATATGCAATGGAAAAAATTAATTTTTTTCTTGGAAATGGACATTGGTATGATAAAGATTTATACCAAATGTGATCTGAATACAACCATCCGTTACAGAAATAAAAATTATTATGTGTGAAAAACAAAATGGCGGCTGTGTGAGTAACTAAATACTTCCGGACAATTTAAATATGATATTTAGATATGTTTTTAACCCAGAAACAATGCCCTATAATATTGGTAGGGAGTTCTGAAACACCCTGTATAATATAAATTCTCATTTTTCCATATATTACGAGGGCCGTTTTTTTTCAACCTCCGATGGTTTATTATTGAGATGGTTTATTATTAATGGTTACTTTATTGAGCATTTTATCAAATAAAACTAAACAATATCAAGTAATTAATTTGCCTTCGGTCACATTAAAATAAAATAAGCATTGTTCAATGTATTTGATGTCTTGCAATATTATGCCTGAACTAAAACATGACCAAGACACCCATCTCAATACTAAGGCCCGCCGCATATTGAGTGAGACGCAGTCCGAGCAGCGCAGCGCAGCACAGGGCAGAGTAGTTTTTGTAATTTACGTATTTGCATGGACGAGCGCGAATTGAGGTGCAGGGCAAGGCAGCGCAGTTGTCGAAGTTGTTGCAGCAGTTCTGTACACTCTCTGAAAATGCCATTAATGGACCTTCCTTTGACAATATTTATGCAAAGATTTTGTCATTATATTTCTAAGTTGTTGCCAATGCTGCCCTGTGCTGTGCTGTGCTGCCCAGACTGTGCCACACAGCTCAATATGTGCCTAGGCTAACTACTGTTCAAAAATTAAAAATACCGTACCAATTCTGAGATTGAAAGAAGTTAACTATCCAGAGGCCAGGAAGTTAACTTTTTTTTGTTTCGTGTGAATTTAATGAGTTTATTTTGATGAGGATAAGCAAAAGTTTTATCTATTTTATTGTAAAGTGTTGATGAAACTTCTTGTCTAGTGGGTGGTGAAATATAATTTCAAAATATTTGAAGTTATAGGCCAATTTAAATATTTTTTTAAATAGCTTAACCAGATTTAATGAGATGATTACTTTTCATTTGTTTATTTTTGCACACCTGCCCATATTATTGGTCCGGTATTTTCATTCAAAAAAGTCTTAAGTATAGCGTTAATTACCACTTTAACACATGTAAGCGTAATAACAATAATATACATGTCTACCAATATTTATTTAAATATTTTTCAATGCTTGGTTATTTTTTAAGCTGGTCCTATTGGTCCTAGGCTGCAACAAAGCTACATAAGGCATCACATCCATTCTACACTTATTCCTTCATTCATATTCGCCTTAATAGCATTCTGCCAAACTTTGGTTTGTTTGTTGGTTTGTTTCTAATGTAAATGATATGGTCAGTAGTTGTTCATTTGAATTTTTGTTTTTTTTTTTTTCCGAACAAGTTTGTCATGAATGTTTTGATGGTGCGGATGCTTCTTTAAAATATGTTTCTTAGATAGTGATCCTACTAATTTGTTCTTGAAATATTGATGATGCAGTTTAAGGCTCTTTGATTTTTACCAAAAACTAAGACTATTTTGAAGTCGGATACCAATTTAGGCATTAATAATTGTGACCAGCAAATGAAGTTAGTAAGCAATAAACAATGTGTGTCATGCATCATTACAAGCATACAACCTCATGGGCTATAAGTTTCTAATGAGAATTCATGCCATTAACTTAAGATATCGTAACCTATTAATGGCCTTCAAGGTAAGACTCCATAAGTTCGAGTGCAACACCATAGAAGCTCAATTTTGGGATGAGTAAACAAATGGTAAATGGTGTCAAAGACCTTACTAAAGTCACTCAGCATTAAGGGTGCGCTCTACCTCGGTGTCAGAATTATCGAGCGAGACTGTTAACTGCCGCTATACGCGGATACTCACATTTTGAAAAATATAAGACGGGTGATTTTAAAGTTTGTTACTTTAATGCTTTTTTTGGTTTCAGTGCGAAATCGATCGGTGCTCTAATAACGATGTTTTTGAAATTGCAGACCTTTCGCATCTTCCTTCTTGCATCGTTATCTATAAACTTTTTACCAATCTTATTGCAGATTCTTGTTCTTAAGATTATATTGTACTCGTGTATCGTCTTATTTTTTCTAAAAAAATTGTTTTTAATACGTTAAAACTTGATACAAAAACGCTTATTTCAACATTATTAGCAAGCACCCTGCTTAGTAATTTAAATTAATATCAAAATTTTAAGACGATAGCGGAGTACAAAATTATATTACGAACAGAATGACACCAAAATATTTTAAATCGGTTTACAACTGGGGCGACAAACACGGAGATTCTAAACCCTTGCATCCGCGCGTGGCAGATGGGTAGAGCGCACCCTTAAGCCACGCTTTTCTTCACTACTTTGAATACTTTGCTCGCCTTTGAATCCAAAGGTTGCCGGTTTGATCCTGAGAAAAGTTAGTAGCTTTTTAATGGTTCGATTCCGGACCCAGTTGCCATTTGTCATTGGGCTATTAATTAATGATGCTTTCTAATAATTGGTCGATGTTAGATAGTAACAAGACTGGGGTTTGGACCGTTCCCCGTCAAAACGTTAAAAAAATGCCACTGGCGTAGAAACACTCAAAACACTACTAAGTCTATAGAAAACATCGACTTGGAGAGACCAAACAGGAAGCTTAACTTTGAGCCAACAAACTGATCATGTCCTTCACAATATTTGTAAAGTTCCTCTGAATGAGAGGAAGACTTTGGATAGTATAAAATTGCTGTTTCACTGCCTCACCTTGATGTAGTATTTTCTATTACTCCCATAATTGTTTATTTTGACCATTTTAAGCTTTAGTTGGTTCTTGAAGAAAAATTTTCCCTCTATGGTGTACTCTATTATCATCTCTTGGCACAGTTAGACTGTAATGATGCTTTTCACCAAGATTTATTATATATTATAATGCTTTATGATTTTAAAGTCTCTTAAAGCAAAAATATTTTTTATTCAAATGCATATATTATTGTAAATATTGCACTTTATATGTTAGTAGCAACAGGCGTTCAAAAAACTTGATAGACCGATCATACAGTAGACCCTCTCTTTACTGACTCCAAGGCAGTCACCGCTCAGTGACCTCTGCCAGGGTGCGAGATAGAAACTTGGTTTATCCACCTAGAAAAAGAGTCACTATACTATAACCGAAATTTTCATAGAATCGAAAGACTTTCTAAACAACATTTCGTTCTCAATCTTAACGCTTTGATGAATTAGACCCGTTTCCCAACATCAAGTCACTTAACATCAGTTGTTTATCATAACTTTTTACGATTGTTAGTCCCAAATGTTTACAGCCTATTTTTTTTTTTTTTTTTTTTTTTTTTTTTTTTTTTTAACAAAATACAGGGTAGTTTTGTTTTATTTTACAATTATACAGTTATTTTATATATTTTGTTTACTATACATGTTTATGATGTTGTCCTATTTAACCAAATCTTTTAGGTTATCCAGCCTATTCCTGATCTTGTGAGAGTCAGTTAAGAGAGAGTCTAAGGTAGTTGTATTTTTGCAAAGCCCCTGAACCCCTAAAGAGAAAACACCCATAAACAACATTTAAAAAGTTTTTCAGGGTATGATAAGTCATGTTTTATATTGGTAAAAAGCTTCTATATAAAAACCAACAAGATCTATTAGATTTTGCAAAACACACAGTAACATAGAAAATAGAAGAGTGGTATAAAATAAGTTAATTTATAATGAAAAGAATCAAAGTTTTTATTGGAAAGAATTAACACTTTATATTACATATATGAAGTTTTTTTAAAGAGTCCAAATTTAAAAAATACATGAGGAAACCATCAATAATACGAATATTTAAAAACTGTCAGTATTCCATGCAGTATGATACACATTATATTACAAGATGGCCCGTTTTCAGTCTTACAAATGCACAATTTTATAAAAAATTATCTATTCTATTCTTGAGACGGAATCTTAGATCTATTCTATAAAGGACATTAGTTAACTTAAACGCTTTTTATCTACATGACTTGATTTTCAATGTAATAAATTAGATCTAGCTTTACTAGTTTTAATTAGCTTGAATAATTTTATTTTTGATTTTTTCGGTTATGCTTTGTTTTTCTAATACATGACCATTGTACCTCAGAGAATCGGTTTGGTTCATAAGTAGGAAAGACCCTTTACATTATTTATTAAAAAAATAACAATTATCAAAACAGAGACAAACCTAGTAAATGCTATGGAGCATATATTAACTCCCCAAAGCACAATATTAACTCCCCAAGACAGTAAATTCTTCATTTCCCCTGAATTTTTTACTTTTAAAGGCTCAATAATAGTTGAAGCTGTTTTTTGTAAACGCACGTCTTTCCTTATACTCAGTGTAACATTTGAGATGTCATCAAATTCACCTTAATTTGTAATTTTGCAATACGCTTTTTTAGACTTCAGGTATTTCTATTCTGGAGGAATGCCCTTTAAGTTTTTTCTCTCTTCTCAAGATTAACAATATGAGAGTTACTTTTTCATTCTGCATTTTTCATTTTGCAAACTAGAACAGCTGTTGAAAGTGAAGTGTAGAATAACTAAAAACACATTAAAAGCAGAACAGAATCAACAGTACTACTGAAATGTGAACCCAATCTGATTATGTGGAACATTGAGCTGCACTGTAACCTTTCGTTTAGATTATTGCTTGATTACATTCTCAATATATTAATAAGAATTGTTAGCATGTAACTTTTTTGTGTTTAATAAAATGTAAAATAAAGAAGATAAAGGGTTTTATACATTGAGAAGATTTTTTATAATGTTTGACAAAACAAATAAAATAGCTGCTTTTCCCCTTAAAAAGTTGTTAAGTATTCTATTAGCTAAATATTTTGTGGTAAACTTCAGCATTTTAAGCCAAGCTTATTTTACACAGCTATTTTCACTGTCAGATCAAAGAAAGGTTGTGACACTGTTTCTAATAAATAAGCTTAAAAATTAATACCGGTATTTGACAAAAACTTTCATTTATGATTCTTAAAATATTGTTTTTCGATTATTAAAGGCTGCAATAGACATTTTCATAGCTCCCTATTAATTGTAATTTTAACTGATGATGATAGACAGGTGTTTTTTTTACAAAACTTAGATGGAAAATAAATTTTCAATCATCTATTTTAAAACAAAACTGCAATTTTTTCATGAATCCATAAGTTTTATATTTATTGGCTTTATTTAATCTGCAGAACATTAATTAAAATAATTATTTTAAATTTTATGTTCCATATGTTAAATAAATTTTCTCCAGGTCTTGAGTGATAAAGTAATTGAATTTAAAGTTAAATTTACTTAGTTAAAATGTTCCATTGATCAACACAAAATGTTTTTGACCAACTGAAACATGTAGTTTTTATAACTTTTACTGATTAAGAGTTGTAATTATTACTTCTTAAAAGTTTATTCAAACAAGTTGTATTTGTCCATTTCCTTTGAAACTTCGTCAGTGTTTTATTTTCACCTTAGCTCATAACACAACAGTGTTTAATATTTAAATTTTGGTACTAAATATGATCTGAAAGAGAAAATGTAAAAAGAAAAACATAATATTTATACACCAAACTGAGGTCGATGGCACGCATACAATAATAAAAGAGGCAAGCATAAATTGACGGACCGCAACACTATGCTGTTAACACTAATTAAAAGCCACTATAATTTAAATGGATTGCAACAACAACAATTACAAGAATAAAGCATACAATCTAACCTCAAATATCTCTAATAAATTTGTACCTAAGCAATATAAAAACACAACCTGTAACAGGCAATAAATATTTTAATAGATTTAAATGCAACATGGTCTAAAAAATTTTGTATAGTTAGGAATCGTCACATTCTTGACTTTATACTCTATTAAGAACCTCACTTGTTTACAAAAATATAATTAACTGTATGATTTTTCCTCATTGGTTTATCTATCATTGACTTTCTTCCAATGTTAGCAATCAAAACTAATTTTCATCATAAACATCTATTATTTTATTTATTCCACTTAAATATTACTTTATAATATGACAAATTAATTTAAGCTATCTTTTTCACATGGAAAAAATTAGCAAAAAATTGGATGAAATACAATGTAGTTTATAAAAGATCTTAAAAACATTTCATAAATAAAGTAAGTCCTATTGACATATAAACTTACAAATTCTCGGTATAAAATATATATATATGTTTATGACAAGATTCATGTACATTTACTTTAAGTTTATACAGTGTATAAAGTACAATCTGTAAAGAACTCTATTTAATTTAAACTTTCAATATTTACAAGCATATAAATAGGTTAAAAATCACTGTAAAGCATAACTAAACTCAATTATTTCTAAATAGTTAAGTAATAAGCTTAGATTTAACAGAAATAAATTATAATTATCGTCAAGCATCATTCGAAATTGAGTATGTGATTAATTCATGTTTTTCAATGCAAAAAGATTAAATATTTGTAATTTAAAAATAATTTAGATGTTGTATTTTAACAGCTTACTTTGGTTAAGGCCGGTTTGCTCATGACAAAAATCATTTGAAATAAAAAGTCTATTAACAAAAATAATATGGAATAAATTATAATATCATGGGTTAAGCACAGCCATTATATTTAAACTTGTCAGTTTTCAAATAATAATAACATTGACCTTGTTCAAAAATTCAAATGTCTTCATTTTCTAATGGTATTACTACATTAGACCCTTTAACAAAAAACAAATGATTCATTAATTACTGTACTCTATAGGGAATGACTGTATCTTTCCCAAAACTGTCCTGAAATTGACAACATAGCTTCAAAAAAATAGCCTCAAAGTTATTATTTTTTGATGATTTTACAAATTAAACATTTATAAAAGCAAAATAATTTTTTATAGAAAAAATTATAAAGTTGTTCACTTAGGATGTAAATGAGTCTATTACAAAAACTATCTTCAAATTTAAGACGAGAGAAGATTTTATAAAAGATGGGCTTAACGTAAGGACACATTTTTTAATATTTTTAACCATAAAAAACTTAGTTGCAGTTGGTCTCTTCTCTTGACTACAACCAAAAATCGAAAAAAGAGGTTAAAGCACCCCAATTGTCGAGGAAAGGTTCACGTTGCTTGAATGGAGAATGTTTTTGACACTCCTATTCATTCTCAAGGGTCTAAATTTAAAATTTTCTGTTCCAAAAGATTCTTCAGAAAAAAATCAAAATAAAATATAAAAAAAAGAGAACATTATTTAAGGATTACTTGTGGATTTACTTATTTTAAGGTAACAATCATATGGCTTTTAAGGCCAACCCCTACAAGGAAAAAAGATGGGTTCTTGAAGTTTTATATGTTTATATTTTAAAGGTAAGAAATGTTTATTTATTAATAAACACTTGATAAATGGCAGATATTTCCTTCAACACAGGTCAATTTGAACAAATTTAAGCTTTTCCTTTTTTTGTCATGAGTTCAACTTACAAGACAGTTCTTGGAATATCAAAATCAAACTAACACAAAGGGAAGAATTTAAACTAAAGCCTCATTTATTACAAATTCAATTTCTTCTACTTCTTACCTTAAATAGCATTAACTTAAAAAAAATTATGAACATATCATTGGAATTTCCACAGCTAATTTTTAATTCTGAAAGCACTTGATATCTTGGAAATAATTTTTTAAATGCACAACTCATTTTCCAAATCAATAAGAAAAGTTTAACTGTATACAACTTGGAAAACTCTTTAAAATATTAAATGTTGTTAATATTTTGTTAAAATTTTCAAAGTTTCAGAACAAAGAGTTTAAGTTCAGGGAAGTTCTAGGTTTCCCGATGCCCTTGAAATCTCTACATTGATAAAATCGTTTGTAATTTGTTGGAAATTACTTATTTATGAATAAACTTGTCTATTGTATATTAAAATTTAGATTTTTCAGGCTTTGTTGGAACACTGTATTTTTAACATTCCTTAGTATTAATACCGCAATAGTGTATTCCCGACAGGAAAATTTACTAAAACAACAAAAATGCATAAATTTGCTCATATTTGCCTGAGGAAAAAGTCTCCCTTTTAAAAATAGTGAGATAAAATTAATTTCACTTAAGTTATTTGCTTTGTAGTTTTTTAAACATAGCGAAAACAGTATTCAAAATTTAAATCATACATTTAATGACCAGTAAAGCAACTTACCAGGTAATCAATTTGCTTATCTGATCATTTGGTAAGCAAAGTTTGAGCCTTTCAACCTCCTTTTGTAACTGAAATTTATAGTTGAGTTCACATCAAGTTTATTAAATTTGCTTCACGTTGCTATAAAATATGTTCTTAAAAGATTCAAAATTCAATCTATACAATACATTTAAATTTTAACGTTTATGGTTTGAATTAGTAAAACACTCCTACAGTTGAATATTTACAAACGACCACTTCATCAATAGACTGGTTTAATGTTTGCAATTTTTTTCTCTAATGAAAAGTTTTTTGACTAACCAATATTTATTTTTAACAACACATTGCATTTTTTTACATAACGTATATAATGAGCTTCTGTCTATTTACATTTCCAATAAGTTCTTGGCTAAGGTTTTTTTTCAGAGTAAGAATATGACACATACGTAAGATATTTACAACTTTAAAACAATAATAAGTATAAAACGTTATTTAAATTATTTACACAAATTTAACCCATTATTGAGGGGATAAAACCCCAACAGAAAAGTCTAAATATTTATATCCATTCCTCCATTAAAATGAGAGTTTATAATATATATATTACTTAATGGTAGCAAACCGGAATCATAGAAACTTCATTTGCACATTACACGTTGTTACTTAGCCTAAATAATATCAAAACAGCATGTCTATCAAATAACAAGTTATAAATGAACTTACAGATACAACAATATTACATATTTTAAAGAATAAATAAAATAAAATTTAAAATGTGATAAAAATCTTATAACTAAGATGAAACACCAAAACCACTTGCAATTAAGTACTACTGACAACTTAACAATAATAGTGAACGTATATTAAACTGTATACAACTAGAACACCGTATCTTTTAGTTTTATCGATTATTTCTAGGTTTCTAGCAAGAAAAATATCACCCGAAGGAGGCACTTCAACTCTTATGGACAGTAAAAGTAACAGAGAAATCGAAAAACGATTTTCTTGTAAACATGATTTTTCATAGCTGATAATGGTTTTGCTTCAACATAAAATAGCAAACTACATGCCATTGGTGTTCTAAATCATAATAAAAAGCACTTACATTGAGCACGGCAAAACTAAGCACGGGGAAACTAAGCGCAGCTTGAGCACTTGTAGGAATGACTTATTGCTTACCCTAGAGCTAGTTCAAGGCATTACACTGTACGATGGATTGATAAATGGAGCATAAATAAACACGTACTGTTGAATATTGCTTCCGTGGAGGTAAATACAAGTTAGACTAGCGTAGCGATGATGCTGAGCTGACCTGGGTCAAGGCACAACCTTCCACCTCTCTACTTACATCTGAAAACCACAACCGTACAGTTGAACTACATTCTCAACTTCAACAAATCATAATTATTAAAACATTTAAATAAACTATATGGAACGTGTAAAATCAAAATCAATTGAAATTTTATCAAAGTAAAATTTTACATCAACCTCCTATGTCTTCTTTAAAATAATTATTTTAACATTTCAATCTCGACTTCATTGTACAAAAAAAAAACTTATTTACAAATCATATAGTAAACTCTTGATAGCCCTGCATTGTTTTGTTTCATAATCCGCCAATGCCTTGGCCGTAATATCTCTCTGTAATACATTTTCAATATTTAAATTGTGTTCTCAACAATTAATAGTTAGTATTAAGGTTCTTTGTTGTTTATAATCCATTTACAAGGTTTCCACCTTGTATCCCCTCTCTTGAGAGATTATTTAGCATTTTTGTAATACCTTCAGTAATCCTTATTCTTCTATAATACAACAGGGTCCCATTTATACCAACTAAATATTTCTTTATCATCTATTAAAAAACAAGCTGTTCTTTACCTTACAATGTTTTTTATTAACAGGCAACTCAGAACTTCTCAGATCATCTGTCTCTTACCTGACTAGAGTATTCCGTTGGTGAAGTACTGGAAGCCGTCGTACAGCTTGGTGCTGAGGGAGTGAATGCTGGACTCGACCAGTCCATCCACCAGCAGCTGCAGTTGCTCCTCGGTGAGACTCAGATGGAACCGGTTCTTCAGGCCTTGCACAGTCGCTGCCCCGGACTTGAAACACGGCAGCTGCGAACCTGACAACCGCGTTGAAAAACAAGTTCAACTCATGTGTTTCATGATCAAGTTATGGGAACCGGGATTTACGGGGTCCCAAAGGGGTCAAAAATGGGGTTTTGGTATTTTTGGACCTCAATTTTCAAAATTCAACTATTTTAAATAAAACTATTTAAAAGAGCTAAAAAGCAAACAATTTAGGAAAGCTTTCCCCAAACACAGTTTAACTTTATCTAGGTTTAATTCAAACTTCAGTTTAACAGTGATTGTTATTCGACATTTTGAATCATTTTCAGTCACCTGTCACTGTAAACAAAGCAATTCATAGGTAAATTATCACCCAAAACTCAGTTTAAACCCTTAGGTTAAGTTAATCCGTGTTTGGGGAAAGCGCCCCTTAGTATTTTAAATTTTTAACTTGGCTTAACAGGTCACGAAGAAAAGCCAAAAATAGGTTTCCCATGTTAATCTAATGGGAAATCAACAAAACCCTTTATTTCGCTTATTTAACCCAACTTTGTAAAATTTGGTATGTACATTCACTAGATAGGGTTTAACTGATATTTAGGGATGGACGGGTCTCGAAATTACAAGAAATTTTCAAGAAATTTTCAATCTCGTTAACCGAGACGAGATTTTATTTTGATCGAGATTTTTCGAGACGAGAAATAATTCGTGAATAACGATAAAAACGGGTATAAATAATCTACGAATTTAATACTGCAAAATATATTATTTTGAAGCAATGTGAAGTGTTTATTTTCCTATTTTCCTCACAACTTCAAACTTAAATTGCCATCATAAATGGTTAAACTACGGTTGGACTTCCAAGATTTGGACTGGACTGGAGACGGCTCTACGGCTGCATCTGCACGGACTGTTAGTGGTACTGACGACGATCAGTGGGGGGAGTCAACATAGCTTCTGATTTATAAAATAATCCATTTGTTTCATAAATCTTTAGAACATTGGGAAAACTTTATAAACAATAAACAACCATTATTTAACATTTAATTGCTTCAAGACGATTATTTAAAACTGATTCAAATAATTTTTGACAAATTTAAGAGCTGTTTTGACATTAGCAGTAAGAATAGTAGTGACAATCAGATGAATGACACGAACAATAGCCAATCAGGTTGAATAATGGCTAACCTCAAATATCCCACGTAATACAGAATTTAATTTCCTTTCACACTCTTAGCAGAGTTCAGCTATTTTAAGCCATAAATGCTCAAAATCTGATGGTTGATTTTATTTCAAGGTTTGGATACTAAGAAAAAACTGAATAGGCCTATTAACAATAATTGTTGAACAGCAATAAATAGGTTGTGTTGAATACATAGAAAATCAATGGTCTTACCAGAACCATACAGGCTTCATGGCTACACTAATGCTTGCCTTTATTCAGTTAGGAGCAAATAAATAAAAACCTTACAACTAGCAGACGACGAGGGAATTACATGAATTCGAAAGCAGTCAAAGTTAAGTATACAGGACTTGAATAGTTGGAGAAATAAAATTGAATAGCAAACAAAATGAGAGCTGAAGATTGTCTTATGGACAAAGACAAAGAAGAAGAGAGAGTTGAAAATTAAAATCCTCCAATTAAAAGTTATTTCTTGTTAGCCTCCCGGCCTCTAGGCTTGTGATTCAAAGTTAGTAGGCCTATGCCATTTACAAATCTGTGAGTGAGGAAAATCTCTTATTTGGAAACATTTTAAAAGTACTGTAGGTTAATAGTGAAAAGTGTGAAACATGAAAGTGAAAAGTGAAGTAAGTAACTGTAACAGAGGATTCTCTTTTTATGTTTTAGTTTTACTAAACGTAGGTCGGTAGGGTTTATGGTGAGCCTATATCTACTCAACCTATTTATTGGGTACATTCCTTTATAGCCTAGACCTTTTGTTAAGAAAGTGACTTTTTTAACTTCAGTTTATTAGCATAATCAGCAGTTTACAAAGAAATATTTGTTCCTTCACATTAATCAGGATTAGCCATGTTACAAAATCAGATTAAAATCCCGAACGCACATTTCTTGTAATGTATGAGAGGGAAAATCTCGTCTCGATCTCGTCTCGAAATTATTTGAGAATTAAAAATTCTCGTCTTGTCTCGAACTGAAAATCCAATCTCGTCCATCCCTACTGATATTTGCTGAAAACACCCATTTGGCTGTAAACTAAATCCTCACCCCCATGTAGTTTATGGGGAAAATTAAAAAGTGCCTAATATTGAGACAATTTAATATTTACCTTACCTAACCATTTACATTCCGTAACAACTAACATATTCTAACAACGTCCCATGGAAGCAAACCTACTTACTCATTCCCATAGTGCTTATGGGGAAAAAATGAAATCTCACATTCTTTAAAATATTTGCTGAGTGCACAAGTCTGCTGCGACGGGGGTATTAATTCATATCAGAACCCTCTTAAAGAGTCATTTTCACCTTTGGACTTGTAGGGCAGTGGGCAATGTAAACTAAATGGCTTAGAGGTCTGCGGGTAGTGATTTTTCAAGTCGGGTCGGTTTCGGGTCGGGTAGTAGATTAACATCAATTTTCGGGTCGGGTCGGGTTTGAACATTATAAGTTAAAGAAAAATTCGGGTCGGTTTCGGGTTCGGGTGTGTGAGTTAAAAAAATCTCGGGTCGGGTTCGGGTAGCCTATGTATGTTAAAAAAAAACTCGGGTCGGGCTCGGGTATTGTAAGTTGAATAAAACTTCGGGTCGGCTTCGCTATTATTTGTAAAATAAATGTCTAGGCCTAAGTTATTTCATTTTAAAATAATTGTTGATGTGCCTACTAAGCTTAAGTATAGTATTAATAAATACAAGGCAAAAACCTTCCACCTACTATGTTAGGCCTAGGCCTAACAAAAGTTAAAAAACTATAATGTATTTTATTTTAGTATAAAAAATTAAAAAATTCTCCCGAGCCAATAACCTATCCAGCTAAGGGTTCCTTTAGTCCTAAGTTACTTTACCCAATGTTAACTTTTTCAACAAACGAACAAACATGACAAATATACAAATGATATTGTACACTGTTGAAACTAAACAAAAACCACTTTTATAACTGTCAAAATACCCTAGATGCGAATTATCATACTGTAGGCTAGCCTATTTTTCTGTAGGCCTAATAATACACAAAGTTATTTTATTATGAAAAGATTATGTGATTATACTCAAACTTGACCTTTCAATCAATATTGCCATATCCTATTTTCAAAACAGACTTAAAATAATTCCATTTCATTTCTGTTACAGTAGATTACTTTCCGCAAATTTGTTTCTTTGCTTGAGTGATTCCAAATAGCAGATGAATGCCCATCCACGACATTTTACACTTCCCAAATCTTTGGTTTCACTAGTAGGACTGTTAATGGATACACGGACATTAGAATTCTCTCAATTCCGTGGCTTTTTAATATTTATTTTTCATATCAGAAAAAAATTCAACATCACTCAAGTAACACAAATGTGAATTGAATAAACAAGAACGAGAGGAAAACCATCTATCAAATCATCAATACAGACGACGGATCGCGCCATACCATACAACAAACAAGGAGTACCGTTACTATAAAACTCCATAGAAAATGAAGAAATCTGTCTATGAAGTATCCAACCATTGACTATGGATATCCAACTGTTACATAATCCAAGAAATTGTTTTCATTGGTTCTCAAGAAATCTTAAATGTTTTGACAATTTGCAAAATGGAATGAGAAATAATTCGGCAATAAAACCAATTATACCGAATAGTACTATATTGATTATATTTCGTAAATATATATACACTGATGAATTTTGTATTGTAAAAATAATGTAAACACTAATCTGTAGAGATTATTTACTTTTGATTTTGCTCTTGCTATTTACCGGTTATCGTGTAAATAGTACCATTGACTTTACAAACAAAGACTTTGTATGTAAAGTCAATGATAGTACCAATGCCACTGCTACCTTGATTTCGGTTTGTACAGTTGGTGACGGTATTGGCTACGCCACAGTCTAAGAGTGTGAGTCAGTCACGACGACGACACTGAGCAGTTCCTTTAGGTTAGAGTGAGAAAAGTATGCTAGCGCTACTGGTGTCTAGGCTTGCAACAAATTATTTAATGCTGTTTAAACTATTTTTTGGGCATAAAATAGTACTGTACTAAAGGAATACAAATGTTCCTACGTCAAATACGATCTTTCATGATCAAAATGTTATTTGTTTTAAATTGAACATGAAGTATGGCGTACCAAATTATCAACAAAACAAAATTGCTTACGTTTCTAGGCACCAGAGACCGCTAGCTCCTTTCAGAAGCCACATTTTCATGTGCGAGTGTCGCGAATAGTAAGCTAAGGTATTCATCCACATCCACCTCAGTAATGTGGATTACTGTTCCAACATAACTGCAACTGGCAGTTATGACCACTAGTCTAAAAGTGTGTGGAACGATGCCCATTTATTCCGTGAACGTTGTAATTCACAAATTTTGGCTGTAAAATAGTTTTAAAAACCCGGGTTGGCTTTTAATGTCCTGTCGGGTACCTACAACCCGATTTAATTCGGGCATTAGGTACCCGCCCGACCCGGCTTAAAATAAAAGCCCGCCCGAATAAAGACCGAGACGTGTCAAACCCGCCCGACCACTCGGGTTCACGCTAATACCCGGAGTTACCCGAATTTTCGGGTACCCGCAGACCTCTATGGGCAATACATGGTTTTATTTTCCCATGTTTCGGACGCCATTTTTCAGCTGATTTTCTTAAAACTTGGTTATCATTAAGTGGCATAGTTACATTAGGGCTCTCATTCCTTAAAAGTTAAAAAAATGTGCAAATAGAACTCTTATTGATGTAAAAAAGTTTAGTTTCACTTTACAAAAGATTTTTATTGTACTAATACAATTTATTTTTACTGATAAATCAGGTATGAGGTTCCTGGATTCAACCTTATTAACAGGGAAACATTTTTTTTATTTTTTATTAATATTTAAAAACACCATCCGATATAGGGAAATACAGAGGCATGTGTTCAGTGCATTCTCACTTTGACAACCCCTTTTCTTTTGTATTTATTGTCAATTTTCAAAAAAGATTGAGGTTTGTAGTTGTTGCCAATTTTCTAATGATTTACCAGAAATAAACGCTTGTGTTTAATTAAAATATCAAATATGTA
This sequence comes from Neoaliturus tenellus, assembly GCA_030545055.2. NCBI lineage: Eukaryota > Metazoa > Arthropoda > Insecta > Hemiptera > Cicadellidae > Neoaliturus > Neoaliturus tenellus. Next base: position 267,620,036 of record CM061533.1, read on the forward strand.
CTTTTCAATAGCGGTAAAGATGACATTTTGGAAACAAACAAGAATATGTTAAAGAACTAAAATTCTGCTTCTGAACTGTTCCGTTCAAAACAAGACTATGATCCCGAGAATGTATTTTATACCCAAATATTATGTTCATTCAACATTAAGCTATTCCAACTCACCAGTCCTCATGATCTCCACTAGTGTGAGGATCTTGTCCATGTGTTTGCGTGCGGCCACCAATCCCTGTAGGATCAGGATCTTGAAGTATTCGAACATATCCGAGCCCAGACCGCCCATCACCTCGACAAACTCTGGCGTCAGCTTGAAAGGCGAAGTCTCAAAGCCAAGGTTGCGAGGTGAAGTGGACAAGATAAAACCAAAATCTATGTGGATCAAGTGACCTTCTCCATCGAGCAGGATGTTCCCATTGTGTCTGTAACATATACATGTTTATTTATTTGAAAAGGTAACCACTGCTGTTACAATGGTAAAGTGTAAAGTAGGCTATGAAACTCACGGGATCACCAACAGCAGCCGCAACAGAAGTAAATTTGTGTCGAACGGTCTTCTTAATCAAAGTGTATTATACTGGCTACTGTTACGATAGCTTGGCCTATATCGTTGCTTAAGAAACAACACCGCCTAAGTGACATTTTTGGCAAAATTGAGATGGTTGGATTGTTGTAAAATTTACAAAAGAACTATCCTTGCGACATAGTTTAGTAAAAGTCCAACAGAATTCGCAGCTATAGTATTTCTTCTAACACCGCCAATGTTCACCAGTTCTAGCATGGTAGTCAACAAGAGACAGATGTCATTCTGCATAAGGTGAAACTTATCTACCGTTTTGATTGATTTCCATTGACTTTTAAAAGATCATATATCGTGTTAGTTATTGTCTTGATTATAAAACCAACATTTTAAGAGTCAAATTAATAGCTAAAAGTATTGGATAGTGTATTAAATTGGTATCACACGATAATAGGACCACAGAAACGCCCCCATTTGAAGGAACTGTGTAAAATTTTCAGTCAATACCTATTGGACCACATACATCAGTGCCAAAGACAATTGTACAGTACTAAATAAGTTGTAACATGATAGTTGAGAAGTGGAAAGCCACAAATGATTATTTACAATTGCATTGTTACTATTTACATGGCAGTAGATGATGCCTCCATAATTAAGAGGATCTTAACAACAAAACATTTAGGTAGTGTGACTTAATTGTGTGAAAACTGATTGAACTTGATAAAGATTCATATTTTAGAACAATTTTTTAAGATCTTTACTTATAAATTCTTTTGTTTTCAGCATAGAAGAATCTAAAAATCATAAATTTCACTAACCAATACTCAGAACCCAAAATAAACAGCTCTGACGCAACCCTTATACTAATTTGACACACACTGAAAGAAGTGTAGCTCACCTGTCTTTGACCTGAACCAAATAACAGATGAGGCAGTAAGCGGCGCACGACTGGACGAAGTTGCGCTGCGCTGTCAGGAACGACTCAGAGTTAGTGGTGCCAAATTCTTGCGCAAAGTACTCGCCGAGGCTGAGCTGGCAATGCTTCTTGATCTGGTGGAGCGACACCGTGTTGAGGATGGGCTCTATCAGGCCAGAGTCGTTGGATAGCACCAGGATTCTGTTGACCATCAAAGGAATGGTAAACAACCATCCATAGTGAAAACCAATATCTCTCTAGTAGATATAAACATGTAAAACCCATAAAAGTAGACTGGAGAAACATTTTTTGTACAAATTTTCCATTTGGTTGAATTTAAAAACTATGAAGTTATTTTAGAAGTTTAAAAAATTTGTTACTTAAAGATTTTGAAACAAAAAAGAGATCCCACTCGATGATCCGGATAATTTTTCTCCCGAAAATTTCCCGAAATTTCAGGACCCAACCATCCCTAATAGTTGTAGTAAACAAGGCAGACAACTCCAATTAAATGATCATTGACAAATACCATCAAAAACACCAAGTTTGCAATTATTTTGAAAGTAGTAAAATTAATAATTAAGAGCTGTTTATTTAATAAAATGTTGGTTACTATATAAAGAGAGATACTTATAAAAAAATTATTGCATCTGATTTACTGTATTTAAATTGACAACTATTAATATATCTCTATTAAATATATCGCTATTCAATATATCTCTTTAATCATCCACAATGTTTGCTGGTGTTATGTTTTCTTAGTGTAGGTGGTAATGCCCATGATCTTACACTTGTCTCAGAAATAACATTAATTAAGGCTAACAAATGGTTTACTGCAAATGGTTTAATTTTATTAAATGAAAATAAAACACAGTACTTAATCTGCCAAACAAGAAATACGTCCGATATTTCAAATGAAACCAATAGCATAAAAATACTAGAAATTGTTATTGAAGTCTTTAAAATTGATCTAATTACAAATTTTCGTCGATGCATGATCCGTTTTAGACTTTCATCTGGTGTTGCTCCATAAACCTCAAATCCATAAGAAATGTGGCATTGAATCATTGAAAAATAAGGTTTTAAGGGTTGGTAAATAATAAAATAATGCTAAGCTTTTAGTTAAAAAAATTCCGGAACTTATTTTTTGATAGACATTTGAAATATGATTAGACAGATTTAGTTTGTAATTGTTACCTGTAGGGATGGACCCACAGCGGGACCCGCTCCTGCTGCCAGATACGCTGCAGCATGGACAGCAGCTGCGACGCCAGCAGCTCCTGACGAAGATCGTCCCCGCACTTCACTATCACCGACAGCAGCTGCCACCCGGACAGGAACCCGTACGGCGAGCTCTCCCTGATCCTGCGCTGCTTCTCCTCCCACGGCTCCTGTCATTATACAACGTGACAATGCACAATGACATCTGTGACAGCATGGACAGCAGCTGCGACGCCAGCAGCTCCTGACGAAGGTCGTCCCCGCACTTCACTATCACCGACAGCAGCTGCCACCCGGACAGGAACCCGTACGGCGAGCTCTCCCTGATCCTGCGCTGCTTCTCCTCCCACGGCTCCTGTCATTATACAACGTGACAATGCACAATGACATCTGTGACAGCATGGACAGCAGCTGCGACGCCAGCAGCTCCTGACGAAGGTCGTCCCCGCACTTCACTATCACCGACAGCAGCTGCCACCCGGACAGGAACCCGTACGGCGAGCTCTCCCTGATCCTGCGCTGCTTCTCCTCCCACGGCTCCTGTCATTATACAACGTGACAATGCACAATGACATCTGTGACAGCATGGACAGCAGCTGCGACGCCAGCAGCTCCTGACGAAGGTCGTCCCCGCACTTGACTATCACCGACAGCAGCTGCCACCCTGACAGGAACCCGTACGGCGAGCTCTCCCTGATCCTGCGCTGCTTCTCCTCCCACGGCTCCTGTCATTATACGTGACAATGAACAATGACATCTGTGACAGCATGGACAGCAGCTGCCACCCGGACAGGAACCCGTACGGCGAGCTCTCCCTGATCCTGCGCTGCTTCTCCTCCCACGGCTCCTGTCATTATACAACGTGACAATGAACAATAACATCTGTGACAGCATGGACAGCAGCTGAAACCCGGACAGGAACCCGTACGGCGAGCTCTCCCTGATCCTGCGCTGCTTCTCCTCCCACGGCTCCTGTCATTATACAACGTGACAATGAACAATAACATCTGTGACAGCATGGACAGCAGCTGAAACCCGGACAGGAACCCGTACGGCGAGCTCTCCCTGATCCTGCGCTGCTTCTCCTCCCACGGCTCCTGTCATTATACGTGACAATGAACAATGACATCTGTGACAGCATGGACAGCAGCTGCCACCCGGACAGGAACCCGTACGGCGAGCTCTCCCTGATCCTGCGCTGCTTCTCCTCCCACGGCTCCTGTCATTATACAACGTGACAATGAACAATAACATCTGTGACTGCATGGACAGCAGCTGCGACGCCAGCAGCTCCTGCCGAAGGTCGTCCCCGCACTTGACTATCACCGACAGCAGCTGCCACCCTGACAGGAACCCGTACGGCGAGCTCTCCCTGATCCTGCGCTGCTTCACCTCCCACGGCTCCTGATATTATACAACGTGACAATGCACAATGACATCTGTGACAGCATGGACAGCAGCTGAAACCCGGACAGGAACCCGTACGGCGAGCTCTCCCTGATCCTGCGCTGCTTCTCCTCCCACGGCTCCTGTCATTATACAACGTGACAATGCACAATGACATCTGTGACAGCATGGACAGCAGCTGAAACCCGGACAGGAACCCGTACGGCGAGCTCTCCCTGATCCTGCGCTGCTTCTCCTCCCACGGCTCCTGTCATTATACAACGTGACAATGCACAATGACATCTGTGACAGCATGGACAGCAGCTGAAACCCGGACAGGAACCCGTACGGCGAGCTCTCCCTGATCCTGCGCTGCTTCTCCTCCCACGGCTCCTGTCATTATACAACGTGACAATGCACAATAACATCTGTGACAGCATGGACAGCAGCTGCGACGCCAGCAGCTCCTGCCGAAGGTCGTCCCCGCACTTGACTATCACCGACAGCAGCTGCCACCCTGACAGGAACCCGTACGGCGAGCTCTCCCTGATCCTGCGCTGCTTCACCTCCCACGGCTCCTGATATTATACAACGTGACAATGCACAATGACATCTGTGACAGCATGGACAGCAGCTGAAACCCGGACAGGAACCCGTACGGCGAGCTCTCCCTGATCCTGCGCTGCTTCTCCTCCCACGGCTCCTGTCATTATACAACGTGACAATGCACAATGACATCTGTGACAGCATGGACAGCAGCTGTGATGCCAGCAGCTCCTGACGAAGGTCGTCCCCGCACTTCACTATCACCGACAGCAGCTGCCACCCGGACAGGAACCCGTACGGCAAGCTCTCCCTGATCCTGCGCTGCTTCACCTCCCACGGCTCCTGATATTATACAACGTGACAATGCACAATGACATCTGTGACAGCATGGACAGCAGCTGAAACCCGGACAGGAACCCGTACGGCGAGCTCTCCCTGATCCTGCGCTGCTTCTCCTCCCACGGCTCCTGTCATTATACAACGTGACAATGCACAATGACATCTGTGACAGCATGGACAGCAGCTGTGATGCCAGCAGCTCCTGACGAAGGTCGTCCCCGCACTTCACTATCACCGACAGCAGCTGCCACCCGGACAGGAACCCGTACGACGAGCTCTCCCTGATCCTGCGCTGCTTCTCCTCCCACGGCCCCTGCCATTATACAACATGACAATGCACAATGACATCTGTGACAGCATGGACAGCAGCTGCGACGCCAGCAGCTCCTGCCGAAGGTCGTCCCCGCACTTGACTATCACCGACAGCAGCTGCCACCCGGACAGGAACCCGTACGACGAGCTCTCCCTGATCCTGCGCTGCTTCTCCTCCCACGGCTCCTGTCATTATACAACGTGACAATGCACAATGACATCTGTGACAGCATGGACAGCAGCTGCGACGCCAGCAGCTCCTGACGAAGGTCGTCCCCGCACTTGACTATCACCGACAGCAGCTGCCACCCGGACAGGAACCCGTACGGCGAGCTCTCCCTGATCCTGCGCTGCTTCTCCTCCCACGGCTCCTGTCATTATACAACGTGACAATGAACAATGACATCTGTGACAGCATTGACAGCAGCTCCTGACGAAGATTGTCCCCACACTTGACTATCACCGACAGCAGCTGCCACCCGGACAGGAACCCGTACGGTGAGCTCTCCCTGATCCTGAGCTGCTTCTCCTCCCACGGCTCCTGCCATTATACAACGTGACAATGAACAATGACATCTGTGACAGCATTGACAGCAGCTCCTGACGAAGATTGTCCCCACACTTGACTATCACCGACAGCAGCTGCCACCCGGACAGGAACCCGTACGGTGAGCTCTCCCTGATCCTGAGCTGCTTCTCCTCCCACGGCTCCTGCCATTATACAACGTGACAATGAACAATGACATCTGTGACAGCATTGACAGCAGCTCCTGACGAAGATTGTCCCCACACTTGACTATCACCGACAGCAGCTGCCACCCGGACAGGAACCCGTACGGCGAGCTCTCCCTGATCCTGAGCTGCTTCTCCTCCCACGGCTCCTGCCATTATACAACGTGACAATGAACAATGACATCTGTGACAGCATTGACAGCAGCTCCTGACGAAGGTTGTCCCCACACTTGACTATCACCGACAGCAGCTGCCACCCGGACAGGAACCCGTACGGCGAGCTCTCCCTGATCCTGAGCTGCTTCTCCTCCCACGGCTCCTGCCATTATACAACGTGACAATGAACAATGACATCTGTGACAGCATTGACAGCAGCTCCTGACGAAGATTGTCCCCACACTTGACTATCACCGACAGCAGCTGCCACCCGGACAGGAACCCGTACGGCGAGCTCTCCCTGATCCTGAGCTGCTTCTCCTCCCACGGCTCCTGCCATTATACAACGTGACAATGAACAATGACATCTGTGACAGCATTGACAGCAGCTCCTGACGAAGATTGTCCCCACACTTGACTATCACCGACAGCAGCTGCCACCCGGACAGGAACCCGTACGGTGAGCTCTCCCTGATCCTGAGCTGCTTCTCCTCCCACGGCTCCTGCCATTATACAACGTGACAATGAACAATGACATCTGTGACAGCATTGACAGCAGCTCCTGACGAAGGTTGTCCCCACACTTGACTATCACCGACAGCAGCTGCCACCCGGACAGGAACCCGTACGGTGAGCTCTCCCTGATCCTGCGCTGCTTCTCCTCCCACGGCTCCTGCCATTATACAACGTGACAATGAACAATGACATCTGTGACAGCATTGACAGCAGCTCCTGACGAAGGTTGTCCCCACACTTGACTATCACCGACAGCAGCTGCCACCCGGACAGGAACCCGTACGGCGAGCTCTCCCTGATCCTGAGCTGCTTCTCCTCCCACGGCTCCTGCCATTATACAACGTGACAATGAACAATGACATCTGTGACAGCATTGACAGCAGCTCCTGACGAAGGTTGTCCCCACACTTGACTATCACCGACAGCAGCTGCCACCCGGACAGGAACCCGTACGGCGAGCTCTCCCTGATCCTGAGCTGCTTCTCCTCCCACGGCTCCTGCCATTATACAACGTGACAATGAACAATGACATCTGTGACAGCATTGACAGCAGCTCCTGACGAAGGTTGTCCCCACACTTGACTATCACCGACAGCAGCTGCCACCCGGACAGGAACCCGTACGGTGAGCTCTCCCTGATCCTGCGCTGCTTCTCCTCCCACGGCCCCTGCCATTATACAACGTGACAATGAACAATGACATCTGTGACAGGTTCAGAACTTTCAACCTGCTAATAACTTTTCTCACGATTTAATAGCCAACTTTTCGCAGAGTAAACAAATTGCCACTTTACCAAGCCCAATATGCAACAATTAACATAAAAACAAAAACAGAATTATTGCTTTGTAAAAAAAACTGCAGATGTACCAAATCCCTAACAAACAAACTGTGGTAACTAATAATGATTTTTCCAATTTTTTTTTAACCCTTCATCGGGCGCAAGCGGGGGTTTCCTGCGCAATCAGAAAAAAGAAGAAATAAACCGAAAAACTGAAAAACCGACAACCGGTGCCAGTGAAAAACCGATCCGATAAATTTTGGAACTGACACACTAACATCACTAATATCGTGTAGGTATACTTTTATGCAATATTAATATGCAAAAAATGTTCAAGGAACTAAGCTGTTGTGAAGTATGAATAATTAAAAATATGTTCATAATAAATTGAATACCTCATGATTATTATTGTAAAAGTATAAGTTCCATGTTAATTAGAATGATTTGTAATTTGAAATAAGTTCAGTCTATCATTAATCTACATCTGTACTATTTTTATAAAGGACAAATACACAAAGTATAGTCTTATTGCTTTCTTAATTTATTAAATGTAACATTCTTTTAATTACCCTTTATCCCTAATAATACACCATAAAATTTAAAATGTACATCAGTTCGTTGATAAAAATACACTATATGTTTCTATTACAAAAAAGGTATTCTATAATATCGGTTATAAAATAAAAATCCACCTAATGTGGTTTAAAAGCTTGAAAGAAACAATAGAAAAACTAAATAAACAATTTAAGAAAATAATTCGGACTAAAACAATTAATTTTGGTAGCACAATTGAGCCCAAGTAACCTGCGGGAAGAAACCTCCGCACACTCGAAAAAATCGCCCCCCCACATCAATACTATAATTGTAACCAGATAAAGTGACGCATCACACAGTTTCTCTAGAGTGATATTAAAGGGAACCTGAAAGCCAGGCTGCAAAACAAAAGCATTCTAAATTTTTAAATTATTTTTTTGCTTGCGCAGAGGTAACTTGCGCTACGCGCCTGATGGAGGGTTAAATATGATAAATCTTATGATAAATAGCTATTTTTAAATGGCTAAAACTCCTTTTCACTTTTTTTCAAAGAAATTATGTTTGCTTTAGTTATTTGAAAGGCAATAATAAATCTCAGACTTTTTTCTGCAGGCCTAGATGAAAATATTGTCATTAATGAATTGTAAATTTGAACAAAGCATAGACTTTCTCAACACAACAAGGCCTAGTATTGAGTCGTTGTGCTTTTTACACCAAAATATTTCTGCTACGTACTTTGAACCAATCCTTTAGAGAATCATTGTTCATACAATGTGTCTAATCATAACTAACTCAGAAGGTTAGTTTTTGGATAGCGCTAAATGCCTATGCAGTAGGGATTATTAGTGATGGATAGGATAAGCAGGCTAAAGTTAGAAAAACTAGAAGAAAAAAAGGTATCCTTGAAAGTTACAAAGTACTATCCTTTTTGTAGCACAAAAAACACACAGCTAGACAAAAACTTAGAAATTTTAAGGCCAGTGTAAAAATTAATAAAAACCGTCCATTTGGTATACAAGCATCACAATATAACCTACCTTGAGGGCAGCAGCGGACGGGTCCTCGGGGTCGTAGGTGAATGGTCGGATGTCGTGGAAGGACTCAGACAGCCGCCTCCGGATGTCCCCGGCTGCAAACATCGGCGGCTCCCTGGAGTCGGACGACTCCTGCGACAGCTGCGAGATGGTGTCCCGCTCTACCACGGTCTTGCGCAGTTGCAGGTACTGTCAACAAACATCAAACGTTACTGTTATGAAACTGCAAGAGCTAAACTAAAAGTATCCAGACAGAATGTTAAGAGAAATGGGATAATTTTACATGTTATTTAAATTGTACATGTTATTTTGTACTCCTACTCACTGACATTACAGTACAGGAAAGTCAGGTAAATGGTTTATATATTTACTATTTTTAATAATTACTTAGCCAAGTTACTACTTACTAGTTACTAATTACTTACACAACTTATTTCACAATTATAGCTCAAAAACTACCTCGGCAAACCTATGACTTTTATCACTTTTTTTGTATATTGTAAGTAGGGATGGACGGGTCCCGAAATTTCGGGAAAATTTTCGGGAAGTTTTCGTCCCGATCATCGGGCGGGATTTTTTTATACTCGGGAATTTATCGGGACGGGAACTGCCGAACGGCGGCCGGCGATCGCGGCCAACGATCTCGCTAACGAGGACGGCGATCGCGGCCGACGATCTCGCTAACGAGGACGGCGATCGCGGCCGACGATCTCGCTAACGAAAACGGCGATCGCGGCCGACGATCTCGCTAACGTGGACGGCGATCGCGGCCGACGATCTCGCTAACGAGGACGGCGATCGAGGCCGACGATCTCGCTAACGAGGACGGCGATCGCGGCCGACGATCTCGCTAACGAGGACGGCGATCGCGGCCGACGATCTCGCTAACGAGGACGGCGTTCGCGGCCGACGATCTCGCTAACGAGAAAAACACGGCTTAGCTATGGCTTATATTTATTAGATTTTAGGGTTTATAGCTTTAAATTTACATTGTTATAATTTTTTTTCATCATACACTCCTTAATTTTTTTTTTGATGTAGCAAAAAATAGTTAAATGTATTAATTTAAATAACAATAAAAGTATAATGTATAATAGTTTATTATTTCTTAGTTCAATTTTCTTATTTATATTCTTCAAGGAAGAAACTGTCTCAGTAAAATCAATGAATATAAAAAAATTGGCAAAATATTTCTTAGGTTTATTAATGGCATTGGCTTGTTGAACAACTTGTTTTCTGAGTGTTAATATTCATTCTAATTTTAAATTTGTGTCTTTTTGTTCTTTTTTATTTGAGCAGGCCTTATTTATTGTAATTAGTAATGTTTTCTTTACAATTTTTCCAAGTGTTTTAATCTATTTTTTTTTTCTTTTCTTGTACTGGTACCGTACATAATGTTTATTTTCATTCTTCGTACCAAACGTTTAATATTTCATTAAACAAAACTTGTATTAAATAAGACATGGGCAACATTTTTCCTTTATGTGTGTTTAGTGGACTTAAATTTATTTGGTTACAATAAAATTTATACTTTCCCATGATCTTATTGCATCCTTAAAATATCAAAACTATATATTTGAATTTTTTCAACAAAAGGACATTCGTTGTAACTTATACAAAAACAAGTGGAACAAGTTGGAAGGAGAACTAGTTGATATTTAACATTAATTTGTCTGTATATGACACTCAGATAAAAATCAAAACGAATATTTCCCGATAGCGTTGAGAAGAGCAATCCCGTCCCGATCCCGTCCCGAAATTGGATGGGAAATAAAAATTCCCGTCCCGTCCCGTCCCGAACTAAAAATGCATTCCCGTCCATTCCTAATTGTAAGAGGAACTTCATTGAAAATTTTACCATGGGGTTTTACTGTTCTCAGTTCAAGTTTATTTTATCTTTAATGTGACAGTTTCCCATGTTTAAAACAAATTATTCTTAAAAAATACTGCTATTGAAATTTTTCAACTAAGATTCTAACTTCTATAAATGGAAATAGTTTTCAAACACTAAGTTTTACCCATGAATTATTTTTTTTTTTTTTTTTAATCTTCCTGAATTGTAGAAAAACTTATTATAAAAGTGTTTTTAGACTAACTGTGTCAACCTTATAAAATTTGAACTTTGATAATATTCAGATTTTTTCAAACAATAAAAAACAGGATTGGTTTAACAGGATTGGTTCAATAATCAGCAATCTAAAATATTGTTGTTGAACTGACCTGTTGTGAGATTTCATCATCCTCCTGGGTCCAATTGTCTGTCGTGTCCTCTCCATTCACAGCATGGCTCAAGTTGTTAGATGACAACAAGTTTTCTTCACTCCTCGTATGCCTCAGAGAGTTCATAACTCTTGGCACAACTGGAGAGCTTTGGATATCTTCTACTTCAACCACTTCAACGTAAATTATATAAGGAGCCTGAAAATTAAATTGGATTTTTAAATTTCTAAAAGGTGTTTCTAGGTGGAATTTTGTATTGAGCGGGAAGAAAGATGCACTCCAAGGTAAATTTGTCAATTATTATGTACTACAAAAGAAGGAAGTCCATATTCTAACTGGTCTGGACCCAGAGACTCATATCGCACTGCCTGTAAAGAACTTTACGTTCTGAATGTAAGGAGCCTTTTATTCCCAGAAACTGCATTATATGCTAAACCAAAATCTACAGAGAGGAGCTGGCAAACACAATGAAATTACATGGTTTATTCGTCACTATATGACACGTCATTCACAAAAGACTTAATCTATGTCTATTCTAAAAACTATACGATAATATTGTTCTCTTGTGGTAAAATATGCAAAACAAAAAGAAGTCTAAATGTTAAAATAAAACAAAACACAATTAATATCCAAGTATATCTTTCTCGTCTAGAAAAATCTTCTACAGAGTACGTACACAATGTCAGTAAATATTCCTTAAGCTTTTTTTTTTAATAAAGTTATCCTTAATTTTATTTTAATTTGACTAGGGAGGTGATTGAGAACTTTCCTACCTATACACCAAGGGGATTTTTCAAAAAGTGCAGTTCCGTTTTTAATTTAATTGCCTTTGTATCATTAACCAAACCACACCACATTAACATATGTAAATTTTCATTGTTGGAACTCATTCTTGTTGAATCACCCGCAAACATAAACAGTGTTTTTTACTTTTTATCCACAATAAACCTCTTTTATACCCACTTCGGTATTTAAACTTTATTTACTATAAACCACATCACCGTACAGACATTCTTGGTAAAATTGAACAAGGTTTTGCAAGTGATCGAGTCTTTCTTCAAATAATTCTTCTGATAAAGAAATGCAAGAATTTATCGTCTCTGAATGATTCTTCTATGGATGAAGTACCTTTTTGTAAGCTTAAGGTTATTATTTTCCAAAGTCAATTCTGTAATTTTGTGATGAGAGCTTTCTAACTCTAGGTTAAGCTTTTCAATTTCTGTTATTAGTCTAGCGATTTTATTTGTGGAAATCTCCAAATCCTTTTCTAACTGGAGATTACAATGCAATTTTTTTGAGTGAAGGGCTTTCTCTTCTAGTAGAAGATTTTCAGTTTTCGTTTAAAGTTTTTTCCTATTTCTTCCATTTACGCTGCATACTGTGTGGATAAAATTTTGAATGCAGCTAGTTTCTCCTTTAGCCCCATGATTTCTTCCTTTAATACGTTTTCTTCTTTTGTAAACCTGACTTGATCTGCTTTTAGTTGTATTTCTAGTTCTTTCATATTGTCTTCTTATTTAGAGGACATCAACTGGATCAGGTAGAAAATTTCAAATATCTGGGGTCAGTCCTTAGTCAGAATGGTACTTTTGACTTTGAAATTAATAGAAGAGTTGCAGCAGCAAGTATATGGTATCATGCCATTAGCAGAGGTTTGGTTGGGAAGCAGGAGGTTCAGATTCAGATTCAGATTCAAAACACTTTATTCAAAAGTACATACATAATGTTTGTACATGAATGGCATCAGATAGTACATAGTTTACTAAGTCCAGTGAAACTTAAGTCTAAGAAGCTTGAGTTAATTAAATAAAATCATCTTAAAAAAAGAAAAAAATTTTAAATCTAAAATATAAAACATGTTTGAGAATGGCATCCATATATATTTTTATTGAAGACGGATCAAGAAGTGGACTTATTAGGTGTCCAAGAAAACGAAGATGATGGTCTATAAGGTAGTATACAAGCCTGTACTTACCCATAGTGCTGAGTCACTTACTCTCACTAGCCAACACCGCAGCAGACTTCAGGCTACAGAAATGAGGTATCTGAGAAGAGTGGAAGGTAAAACTAGAATCGATCGCATCCGAAATCAAAATATCAGAGCGTCGCTCAACATCCAACCATTAAATGCCACAGTAGAAGCAACTCAACTAACTGCACTGGTTTGGACATATTGTTAGGATGCCAGAACAGAGATACTCAAGACTGGCTAAGGAGGTGCGACCTGAGGGTCGTCGCCCCAAAGGACCCAGAAGTAGATGGCAGGATACCTTGGCAGACTCTGAGAGAAAGGGGAGTTGCTTGGAATGACACCAGAAGACGTGCTGAAGACAGACAGCAATGGCGAGCTCTCTGCCAACCTCGACACCACTAGGTACAAAAGGTTGACTAAGTAAGTAATATTGTCTTCTAACTTAAGCAAACTTTCAGTTTTTTTTTTCCTTTTTTTCATGCAGTTCTTGTTTTAAAGCTTAATTTTCTTTAAATAGAGCATTTCCCACTTCTGCTTCAATCGTCAGTGATATTTCAAGATCCAATTAATTTTCAAGATGAAATATTTTGTCTTCTAAATTTGCAATAGTTAACTCAAACTTACTTTCAGTATCCATTGGTGAAACCTCAGTGAGTCCTTTAGAAGAGACCTCGCAGGTCCAAGATGTTAATCCTTTAGATAGATCAGAAAACTGCTGCTTAGTAAGTTTTGTACAAGTTAAATGATACCACTTATTACAACTAGTCGTACAAGCAATTGAAGCTCTACTCTTGATAATTAATTTGTTTGTTACAAGATGGACACCAATACTCTTCTTTATTCTTTATAATACTGAAAAAAGCCTAAATATACACTTGGTTATGTAAAAGACTGTTATGTAGACTATTCTTCATGAATAAAAAAGTTTCTCTGCCTTGCTTTGCTTGCTTTTTGGAATACCAGTGCCCAGATCTGTCAACAACAACTGTAAACTGACTACTGGTTTTATTAATTTGCCGCTTAATTTTTAGTTTGATAATTCTGTGAAATAGGCCCCAAAACTATTAAAACATGAAGTAATATGCTCTAAACCTAGTTTGTCAAAAAATTGGCAACAAGTTATGCTAAATTCACTAAATTTGTGGCTTATGTAAATGGTAACCAATGACTCACAGAGTTTGCTAACCCTCAAATGTCCACGACAAACAACTTTCTGAGCTTCTAAATTTCATAAGTCCCACAGATTTAGGACTTAAAAACTCACTTGAAAAATCCACGTAATACCAATCTGAATCCATACTGGGAAAAAGATTATATCACTTAAAGACCCAACAACTTAAAACTTCTGATTTATCATCTCACACTCGGGATTCACATGATGTGGTGGCGGCGGCAGGTTAGGTTAGGTTACCTTGTCCTTGGAGTTGAGGACGGCGGCGGCCTGCGGGGGGATGCGCACGATGTGGTGGGGTCGACCATGTAGCGGCAGCCAGCCGCGGGCCGGCAGGTTCAGGTTTAGGTTAGGTTAGGTTACCTTGTCCTTGGAGTTGAGGACGGCGGCGGCCTGCGGGGGGATGCGCACAATGTGGTGGGGTCGGCCATGTAGCGACAGCCAGACGCGGGCCGGCAGGTTCAGGTTTAGGTTAGGTTAGGTTACCTTGTCCTTGGAGTTGAGGACGGCGGCGGCCTGCGGGGGGATGCGCACGATGTGGTGGGGTCGGCCATGTAGCGGCAGCCAGACGCGGGCCGGCAGGTTCAGGTTTAGCGAGCCCAGCTCCACTAGCAGCCGCGTTGTCTTGGCCTCCTTCGACTCCAGTGTCGACAGTAGCTTGCCGATAGTGTTCAGGCTCTTGATCAGCTCCAACTCTGGGGCCAGTCGTGGCGCCTGCCATAACAATATATGTTGCTACTGAACAAATATAATACAATATTGTTACAGATTTCCTATGGCTGAGTTTTCTTTAAAATTAACTATTAAAATGGTGAATATTTTGCAAAGTTATTCATAACGATCAGTTAATTGACTGAATATAGTTTGAAAACAATATTCTCAAAATAACAAATAGGGTGATTTTTATTTTAAATTTAACTGTGAGAAAATGCCTGTGTTAAAATATTGTCTTTTTTACATAGGAGCTATTGTTAAGGGTGATTGCCTGAGTTTCTAGTCAGAACCGATTTTGTAAATGGGCCCCGTGGGCCCGGGCCCAGGGGCGCAAGGGCCAAGGGACGCAAGAGCCCAAGGGCTTTCTTAGGTTTGTTGGGAGCGCAACAAAGAAAATATTTTACAATTTATCAAGCAGATTTTGGTGTTGACACCATAACCACGGGGCTTCGTACTCCTAACAGTAATAATGATGTTTTGCGATCAGTAGAGGTCGCAGTATACAGCGCGTACTGTACTGTGTAGCACACAAGTGCAGAAAGGCGACGTGGCAGAAATATCCGTCCTCCCGAACGGACGCCAACGACTAATCCCCACCACGGGTCCATCTCCCCATGCCGCGCCGCCCCGCCTTCTTTCTCCCCCCCCCCCCCCACAGCCATTACGTGCGCGAGCACAGTTTACTTTTACAATGAGCAACCGCATTATTGGCGGTCGAAAATGAACACAATAAAAATAGTTTTGTCACTGTTTCATTTTGTTGTTATGTTGCGAATGCGCGTCTCAAATCGTCAAATGCCTATGGCATTGGGTTTGTTTATTTGGTGATTCATATCCTCGGGAGAGGAGGGCGGAGGGGCGGAAGAGGGAGGAGCGCAAACATCTCTCGGGCCCATAGCGCACCAGATACAAACTGCAGGCCTGTTTCTAGTAGTAGTTAGGCCAACTTGAGTGTTGATACTTCACTGAGCTGACTAGTTACAGATACTACTGTCCCCTGGACATTGTTAAGTATTGAATATGATGGCAACTTTCAAACAATCTTATTATAAAACTACTCCATAATTAATCTTTTACTTTCAAATGAGTTTTAGTAATTTAATTACTAAAATAGTTTTAGTCTTAGTAACCGTTTTGTTAAAAAGTTATTTTAACTCTATTCCTTTAAGTCAAAATCTTTCTTATGTATAATAATTAACCTGCAGTCATAAGAGGCTAGAAGACTACAAACTAAATTGTGGTAATACCCCCCCCCCCATTACTAAAGTATTTTAACATAATTTATTTAGTTGAGGAAACTCACATTACAGACACACTGGACTAACTTCCCTCGAAGGTCATTGACAACCCCTTGGCAAGAAACAAAACAAGTGCAGCCATTGTCAAAAGCTCTACCGGAACTTAAATCTCCAAGACAGAGCTTTCTTGAGTTGGGCATGGCTGAAACATAAAAAATCAATGTCTATAAAACAATAGATGAACATGACGACAAATTAATTATACAAAAATAAAAAATATTGTACTAAGTGCAATTTATCTTGTGAACAATACTACCCATAAGCAAACCATTTGTCCCCGGATAACTTTAAAACTAAACATTTGCTGCAATTTGAAACTCACAGTGGTTACCGTTAGAAGCGGAATGAAGGAAGGAGGCATCAGATCGTGAACGCTGATGTGTCTTCTTGGCGGGGGCACAGCAGGCGGGGGGGTCTGGTGGGGGGGAGAGCTGGGCATGAACAACGCCCTCCTTGGACTTGCGGCGGACACCTTCACTTTCCCTTGGTCTGAAACATTGGAAACCTCAAATGACATGTTACTACGATATTTTACTATGGAAATAAAATGGACTGGAAGACTGTTAATCTTAAACTATATTTGCTACATTTGACAAAAGCTAATGGTTTTAAAAACAGAATGTCATAATCATAATTAGGGATGAGTCGATGAGAAAATTTATCGATTTTCGATACTGATACCTGGAAAATCAATTCTTGATTCTCAATAAAAAAATAAATAAATAAAAAAAAACATTGACGGATAATACCTGTAACTTACCTATAAGTAAAAAAATCACTCACTGACAATATTTTATCTTTAATTCAAAAATTGTTTAGGGGGAGGGTTGAGATTGAAAATGATGGTACAGGGTGATGTGCAAGAGGGGGTGGGGTCGGATTTGATATGACGTCATTCAGAAAACGATGTTTTCTATCAAATTTTTACAGAAAAACAATAAGTTCGTACACAATTCAACTATTATAAAATAACTATATAATAAACTACATTAGACTATTTTTAGGTGTTGTTTTATAGTTTATTTGTTTATTTTTCCATTAAGAAAGTCATTTTGGCTTTAATTCTGAAGGTAAATTCCGATTTGATTGGTCAATGTCTTTAATTTTTTTTTTTTTTTTCAATGTCTTTAGTTTATCATGTAGCGTTCATCGTCAGACCAAGGTAAGTAGAAAAAGCATTATTTTTACTTAAAACGGAGGTTTGTTAAAAATGAGGTAATTTTTCTGAGAGGGGGGGGTCAGACAAATTATGATGGTAGGATGATTTTCGGGGGGGGGGAGGGTCCAAAAACGGCCAAAAAGCGATGACGTAATTTATGGACAATCACTTTAGGCCTAGGAGATAAATATACACTAGTCGAGTTATCTAGTAATTTTTCAAGTAATAAAAAATCAATAAGAATAGTTTATTTGCCATTATACATAATAAACATGTGTTAGGTAAAGAAGGCCTTAGAAGACTGGCCAGACTTACCTCAGTTCATCAGAAAGAATCAGGTTCCTCAGCTTGGTTCCGTGAGATTTCTTCTTGGAAGGGAGCGCGGCATCTGAGCTGTAGGCATCCAAGAGCCAGGAACACTTCAGTGAAAAGTCTGGTGATTCACGGCATCTGCAAAATCACATAAGATGTTAGAAAAACATATAGAACTATAATGTATAGAACTGAGCGTTTTGAAAACAAATATTCTAGGTTAAATCTATCTACCTGACCCAAAGCCCACTAAAAGCTTCATAACAATTCATTACCAACTAACAACTGACCATTTATGCGTAATCTTCTTTTTCTGTAAGGTGAAGTAGGGTAAGTGAAACTGTGAAATCACAAAGTTTGTGTTTGAGCTTAAATATCTAAATAGTGGTTCAAGATATATATGAGATTTTGCATCTATATTCCTGAATAGATTTTATTCGTGGATATAAAATTTCATTTCAATACCGTACATCTTTAACATTTTGAGTTTAATAAGTTTTCTCTTTCCATGTTCAGTGTTCTCACTTGCCCCTACCTATGGGACAAGTAAGTAACCTGGTTGTAAAAATACAGATCAGAGGGTGTAAAATAAATGGGGCATGTGAGTTTTTAAAGCTTTTGAAGCTGAACAAACCACTATTTTTGAATTTTTTAAATAATTTTTTGTTCTTGAGAAGTTTCTTCTCAAAGATTTTGGTTTAGACAATGGGCAAAATAGTGAAATATTATTTTTTATTAGGTAAAAAAATAACTCTAAAACCTGTTTGATTGCACTTTTAATGGTGTTATTCAAATATGTAAGGGCTATATATGTATATAACATTTCTATAATGACCTGGATTCTCACTTGCCCCAACATCAATTTTTTGCGGACAAGAGAGAACGCTAGCCTGGAAAAAAAATAATAACAGGAAATGCTTTTTTCATTTAATGACTGCATCCCTCATTTCTTCATAAACAAAATACCGGTAGTGTTAATGTATCTGTTTTGTTTGTTTATTATACATTTCCTTGTGGTCAGCCAACAAACTTAACACTCAAATTTAAATGTAAGGGTGTTTTTGGCTCATATTTTTGGACAAAATAAATTTGTTTCCTTAAAAACAAAATACATCAGGGTGTCTACTGCCAAATAGATACAAAAATCAGTGACTTTTGGGGGGAAATTTCTCGTCACATGAATTTTGCTCACAATCGCATTATTTTCTCAATCTATATAAAAAACACTGAGACTTTTCTTACATTTGAAGGGAAAATAAGTGACTTTTTGGTGACTTCGGTGACCACTAACTAAAATTCGTGACTTTTGGTAACTCCAGTGACCAGTAGACACCCTGTATATATACTGAAAAAGCAATAAATTTACTTTAAAATACACTTTGAATAAATTAAAAAAGAAGCCGTTTTAACAGCCAGGGTTCTCACTCACCCTGTGTGCTCACTTACCCACTTCATCTTACATTATATAACACAATTTTTTTAATTTATTTAACATTACAAGCTAAGCTGTAAGCCAAAAGTAATTTTAAATTTGAATTAATGATTTAACTAGTAATCATTTCCATTATTTATCTATTTACATTTTGGAGAAATCAGAAATGAAATAAATGATTAGGTGTATTTGGCAAATTAGTTAGGTATCTTTAATTTTTTGAAAGTTAAACTTACCTATGGACTAAGTACGGGTGAATAACTTCGGCTACATCATGCATCTGTATGTACATATTGACGAGCTGGGGGAGGTAAAAGTCAACCTCACTGTCGGGGAAACTAAACAGTTTGTTTCCTGGAAGAAAAAAACACAGCTTGTTTGAATACAATCTTGTAATCAAATTACCAGTCTTTTATTCTGAGTGAAAAATAACTCTCAGTGCAGTAACAGTAAAGTAATATAACATTTACAAAAATATTTGAATTCATGAGATACTGAAGTAGAACAATGTTTCTGACAATGTGCTGAGAAAAAAAAAATGTCTGCTATTTTTTTTATTTCATGTGAGGGCTGTAAGTGTACTGTATAATATGCTAAAGAATCCCAACTACACATAAACTAAGTTGATAATGTTATAAATTTAGGACAATGTTTAGCATAATACATTCTAACGAATAATATAAAAACTCAATAAAACTAAATTAAATTTACTTACTGAAAAACAACAAATAACTTCATTAATTCAATGTAAAAATACCTATTTACCTGCAATTAATTATAATTGCGATTTTTAAACCTATATGAAAATTCTTCATGCTAACTAGTATTTTAACAATGATATGTGTTAGTATGAAGCTTGTCTCCTCAACCCCCTGCAGTAAAAAGATAATAATGTAAAGAAAATTTATAATTGTACCTACAAAAGAAAAGTATTGAAAATAATTTTACCAAAAGACGAATTTTAAATGTACTGTAAAAACAAACAATTGCATAAAAATTATTCTTAGGTACGAGTAATTCATACTATATAACCATAGCGTAAGACTAAGTGACAGAAGGATATGAAAACAACTCTAACCTATATAGCTCTGAACACCAGGTTCCTTGCTATTAAAAAGATATGTGATGGCCATTGACATATCAAAAAGTTTCGACTCAAAGAGACGAAGTAGGAAACCCTTGGCCGTGTTACTCTGAGGAGACTGGACGGGGGTGGGAGGTTGTGTCTCTACGCTTGTGGCTGCGGTGGCCGTATTCTCTGAATCGAGGCTCTCATCGCTTTGATGAGTGGAGCCTGTCCTCTCGGACCTACAAGCGGAAAACCCTGTTACACACCGGAATTGCACCCTCAAGTAAAGGTGTGGGGAAACGTCAAGGTAGCCTGCCCAAAGTAACCTTTCAACTGCCTCTTGTATGAAAAAAATCAAAGGATTTCACAGAGATATTAATATATTTTAATTTTTCAACACTTTCAACACCTTACTTGATTTATTTAATTTTTATTGATTACCTTAAGTGAATTTTTTAGTATTACGATGAATATTGTTAAGTGAAAGTTACGGTGTGATGGTAGTAGGCTAAACTAAAAAATATGAACTTTTTCTCTCTGCTCAGTTAAAACAGGAGAATCTGATCAGTTAATATTTTGGAATAACAATAGAAAAATGCCTGACAGCTAGTCCCGCAACCAGAAAAGCAGGTAAAGGTGAAATAGTACTAAGAGAATACATCAAAACTTCTATAGTCTGTGCAGCGGAACAGAACTCATCTAGACCCCTGGGTACCTGCGGCCAGTCCAGGTTGCTCACCCCTCATTCCCTTCTTCGCGCAGATGTTTCAGTAAAGAGTTGCCTACTGACATCACTATTGCACTGTTTAATATTTTACGTGTTCCACAAAATCATATTTATTTTGATAAATTTGTAAAAGATTGTGTAAAAATAATAAAAATGATACCAAACACAACACAACAACCACCTGGATAGCCAGGAGTCCAGAGGACAAGTTCCGCTGGACAAACTATAGAATTCCCTCTTAAATGGTGTAAAGTAACTTACTGATCATGGCAATCTCCAATTTCCAGGCTGGTTGTGTCCAAAATAAGAATAACCAGAAACTGATTACCTGGAGTAGGCTACCAAGTCCAGAGTATGATTGTAAACCTCACAGCACACAGGAATAGGCCTACTTTAATGTTGTGAAAAGCAACACTTGCGTGTTCTTGGCTGATTTATAATACATATTAAAAAGTTCAATCTGATTTATGTTTTTATAGTTCAGTTTTGTTTAAGAAAACCAAGGTAAGGACCTTTATTAACAATTTACATATTGGGAAATGAAAACTAATATTTTTAACATTAAACAAGTAGCCTGTAAAGAAGATAAAATCTTTAAACAGTCATTGTAATTCTTTTCTGAGAACATGAGCGTTATTACTATTTATAAAAAATAGTAAACTTTTGTTAGTTTGACTTAAGACATCTACGGCAGGTACTTTATACAGCAATATGTGCATGAGTAATTTTTAAAGAGACCTCAGGTTAATCTGGAAAAGGGGGAGTAATAAGGACCAATTTCACTAAACAAATAAGTTTAATCTGGTATATAGAAAAACTGAGACTTTTGAAAAAAAGTACCTTATGGTATACCTATACATAATACAATAATGCCAACATGTCTAAAAATCTTTTTAGCTCAAATTTTATACTAGCCTGTTTATTTCTACTTCAATTTAACCTCACTTTTCCTAGAAAAATATCCATAAAAAAATGTTAAAAATTTCAAAGATGACGTACTTACCCACAAATAATACCGGAGTCATCTGAGCCGAGACTTGTGGGTGGCCGAGGGTGGTTCTGAGTCACAGAGAGGGGCGGTTCACACTCGGGACTGGGTGTGACATCCACTTCGGGTATCCTCTGTAACGCAGAGTCCAGGCTGCGGTTGCGGTGATGCAGTGTAACTGGGGCCACCTGACAGACTGGCGGCAGGACTATGCCCATCGATCTGTCCAGACAACCAACAATCACACATCAGTATGTTTCATAGGTCTAATTCTTTATCAGGTTTTTATAAAACTCCAATCAGAAATTAGCCTAGTTCCAGACCTTCCAGTAACTAAGGACAAATTTTTTAAATTACGTTAAAACCGCTTTATTAAACCTGCTAAGCCTTTGAAAATCAATAACTTTTACACCATATGTTTCTTGTAAGAAGGTATTTGATTCATAATTAAGAACAATATATTGTTAACCCTCCATCGGGCGCAATTGGAGGTAGAATATTTTCTTACACACATATTTTTTTACTAAACAAAATTATTTTTAACTTATTAATTAACACACATAAAAAATTCTGGTTGCTATAGGAGAGTACCGGTATAGGTAATATTAATATGCAAAAAGTTTCAAGGCATTAGGCTGCCGAGAAGTAACAATAATTAAAAATATGTTCATTATGTTCTCAGGAAAAATCTTTTTAGCACTAATTTTCCTGTCTGAAAAATAGGTTCCATTGAGAGGAATGGTAATAAAAAGGACCCTATGGTCAGAAATTCCCAGCTCAGGGTTCATTCTTAATCTTGTTGAGTCTGAATCAGAATCAGAATCAGAATCAGAATAGTTTATTTGGTCATTAAACATAATAATACATAATAGACCACGTCACATTTCATAGGCTTTACATAGGCTACGGTAAGTTTGCTTAAAAATGTTACATTACAGGAAATTGGCTAAGTGAAATATAAAAATGACTAGATTTTGATGACTGAATTATTAATTAGGCTATAACAATAAACATTTACTGACAACACTTGACACTGGGGACAAGAAAACGAACAAAACTAACATAATAGACTAACATAATGTATAAACAACTTGAGCCTAAACTACTTTAACAGAAAACTGATTTAAATTCAGTTGAAGGCAGCTCAAAAAATTCTTGAATGCTGTAAAAGGGCCTAGTTACCAAAAACCTGTAAAACACACTCTTATAACGACTAAAACTCATATGGCGAGCATTTTCTGGTAGCCTATTAAACATTTTTACACTAATGCTATCAAACCAACTTTTGGTCAAGGTTAGCCTATTAAAGGATTCCTCTATCTGCCACTTGCGTCTAGTATTGTGGTGCTGGCCATCACTTCTAAGTTTAAAATCATTAAAATTGTTCTTAACTCTACAGAGACAAACATAAATATATACATTTACTACAGTTAAAATTTCCTCAGCAACAAATAGAGGTCTACAATGAGCATTGAATGGTGATCTGTTCATAACTCTAATGGCCTTTTTTTGCAATTTTAGGACACATGAAACTTGACTACTGCTACCCCATAAACTAATGCCATAAAACAAAATGCTGTGAAAAAAAGCAAAGTAGGCACTTTTAAGAAAGATTTTAGGTAACAAATTTCGTAAATGCCTCAACAGGAAAATCACTCTACTTAGCCTAATACAGACAGATTGGATGTGTGGAATTTCTGAACTGAACATGTTGTTAAAAAAAACATTACGATCTATTTATTTTGCTCACACACATCCTCATTTATCATACGGCTTTCGAACAATTTATGAAAAAAAATTTAGGCTTACAGTAAACCAAATTTTTGGGAGCTCAATCGGGCGCAAATGGATGAGAACTCCGCACTGATAGTCCCGCGATCAGGCACAACGCGAAAGCAACCTCCGGGCAGTTGTAACTAAACAGATAAAGTGACACATTACACAGTTCCTCTAAAATGATATTAAAGGGAACTTGAAAGCCAGGTTGCAAAACGAAAGCTTTCTACATTTTTTACTTACGGTATTTTTTTTTGCAAGTATGGAGGTAACCGCTATGCGCCCGATTGAGTGTTAAATGAACATTAGGCTACGTTATCTGACCTGAAGTCAAGGCTGAGATTGCGCTGGTGGTTGCTGAGGCGAGTGCGGGCGACGCAGGGAGGGGGTGCGGGGCGTCCATGCACGGGCGGTACAGTGGAGGGGGCAGCCAGCTTCTGGCGCAGTGGGGGTGGCGCTTGACTCATTGTCACTTCCGCCACATTATACCTCACTGATCAACTCGCTGCAACATTTGAAAAGCAGATTAATTTTCTATAATTCATCTAAGAAATATCTATAAGAAAGTCAGAGGTAGACCTCACTGGGTAGATTTGTGTAAAAGGAACCGGAGTTGAATAGGTAACTTAAGAAATGTAAAAGAAACAAAAAGGGTTTAGGCAAAAAAAGGCTGATATAAATTGTTTAAATATTTTAAAAGACATGGCCTGTGATGAAAATAAATATCCTACCATACAAAAAGTACCCAAAATGGTTTGACCTATAAAAAATTTAAGGTTTTAGGTTTAATTAAGTTTAATTGTAAGTTTAATTGTACGTAGATTACCCAATTACTATGTTTCATCTTAAACATGGTCAGAGACTATGTGTCAAAAGTTTCATCTAAAGTGGCCCATAGGCTACACTCATTGACTATGTACACTAACGTGAATAGACCTCTCATCCAATGCATTTAGTTTGAGGCAAAAATTTAGAAGTTCGGTGGACGCCGCACCAGAGTTGCTGCCATCGATGTTGTTATTATTCAGCTGAATTTACAGTGCTGCCAAAACATTTTACCAAAACATAAACATAACTTTCAGTTATAAAATGTTTCATCCCTGGTTTAGAAGAGTGGGAATACTGATTTATCTATCATATGTTACGTGTACTTCGATGGACGCCGCACGAGATTGCACCACCGTCAATATGCTTCACACACGCCTATGCTATGAGAAGTCTACTCACGTAGTGTACAAAGTCAATGCTACACTACACCTTCATGTGCCTTGCAATCGTGCAGTTTTTTGCAAATTTCCCTATAGGGAATACACTATTACGGTAGTAGCTGTAGTAAGACCTAAGCGTGGGACCATGTTACTTTTTCATTTTGAGGTCCCCAGAAGCCAAAAACACCATTCGTTCATTTTCATATATATGTATGTATCAATCTATCTATATAAATATATATATATGTGTGTGTCCGTGGTACCGAGTGGTACCGATAACTTTTGAAGGGGACCTCCGATTTTGATGAAATTCGGTATGGAGGTGTAATCCCGGCAGGTCTATTTTCATGAGTTCGCGAACCAGCATGATCAGGTTATGGGAACGGGGTTTTATGGGGTTTCAAATGGGTAAAAAGTGGGTTTTTGGCATTTTTGAACCTCAAATTTTAATATTCAACTAAAACCATTTGTGAGGTGGAAAGCGAAAAGGGACCTCTTGTCGGCAAAGTAAAATTTTCAGTACAGCTAAATTCAGCAATTTTGGTCCAAATCATCGATTTTCGGTTTTTTATCGATTATTAATCTATATTTTGTGTAGAAAAGGCGTATATTGGTTAAACAGTCGAATCAAAGCTTAAACAAGTTGATATAAATAATTTTGTTAGTCACTGCATGCCCTGAGAAAAGGTACCTCTTGTCGCTTATGGGAAAATAACATGGCCAACAAGAGGGCCCTTTTCAACAACACACTTCGTAAAGAAACATTGGTTCAAAAATGAGTCTCTCCTGAATTCTAGCGGACACTTAGAGAACTAGGACGAAGTTCTAGTGAAAGCAGAACATCGTCTGATTATTTTAATACGGACCCGACAAGAGGTACCTTTTCTATAACCGAGGTTTTGGTTACAAAACTTTGACTTTCCTATACAGTCCTTTAAACAGTGGACAGTTATTACGTTATTGTAATTAATTAATCAGTAATTATCAACTAACAATATTCTATCAATGATAAGCGGGATAGTTCAATAATGAACAGGGCATTTTTATTGTAAAGTACAAGGTTGGTAGCAATGGGTATCGCGGTTGCAACCATCAGCTGTTGCCCCAGCTACTGCCTCTGATTGGAGTATTGTGACACTGTCTTTGTTCAAGTGTTATCAGTTCGGCTTGAATTTAGTTGTTTATCAGTTCGGCTTATAGTTATTAGTTGATTTAATGACGAGTATTCAATTTAATAGCAGATCAAAAGCAAAATCTTTCAGCAATAGAACCCACTTCGCTTTTCAATGGTTTACGTTAAAATTATCGATATTATTTTCTAATTAGGATGTTTATTTTGACTATATTAAACTAATTATTGGATAAAACATTTAAACAACAATGTGGCAGCAGTAAATGTTCAGTCTTGAAAAGGTATCTCTTGTCGTTATGGAGATGTGTCAACACTGGGCCGACAAGAGGTCCCTTTTCAGAAAATACCCTTGTGTACTACATGTTGCAATAAACACAGTATTAGCCTAAATTTTAGCGTTAGTTAGGGAAACTACTAGTGTTCTTCCTAAAGAGGACATTATAAGCTTTGCATTGGTACCAACATCATCGCTTAAATACGAAAAATATAGATTCTGAGTTTATTTAAACTTTTTAAGGGCGTTTTCCTGAAAATGCCCTTCACGCTTCGAGAAAGTTCAAACGTCCATAACTCAAACAAAAAAAATCTTAGAGACATGAAATTTGCACCAAACTGTTAGGAATTTTAAGGTTACATGATAAAAATATCAATAACTCAAAATCGGAAATTGCCGACAAGAGGTCCCTTTTCGCTTTCCATCTCACATTTAAAAAATTTGGAATTTTTAACTTAGCTCAACAGATAATGGAGAAAAGCTAAAAACAGGTTTCCCATGTTAATCATATGGGAAATCAATAGAACCCTGTATATCACTTGTTTATTGACATAACTTGGTATAATTTGGTATACTAGTAAACGTGTTGCTCGAAATCGAGCAATTTATTTTAATACAATACAAATGTTACTTTTAGATTTAACTCAATGACATCTGACCAATCCAATATTGTGAATATCTTTAATCATCAAAAGTACACGTATTTACAGCTGATTATTAACAGATGTTTAAAATACTTTATTCAATCCCAATGTTATTTAAATGGGGAATTTTGAGATTTAAATTGTGGATAGCGCCTTTATTTTCAGTCCGATTCTCATCAGTTTTTGGCAGAAACAACTACAGACCAAGCCCTATCCAACGACACCAAAAACATAAAAATCGGTTGAAAATTGTAGGAGGAGTTCTCAAGACAAAAAAACCCTTAGCGTATTAAATAAGTATAGATAACTTCACTAGGTAGGGTTTAACTGATTTGCTTACAACACCCATATGGCGGCAAACCTACATACTCACCCCCATGGGGTTTATGGGGAAGATTTAAAAAGTGCCGAATATTGATACAATTTTATATTTACCTTACTAATCATTATATTTCCTAACAACTAACATTTTCTAACAATATCCCAAGGCAGCAAACCTACATACTCATTCCTATGGTGTTTATGGGAAAAATACAAAATCTCAAATTCCTATGGAAATTCGCTGAGTACGCAGGTCTGCTGTGACGGGGGTATTTACATTAGCTTGCAGTGCTTGACAATTCCATTTTATACAGGGTGTCCCGGAACTCTCTGGAACCCTTTTGTATATTTGTTCCTTGCATCGAGACAAGAAAAAAACATCATACAAATAGGGGTCTAAAATCCATTGTTAAGAAGCTATGCGCCATTTTGTTTTTTTTCACATAGTAATTTTTATTTCTGTAACGGATGGTTGTAACTTATTCAGTTCATATTTGGTACCGTATGAATCTTTTCATACCAATGTACATTTTCAGGAAAAATATCAATTTTTTCCACTGTATATTTTCAAAAATGGCGGCCATTTTAAATTTTCAAACTCAAATATTCCTATCTCAAAATCGGCAAATTTCATAAAAATTTTACTAGACAAAAAAACGTTGCTAAATTAAATTATCTGACCAACGGTACCGTTTATAAAGATCTGATAACAAATAACGGAGTTATTGCGATTTTCCTATAAAAATGGCCTTAATTTGCATTAATTATAAAGCAAAATCAATGTTTTTTTGGAGAAAAATCACAATAACTCGGTTGTTTGTTATCAGATCCTTATAAACTTGGTACCATTATTTAGATAATTTAATTTGGCGACTTTTTTGTCTTTAGTAAAATTTGTATGAAATTTAACGATTTTGAGATAAGGTATTTGAGTTTGAAAATTTAAAATGGCCGCCATTTTAAAAATATACAGTGGAAAAAAATTAATTTTTTTCCTGAAAATGTACGTTGGTATGATAAAGATTCATGCCAAATATAAACTGAATACAACCATCCGGTACGGAAATATAAATTATTATGTGAAAAAAAAAAAAATGGCGGCTAGCGGCTTAACGATGGATTTTATACTCCTATTTGTACGATGTGTTTTTTCTTGTCTCGATGCAAGGAACAAATATATAAAAGGGTTCCAGAGAGTTTTGGGACACCCTGTATATACACTTTAGCATGAAGGCCTCCACAAACTGGTATGTTTCACCTGATTTTGGTATATCATGCAAACTTGCAAAGCTAGCGTGTAAGTTTTATATGTATTGTGTACGAGCCATTTCAAAAAAACTTCAAGTCAAAATCTGAAGTGAATATAGGTTAGGACATTCCATTTTGTTTTAAGCTCCTCCCATAAGGCCGAGGCAGTATGGTGGTTCCCCCTACCCTCAGGGGCAGCCTGTACCTAGCGTTAGCCATACCTGACTTGTCTTGCGACAAGAGGAATTATGAAACAAGTGCCCCAAATCACATTAAGGCAGATTAGACCCCCACAAGACTTGGAATTCACCAGGCCTGTGGAACTCAACCAGCAGTGAACCCAAAATCGACAAACCGCTGTGAGTATCAGTGGCAGCACTATCCAACTACTTCTCAACTTTCGTATGTGAGCAACGCCCCCAGATGAGGCTGGAGGGCCCAATATATAGCCGAAGCTATGTGCCGAGCGTGCAGACAACCCCCTCTGCCCCCTCGAGGCCAATCCAATTTCCGGACTGGCCGAAGCCAGGGGCTTGAACCGGAACCCGAGGTCCCCATTTTAGGTTTTCCTTGGGTCATAGGTAGTTCAAAAGCGGAATACTAGATTTCTGGAAGCCCGCACATCAAAGACGCCGGCTACATGCAACCGCACCCCAAGGTCACGGAAGCTCCAGATCCCCGACATCCTGACTCATTTTCCCCTTTTGGGGGGGCTGGAGTGAGACACCCAGTGAGCGCGATTGGCAAAGCCACCTCCGCCAGGGCTCAGCACAGCCAAAACTGACCTCCTTCAGTGATAAAGAGAGCCACGCCCGTTCGCCCAGCTCAGTACTTCGAGCTCGGATTGGGTAGTAGTCATCCCAGTTCTAAGGGTGCGTGCCCTGAAGTACAGCATACAACCTTTACTGTTTGGCCATTACAGCACACCACAGCGAAGGCTCGACAAAGTCTCCGTTCCTGAGAGACGATGCCTACTTCAATGCTAAAGGAGGTAACGCCCGTTCACCCAGTTCTAGGACTGGTATTGGGAGGTGAACACTCCAGTTCTAGGGGTAGTACGCCTTGAAGTGTCACAACGCGTACCCCGCAAGTTAGGACAGTAGGACTTAGGTAAATATGGGTGAAAGATGTGTCTAGGCTAATTATAAATAGGTAGGCCTAGGCCTATAACGCCTAAGCATAGCCGACACTATGCTAATTGTTATCGATTAATTAGGCCTATTAATTTGATAAAAATACTGTTAAGTATTAACACATTAAGAACTGCACACAAGTGAAACTTAACAAATACCTTGAGGTAAACTTAAGTTTAGGTACCAAGCAAAGGTCTACGAACAGTAGCCTAGGCCTCATTAAATTTTACAATCTTCTAGGCCTATTAGCATATGTTAGAAAAACATAGTTATCACTTATAAATTGAGGAAATACTACAAAATTTTTCACTCTTGGCCCACAACATGTGAAAGGGTTAAGTAAAATATGGAATGGTCAAAGTTTATATTTATGTTTAAAGAATAACACTATAAGCAAATACCTACATTCTACTGACTAAAATATAACTAGGATTGCTAAATTAAAACCAATTTGTATGATTGACTATAAATTACCTTGATATGAACAATATTGGATCATAAAAAGAACACTAAATACGATTGATAGAATTTATATAGTTAGCTAATCATTATGAAAACAGACAAAATGCCATTTCCTTCTTCCATAACTGCAGAAAATCCAATAAAATCTGGGCTTGGTTCTTCGGTTCTACCGGAACTCACGAAATAATCACTTCATACGAAAAATCAAAGGTAGTTTAAACATCAATAACTTCACTGTATTTAATTTTAGACCGAAAAATACTAATATTTACTTAATATGAATTATTAGACTAAAAAACTTGTAATTCCAGGTATTCTGACACCACGGCAGCCATTAATTTTGACCATTTTGACAGTTTTGGTGTTGTCGTTGAGTTGACATGCATTGCTCTCATGATATTAAAAGTGCTTTGAAGTACTATAATAAAAGGTAACATCGTTATTTTTACTGTAGGTGTTATGTGTGGTTATTTTAAAAAAATAATGTTGCGCACTAACTGTAATTAATTATTAATATCTAACATTGGAATAATTTTTAAGTTAACTGAGACTTTGAAATGTATTAATTTATTCAATAATTATTTTGCGAACTGTCCCTTTACATTTTAAAATTAAATAGAATTTATCTTACATATCCAAGCTGGGTAGAATAAATATCCCTCTTTAGGGAGTAGTTTAGTTTAAGGAGTAAAGGGTTTATCTAATAAAGTCTGGAAAAGAAATTGCTGGAAGTACTGAAATGATACACAGGGCTGTGGTGTATCAAATCTGTACTTTTGGCGTGTATCAAAATAAGACTAACAAAATATAGGGAGCAGCTTGTCGAAACTGATCACCTTTTGAATAATATTACTTCCTTACACTATGCTTATACCAAAACCACGATGGGGATCCACCAAGGCCCGGTCCTTCATAAACACTGTTCTTCATTAAATACATGAGTGACGACTCCATTGGGCTCGAGGGGCTCGAGCCCCCCCCCCACAATATTTTCCCTGGGGGGGGGGGCTTGGCGTTACCAGAGCAAAACGAAAAGGCATGTTAAAATCAGTCGTTGCCGGGCAGCCGATGGAGACGGACCTCACCGCTCCGCTCGCGTCCAGTGTCCAGCACCGGTAGTGCAGCGTCCGGCCGTGTTCGGTTATTTTACTTATGTCGTCAATGCTTTTTTAATTTTATTCTTAATTTGTTTTTTGTATTTGTGTGAGGGAAATGGCGGTTAATTGTTTTAAGTGCAATATCGACTTAAAAAGTGGGGAGGAGTCAATTACTTGTTCTGAATGTGACAATGACTTTCATCCGATGTGTACAACAATAGGTTCAATGGATGACTACAAGAAAATGCCTAGTGCTTTAAGAATTTGCTGGAAATGTGCTGTGTGTGAAAGTAAATCAACGGACTCGAGCATTAAATCTACGAAGACGCAGGAATCCGAATCGCAAGGTGAGATCTTAAAAGCAATCAACTCGTTTAGGCAGGACAATGAAATGAAATGGACAGCTACATTTTCGCGCTTTGATAAAGTCGAATCTGATCTTTCAAATATTCTAACCGATGTGAACAACATTAAATCCCAAGTTTCGGAAATAAAGAAAGAAAATGAGGCAACACGTGAAGATGTACAAATGTTAAAAAGTGAAAATGAACAGTTTAAACTAGATATTTCTAAACTGACTGACGAGAATAATGAACTACAACAATATTCTCGAATTAACAATTTAGTAATCACTGGCGTGCCTTTTAACAAAGCTGAAAATGTGTACGATGTGTTGGAATGTGTTGCTAAGGCAATCGGTGTAAAATTTTACATATCCGAAATCGATGTCGCGCATAGGCTAGCTCCTCGCAAGGGTGACAATCGGCCGCCGCCTATTGTTGTAAAATTTCTTTCTCGCACTATAAAGTGGGATTGGATGAACGCCAGGAAGAAGAAAGGATTGCTGTATGCCCAAGATATCCATGCCGGCTTCCCTAAACAGCAGGTCTATCTCAACGATCACTTGACACCGGCTACTAGGGACGTTTTCAACAAAGCCCGTGAGATGGTGAAGCAACACAACCTAGCAGCAGCGTGGGTGACGGATGGCCGTGTAATCATCAAACCAACAGCGACTGGCCGACCTGTGAGGGTGAGAAATCTCGCAGACCTACGGAAACACTGGCAGCCCGCTCCCCCGCAGCCTCCAGAGCAGGTCCAGCCTACAGCTCAGCAGTCACACGCCGCGGGAACTACAGATACCAAGCAATCCTGAAATTAACACTTCCTTGACTTCTCCTTAAGTTATTTCTGAAGTAAGTGTTCAAATAGTAACATTGATGCATATCTAATTATTGATTATTTAACTTCATAATAAATCACACTTTTAGAAACGTTTATTCATGCCATCTGCCTACATGAAATATTATTTTAGATATAAATATTAACTGCTAACGCAACGTTTTAACTTTGATCATACATTTTTTTCCTACAATTTCTTCTGTCAACTAATTGTTTGCTCTTTGATTTATGTTTTACAATTATTTTTTAAAGTCTTCTTAATTAATTCAATTACAGTCCTCTTTTGGCAAATATAATTTTATACATTGTTGAGTATTCGGCAATTCTCTTATTAAAATGACTCAAATAAATCGTAAAGAATGTAACCCATTAATTACATCTTTTAATTACCATTGTTTATTTATTTATTCAATGAGTTAAGTACTACGATTAAAATTTAACAAAGTTGTAAGGTCGCATAATGATTTGAATTTTGAATAAAACGAATAAGGAATATTAAGTATTAGGATAATAAGTATTATCATACAACTTATCAGTACCTATGCGTTTTAGTGTGGCGTACAACTTGTTTCTCTCTTTTTATTTTGTAGACAGTTTCCTCGTAGGAATAATTGTATATTTCAATTGTTTTATTATAATACAACATGAAAAAAATATTTTTTTAAATTAAAAATGGTTGGTTAAAATTAGCTTCTTCCTAAGAAGTATAGTTTTATTATGGCAAATAATAGTTAATTGTAAATTAAGTGCCTTAAAATTGTTAGTATGATTATCAATTTTAATAAATGTAATATGTCTATGTGTGTATAATTTTTTGGGACGTACGGGTTCGTTTTAGAAATTATAATGTAAATAGTTTTCAATAGATGTTAAGTAGGTAATCGAAGACATCAATTTTTTTTTTTTTTTATACTATACTAAAAGGCCCATCTAAAGTTTTCGCAATCGATTTAATTAAGTGTGTGCAATTGATTTTAAAGAGATTATCAGTTATTCATGTGTGAAAATGAACATGTACTGTAGTAGGTTATTTGATCTGGATGTAAGTTTAGGCCTACAAGTGAAGTTTACATTTTATTTTTATTATGAATAACTCTGACGTATAAATCATTTTGGATCGGGGTTTTTTACGTTTATGGACTTATTTGGAGTAAGTTTATATTCCGTTTAAATAAACATATCTTTTCATGTTAAGTCTATAAAAGTTCTAGTGGGATATATTTGAGTTTGAAGTTAAAAAATAATAAAGTAATACAGTATTCAAATATTTTTCCTCAGTGGGACTTTATAGCAATTTAAAATATTTTATAAACCTATTGTAGCATGAAATGCTAAACGTGGACAATACGAAAGCGGATTCTTTGTAATCTATTTTGACAAATGCGTATGCTACATACTATACATATTTCTACGTCTGAATTCCTTCCAAGATTAGCAGAATAATGGGATGCACAGATTCTTTCGTGATATTATATCGAACTGCAGATAGTATTACTAGCCTATGTAAAAGTATCTACAAAATATGAATTTTTTAAACTATGCTTTTTAACATTCTTGACATACTGATTTGGTTAATAACTGTTTATTGATATTTAGATTAGTGTCTATTGATTCATTTTTTCATTTACTATTTTGCCTATTCATTAACTTCCGTTCCCTCTTAGTAATTTTGTTGATACAAAAACATGTATTTTGCTTTATATTTCTTTAAAAGTTGTCACTTAGCCGAACACCGGGACTTAACCAAATGGTAGATTTAATTGGTAGAGATGATAATGACTTTTTAATAGATTGTAAGTTAGTTAAGGATTATAAAGATATTTTAAACATTAGTAATGCGGGGAATAAGTTATGTTTTAATGTTGTGCACCAGAATATTCGTAGTTACTCAAAGAACATTGACCAAATGTTTGTTGTCTTAAATAATTTACCTATAAAAATTCATTGTATTGTTTTGAGCGAAGCCTGGTTACACGGAGACCTACAAATAGAGCAACTTGATGGGTATAATGTATTTAAAACAGATAATCCAATTAATCAAAATGACGGCATTGTGGTCTATATTGACAGTGCGATTCCTGTAACCTGCCGACAGCTGCGACTGGGGGGCGTGGCCAGCTGCCTATCGCTCACCTTCCGGTGGGCCGGTGAGGCATGTGAACTATTATGTGTTTATCGCAGCCCAAGTTCAGACATCGATAATTTTATACAAGGCTTGCGGGACTACGTCAATCATCAAGAAAATCGAGTTTTAAGAATTTTAACGGGGGATTTAAATATCAACATACTACACGTTGCTCAAAATTCGATAGAAGACAATTATTTAGACATCCTTTATGATGCGGGGTTTATATCCTGCATTGATAAAGTGACTCGACCAAGTAGTCAGACATGTATTGATCATTTTTTTATAAAATTATTAAACTCAATAAGCGTTCAGTCTGCCGTTTTTCAGTCTTCGATTACAGATCATAGATTAACTTTTTTATCTTTGTATTCTGAGAAAAATAAAAATAATTTAACTACCATGTTAGAGAGAAATAAAACAGATTGGATTCAAGTTCATAATGATATATCAAAATTTAGTTGGCAGAATGTTATAGATGACACAAAAAATTTAGATGTTTGTACAGCGGTTATGGTTGATTCAATACAAAATATTATTATAAAAAATACAACTCTACAGAGTTTTAACTCTAAAAATAGACGAATTAAGCCATGGATCACTGCAGGATTAATTAACTCAATTCGTGAGCGAGATAAACTACATCGGAAGTCATTAAAGCAACCTGACAATTACAGACTACGTATGCGATTTATTTTTTATAGAAACATGATTCATTCTTTAATTAAACGCGTAAAATTTGACTATTACAGAAATAAAATAGATGAAGCAAGTGGTGATCCTAAGAGATTTTGGCAATTAGTTAATGAGGCAGCAGGACGCCCGGCAAAAAAAGATTTATTTCCTATTAGTGCATTCGTGACTGATGGAAACACTGTCACTCTTGACCAAACGAAAATTATTTCCAATTCTTTCAACAATTATTTTGCGTCTGTTGGGACGGATCTTGCAATGGCTTTGAGGCCGGGGGGTCCGCCACCTGCAGTTGTAGAAGCTGTCTATCGTCAGGATTCTGTATTTCATTTTCAGTATGTTAGCAGAGATGACATACTCAAAGTCGTACAGAGTCTTAGAGGAGGTTCTGCACCTGGAATTGATAATATTCCGGCAAAATTAATTAAAAACTGCATTAATTCATTGATTGAACCTCTTCATTATATAATTAATCGTAGTTTAAGATCTGGGGAGTTTCCTAACGCATTTAAAATTGCAAAAGTAATTCCTTTATTTAAATCTGGCTCAAAATCTATTAAATCAAACTACAGACCAATATCTCTTTTAACGGTATTTTCTAAAATAATTGAAAAATGTGTAAAAATTCAACTATTAAATTACTTAAATCAACAAAATATAATTAGTGATTCTCAGTATGGGTTTAGAAGTAGTAAAAGTACATCAGATGCCTTTTTTGATTTAACAAAATTGATTTTTGACTCATTTGGTAGTAATCATAAAATGATAATTACATTTTTGGATTTGTCTAAAGCTTTTGACTCGGTTGATAGGAATAAGTTGATTGATAAATTAGAATCCATTGGCGTAAAAAATCAAAGTCTTGCTTGGTTTCGTAGTTACTTTAATTCTCGGAAACAAGTGGTTAGCTTAAACGGAGTAGTAGGCAGCATAACCGACGTAGATTACGGAGTTGTGCAAGGAAGTACACTTGGACCTATTTTATTTTTAATCTATATTAATAACATATCCCAAATTCAGTTAAATAGTAAATTAATGTTGTTCGCTGATGACACTGCTGTTATTACTACTGGCTGCACGTGGGATGAGGTGTACCGACTGGCTTCTGTGGATCTACTCAATATAAAATCCTGGTTTGATTACAACACTCTTACGGTTAATGTTCAAAAGACAAAATGTCTACCTATATATCTTAGAAATGATTATGGTCCTGGAGACAGATCTCTAAAAATGCATTGCTGTGGAGATTCTTTGGCGATTGATTGCAATTGTGAGACAGTTGAGCATGTGGAACAGTATAAGTACTTAGGAGTTATCTTTGATAGAAAATTAAACTGGGCTCCACATGTTCAATACTTAAAAAATCGATTGCGTAGTTTAATCTATGCATTTATGCAACTTCGTGAAGTTCTCTCACGACAGCAGCTCAGAATCGTGTACTTCGCCTATGTGCAGTCAGTGTTACAGTATGGAGTCCTGGCGTGGGGCGGTGCCTTGCCCACAATTCTGGAACCTTTGTCCATTACACAAAAGTCTATTATAAAAACTATTCTAAAGAAATGCCCTAGATATTCTTCTTTGCGACTTTTTAATGACTTTCCAGTCCTTAACATAAGGCAACTTTTTATTAAATCCCTACTCATTTACATAAAAATCAACAGAATTTCTATTTTTATACCCACACAACATCGGTACTCAACTCGAGGTAATGTTGATGTTGGATTCATACTCCCTAGACTAACACATACTCATTTAAAAGGTATCCCTTTTTATATATGCCACATTTTGTATAGAAATATTCCAGAATACATAAGATTGGCCGAGAGTGACAGTGTGACTGTGTATAAGAGTAAGATTACTAGGTGGCTTTTGGATATAGGGTCGGACCAGGCCGAAGCTCTTCTTCGCTCACAATACACATAATTGTAATTAAGTTTAACTGTACCTTTTTCTACAATTAAATGTTTTTGTTCCAATTTTTTCCATTTTTTTTTTAATATTCTGGTGTTATGTTATATTATATGTTACATTGCTACTTTCCGAACCGTATTTTTATGTCCTTATTAATTAATGATTATCATTGTCATTATCATATTGTATCTTGTTTTATTTAGTTACACTTCATTTTATTCTTAATATAGCTTTAGTTTTTTTTCTCATTGTAAGCATATTCCTGTGTATTTTTAAGATGACAGTGAAGTGACCGACAACTGACTCATCTCCAGCCACAGACGTATAGTCTAATTGGGGATTATTTTGTTCCTTTGTTTTTTTTCACTCTATTATTGTACATGAATTATCAGGAAATAAAGTTTATTTGATTTGATTTGATTTGATTTGAAAAAATTGGCATCCGGCTGCCGTGACTTAGTATAAATAAATAAATATCGTCTTTATTTCAAGCGGTTATCAACAGTTGATTTTCAAAACAACTCAGGTCAAACAATAATAATAAAATGAGGAGGTTGGTTGAAAAACAACCTAAGGTGACTGAGGTCGTTTTTTGGTAAAACGCTTAAAATGATCCGTTATTTAATCCTCTTTGCAACAGTGTTTGTTTCATGTCAATATCTTGTGTTTTCGCTGAGTTATGAATTTTTTTCTGAATGCTGTCAGGAGTTCGGAGGCATCCTGGCTTCAGCTGGAGGAAACATTCTTGTGCAGACAAACATTATGGGTTATTGCTAAACGTTGTATAGGTTTTCTTTGTGTGAAAAGTGATGTTTAAACAAGCTATCTGTCATTTAAATGTTTAAAAACCTTCAGTAAAGTCTTTGATGGACCATTGTATCTCTACGAGTTTATTTTAAGTTTTATTGAATGAAACCGTTGCTAGACCTATTTGATTTTATTTCATATAAATTTAGGTCGAATAAATATTTTGTTTTACTTTATTTCTATCCACTTTCATGAGTTTAAATGCATAAAATCTAAGTTTTTAATATTGAAAAAGTGGTTTGATGGAAAAACGACCTCTGACTCTGCTTCATATTTTGTTCAATAACTTTTTATGGAAAGGACATATCAAAAAACAAAGATTATATTCTTAATCCAAAAGAATATATCTTGCATAGTATAACTATCCTAAGAGTAATGCAATTTGGTAAAAGCCTATAAAACATAAGTTTAATATTCAAAGTCGATTATCTCAAAACACGTTTTTTGGACTGAGGTCGTTTTTCCACCAAACTCCTCAAATATTAAAAACTAACAAAATAAAACATTACAGGGCATAACTATAGTAAGATGCACGAAAATAGTCCGATGGAAATTTTAAAAGCTGTTTCCTCCCCTCACCCCCTCACGCCCAGCAATGTTGTCATTTTGTGTTCATGTTTACCATGTGTAATATAGTATAAAAATGTATTTTAGAATAAATCTGGCAATAATGCATCGACTCTCATTGGACTATTTTCGTAAATCCTACTATAAAAAAATACTTTATTTGATAAAATGGAATCCAAAAGCATTTTGTGGACACGCTTTC
The DNA here is from genome assembly GCA_030545055.2 of Neoaliturus tenellus. Classification (NCBI taxonomy): domain Eukaryota; kingdom Metazoa; phylum Arthropoda; class Insecta; order Hemiptera; family Cicadellidae; genus Neoaliturus; species Neoaliturus tenellus. The sequence continues at coordinate 267,658,866 of CM061533.1, forward strand.
TGAATGATACAGTTTGGGGGCAAAATAAAAGAATCGCCTCTATCAACCTCCACACGTACGCGAAGCAGCTCCAACACAGAATTCTAGGTGTCTTGTAGAGTATCGTACTTCAGAGCGATTTTCAACCTCTCTCTTAAGTACTCAGGCTTGCCAGATATTAGCATTAAATATAGTCAATGATATTAGTATTTTCTGGACAACCGTAGATGTACGAAGGGTGTAGACATCAGACATAGGTAACAATCCTAAACTGTGTCTTGCACCAGACACATGATCAAATTTTCTCAGGCCACAAACAGCACACTGTATTGGGTAAAAGTAAAAGGTTTTGTAAAACTTTTATTTTATAAATTATAATACTTTATTATACTTAAATACATTTAATTATAAACAATGAAATACTGTAACACCTGTAAATTAAACCCTCTTTCAAAGTATAGTGTAGTTGAAACACATGTGGATAGTACGGGGTTTCCTTCATATCCCGTGGTTCTGAAGTCAAGCACGTTAACCGTTGGTCCACCTGGATAGAAAACAAAAAGTGCCACCTCGCGACAGCTGCAGGGACATTTGTTCACCTTGGCATCTTAATTGTTCCAAGTCTTTTTATATATGAATCAGTAGTAAACATAAAATCCCAAAACATCCAACCACTTTTTACAAATCACAATTAATTAATAATACCAAGGAATCTAAAATAAATAAAGAGGTCAAGACATGCAACGTCCTCTTTGCATCAGGTGTTCTTTTGCACCTATGACATCATCATTTACCAATACTGTTAATGCTAATGATGACCCCTACCTTCTCTTTATTTATTTTAGATTCCTTGAATAATACTAGAAATAAAGACACACATGCAGAACAACGTTTGACATTATTTGAACATAAACCCATATACTCTGGATTAAAACTTTTTCAGGCAGTGCCAATACACCTTCAAAACATTGAAAAGCTAAAAAAATTTAAATATGAAGTAAAGTAATTCCTTATAAAAAAATATAGTTTCTATGATATGGAAAGTTTTTTACATTTCGGGAACCCTAGACCTAGTTATTTTGTAGTTATTCCTTAACTCAACCAATATTGACCTTTCCAAATCCTGCCTTAGGGACTGGTGTTAGGAAGTGTCCTGACTGACCTCTGGCGTGAAGAATTCCACTCCTAGTATTACCTTCCCTATCCTCAAGATCCTAAATTGCCAACTACCTTCCCATTAGATCCTACTTTTTATGTGATTTACAATAAATTGGAAAATTACATAAGTAACCTATTACACTAACTATAAACAAACATTTATGTCAAAAGACCAACACCTGTCTGTTGTTATTTTCAGATACTTACAAAGATAACAAAAGGTCAGCCACAACAAAGATTACTGGTGGTTCGGGCCCATGCAAAATCAAAGCAAGTCCAGCTTTCTTTCTTTCTTTCTTTTGCTTTCACAGGCTGGACTAAAAGGCATGATGCATCTTAAAAAGTAAATAGAAAAAAACACTGCGGATGGAATGAATGTTGAAGTAATCAAGTCAGCCCTTAAGTATAACCTGCTAATTGCTAGCTAGCATTGTAGCATTGACTTTAAATACAAAATTTACTTTACTTTAGTATGTAAATTCAATGATTGTAGGATTGTAACAACCGAGATTAGTGAACTTTCAGGCTCCATGGTTCATACACTAAAGCCTGTTTAATCGAAAAAAGACAAGGCCAATTAATTATGTTTTTTTGCTTCTATCCGAGGTCTAGACCTCCTTCGGGTTAGGAATAGGAAAGTCTTCTTGAAAGACCCCTAGCAGCGAAGATATCCAAAACCTAAACCTTTCCAGATTTCCTTTTATGATTAGAAATCCTTATTCTTTATTTACAAAGAATGTAAAGTTGTAACTTATTGTTCACCTAAATGATGGTGCCCCTACAACGCTTCAGTTTATCAACCTGCTGAGATCCCACGGCTTCTACTTGACCAATTTCCAGCCCACGAGGGGTGGGGCCTGTCTGGACAGCGCAGCGGTGAATTTCGACCTGGGGGACTGCATGACCACTGTGGAGGATCCTGTGGTGGCTGACCATTCTGCTGTATCTGTGAGGGTTCTGGATCACACTGTAAGTAACCTCTCATCTCCTTCTTGGCATAAGGACTATAATTTTTTATATAGATCTATTGATGACAATTTATTGCCCCATTTCTGCCTAGCTCTTAGTAACATTCCTTGGAGGGATATTTTGGCTGATGTAAATGCGCTAGATCAATTTAACTTGTTTTTTGACAAGTTTATGGACTGTTTTGATGAGTTTTTCCCTTTAAAAATTAAAAGGAAGCGCAATGTCTTAAATAAATCTAAGTGTAAAGGGACATCTAGTTGCCCAGCCTTGAAAAATTGGTATACCCCTGATCTGGGGCGATGTAGAGATTTAGTTATTGCTTTAAATGATAGATATAAGAATGCAGTAACTGCTGATGTTCGAAAACACTACTACAGTACTTATCTGTGTGCAAAGAGGTTATATAGATCTAAGATTGCTAGTGCTAAGAAGGCAGCTTATGGAAAATTCATTGAAGAGGCGCACAACCCCTGTAAGGCAGCGTGGAGCATTGTGAATGCCCAGCGGAAGAAACCAGCTGACTCCTGTTGTCAGGCCAGCCCCGATGAGATTAACAGATTTTTCATTGATGCTGTTGAGCAAATAGCAAGTGGCCTTGAAGCGACTGCTGATCCTGAACTCGGTGGGCCCATCAAGATTGATGTTGCCGTGAGGCGAAACCTGGAGACTTGGAAGCCTGTTTCACCTGCTGAAGTTGTACACATTGTGTCAAATTTCCGTTCTTCCCCCAGTGCTGACATCTATGGCATGAACACCTTGTTATTAAAGAAAGTCATTCACTCTGTTACGGAACCCCTCACTTCTGTTATTAATACTTGTCTTAGTCTAGGGATATTCCCTGAGAAATTAAAAACTGCAAAGGTTGTGCCTGTCTTTAAAAAAGGTGACCGTGAGGCCATCAGTAGCTACAGGCCTATTGCGATTGTTCCCATAGTCTCTAAAATCCTTGAAAAGATAATGTATGATCAACTTGTCCTGCACTTCGATCAAAATGGACTTTTCTCCGAGGCACAACACGGTTTTAGGAAAGGACGGTCAACGTCAACTGCAGTCATGAGGGTTGCTGAGAGGGTGTCGGATGCCTTTGAGCGTGAGGAATCGGTGGGACTTGCAATGCTAGACCTGAGTAAAGCGTTTGACGTCGTCTCACACCCCATTTTACTGGAGAAACTTGAACAGTATGGTGTGGTTGGTGTACCTTTGAGGACTCTGTCATCATACCTTGCTGACAGGAGACAGGTGGTGGTGGTGGGGGGTGCACCCTCTAGTGAGCTTCCTGTGACCCACGGTGTGCCGCAAGGCTCGACCCTTGGGCCCTTATTGTTCATCTTATTGGTCAATGACTTCGTTGGTGGAGACGAGGCTCTGATGTACGCGGATGATACCACGCTCATCCGTAGTGGTTGTACAGTTGGTGAAGTTGAGGCGGCAGTGGAGGAAGACCTTGCGCTGGCAGAAGGGTGGTTTTCAAGAAACAAACTACAACTCAATATCAATAAAACGCAAAAGTTAGTCTGCACCCTTGGACGGACCCCCTCGGTCATTTCGGCTCAACACGTCAATCTTCTGGGTTTCACCCTAGATGGGAAACTAAATTGGCAACTCCATGTCGATGAATTATGCAAAAAGCTGTCCAGAGTAATTTTTCTGCTCCGCAGGTTGAAATCAAGTCTCAATATAGCATATTTAATTACAGTTTATCACAGTTTGTTCCATAGTCACTTGAACTACGGAATTCTGCTCTGGGGGCATGTCCCCGCGTGTGATGCGGTCCTGAAGCTCCAAAAAGCTGCCCTCCGGGTAATAACATCTAGTGCTCACCTGGAGCATTGCAAACCAATCTTTAGAAACCTAGGAATTTTCACAATTTATAGCCAATACATCTTTTCTTCGGTCATCTATGTCAAAAAGAATTATCAGGATCTTAGAACAAGAGGGGATGTTCACACCTACAATACCCGCACCAGGACAAACATTGACATTCCTCGTTTCCGTCTTCGGAGTACTCAGTGCCGTTTTCCAGCTTTGGCCTGGAAGTTGTACAACAAATTGCCACTCAACATCAGAGACATGGAGAATAAAACCTTCATCAGGGTCACACGGGAGAGGATCACTCATGGGGCTTACTACTCCATTAAGGAATATTTAGAATCAGACTTAGAATAACCAGCTCCACTCTACCACGTTCTTACCGCCGCCATCTTTTCGTAAGTTATTAAAATTATGTTTATTTTACTTGACCAGTTGCAAAGTTTTTCTTAAGTTTCTTAAGACGCAGTCTATCCACCAAAAGTGGTCAAAGACGAAGTGATGGTATTTCAAGGTATTTCAAGGTATTAACAAACAAAAATCATAAAATGTAACTAACTATGTGTCTAACAAAACACATTTTATTCCAGGAAAAACAAAATAAGGAAGCAACCAGTGAAAAATGATTGAAATTTGAACTTTGCAGTTGCATGGGAAATCCTAAAGCCAGCCAATATTTGGCAAACTAGAAGAAAAAAATTATGTTTTTTTTTTTGTTTGATAATTGATATTTTGAGGTTATGTTTACTTTATCTATATTGACTATATTGTATCTTATTGGTTATTTACAGATCGGCTTAGTTTCAAGATGGATTAATAGTAATTCTTTTAATTTATGTTAACATGAGTCGATGGATTAGAACTCAATTTCTGATAACCAAAACGCAAAACATTGGACACAAACGTTACTACAAACGAAAGTATCCTGTTGACAGAGATGCAGAATTTGATTTGCCTGGTAAGGATACAATAAATAATTGTAGCAAAAATTTATCAAGGTCTAGGACTATTAAGATTAAAATTTTATTTACCGTTTAGTACATAAGTTTATGTATTTAGACCTAGTGACCTAAGCTAGGCCCTATGTCCTCAGTGTCATGAGGTGATGGGTGTTTGCAAGATGTGCTGGTTTTCAAAAAGCCGTGTTTTGAATTAATTTAATTTTTTTTATTTCCATTTCTAATGTTTTAATGATATGTTGAATGCATTCTCAGAAACAATTAATTCATTCTTGCGGATGCCATTGAAAGTGATCAATCAACACCTGTTCTCGCCCTTTTCCAAAGTGATCTTTTACACATGTACCTTTTCTTAAATTGTTCCTCCAGTCTAGACCATAGATATAAACAAAACATCTGAATTGCTAACTGAGATGGTAGAATAGCGCTTAACCCTCCGAGCGTTCAATATAGTACAGTATATTATTTCTATCTGCCTGGGCACATGATAAAGGTTACTATTAAAAACAGGTTTGTTTCATTGTAATCAAGAGCATCTATTAATCAAGAGATGCCGTTCCTTATCCATATATATTTAATACTCAACTTGGTTTACTGTAAAAGGAACTCCTGCTAAATTTTAAGATTTTTCATGGTTTTAATGTCATTGGATAAACCTAAACCTGAGGTTGTTTCTTATGTAAATTGGTATTCCCTAAAATGGTGTTATCCATTACCGTAACAATAAAAATGAAAAATACTCCCTTCGCAGTATCGATATCTGACATTGTACAGGGTGCGGCAAAAAAACCGACCTATTTTCTTTCGCGCACCGCTCAGCGACAGAACATCTGAGAAAGGTGGGGGTAGGCTTGTTGGAACGCAAATCTTTTGCCATTTTAGTACGGTAGTTATGGAGTAGCAGTCGCTTGAACTACGCTAGTTCCTTATAAAGGCGTATTTCAATATTGGTGGTTCAATCATTGCTACTCAGCGGCAGTTTGGTGCATTTTTTTCAATCAGGTCAACATTTAGAATTCCGAATCCTAGCACAATTATGCAGTGGGCTACTAACTTAAGATTAACTTGTTTTGAGTTGAAAACGAAGCCAACAGGCCGTCCAAGGTCAGCGCGAACACCAGAGAACATGGATGGAGTCCTTGCTGCTGTGTGGAAAACAGTCCTCGTCGGCCCGTTAGAAAACAAGCTAGTGATTTGCTCGTGTCTACGCCAGAAGAATTTTGTTAAGATAGTTGAACTATGTACACTAAAAGCTATTAAGGGATAGTATTGCAAACCCATCACATTGTTGTGGACACCCCGGGAATCAAACCGGTGACATCTTGAACCAGATTCCAAGACGCCAACCGGTAGGCTAGCGAAATGCCTTGAACATGGCTGACCATTCGATTTAAATAAATAAATAAATAAAAATAATTCTTTATTGTCATTCAGCAATACATAATTACAATAGACAACGTCATACACAAGTAAACAATTACTAAATACTAAATTACATAAATTTTGTCAATACAGAAAGAAAGGAAACTATACTCATCAGATACTCTAATACAGTATGGCAAAAAAAAAAAACTAATAAAACCTTGGATAAATTATTATGCAGACTGCTTATTGGAGTTTAAAAGCAATGAAAAGTCTGAATTATTAAAAAATTCATCCACTGTATAAAAGGCGTGGATATTTGACAAATTTTGTGGTTCGATCTTAATCCCCATCCATACCAATTAATTGGCTATTGTTCAGTAATTAAAGCCCACTGACCATGCAAAGCAAAAAATGTTCGACAAACAAATGATTGATTTAAATGCTGATAAAGAAATGTTAATGTTTACTGACGAGAAGCACAAAATACGATCCAATAACGAAAGCGTGTTAACTTATTTGACATGTTTAAACCAAAACATGTAGGTTAGGCGACCACTACTCAATGACTACTGAAATGGCATAAAATTTGCTTTAAAATAAGCCCACCCCCACCACCCTCAGACGTCCTGTCGCTGAATGGTGTATAAAAGAAAATAGGTCGTTTTTTTTGCCGCACCCTGTATTTGACTCTGAAAATGGCAAAAACTGACAACAAAAAAACGTTGTCAAAAACTTTCAGAAAAATTGGTTTTGAATAATAAGAGATAATAAAAAATAACAAATTCATATGTGCTTGTATACGGTATATGAAATTGAACTACGGTACCGTAATGTTGTTTTTTGCTCCTGGGTACCTCGAAATGAAAAAGTTGCATGGTCCCAGACTGAAGTGTCACCGTGGTAATACCGCAATAGCTCGCCTAATATTAGCTTAGATCAGTGGTTTTTCCTGTCGGTGCTGGCAAATATTTACATTAGTGTGAAAAGTGCTAGAAGGCGTAAGCGTTGATAGGCGAAACTTCGTTGTCCATCTCCACCGTTATTATCGATGTGGAAATTTCGATATTGCGATAATATGGCTATTATATAGATGATACAATTACACGATCCGATTACGATTTTATCACCTGATTTAGTTTCTCGTTCTAATATAATGAAATAAACCTTTTGACAATAAAACAAATACCGTATATATTCAAACAAGTAACTGAAAATAACAACAACAGAAAAAGTAAAAACTGTTGCTAATGTACGGTAACCTGTAACAAAGAACAACACAAAATAAACTAACCAAGTTTGTTGTGTAGCTGTATCTAAATTCAAACTGTGAGAAGAAGCAGACTTCGTTAGATCTAAAATAGCGTCGCACAAATGCTGCCAAATACAAATCAGAAAGGTTTTTTTTGCTATTGTATTGAGGGAATATGCATTTTTTATGTTTCCAAACACCATTGATTTTGTTGTTATAAACATCGCTGTCAATAAAAGTGACGGAGGTTTACGGTTACCGGTACACTGTTAGGTTAGATTATTATTATGATACATATCTTTTCTCAGTATCGTTGTTGATTCGATTGTTTTCATCGCTCAATTTCAATCGCAATCGAAATTTCCACATCGATAATAACGGTGGAGACAGATAACGAAGCTTCGCCGCGTTGATATGAAATGTTGTCAGTGCTTTGTTTTAGAACAGCCTAATGATTTATTTTCTTGCAAAATTTCAGTGTTCCAATATCCTCCTGGACGCAGCAGTGACCGTAGAGTTTATGTCTGGGGTCTCTCTGAACACGGTGCACTGGGTAATAGACTCCAAACAAAAAATACTATGAAATATAAAAATCAACTTCCAGAGTATCATCATAAACCACTTAGACTTTCGTTTGCCGAGCAGTTTAAGGTAAAGGATTACAAACTAAAATTATTATTTTATGAAATCCTTATCATTTTTGTTTAAATTGCCTATTTAGTTAGCCCATTTGTAAATTACTAATTTAAAGTTAACTTTTTATACATAACTAGCTGTTGCCCGTCATGGCTTCGCCTGTGATTGACTTTATCTTATAGGTAATAAATTCTTCTTAAAGACCAACAAAATCTTTTTCCATGAGATTGATATTGAAACAATTAAGTTGTGTTAGTGGAGATCTAAAGGAATTTTGCAAAACCATTTCATAATGAGAACCTATGAGCAAATAGGAACAATCAAGTCAAATTTCAACCCCGTGGCCCCTTGGGTAATTTTCAAGACCTGTGGGTCGGAGCCCTAAAAATTAAACAAATATATTTGTAAAACCATTTCTTAGTGAGTACCTATGAGCAAAGAGGAACGTCCATGTCAAATTTCAAACCCAGAGACCCTGAAGTAATTTTGAAGTCCACTGAAGCGGAGCCCTAAAGTGCTTAAAAAACTATGTATGCAAAACTCTTAGTGAGTACCTATGAGCAAAAAGAATCGTCCTTGTCAAATTTCTACATGTAAACTACACAGTAATTGTGAGCTTCTGTGGGGCGAAGGCCTAAAGGAGACACATTTTTATTGAACTACAATGAATAATAAAAACAAAACATATGTCAAAGTTTAATCATTTTTTGTATCTCTTTCTAGATACTATGTAATAGAATAAAAATTTTTGGTCTTCAGCCAGGCTCTCAGGGTGGTCCTAAATTTAAAAGGAACTTCAATATTTTTTATTTTCAATGGTAAATTATTATAAATTTTAGGGCCTGAATATTGAGGGGATAAATGGAATTTTTCCAATCTGTGTTTTACTGATTTAATATTATTTTTATATCTAGTAGAGTAATCATGGTTGGGCTGGTCAATGAAAGAGATTAGATTTTCTTTCACCCAATATGAAATTTCTAATGTAATGGTCATAAAAAGTCATTATTGAAAATTTCTGAAAAATATCCTTGCATTAAGTTCTAGGAGCAACTCTAGCAATAATTCTTAATGCTTTCTTTTGCATTTTAAATACTTTCTTTGAATGGCAAGAGTTACCCCAGGCTAAAATTCCATATGTCATTATTGATGCAAAGTAAGCGTGATAGGTTATCAACTGTGTTTTCAAATCTGCAGCTTGCCTGATTATGCGAAGAGAAAAGATACAGCTATTTAAACGCTTTATTAAACTGTCAATATGTGGTTCCCAATTTAAATTTTGGTTTATTGTTATACCTAGAAATTTCACATTTTTCTGAGGAAATATTTGAGAATTAGTTGGGCCAAATTTTAAAGCTGCAGGTTTCTTTATTCATATTTCAATTTTGCCATACGGATAACATTATATTGACACTTCAAAGGCCTATGGGGCGGAGCTCTGAAGGTTTTTTGCAAAATTGTTTCTTAGTGAGCACCTAAGAAGCAAGACGAACCTGCGTTCAAAGTTACAAGTAAATCCGTTTGGTAGTTCCTGAGATTTTGTGATGAGTCAGTCAGTGATCACTCTCCGTCAGGTTCAGCTGGTTCGCTAAAATACATGATCAGTTATATTTCACCTGAAAACCAACAGTTCTACATTGAACTTTGCCAGTGAAGACTCATGGACTTGGATCATTTTGAGCAGAATACACCCTAGTAGTTGGATCATTCTGCAAACGTCTTAATTAAACAAATCTTTCTCACTTTATTTTTGTGTGATTCTTTTATAACCAAAATCAAATTTTTTATAACAATGTTTATTACCTTTTAACCATTTTATGAAATAAAAAATGTTTTTTACCGTTTTTTTGCTCATATAATGCAATTCCCAAACATTTGTTTTCTGGCACTTAGATCATTTAGAAATGAACGTCTTCATATAGATTATTATGCATGTTAACAGGTTACCGATGTTGCTTGTGGCTATGGATTTACATTATTCTCTGTTGATACCAAAGATAAATACAAGGTGTTTGGTTGTGGCATTAATACTGATTCACAAGTAGGTAAGTTTTAAAATTCCTGTACCGTACATTAATTTATAGAAGTATTTTTAAATATCAAATTTTTTATTTACATTTCTTAAAAAATTTAAATAAATAATTAAAAAAGATTTAATTTTAAAATGTTTCAATTCTCAGTTGCATAAATCTAAGCTCTCCTTTGGTTTATGGATTCACATTGCTGATTCAGGAACTATTGTATCATTTTTCAGTCTTATAAGGGCATTTAGCTGGTTCAGACCAAAAAAGTCACATATAAAGTGATTCGGTTGGTTATATGGTTGGCTTAAAAGCTTTTAACATACCTAGGATATCTTGGAAACTGATCATGCACCGCTTATTTTGCAATTTTCTCCAAATCAATTACTTAGGCCTACCACATGATCGAATCAGTTAAGTAAAATGTTTTTACATTTCGGTACAATTAAATGCATGGATTATTTTAAGGTTACCATGATCCACGAAAAGACCACCCTTTGAATATACTCACGAGCCCTGCACCCATAGAACTGCCAATCACTCCAGCAACAAAGATAACGGGACTGGCAGCGGGAAGGGCCCACTCTGTAGTTCTGACCGAGAATCAAGGCGTCTTCACTTTTGGCAACAATGCGTACGGCCAATGTGGTCGTCAGGTGGTTGAGGATGAAAAGTATAGTGGTAGCAGGACTGCCCACAACATACAGAATCTCGACGGCAACAGAATCATTGCAGTCCATTGCGGGCAAGATCATACGTGAGTTTCTTAGAATTTTCACATACCTTTCAATTTGTCATATCATACAAAAGATCTTTGTAAGTAAGATAAGCTTCACGATTGTTGCATCAATAGGACAGTCACTATTTATTTTCAATCATACAAATTAAACTGCCAAACAATCAGAAACTTTTTGAAGTCAAGATTTTAATTTCACGAATACAATATGATTGTTCAAATTCTCTAATACAGGATACCATTGAATTAGAATATTCCGAATCGTTGATCCAATTAGATGACTTAGTCAGTTCAAAATGTGTGATCAGAAGTAGAAATTTGTTTTTTCACATCACGAAAAATTTTCATCCCACCATTTGGAATTCCTCTATTTTTCTTTATAATCATCTGTAGAGAATAGTTGGGATATACAGTAGACTTCCTCTTAACCGGCCACCTCAGGACCAGGCCGCAGCCGGATAATGAATCGGCCGGCTAAACCGACGTTCATTTAAGAATGCCAACCTACAATTTTATATGGCCTATAAATATAATTATCACTTGAAAAACAATTTTAAATACATTACTGTATATGACTGACAGCTAACATCCGACACCCATGAAATCCACAACAAACCTAAACTAATAATAAATCGTTTCTTTATTGAGGTCTACTGGATAGTACGTCCAAATGCATTGACTTCCAGTGGCATTCACTTCCGTCCAGGACAGTACATTTTAATTGGTTTGAGAACGTCAATATGAAATAATGTTGAATTGAATGATACAATGTCCGTACAGTAGATAAGAAAACTACGTTTCCGGCGAAACACGGCCAGTTTAAAACGATGTTGAGATAAAACATGGGCGGTTAAAAAGATGTTATTTTTTGTGTCAGGGTAGGTCGGTTAAAGCGGATACAGTAGATAAGAAAACTACGTTTCCGGCGAAACACGGCCAGTTTAAAACGATGTTGAGATAAAAAATGGGCGGTTAAAAAGATGTTATTTTTTGTGTCAGGGTAGGCCGGTTAAAGCGGATACAGTAGATAAGAAAACTACGTTTCCGGCGAAACACGGCCAGTTTAAAACGATGTTGAGATAAAACATGGGCGGTTAAAAAGATGTTATTTTTTGTGTCAGGGTAGGCCGGTTAAAGCGGAGACCGGTTAAAAGGTGGCCGGTTAAGAGGGAGTCTACTGTACCAAGTAATTTGGTTTTAGTTTCACATTCGAAATTGATTTTAAATAGCGCTTATTATTGGTGCTACTTTTTCTAATAAAAAAAATCAGTTAAAAACTGTGTTCAAAACAGGGACTATGTTTTGTTTTAAAAGCTGTATGGTTTACATTGCTGACTGCGGAACTAGCCGACGTTGAAGATGACTCTTTTTTAAACATTTTTGCATAAATGTCTGATATTGAGGTTGACACTGTTTTTAATACGGTACAGAGTCAAAAAAAGAAGAACAAGACTTCAAGTTTTATCAAAGAAAATAAAAAATATATTATTACAAAAAAACCTATTAAAAAATTGAAAATTATTTAGAAGACAAGCAATTACACAGTAATTTAAATAAATTAAGAATAATGTCAAATTGTCATAACTGTTTTGGATCCGATGCAATATATATATTGTACAGGAAATAAACTATTATTATATTATATTATTATTAATAAAGGCTGCAATGTTGGCAAGAAGGGTGGAGATTGAGTCACAGGTGAGAAAACACCCTGTTTTAAAAAGCTGCATAACAGAACTGAACGGTGCTCAATCACTGGTGCCTAGAACCGAAACGCTTTCGTGGTTACAACTGGCAACAGAGAACTGCACATGAAATGAAACAGGTCTGGGCCGGCTGCAGCTACAACTGGCTGTTGCAAATGGCTGCGGGCGAAAACGACAACAGACTCTCGCATTTTCTCCGACAACGATCACATGTGATTGTTGCTAACAAACGATGGTCTCATAGGTTCATAGTTCCCATCATTGCCACAGCCTTGTCCGTCGCAGCACTAGTGCAGCTAACCTGTGGTCTGTGACTCTTTGAAACGTGTAAGAACTGACTGTTCCGAACGAAACAGGTTAGAATCGTGTGTTGCGCTCAAAACAGTATATGTAGTGCTTCTAGCAGACAATCTGTAAACTAAGCTAAACTGTTGTCTGCAACCGTTTGATAAAACTGTAGTCGAGAGAAACAGTTGCAGTTGCAACCTGTTTTGCTTTGGCAACAACTAATTTCACCACTGACTACAATCCGAACACTTGAGCTGGAATAACCTTTGTAAGCTGGACATATTGTTGTCAGATAACAGTCCAAGATTGAAATATCTGTGTTAATCTGACAAAATTTGTGGTGCCTATAACGGAACCGTACTAGCCTAATTTTGATTTGCCTTGCAGGTTGATGGTGACGGAGGGGGAGGGCGGGGGTGTGTATAGCTGTGGGTGGGGGGCGGACGGCCAGCTAGGCCGGGGCAACTACCAGACGGAGTGGCGGCCGGGGCGCGTCGGCGGGGACGTGGCTCATGAGACCATCACCCGGCTGGCGGGCACCGGGGACTGCGTGCTGGCCCTCAACGGTCAGTGTACAACACTGTGGCAAATATGTTTTAACATTATTTACATCCTAACTCGCTCACTAACATGTCAGTCAGTAAAGTCCGTTCAAAATCAATGTCTGACATATTAAAGATTTTAATTTCCACAATTTTTCCTGTTCCTCCCACTGCCAAGAATCCAACCAATTAGAATCATTGAACATAAAGTTGTTTAAAGTCACATGTCACTTTATTCAATTGTTTTGCTTTTTCTCATGCAAATAAGCTTAATTTCACATTTTAAATGTAAAAGAAGCGGTAATTGAGAGGAGTAACACCATCATCGACATTATTATCTTCTCTTAGCTTCAATTGAAACATTAAAATAACAGTTGATCTTGAAGCAATCAACTTAAGTTAAGGATGGTAGGAAGGGAATTTTTTCCTTGGTGGGAAATAAAATTCTTTCTTTCGGTTGTACACTAATTTTGAACGAGGTATAGCATTGAACTCAGTGAAGATTTGCATGATCTAATTGAATTTTTTGTTTTAAAATTCCAATAGATGTAGATAGTATGGATGGATAATAGGTATATTTATAAAGTAGATCTCGGCGCAAAAAAGTTGACAATAGTGGTGTTTATCGTGACAATAAATGATTTTAGGCTCGACAAACAAGGTTATCCCTTACAAAATGAAGTGGTCCATTTTTTATCAAATTTACATTTGTCTTTAGACTATCGACTAATACTAATAAAGCTATAGTATTGAACGACAGGTCAACTTTTGACAATAAATAGACTAGGGATTTTATTGTTCCTTATCAAAACGTTTAAAGAAATGCCCGTGGTATAGTAATACACACATAACACTTAATATCAATACAGTGTACTGAGATAAGCATGTAAAGTTGCTTTTTGTAAATAAAACATACAGAAGGTAAATATATGAAAACATGGAAATTGGCAATCAATTTCGACCGGTCGAAATTGTCATCAATCATGATTAGCACTGACGATCATCATTAGGCCCAAAGAGAGAATCACTCTTTGGGCCTGATGATGATCGGTGTGTCCGGTCAAAATCAATTGCCATTTTCTATCTTTTCATATATTTACCTTCTGTATTCTTCGCAGTACGCCTATAAGTATAAAAACATTTTTGAGTGTTGTATATGTTTGTTTTTCATTTCTGATTACAAACAACACGTATCATGCTAATAAAAAAGTGTTTATTAATCAAATGCATCAAATGAGAAATATGTTGTCACTGATGGTCATGGGCTAGACCACTATAATTTTTATTTACCAATATGTAACATAATCATTGGCAATTTAGACAGTAAGTTAAAGTAATGCTAATCAAAAGTTATTAAGTTTTAATATCTAAAAATGTTTTTAGATAAAGGAGAAGTTTTTGGGTGGGGAAATAATGAGTATCGTCAGCTGTCAGAAACTGGAGATGTTCAACAGGTATGTATCTTATATATTAAAAATTATCGTAAAATCATTTCAGAGTCCACCTGGTGGTTCTATTAGACCAATTTGCATGGTTTATGTCTTAAATTGAAGGTATTTACATACAGGTGACACAACGAACATCAGCATACGTTTACATTTCGTCTAACGCAACACATACTCAAAAGAACTTTCTATCCATGTATTCCTCAAGGAGTTGTATTTTGTAGACATGTTTTTAAGATTGTTTTTCATATAATTACAAGTACGGTACATGGTTTCTTTTGGTCTAAGAACACTCAGCGAAATACCGTCTATCATTTGAGATAGAAGATATGCAAGCCCTTCAAATAGAAGGTCCTTCTATCCGGTATTAGAGGCATCAATATAAGCTTTTATTTGTAGGCAGCATTTGAGCATTTCACATAACAATCAATAAAGCTTGGAGTCAAATTGACTGAGTGGGAGTATACTTTCCTGAACCTGCCTTCATTCATGGTCAGTTGCAAGTTCCTTATCATGCGGAAAATATTTTAAAGGTGTGAAACTGAACATGAGTTTGATGGACAACCTACATTGTCTGGTAGGAAGAATTATAACAGGAAGATGATTTATTAGCATTATTCTGTTTTTGTTGTTTTACTACATTATAAGAAATACATAACCAGCTTATATTATTTCATTTACAGTACACTCTCGTTCATCGGAACTAATGTGGCGGACGGCCGGTTCGGATGTCAAAAAATTCCGATGAAGCGGAGTCCGTCATGAGTCATCATTTCCGCCCGTATGGTGACCTATCGTGATTGTATTCACTCTTGTTTTTAAGATAACACAAGAGATTTTATGAAGATAAGGCACTCAAACTTTGAACATAGTAACAATGAACCTATAAGAATAAGAACAACGCAGGATATAAAGATCCAAAATCGTTATTCTTATTTTCAGTTCCGATGAAGCGGAGTTCCGATGTCGCCGAGTCCGATGAACAAGAGTGTACTGTATTAAAAATTCCATCACTGATATGAAATTTGGGTTGTATGCTGAAACTGCCTATTAATTATAGATTGCATAGCTCATATGCTGCGGAGTAGCACAGGTTCCCTCGTAGAATATTAATGTTAAAATATATTATCTAACATGGAATCAATAATAAATAGGGTGACTAAGAAAGAATGCCCTCACAGTAATTTATGACGGGAGGATGGCCGTTTTTGTGCCAACATATAAAATCTTTTCAAATTTCGTCTAGGTAGTTTATAAAAATATTTTATTTAAAATCCATATAGTGGACACAACCATAACAGGAAGTTTGTGAGTTAAATATCTATGTTAACCGTCACCCAAATTGTTAAAACTTTCTATTTGCAGGGTTGAAGTAGTGCCAAGTCCATTCTTTTAACTTCAATAAAATTTCCTTCTGTTGAAACAAACAAGAAATTTTGTCGTTTCTTGATGTATTAAACTGTAAACTATAATAAATAAAATATTTGTTTGTTTTTACTTGTTGATAATTTATATTGAAATTGCAGGTTTGCACACCAATAAGACTGACCACCACTCAAGGACTGGGCAAAATTATTGACATCGCTGTCGGAGGAAGCTTTTGTGCTATTCTAAATGGTGAGATGTTTTTCTCATCGCAGTTTAATTTGTAGGGATGGACGGGTCCCGAGATTTCGGGAAAATTTTCGGGAAATTTTCGTCCCGATCATCGGGCGGGATTTTTTTATACTCGGGAATTTATCGGGACGGGAACTGCCGAACGGCGGCCGGCGATCGCGGCCGACGATCTCGCTAACGAGGACGGCGATCGCGGCCGACGATCTCTCTAACAAGGACGGCGATCGCGGCCGACGATCTCGCTAACGAGGACGGCGATCGCGGCCGACGATCTCGCTAACGAGGACGGCGATCGCGGCCGACGATCTCTCTCACGAGGACGGCGATCGCGGCCGACGATCTCTCTAACGAGGACGGCGATCGCGGCCGACGATCTCTCTCACGAGGACGGCGATCGCGGCCGACGATCTCTCTCACGAGGACGGCGATCGCGGCCGACGATCTCGCTAACGAGGACGGCGATCGCGGCCGACGATCTCTCTCACGAGGACGGCGATCGCGGCCGACGATCTCTCTCACGAGGACGGCGATCGCGGCCGACGATCTCGCTAACAAGGACGGCGATCGCGGCCGACGATCTCGCTAACGAGGACGGCGATCGCGGCCGACGATCTCTCTCACGAGGATGGCGATTGCGGCCGACGATCTCTCTAACGAGGACGGCGATCGCGGCCGACGATCTCGCTAACGAGGACGGCGATCGCGGCCGACGATCTCTCTCACGAGGACGGCGATCGCGGCCGACGATCTCTCTAACGAGGACGGCGATCGCGGCCGACAATCTCGCTTACGAGAAAAACACGGCTTAGCTATGGCTTATATTAATTAGATTTTAGGGTTTATAGCTTTGAATTTACATTGTTATAATTTTTTTCATCATACACTCCTTAATTTTTTTTTCTGATGTAGCAAAAAATAGTTCAATGTATTATTTAAATAACAACAAAAGTATAATGTCTAATAGTTTATTATTTCTTAGTTCAATTTTCTTATTTATATTCTTTAAGGACGAAACTGTTTCAGTAAAATCAATTAATAAAAAAAATGGCAAAATATTTTTTAGGTTTATAAATGGCATTGGCTTGTTGAACAACTTCTTTTCTGAGTGTTAATATTCATTCTAATTCAAATTTGTGTTTTCTTGTTCTTTTTTATCTGAGCAGGCCTTATTTATTGTAATATAGTATTGTTTTATTTACAATTTTTTCCAATTGTTTTAATTTTTTTTTTTTTTTTTTTTTTTTTTTTTTTTGTACCGGTACCGTACATAATGTTTATTTTCATTCTTCGTACCAAATGTTTAATATTTCACTAAACAAAACTTGTATTAAATAAGACATGGGCAACATTTTTCCTTTATGTGTGTTTAGTGATTCAACTTAAATTTATTTGGTTACAATAAAATTTATACTTTCCCATGATCTTATTGCATCCTTAAAATATCAAAACTATATATTTGAATTTTTTCAACAAAAGGACATTCATTGTAACTTAAACAAAAACAAGTGAAACAAGTTGGAAGGAGAACTATAGTAAGATGCACGAAATTGTCCGATGTAAATTTTAACAGCTGTGTCCCCCCTCACCCCCTCTCGCCCTGCAATGTTGTCATTTTGGTTATGTTTACCATGTGTAATACAGAATAAAATTGTGTTTCAGAATAAATTTGGCAACAATGTATCGACTCTCATCGGACTATTTTCGTGAAACCTACTATAGTTGATATTTAACATTAATTTGTCTGTATACGACACTCAGATAAAAATCAAAACGAATATTTCCCGATAGCGTCGAGAAGAGCAATCCCGTCCCGATCCCGTCCCGAACTAAAAATCCATTCCCGTCCATCCCTATTAATTTGTATCCATTAATGTGTAAATTACACCATACTGGGGTTTTAAATATTGATATACACTTTTTTGTTGTTTGTGTCGAAAATTATATTTGGGGAACCCAAGCACTAAAGTAGCAAAAGGCAAGTGCTTCTCTTTTCCTCTCAAATATCAAAATTAGTAAATTTTCTCATCAGCCGTTAAATTCTTTGTCAGAACTTATTTAATACGCTAAGGCTTTCTTTGTTAAGAGAACTCCTCTTACAATTTTCAATCTATTTCCAAGTTTTTGGTGTCGTCAGATAGGGCTTTGTCTATACTATAGTTGTTTCCACCAAAAATCGGTTGAAATCAAACTTAAAATAAAGATGCTATCCATCATTAAAATTTGAAATTTTCCCATTACATTAACATTGTGATTGTGTAGTTTTGTATACTGATCCTCACAATGTTTGGTTGGATGGGTGTAATTGAGTTAGAACTAAATGTAACACTTTTATTTATATTATATATAAATTATTTGTATAGTTATAAATTATTATATATAAATTTATTTATTTATTATTTATAAATTGACATATGATTGTCTAAATTAAACCGCTCAATTTTGAGCAACAAGTATACTAGTTCACTCCTAAAGGGCGTACTACAGTATATCTGCTGAGTAAACTAATTAAACATAAAAATACAAAAAAACTTGTCATAAAAATATAAAAAAAATATTACATTACCTGTGATATTGATCATGACTCTATTCATACTCAATTTAAACTGTCAAACTAATAAAGTCATGTTCACAACCTTTTGTTCCATACTTAAAACATAATGCAGAAGAGAAATATGATCAGAAATGCTTTATTACATGCACTGTGAAAACAGTTATAGTCTCATGAGTGATGCTCTTTTGTAGAAAGTTTAGCTGTTGACCTAATTTACGCGTCAAAGCTCCAAGTAGTGAAAGCCAAGGTGGCTAAAGTGTAGGCACCTTAGCCAGTTGTGTACGCAATGCGGGTTCAATTCCGCTCATAACCTGACCTAGTCATGCAACTCTTAAAAATGGGTTACCCGCGACATGTCTGTGGTAACATTGTTGTGGGAGGGGGGGGGGGAAATACAATAAAACAATAAACGGTTACAGGCTTGCTTGGAAATTGACGGGATTGTAAATTCATTGAGAGTTGCACCTTGGTCAACACTGTTGCTACTTTTTACTTGTTTTGAGTAAAGCTTTCACTATGGCTTTAAAATCTGGAAACCCATGTTTCAACAAACATGCAGAAAAACTATTTAAGATAACTCCATTTACTTAAAAACATTAAAATTAATGATTGCTAGTTCTAGAGTCAAAGCAAAAACTGTGAAACCAAGTGCTTCCATATAGGTCATTAATGGAATGGCCTTTGTTTCTAAGTGCTGGATTGGGTTTACCATCCCTAGATTATGTAATTAATGTAGAAAATACCTCAGAAACATTTCTTCACAGTTCTACTTCCTGGGGTTTTGCATAATTTTAGTCATCAAAACCCGTCCTGTCGGTTGCAGAGGAGGGGGCCGTGTTCGTGTGGGGCTACGGGCTGCTGGGGCTGGGTCCCCGGGTGGAGATGTCTGCACGACCGCTGCGGGTGCCCGAGACACTGTTCGGCCAGAACGTGTTCATGCCCCACTCTCGGGTGACAGGACTCGCCAGTGGCTTGTTTTGCCTGGCCGCAGTTACCAACCTGGGCCAGCTGTACATGTGGGGCCGCAACAAGAGCGGATGTCTCGGCATCGGACACACCAACGATCAGTACTTCCCCCTTAAGGTGGGTTTGAAAATTTATTTTTATCTTCTATCCACATAGAGAAAGTATAGTTTTGTCAACATTCATATTTTACCTGTTTATGAAAATATTTGTTATAGATATGTTTGTAATCCAAAATTTTGTTTCCGTCCAAGGATTTTATATTTATTTATTTTGCAGAATATGGGTGTTTTTGCCAAGGGTAATCAATTTGGAACCAGTCCCATGGCTGGAAAAATCTGGTTTTTCTTCCTAAGGCCCTTCAAAATTCTCATGTTTTCCTTATGATAATTTTTCATATCTTCCAAATTGAACAAAAATCATCTGAAAACTATAAAAGACATTACATTTTTAACTTGTGGTTCAGAAAATTTATCCCAAAGTGTAGCACTCTGTGGGGTGGCTAGTGAGCGAACGAGCTTTGTCTGAGGAAGGAGAGTAATGCTTAACAATTGTACCGAGCATAAGCTCGGTCCCCCCGTTACTGTGGTATAAAGCTAGATACCACCGGGACAACGGTCCGCACCAATTCTTAGTCGCTATAAAAAAAAAAAAAACAATGAAAGTTTGCACCAGTCCCGGGAGCAGCCACCATGACACCATGAAAGTCCGCTCCTGTCACGCCAATTCTTCCTTCCACTTTTATCACCCCTCTTTTATTATCCCATCACTATTCTCTCCCTGAACAGTACCTCCTATGATAGAAGTTATGTTTACACAAAGAATAATTAATTATGCCTTTGAAGAAAATAAAAAAAACCCTGGTTCCGACTTGAGATTAGCTTTTAGGTAAAATTTATGCTGAAACAACAAATCAGTAATAATGTAATGCACATTAAAAACAACTTTATTACAGCTATTAAGACACTGTTTTCTTACAGCAGTGTTTTCCTTTCTTTTCATAAAATACCTTTATTACCTAAAAACTCATATAGATAGTGTATTTAATCGTTTTATTTAAACAAGAGATTTAGATTTAAACTAATAACTGTTAACAAATTTTAAATTAATTTGTTTGCAAAATAATACAGTACACTCTCGTTCATCGGACTCGGTGACATCGGAACTTCGCTTCATCGGAACTGAAAATCTGGACATTATAGTAGGATTCACGAAAATAGTCCGATGAGAGTCGATGCATTGTTGCCAGATTTATTCTAAATTACATTTTTATACTATGTTACACATGGTAAACATAAACACAAAATGACAACATTGCAGGGCGAGAGGGGGTGAGGGGGGAAACAGCTGTTAAAATTTCCATCGGACTATTTTCGTGCATCTTACTATAATTTTTTTTTCTTACGAAATTAATAATTTTTCCGTTTTAGCGCCTTCAATTTCCATTCGTTCTATCCGCACAACAGTGAAGTATCACATTTTGCATCAAAAGTCATCAGGCGTTTTCCATAATCTGTACCGATCGATGTGATTTACGAGGCCGTGGAGTATTCGCACAAAAAATAGAAAGAGGAAGGGGGCAGGAAGTGAACAATACATCTGCTTCGACCGCTTCCCAAACTGTCATTCAGTCTGTCTCGCGTCACGACTGCACCTGTGTTACGTGGAAGTCAGTTGACTGCTGGAATATGAATATGGAATATGAGAATAAAGATTTTGGATCTTTATTTCCTGCGTTGTTTTTATCCCTATAGGTTCAATGTTACCATGTTGAAAGTTTGAGTGCCTTATTTTCATAAAATCTCTTGTGTTATCTTAAAAACAAGAGTAAATACAATCACGATAGGTCACCGTACGGGCGGAAATGATGACTCACGACGGACTCCGCTTCATCGGAATTTTTTGACTTCCGATCCGGCCGTCCGCCACATTAGTTCCGATGAACGAGAGTGTACTGTATATATATATATATATATATATATATATATATATATACACTTGAGTCCCGCTAGTCCGAACACGGGTAATCCGAACGTCCGCCTAATCCGAACAAGCCCCGGACGCATTTTGCAAAACATTTTCATTAATCTAAAAATATAATTTACGTAATAAAAATAGAACTTTTGATGGAAAAGATAAAAATTTTGGTAAAGAAATGAAAACGAAGTATTCCATTGAGGAATATACTGTACAAATATTTAATTTATTGTGTTTTGACTAAATTTACACAACGTAAACAAAAGAATGTAAACAATAAAAAAATACAGTATACTCTGTAAAAAGTATTGCACACGTACGGTAGTAGATTATTACTGTAACACATAAAAAGTAACATTAATTTATTTGTTATTGACCATAAAGTCCAACATCGTCTTTTGTTGAAGTTTAGTCAGTCGGTTTTTTGCCAAGCAGTTCCGCCATTTTCTTATAAACATCACATCTGTGGGCGTGACAGTACAGTCTCTGCTGGCAGTGGATACAGTCCGTGGCGCTAGGCGCGAGCAGCGTTGCCAATTCGAGGGTAATTACCCTTTTAGAAGGCATTTTGGACTTTCGAGGGTATTTTCGAGGGTAATAATTTTTTTTTGGATTGAAGGATAATTTTACTAAAATTGTCAAGATTGACTAAAATGTGTGAATTTTCGGGAATGGGTCAAAATCAAAAGTAGATTTAATACAAGAGTGATTAATTTTACTTGAAAAACGAATACCAATTGAACAGCTGATACACTTTTATTAATCATTCTTGTATACTAACAACTTAGATTGTTGGTAAAATTATTGATTTTCTGATATTTTGGTGTTTTTGAGGGTAATTTTGTCAAGGATCTAGGGTAAGTTGATGAAAGGTGATTGGCAACCCTGGGCGCGAGCGAACACGAACAGTATCTTCACGCCATGCATACAGGCAGCACGCGCTGCTTGCCCGCTCTGTGATCACATCCTAAAATTACGTGCATTGGGCCATTGTGCCGTCTGCTATGGGCTGTGCAATTGTTGATTTTGAATATATAAGGGTAAAAGCACTGTTTAAATTGGTTTTTGTGTATTATTTGCTAATATTACAACACGTAAACCCGTTTAAATTGCTTCAATCTCCCTTATTGAATTATTTCGGATAATCCGAACAATTAGCTGATCCGAACAGCGTTCGGTCCCAATTAGTTCGGATTAGCCGGACTCAAGTGTATATATATATATATATATATATAGGTACAGCCCTGGGCCTTTGAGATTTCCACTCGTGTGAAAGTTGTGTACTAGAGATCTCCGCAGCTCTTTGTGCACTCCGGCGTGTACTTGTGCACTCCGGAGTTCCCAAAGACGTAATTTTGTGAAAATCCTAACCTCAATTTTATATAATGAAATATACAATAAAGCACACTTGTGCACTCTCTGTTGAAAAAACTAGGGACTTTATACAAACTTGAATATTTAAGCACTCCAGTAGCCATCGACCAATAGAATTAGTCTGTTCATCCCCTCGCTTCAACAATAGTTTTTTACAATTTCTGCTTGCTTCAAGCTTTCATAACATTATGCATTATTTTATTTATTTCAACTTGAGTGTTTCATATATTTTTGACAGTTGTGTAAAAATGGGTTGTGTAAATTTATAGCAATAAGAAATATTGATCTATAGTCTAAATAATCCATTTTTAGCCAAAATGAAAATGTACGGAATACCCTATAATTCTTTTATTATTTTTGTCATAAATTACTTCTGATTTAAAATAATTATTTGAAATAAGCTACGATTTAAAATAATATAAATTACAAGACCACATTTATTAAAAGATAAAAATTTCTTAAGTTTAATATTTTTGAAAATGTTTAATTTAACTAAACGTTAAACTAAACAGCATTTTAATTTACACTAAAGCCATATATGTCTTTTGTTTTTTTATTAATAACGTAATAATGTCATTTTTCCATATGATTTGCAAGTCGATTAATCAGGACATGATATGGCAGTCCTTCTTCTAGTGATGTAAAATACGCGGCTATTAAAATTATTTAAATACCTTAATTGGGTTAGTACCCAAAAGTAATAAATAAGCGGGTATTTTGGGTATTTACGAAATCTAACAAGATTAATTTATATTTACCCATGGATATGGTATCATCAGATTCGTATTATATATCATACCCAAAAACAAAAAGTGTTGAAGGGTTGCCAAGTCCTTAAAAGGTATGACGTCAAAATTTGTTCCAAGTCAATGACATTGGTTTTAGAATAGCTATACTCGATAAATTGATTGGATCTTTTAATGCTTGGTAAACATTCTGTAAAACCTTATTGTTTTATCTAGAAACCGTACTTGGCCAGCAGATGTATTAGCAAAGTTAGGCATATTTACTAATAGGGATATATTACGATGAATGTGGAAATTCTGAATTTACTTACAGTTCAATAAAAATCAAATAAAATACAATACGTCTACTGGCCAAGAACGGATTCTAGATAAAACAATAATGTTTTACAGAATGTTTACCAAGCATTAAAAGATCCAATAAATATGCCAAGTAGCTATTCTAAAACCACTGTCATTGACTTGGAACAAATTTTAATATCATACCTTTTAATCAATCAATCAATCAATCAATAAACTCTTTATTCACAAAGTACAGTTTTGTACAGAGAATGGTGTCAAAAATAAAAAAGATCGTAAAAATAAAAATAAAGCTCCTATACATTTAACAAAGCCAAGCCTTACAAATTAACATACCGTACACACTTGCTCTAACACATTACGCACATCCCTCAGCCTGAAAACAATTTATTTCTTAAATCCAAGTTAGTTCTTCAAAGGAGTACAAAACCTTAGCAGTCACTAATTCTTTCACCCTTTTGCGAAATGTTTCAAATTTGTTAATATTTTTAATATTTGGGGGCAAAGCATTAAAAAATTTATCCCATTGTATGTTGGTGTTCTAGTAAAAAGTTCGGTTCTATGTGGCTTTATTGACAAATTTTCTTTATTCTGAGTATTGTAGGTATGAATATGGCTGTGTCTTAAAAAATGCTCCACATTTTTCTTTACATAGGAAATTGTTTCAAGAACATATAGGCCGTAAACTGTAATGATTCCAAGTTTTCCAAAGTGTTCCCTACAATACGTTTCAGAAGTTAAATTTAGAATGATACGAATGGCAGATTTCTGTAATCTTAATAATTTATCTAAATTGTTTTTAGAAGTTGAGCCATAAATAGCTATACCGTAAGCCAAATAGAATGAATCTTGGCATAATAGATCATTTTAAGCGTCTCTACAGTTACAAGATTTTGCATTTTTTCTCAACAAAAAAATCCCAGCAGAGATTTTGTTACAAGTTTGTTCAATATGCAAGTTCCAATTCAAGTGCTTATCAAGATATAGCCCCAAAAATTTAGTTTCATTGGAAATTTCAAAATCTTGATCCATAATTTTTAAATTGTAAAATTTAGGGTGATTCTGTGCGGAAAAGAACTCCATGACAACTGTTTTAGCACTATTTAACAAAAGATTCTTTTCTGCCAAAAAGTTTTTTATATTAGTCACCCTTAAATCTGTTGATTGTTCTATTGAATGGAGGTCTTTACTGGTAACTGTAAAACTAATATCATCTGCATACATGCAAAAGTTTGATTTAGTAAGAGTTGTATTTTGAGGTTCAGGTATTCCTTCAAGATAGCAGATGAAAAGAATAGGGCCCAATACTGAACATTGAGGAACTGAATATTTTAGAGTTCTCAAAGAAGATCTGGTAGTTTCTATAAAATTAGTTTTTTTTCATTTGTGTAAGTTAGAGAGACATACTGCCGGCGCCCCTCTAGTTAAGAGCTCAGCCAGTCCAGTGATGCACCTTTAATGCCATAATTTGGAAAAAAATCATAATTTAAGGACTTGGCAACCCCTCAACACTTTGTGTTTTTGGGTATATGGATATACCGTGCTAAAGTGAAGCCGGCCGCTCTCCTCCATTAGAGTGGCACGGCCGGCCGTATATAGTATAGCCAAATTATGGTTCAACCCGGAAGTAATTGCAAACTAATATATTTTGACTGATTCTTATGTAAAATTACCTGAGAAAAAGATGGTGAAAAGTCTACCTCTTTCCGAACCTGCGCTCCCCCGCTATGGCCAATTTTTCATAATGGTGGCTTTAGTTTTATAAGTTTATGCTGAATATCGTTTAAACCATTAAAGACAGCTAAATTTTGTAGATAAGTAAACTTAAGAAAATTAAATTGTGCCAATTTTGATATATAATATGTATTGGTTGTTATATTCAGGCCTACATCGGAGTACAATAATCTACTTTGTCTACCTTGTTGTGTAGTTAATCTAAGTTATTTTGTCATTTTTAACCAGATGACCCTTGTATTACATGTAGCTCAATAGGCCTCCCGCTTACGGGCCGAAGCCCGTAGTCAGCTGCCTTTACAAACTATTCAATTAGATACAATTAGTAAGAATTCTACTGTAGATGAATGACTTTGTTTTGCCCAATAGTTAAATGGAATAACTTTTATTTCAATTTAAAATTTTGTGTAATTATTGACCTCAACCTCTTACCTTCGAATCTCGAAGTGAAAACATAAGTTTAAAAAATTTAATATTAAAAAAATCATCGTATC
The DNA here is from genome assembly GCA_030545055.2 of Neoaliturus tenellus. NCBI lineage: Eukaryota > Metazoa > Arthropoda > Insecta > Hemiptera > Cicadellidae > Neoaliturus > Neoaliturus tenellus. The sequence goes on from CM061533.1 coordinate 267,685,481, forward strand.
ATTATTTGTGTAAGAATAATTCATTAATATCGTCATTTTGATTGCAATGAAATAGATAACGTGTCTATAAAACAGCACCCATGTGTAACAATTAATTTAACGTCTTTCAATACTGTTCATCAACGTTTACACTATGAATTTTTAAACTATTCAATTTTCTTTATACTTGAAATGGCAGAACGATAGTGACGACTTGAACCATCTTGTGCTGAGTGTCTAATATTAACTATTTATTTTCTGTCATCTTGGTATGTAGCTCAGAGGTCCATTCCTTATCCCCATATTTAATAATTTATTGAGAAGTGCCGTATGTCATGTGAGATAAGATCGAACGCTTTAGTTATGTCATAAAATATACATAACTGCTCTCCCACAACATCAAGGTTGTCGTATAAGTTTATTAATATAGGTCACAGATTGCGTCAGTTGTATACACATATTTCTCCTGAAACTGAATTGTTGAGCGGAGCGAGCGAAGCTCCTATACCACACTCTGGCTTTTTATTTACAAGTACTCCTCCTGAACGGCTGGAGTGATCCTCACGAAATTTTGTTCGGTCATAGTAACCATCCATGGGAAGGTATAAATCTTAAATGGCCCAAATCGGACATAAGGGTTCTGCCCTACATCCTTTTAAAGTTACCATGCTATTTTAATAGGAGAAATATTTTATTTGGTTTGTTTACTGTGTGTTGATTATACAGCTGTTATAAGGATCAAATTTAACTGCAGACTGTTACTATCAGCTGTTTGTGAATACGGTAGTTTTATGTGAAATAGTTGTTTTGTTTATTTTAGTTGTTTGTTTACCTTTGTACGTGAATGAAATGCCACGTTTGCAAGAGGTGCAAATCTTGGACGACGCACCATTTAATATCTCTTACACATAGGATACCCCGTCGCAGAAAACCTGCGTACTCAAAAATTATTAGAGTATTACAGACTTCGTGCGAGTAAGCGCAGCAAGCAACCTAAATCTGGCGACGAGTGTGTGCAGCGAATGAGCTAACATAAAAGGCGAGTGAGCGCATCGAACGAGCTAAACCCTGACGGCGAGTGGGCGTAGCGATCGAGCTGACCCAAAAGGCGAGTGAGCGTTGCTAACGAGCTCACTTGAATTACCTATAAAATATTTGCTATTATTGATTTAAATATAGTCGCTCCGCTCAATATTGCAAGCAGACAACTGCATTGTATACCTCGTTTATTGTTCAACAGTAGTTTCTTATTTTCTAAATAGGGTCATAAACTCTTCAAAAAACCATTTCAAATATCTTAGATAATACTTTGAACAACCACAAAGATTTCTTCTAGATTATCCAATCATAAATATAATGAATCAATAATTTAACGTACAGTGGCACTTCTAGCAGGCATTTCTTGTCAATAGCAACGTAAAAGAATTTAATATGGTATGTAACTATGTAATTAATGTAAAGAGCGGCTTCACTTATTAGCGTCATCTAGTTTCCGTTTTAAAATCAAACAAAAACAGGCATTGTGATGTTATTTTGATGTTAATGTGATGTTGTATCTCCATGCTTTTCTTCTGGAGGACGTTTTACGTTATTTATCTTTTCCTCATAGCTTTCTTCACATGTCGTTATTTTAACCAGTCCCTTTGGCAAAAACCTTTAATTTGAGACTACTCAGTTAATTCTACAGTTTTGTGAAACGCTCACAATTATGCTAAAAATATTTTCACATGCATTCTTAATGCAGTTCGTTAACCAGGTACACTCCGTGGTTTAACATAACCTCTTTTCGTGTGAATAGTACTTTTGCTGATGTACGGTGTTTACACTGAACAGCTGTTAACTTTAAAATCACTAATTTCCTTACCAATGTTAATCAAAAGGGGGAATTACGAACTTTAAGGGCTTGTAGGGCCCTTCCTTTTAAATGGATATTTACCAATTTACCATAGAAACAACCTCACGCCGAGCTCTATCCAATGACACTAAAATCGTCAAAATCTGTTAAAAACTGTGGGAGGAGTTCCTTGTACAAAAGACCATGTCGCGTATTAAATATATATAGATTTAGATACATATACAGGGTGAGTTTTTAATGCCCCCCCTATTTTTTTTCGCATTTTTTAAGATATTGACTCCCAACTACCACCAAACATCATTGATTATTTTATATTATTTTTTTAGTATGGTTCACCTTTTTGGCCGCCATCTTGAATCCGCCATATTGGAATGAACTTAATTTTTTTATGTAAAGGTAAGGTTGTGACCCATGATTTCAAAGAGATTTTTTGCGTAGAACAAGGCGCCACAATCTGTTTTTTATTATCTGTTTTCGTTCTCGAGATATTACAGGTTTTTAAAAACAAAATTTCAAAATAAAAAATTCAAAAATCTCTGGTTTTATCCAATTTTTTATAAACAATATCGTCTTGTTATCACCAGATATCCCATAGTAAGAAAGTACTTCATTTTGATGGGAACTAAAGTTTTGGCCACCATCTTGGATCCGCCGCCATCTTGGAATGAATTTAATTTTTTTAATGTAAAGGTGACATGATGTAAAGGTGTTGTGACCCATTATTTTAAAGTATTTTCTTGCTTTGAGTACGTTGCCGCAATGGGTTTCTTATTATCTGTTTTCGTTGTCAAAATATTAGGTTTTTTTTGTACAAATATTAAATTTTTTTACAAAATCGACAATACTTCGAGAACGAAAACACATAATGAAAAATGGATTCCGGCAACGTACTCAACACAAAAGAATACTTTAAAATGATGGTTCACAACCCTACCTTTACTTAAAAAAAATATTTCATTCCAAGATGGCGGCCAAAAATTTAAGTCCTATAAAAATGAAGTATTTTTTAAACATGGGATATCTGGTGATAAAAAGGCAATATTCTCTTTAAAAAATTGGATAAAACCAAAGATTTTTGAATTTTTGTATTTTGAAATTTAATTTTAAGAAACCTGTAATATCTTGAGAACGAAAACAGATAACCAAAAACGGATTGCGGCGCCTTGTTCTACCCAAAATATCATTTTGAAATGATGGGTCACAACCCTACCTTTACATTAAATAAAATTAAGTTCATTCCAACATGGCGGATTCAAGATGGCGGCCATGAAAAAAGTGAATCATACAAAAAAATAGTATAAAGTAATTAATGATGTTTGGTGGTGGCTAGTCAATATTTTAAGAAATGCAGAAGAAATTAGGGGGGGGACATTAAAAACTCACCCTGTATAAATAAGTACTTAAATTCCGCGAAGCCTGTTAAGCTGTTAAAGAAACGTCCGATTTTTATCAAAATTACATGAAAGTGTGGGACTTGGTCTATTTCCATTAGTTATGTCGATTGGTATTATATGACTATGTGAAAAGGGTGATACGCAGGTTAAAATTTGTCTTAAATAAGCCTAAATCCCGATTTTGGGCCGATTTTAGACAAATTTGAACCTGTATATCACCCTTTTCCCATAGTCCGATAATCCCAATCGACATAACTAATGAACAGACCTAGTTTCACACCTTCATGTCAAATTTTATAAAAAAACGGACATTTTGTTAACAGGTTTACCGGCTTCATGGTATTTAAATACATATTTATATATGTATCTTAGTAAGTATATGTATTCAGATATAAAAATTTTAATGAATGGTGTTTTTTTTTATCTGGGGACCCTGTAGTAAAAGTTAACACGGTTAAAGGCTTATATATAATCTTTGGCACCACCGTAATATGATTTTCTCAACAAAAGAAATTCACTTAAAAGCCCATAATTGAAAGTAGTTTTAAAGAGCAATATCACCCTTATTAAATATAACAACCAATACATACTATACATCAAAATGTGCACGATTTAATTTTCTAAAATTTACTAATTTACTAAACTTAGCTGTATTTTACGGTTCAAAAGATATTCAGCAAAGACTTATAAAACTACAGTCGCCATTTTGAAAAATTGGCCATTAACAGGCAAGAGCAGCGTCTGAGAGTGGTAGACTTTTCACCATCGTTTTTCTCAGGTAATTTTACATAAGAATCGGTGAAAATATATTTGTATGCAATTACTTCCGGATTCAGCTATATTTTTTTAGCTAATTTTACTAGACTAAGAGTATGGCATGGTGCCACCGCTGAAACACGGGAGAGATAGCTGTATTAAAGAGATGATTTTAATAAAAAAGAAATCAATATAAATTATCTCAATATATATACTGTAAATTGTCTTACTGTAAAATTAATTTTATTTTGTAGTATATTGCTACCAACAAAAATTAATACATGAATTGATATTTTTGAATTAAATTGTTTATTATAATTTATTGTAAAAAAACGTTAAGTTTACACCTCTTTAAGTGATGTTGAGAATCATTTCCAATGTATTGGACGGTAATTTATTGGAATACGATTAATTAATCATAATTAATATTAATGGATTAATAATAATAAAATAACCAAATAATAAGAAGTACGTAATTTAGGGTACAATAAGTTAAAACTTACTCATAAACAATTATTCGATTTTATGTTTAAAACTTACGATTATTCGTCAAATACAATACTAACAACTTAATATAGTAGACTATCTATACTAACAAGAACAACTACCCTTTAAGGTTATCAGCACAATTGGAATAATTTATTAGTATTAATAAAAAATTAATAATAATAATTTTTTTATAATTGCATTAAGTTTAGTCGATTTTATAAAATACACAGCCTTAACATTGTTATTCTTCAACTTGACGAGTAAAGACCTATTGTAGACCTAAAAATCAACAAATTAAGTGTAACCTTTTTTAAAAATCTATTCTGTCATTTAAAACAACTATTTACACTTAAACTTCCATTATTCATCGACTCTGTAGCCCCCACCACTCGGCGAGCGGAGCGGCGGCTTCGCTTCTAGCCCCGCGTGGCCACTCCTAATATAATTCCTCCAAGGTATATATAATACACAATGTCACGACCCAGGGAACTCCAGACGCGCAGAAGGTAGGCCACGCCTCCATTTTCAAACGAGGAAGAAGGAGATCTCTAACACTCACATTTGTAAAACTCTATATAAGTGCGCCATTTTTGGAGTTCTCAAAGTATTACGCATGTAAAAAACTATATGAAATACAAATTTTCTAATATAAGTCATATAAACGTGGAAAATCAATTTCATTTATGAAATATTGAGCGTTCGTAGGCAATATATACACATATGGAGATCCCAAATGCCATTTGTACACGGAGATCTCAAAGGCCCAGTGCTGGGAATATGTATATAAGACCGCCATTTTGGGAGCTCTCAAAGTATGAGGTGTGTAAAAAACTATATAAAATACAATTTTCTCTATCTGAGTTATGACATTCCAAATTATGGTATATATAAGCTAGACAACCAACCAATTAGCTGTATAAGTCTTACATACGTAAAAAATCCCTCCAATTTCTGAAATATTAAGCCTTTTCATGGAGATCCCAAATGCTATTTGCACACGGAGATCTCCAAGGCCCAGGGCTGGGAATATATATATATATATATATATATATATATATATATATATATATATATATATATATATATAAACATACTGGGTGTCTCATGTAAGGTGACTCAAATTGATTACAGATCAACATTTATAATCTTCAAAAAAACTATTTCCCACTAAACTGACTCCAAGAGGTATTACTTATAATTTTATTTCAAATTCGGACCACAAATTTATGTAGGCCTATTCTTTCTTTCAGTTTAATATTTCTATTGTCAAAAATTACAACCAATACAGTACTTTTATTCTGTTATTGATAATGAATGGGTAATTCCACTCATATTTTAGCTCTCCAAAATAGTGGCTATTTTTCATTTTGAGTAGAGCATTGTGGAATGGGGCTAAGAATAAGTTGGATTTAATGGTTTATCTTTCTTCCTTGGTTTCAGGTGAATGTCGGAGCTCATGTTTTGAAAGTGAGTGTAGGAGTCGACCACACTGTTACACTTTGTAAACCTTTTACTTAGTACAAGTCCATGGCCAGTTTATTGTATCAATGTAAATAAAAAGTAATTTTTACTGTACAGTCCATGTTCGGTATTTTTATTTCAAATGAGCCGCATTTCATTTCATTTAGCTTATTTAATGTCACATTATATTTGATTTGACAGAGAAAATCGCTTAAACAGGTGACTAGTCAGCACATGATTCGACTTAAATCTCAACAATAATCTTTTATTCTGGTTATAATTAATTCATTCAAGAATTCATTTATAAACTAATTTACACTGTAATCATCGTTGAAAAACTCTTCAACAGCATAGTTGGCTCTTTGTATCAGGAACTTCTTGAGCAATTTGAATAATGATTTTTGTTTTATAATTTTCCAATAATTAGGAATATTGTTAAAAACTTTCATCTTCATATAAAAGGTAGCTACTTTTTTATAATTTTTTTGTGCAGAAGTTGTTGAAGAAATTTATTTTTGTTCCTGGTGTTCTATTTATGGCCAAAGTTATTCTCTTTGTTTGCAAAAACATGCTGAAACAGAGTATATATATACAATGAAGGAACAGTTAATTTGAAGCTTTTTGAATATTTGCTTGCAAGACTTTCTATGCATTATTCTCAAGGTATATTGTATTTTAGTGAATTTCCTTTAGAAATAAGCTATTACCGTCGTTTTCATGGGAGCTGCCGTTTGTATCAATGTAGGGACACCTCTGCGATTAAATAATTATGTATATTATATTGTGGCTTTTTATGTGTACTTTCTTGATACGTAGTGATTATATGTCGGAAACACATTTAAAATTGCAAAAATAACGATTTACTAAAAAATTTAACATGGGCTTATATAAAAAATAGAATTTTCAATGTTGAGTGTTTGTGAACACGATAACTAGTGCAAAGATCGTCTGATCATCATGAAATTTGGTACAGGAATGTAAAGTTAGATTCTCTTGGATGAGTTCGTTAACCAGTAAGATCGGCCCAACTTCAGTAGGGAAAGTGGGGGATTTTACCCTTCAAAAGTGGGTTTTTTCCACTTTTCACATAGATATTTTTATTTGATCACCTTTTAGTGTACACCATTAGATTCAGCTCGAAAAAACAAACAATTTGGTATGTTTAATTATTGCTCTACGTCCACTGGTTACCGAGATATTAGCGAATTTCCTTTAGAAATAAGCTATTACCGTCGTTTTCATGGGAGCTGCCGTTTGTATCGATGTAGGGACACCTCTGCGATTACATAATTATGTATATTATATTGTGGATTTTTATGTGTACTTTCTGGATACGTAGTGATTATTTGTCGGAAACACATTTAAAACTGCAAAAATAACGATTTACTAAAAAATTTAACATGGGTTTATACGGGAAATAGAATTTTCAATTTTGAGTGTTTGTGAACACGATAACTAATGCAAAAATCGTCTGATTATCATGAAATTTGGTACAGGCATGTAAAGTTAGATTCTCTTGGATGAGTTCGTTAACCAGTAAGATCGGTATCGAAAAAAATGTCTGATCATCATGAAATTTGATATCACACTTATGTAAAGACTTATAGTGTGTGTTTAAATGTGTTATGTAAAGATTGCCATTGGAAATTTGCTAAGTACGCAGGTCTGCTGCGACGGGGGTATTGGTAATTATTATATGGAGAATGCTCTTCCCCACACTGAAATATCATAACTAATTAAAGAATGAAAATAACAATAATATACAATTAATTTAGTCTCTATGCTTATCATATGTGTCAATCAACTCATGTTGAAGCAGAGTTAAATTTTCTGATAAAATGTTCATATGTTTATACCATGTAACATTTTCATCAATAGATATTCCTAGAATATTTGCTTGTTTATCTAACTAATGAATATTGTATCAAGCTCTGACAATTATTTTTATTTTCCCCATAAACCCCATGGGGGTAAGTATGTAGGTTTGCCGCCATATGGGTTTTGTAAGCAAGTATAAATTAAACCCTAGTACCAGGGTGACCGAGCTTAAGCTCGGTAAAATTATTACTTTCGTTCTACAAAGCTCGTTCGCTCCGCTCACTCGCCCTCTTCCATTTTAAAGACGAGCTCGTTCGCTTCGCTCACTCGCCAAGCCGTCGGGTGCTGCACTTTGGTATAATTGTCTTAAACTACCGGTTAAAGATGTACGGTAACACAATGGTTTATATCTACAATTATCAGCTGATTTTTGTTCAATTAATAAAATCTCCATAAGGATAACATGGAAACTTTGAAGGGCTCTAGCGCGAAAACCGGATTTTTCCCAGCTATGGGACCAACTATAATCGATTTCTGGTGGCCAAAACCCCTATATCCAATCAAAAAATAAAAAATCCTTGGAGCGAAAAAAAACTTTGCCCGGACAAACGGAGCTTGTTTTAGAGTATAAGTACCAGGGGGACCGAGCTTAAGCTCGGTAAAATTATTACTTTCGTTTATCACACAAAGCTCGTTCGCTCCGCTCACTCGCCAGGCGGAAGGTTTGCTGCACATTGGTATGATTTTCCTAAAACCACAGGTTAAAGATGTAACACATTGGTTTATTTTATCTACAGTTATCAGCTGATTTTTGTTCAGTTAAAAAATTTCCATAAGGATAACATGGGATCTTTGAAGGGCTCTAGCGCGAAAACCGGATTTTTCCCAGCTATGGGACCAGCTCCAATCGATTTCTGGTGGCCAAAACCCCCATATTCCAAAATTTGAAGGAAATCGTCGGAGCCGTTTTTGAGATAATTGTGCAAGCAAGCAAACAAGCAAACTTTGCTCGTATAAGAGTATAGGATAATAATCTAGATAATGTACATACCAAATTTGACCAAGTTATGTCAACAAATAAGTAAGATATAGGGTTTTCTTGATTTCCCATAAGAATAACATGGAAAACACATTTTTGGATTTTCTCCGTAACCATTCAAGCTAAGTTAAAAATTCAAAACACTAAATTATTTGTTTTTTTATGCTCTTTCGAATGGTTTTAGTTAAAATTTATGAATTTTTAAAATTGAGGTCCAAAAATGCCAAAAACCCAATTTTGACCCCTTTGAAACCCCATAAAACCCCGTTCCCATAACCCGACAATGCTGGTTTGCAAACTCATGAAAATAGACCTGGTCTTACACCTTCATACCAAATTTGATCAAAATCGGAGGTCCGCTTAGTTATCGGTACCACGGACACACATATATATATGCATATATATGAAAATGAACGAATGGTGTTTTTGGCTTCTGGGGACCTCAAAATGAAAAAGTAAAGTGGTCCCTGGCTTAGGTCTTACCATGGCTACTACCGTAATAGCGTACTCCCTATAGGGAAATTCGCTAAATTGAGTCTAAAATTTGTTGTCAATATTTACAATATTTCTATCTTAATTCAATTATATAGCCTATAATGTATCCACACAGAAAGCAGTGTGTGCACCATGACAACCTAACTTCTCTAGTCAGAACTCCCACCGTTCAATACTGAGTCTTCTTCTTTTGGGACAATTTTTCCATACTATGACCAGGCCAAAAGTCTTGGTTTGACCATCATTAATACACTTGACTGGACTGATGCAGTAGTGGATACTTGTAAAAGGGCATTTGCTGCTGTTCATACTCTGAAAAATATGCAACGACTTTTGCCTTTTCACATCAGTCAATGACATGACTGTGGCGTTGGCCTCAAAATTACGAGCTCAAAATTATTGCAAGCAATTTTTGTACAATCTTCAACGAGATGACCACATCACACCGTTCTACATTCATTCATCTTTGTTAAAACTATCACACGTTCCGCAACCAAACTTGGAATCCCAAATTATCTCTCGATCAATTTCAAATTTTTGAATGAGAGAGGGTGCAATAAATACCCGCTCTGGTTCATCAACACTTCGAATTCCACACCACAAAACAACTGTTTTCAACAAATCTTTCATAGTCACAGCTTGTCATCTCTGGAACTCCTTACCCACAATAAGATCCATAGAATCCCAATCCCGACTGGCGCTGAAGGCGTATTACCTCAACCGGATGGCCGTGGCTTGGCGGAATGGCGTGCTCTAGGAGTAGGTGCATCATGGTGTGCATGTAAAATAAATGTTTTGGGAAATTTGATTTTTTTTTATTTTTGTATTACTTGTATCATAATTATTTAAAGCAAGCCAAAGTGCATTATGCAAAAAAAATCTCCTTAACTTTTGTTTTAAGTACTTAAAATTATTTTGTTTTGGAGGTTAACTGTAGGAGAAAACCATGGTGTCCTAATGTTCGCTTCAATAAAGGAGCAATTTCATTTCACCCCATATTTTGACGTTTAGAGAAATCTAATCACGTAGTAGTGGCTGAATACAAAAGTCATTTTAATGGCTTATGAGACAATTTTGAAAAAGACATATTACAAAGACTTAACTTAGGAGGTCCCTTTTTTAAAGCCCAATCAATAAACATTTTTTTAAAACTACAACTAATACCAAACCAACGCATTTATGTAATCTTGTCCCAATCCACCAAGTATTTTGTAGGAAATTTCTCAGAAAGCAAATACATATATTGCACATACAATCAAAAATGGCTTAGCCTGGGAAAAATAACACCAAATTCATAAGGGGTTTCAAATCTTGGAAAAGATATGTTCTTTTTCCTCTTCAGATTTCAATTAAATCACATGATTTGTATTTTGTCAAAACTCACCATTGATAACTTTGGCTTTTTAGGTTATATAAGTTGAGTCTATTAAAATTAATTAGTAAATAATTAGTGTTTGGTATTGGTTTTTCAGTAAAAATTAGTATCAAGGATGTAAAAGGGAATCTGAAAAAGTAGATTGAAAACATAATAACCAATTTTATTGTTTCAACAGTTTAATTTACCATCTCGGGTGGTAGAGCTAACCATATACACAATTCAACAACTAACGGTACGAGTATCTTTTAACGGGTTCCTTCTACGACTCTATAAAATAAGCGGTACATGAAGCATCGACACAAACTAGGATCTATTTGCAAGGTTTGTTCACAATTATAAATTTACTCCTCTGCATAAAGTTTAAAAAAATGTACACCTGAATCATTTGATCTCTGTTAAAAGCGTATCTACAGGGTAACCGAACGTAAAAACCGATGGTAAAAAAAACTGAAATCTCCATTTTCTTTTCTTAATTGTTTAATTTCAGTCGTTTCCAATATGCGGTGTATAGCCTACAACGCACATCACATTTTTACATTTATTTGGTGTAGTCGGTTCCGTCTTTGGTAGAAAGAATAGTTTAAAGTACATAAATCTTTAAATAATAAAAAAGAATGGATATGAAAATAGGATCCGCCGCAGACTTAGAGCTCGCGCTCGATCTTGATGAGCTCGGCGATGCCGTCGTTCATCTCCTTGACGGCCTGGTACTCAGTCAGACCCATCCTGCGCTTGTTAGAGATGTCGTAGACACCACCCTCGGCCTCCGTGTGCTCTCCGCGGGTACCACGCACCTGCAACCGACAACCACAATGTCAGTGGGGATGCAGTACCATCTTTGGGACACTCTATACACTTCAATGTATAACCAACAAAAATGAACTGTAGCTGTAACATGTTCCTCACAACAATTTTGACATACTAAGGGTCAATTGTGAGAAAATTTTTAAAGATTATGTATGTTTTATTTGTGTTTAACTAATTAATTAAAAAAGCCATTAATTCCTTTATATTTTTTATAAATATGCTGCTGTTAAATGCCCCATACAATATATTTATAGAAAATGAAAAAAAAACTACATCCCCAAAACAAAAGCAATAAGGAAATAAAGACAATGTTTGAAGAGCTGATTAATCCATAACACAATGCAATATTCACCTGGCTGTTCTAAAAAACTAGCTCCTAGTGTATAACGGGGTACAAGAGTGTTCAGAATAGTGGCAGAAACTAATTGAATGTGATAACAATGCAGCATTTTATCATGACGTTATGAGGAATAGTAAAACTCTGTAATACCAAGCCATCTTTGAACAGATTTATAGACAAAGTCAAAAGGTTAATCTTATTGATCCTACAAGACCGCCCCTGTGTTCTCAGTGGTGTGAATCTGAATCTGTCTACCTACCTCATTGTTTCAAATTGATATACTTATTTTCATAATAAGTAAATAAACCTACCTGGCCTACCGAAACTTATCCATGCTTTACTACACTGTGTTAGAATACTTTAACGGGGTCCTCTGGAATAATCAGTGCTAGTAGTTACTTTTTTTAGATTAGAGCACCTAATGGGACGGTTTTTGTTCTTTTGTAAATCTGTAATATTTCCGCTACCATTTCATTTTTTAGGTTGACTGGCGTTTTGAACAAAAATGAAATGTAAATATCATTTGTGCAGTTTTTAGGTTGGGTTTAGGGAGAACAATGTGTCAAATGAAACGGATAATGGTGTATTTTCTTATAATTAGGTGATGATGTATGAAATTTAGATATAATGAATACCAAAAACTGCTTTGTGATGATGAAAAATAATTAGTATTGTGAAAGTTAAGTAAGTGTCTGGATTGATCTAAAATCAAAAGAACTGTTCCTAAAACAATTCTTGATGTCAGCTAATACTGAAAAACTTTAAGGCCAATGGGTTAATAGTTGCCCAGGTGTGGTTCAATGTGCATTGTAGTTAGTAATAACATGTCTAGTTGGTAGTATTTTGGAACAGTTAGTTAGTTAGTAGTATTTTGGAACATCGTTCTCAAAAAACATCTCTCATAAGTCATTATCCAATAACAGTTCTGGGCGATCGCTCTCATATGACTGTAAATGCTAACTGTTCTTAAGAACGTTTTAGCCTAACTTGATGTTGAGGAAGGATTTATCGACCCAGTTACGAAAAATATAAAGATGTCATGGTTATCATTACATAAGTATTTATTGTGAAATTACAGCTATTGTTCTTACTAAATTAAATCAAAGTAATTTTTATTAGGATAAAATACACATTATAGTTTTATTCTATGTTTTTATTCCATGGAGGAAACGGATAAAACTTTAACCAAGCGCAGGCCAAATGTGAGAGAATCATAGTTCTTTCATTATGGTTCCTAAAAGTTTATCAAAAAGTGTGCGAGGTGTATTGGAACAATATCTTGAATGAAAGTGTTGTGTGTAAGTTGTGTGTTCAGTTTACAAATGACCGAACCAATGTTCTTGATGAGCAGTAGAGTGGACGACCGAGCATTGTGACTGACGAACTAGTCTCTAAAGTTGACGAGAAGATCCGTGAAAACCGCTGCTCCTCCATAACGGAGCTTTCGTTATCTTTCCCTCAAATTTCACGGACTTTGCTGTGTTGAAATTGTAGGAAAAAAAATCGATAAATTTCTATCGGTTTTAAGTTTTTTGCCAACAAAACCGTGTTACCGATCGCACTTTGCAACTGGCGGGATTTGTTACGGGAGCGGCCATTTTGAATTTAAAAATAAAGGAAACTGGCAGCGCGACGATGCTCCTAGCGTCACGGCTGGAAAGCCACTGAGGTCCCAAGTGCTCTCATACCCTAATATAGGTGATACGCGAGCGCCCAACGGCGTAAGACGGAAACGTTCCTTACTTTCTGAATAGCCCTCGTATTAAATGTTACTCAGTAACATTTTCTCACCTGGAGGTTGAACTTGCCGGCGACCTCCTCGAGCTTGGCCTTGTTGGCGGCCAGCTTGGGCACCTTGATGTGCACGGAGGCGCGGATGGTCGTGCCCAGGTTGGTGGGGCAGAACGTGAGGAAGCCGAGACGGTCGTTGTGCGAGAACGGCACCCTCTTCTCAATGTCGTTGACGGCGGTCACCAGCCGACGGTAGACCTGGCCCAGGTCACCACCCATCTGCATGGAGATGAGCCGGAGGTGGTCCTCCTCGTTACACCACACCAGGAAGGTCTTGTTCTCGTTGTGGTAGATACCACGGCCAGTGGGCCAGAAACGGCAAGCGTTGGCCGCCTGCAACCAAAAACACTCGGTCAACAATAAACTAACAGGCGGAAATTATCGGTTTCACAAGAGATTTTTTTTATTATTTAACATCAGATTTCCTCTTAGGCTTTATTTTTTCATCTGTTCAAGCAGACATGAACTTATATTAATTTATTGAATATGAGTTAGAAATGATGGACATTTAAGGTGTTTATATTTTGTAATAAAGCTCCAGGGGAGGACTCTATCCCATCGGAAGTCATTAAAGCAGGAGGCACAGAACTTGCAAGGGAGATACACAAGCTGATCCTTGAAATTTGGGAAAACGAATTGATTCCAAATGAGTGGAAGGAAGCAGTTATCATTCCTATTCACAAGAAAGGTGACAAAAAAGAATGTACCAATTACAGAGGCATATCCCTCCTCAACTGTACTTACAAAATACTGTCCAAGATTTTACAGAAAAGACTTGAGGAATATACTTCAAACATCATAGGAGATCATCAAGCTGGCTTCACAAGGGGAAGATCAACTACTGATCAAATTTTTATACTAAAAGAGGCAATTGCCAAATATTATGAATTCAATCAATCCTTCCTTTGCCTTTTCATTGACTTCTCAAAAGCATACGACTCGATCAGTAGAAATAAACTCTGGAAAATAATGGAAAAATATGGAATTCCTAAAAAGTTAATAAGTCTATCAAGATCAACGATATCAGGATCTAAATGCAAGGTTAAAGTCAATGGAGAAGTCTCAGAGGATTTTGATATAAATACTGGTGTGAGACAGGGAGATGGCTTGTCCCCATTGCTATTCAATCTAGCTTTAGAAGATTCACTGCAAGAAGTTCATAAACTAGAAGCTGGAATTAATATGGGAACCAACATAAATATCTTGGCATTTGCAGACGATGTGGCAGTTGTTGCAAAAAACGAAGAAGAATTAAAAGTTATGGTCACAACACTGATAAACAATGCTCAAAAGGTAGGCTTAAAAATCAATGAAGGCAAAACTAAGATAATGGAATGTGGAAGAACTACCCAATTAAATAATAAAGATCACGTGGAAATAGAAGGACACAAATTTCAGAGAGTAAACAATTTCTCTTATCTAGGAGTAATGCTGACAAATAATAATGAAGAAGATGCAGAAATACAACAAAGATTAAATGCAGCACATAAAAGTTTATCGGCATGCCACAAACTATTAAGTTCTCGCCTACTGTCACACAAAACAAAGATTCGTATTTACAAAACCATAATAAGACCTGTCTTACTATATGGATCAGAGAATTGGGTGCTAAACAAAAAAACAGAAAAACGACTGATAGTATTTGAAAATAAAATTCTAAGAAAAATCTATGGACCAACCTTTGAAAACGGAGAATGGAGAATAAAGCACAACAGGGAGTTGAGAGAGTTATATAGAGATCCAGATATTGTGGCCGAGGTGAGAAGTAAAAGATTGAAATGGGCAGGCCATGTGTTTAGAAAGGAAGAAGGCTCCTTGGTGAAAAACTTGTTAGACAACAACCCTGAGGGTAGAAGACCTCCTGGAAGGCCAAAACTGAGATGGCTAGATCAAGTAAGAAAAGACCTGAGAAGACTTGGGAGAAGGGAGGAGGAGGCAATGGACAGAGAAATCTGGAGACAGTGTGTTGGCGAGGCGAAGTACCTCCTTGGGTACCAAGAGCCACGGCAGTAAGTAAGTAAGTATATTTTGTAATAACTCTAAAAACAAATGGATACTCTAAAATCTCTCTCTAAATACTCATTCATAAATTTCATTTCAATATATACTGATATTCATGCTTACTCCAGTTTTGAGACCCTCAGAGTGATTTAAGGATGGGAGTTGCTGCCCACTATAGTTAAAATTTCGTAATTAAATAAATAACAAAATTTACCAGGGCTTAACCCGAGTGTCTATTGGTATTAAGTTTAGTTGTACGATCACAGAAAATTGTTGTCACTCCCTCCCCCTTTCTCAAAATTAAAATGCAGAAGTTAAGTGTAAAACAGCTAGATTTAAGGTTTGGGTATGCAGTCTATTGTTTCACCATGCTCCTCACCCCATGAGACAGCCCATGCACATCACTATGTCTATTTATTTATTTATTTTTTTTTTTTACAGCAATAATTAAAATACTCTATCAGTGATTTTTATCCAAATTTCAGTATTTAGTTGTCCTTGAAATTAACTTTCAAAGAAATATTCCCTAAATAATAGTATAGGTACTTATTTATCAACTTGTTTTTGTTTTGTCACAAAATAGTTCAAACAGATCCACAACTTTGAAAAAATTGCTTCCAAAATTGTTTAAGTTAATTCTTAACTTTGCAAACATTTTTACCAAATTTTCAAATATTTAAAGCCAAACAATAATTCAAGAAATTTCTTAAAATAATTGTAGAGAGTTTCCAGACAACTTCCATGTAAACCAATATTCTCACTTAATCATTTAATGAACAAAATAGATTCAAAATTAGGTAAAATATTATTTTGTATAAGCGGGGTGGTTTTAAATGTATTTTTAACTTTTCTCACAAACTTGCTATTTCTGCAGTGAATTAAATTTTTGATAATTTTTTTATTTAATTGCAAAGAAATCTAGTTAACTTTAGAAATTAAAAATTCTTTTACCAAGTGCAAAATTCTTTTCACAATTATTTTATCCTGAAAAGAACTGTCTTTTAGATTTTTTGTCTCTGCATCTGCTGACCTGCAAGAACCTGTCGCCCTCCTTGAAGAGGAAGTGGTCGTCAATGAGCTTCTGCTGGACCTCCTTGGTCATGCCGGTGAGGGGGTAGTACGTGCCCTTGAGCTCACCCTCCAGGCCAGACAGGGTTGAGGAGACTTTCTCCTCCATCTCCTTGTACTGGGCCTCGGTCAGGCAGGGGTTGAAGGGGTAGCCCTGCATGGAGCGGCCGCACCGCACACGGGTCGAGATGATGAACTCGCCCTGCCAGGACAAATCAGCCGATAATCAAACCATCAAAAGTAACTTGGCTGTTGCAAATTGCAAAAAAAATAAATTTTGGTGTCCCATTTCCCAGTTATAAGAAGTCTCTTTAACACACACTGCAGAAAAACGCCCAATAAATGTTATCCTGTGTATGGCTGCACACCTCGATTCTCCAGATTAAAAACTAAGTGTTTATAAAATGTGGGAAAACTAACTCCCAACATGCACACAAAGGGGGTCTTCACTGCACGAGTGCTTGTGGAACATTAACTGATTTTACAGTAAAACTGGACGTGAGTGTTGGAAACTACTGCATCTCTATGATCTTGGATGAAACGTTTTAATCATTGTGGAAAGGAAAGCATTTTATCACAGTTACTATACCTAGTGTAACTAGAACTGCTACATTTAAATTGCTTCTTCCCACAAAAAAAATTATTATTTTAAGATAAACCTTTCTAATTAGAGGACTAAGAGAATTAGGGAATATTATGAAAAAATAAAAAACAGTTTATTAAACTACCAAAAATATCTAAAAAAATATGAATGCACTGAAGATACAATTTTTTACATAAATCCTGCAATCTGGAATGTTTGGAAAATGAAAACATTTGATTTTTACTTCACTCCCTCATCTGAAAGAAAAGTTACTCACAACCATTGAAATTTTACTAAAATCATTAATCTCATTTTTAACAAATTGAATAATGTTAATTTTTAATTTGTGGTGTTTGTTTATTAACTCTTAAAAACATATGCATTAGCCTACTAATACCAATAATTGTCTCGGTGGTACAGTCAACTCCTTATGTACATACTCGAAATTCAGGGAAATACAATTTTCCTTCAAGTTGGGGATAGTTTGACTTAGGTAGTTCAAGTAACGGAGGTAATGTTTTAGTAAATTCGATTTACAGAGATAACGTACAGTACAGAGACAGTGACAAACGCTAGACCGTATGTTACCAACTCATTGTGACATGTGCACCGAGGATTTGACTTGTAGCGCGCTGTTGAGAAAAATTCTAGATATAGAGGTAAACTTCAACTTGTGGAGTTAAAAATGCCAATTGAATTTGACTTGTACTGAAATCCAAGTTACAGTTTATAGGTAATTTTTTTTTTTTTTTTTTTTTTTTCAAAGAGGTTGGCGGACCTCTTTTTGCCTTACTTTGCCCCGTCCACATAGACTATTGATCTGTGCGTGGATCGTATTAGACAAAGTAAGGGGGTGAGCCGCTACAGTACAAGGTGAAAGGTACTGATAAAAGTCACTGGCAGAACGCGGATTCGAACCCACGACATCGCTGCCATGGTCCCGAAGTCCGGCGCGCTAACCACTACGCCACCGACTCACCCTTATAAAATGTGAGGATTTATAAAAAAAACGGATTTAAAAAAAAAATTTCTGAGTAAAAATTATATGTGAGGATTATAAAATGTGAGATTTTTGTATCTCTTTGACTTACAGAGGTAAAATACAACCGTAATTCAAGTTATGTATAGTTTTTTATTCAATTCAGGCGCGAGAGTTGACTAGCTGTATCTTCCAAACAGTTACTTTTCTCTTGGTTTACTTACAGCAGGGTCCAGGTTGCCGAAGGAGTCAACATCGCCGAAGTCCTTGGCGGGGTGTTTGTCAGTCTTCTTGAATCCGCCGTGGTAGTCCTCGATGATGGGGTCGAACAAGTCGGCGAACACGGTGTAGGCCTCTGCGTCGGGCGCGTAGATGCCTACGCCCGAGTCGTGGTTCTCAAGGCCTGCCAACAAACAGTCACCATCATCACTGATTTAAGTGGTCACCAAAATCAAAACATTTGTAATATCACTTACAGTTACTCATTTTCTCTTACTTCTATATTATTTTGTGAAAGTTACACCACCTTAAACATTTAAAAGGACACCTATGTCGTTATGGACTGACAAAATAGAATATAAAACAAAACATCTATAGCTTTTTTTGGCAAAGGATAGTTTACCCAAGTGTCTAAGTCTTGGTGACTTTGCTTCTTAAAAATTGCATCTTAATAACTGAAAACAAAGCAACCACTTGATTTTTCCAAACGATGTCTTGGACTGTATATAACAACAAAGATGAAATATAAACAAAAGTAATCCGTTTAAGACAGACTTTTTCTCTTGTTCAAGACAATAAATACTCACATAAAGATCCACGTGTGTATTCCTTACCTACATCTCAGAAGTTTTAGAGTTAACATAGTTAACAGCTCTTCTTTAGTTGCCAATTTATTTATATATATAAAATTCAACAAAATTTTGTGAAAGTAAAAAAATCTCATTAAAAATTATTTGGGCCATTTGCACAAATAATTGATAAACAGGAAAAAATATCATCTAAATTAAAATGGTTAAAATCAGTTGGAGGTGTAAGTTTAAACTGTGCAATTGACTTTAAGGTTGAAACTTAGGTTTAAAATTAAATCAGGGTTAAACTAAAATGTTGCAAATGGCCCTTAATGTTTACTATCAACCAGTATAATAAACTTAAATGCAGTATTACTGAGTAAATAACTCAACATTACCGTACTGTACTGAATTTAATTTTGAAAAATCTTACTAAAAACACTTTGTAGATGATAGAAGAGGCAGACTTATCTGATTAAAACAATTAATTTAATGAATTTTTAGATATCTAGATGCCAAAAGCCTTTCATTTAACTATTCATTAATTTTTGTATTAGTATGCATCATCACTAGTCTTTAATTTTCAAATTTAAGGAACGACAAATGGAATAACCTCTAATTGGACATTCCTCAGTAAGGGAATTCAAAATTCCCCGGTTTTGAAACAATTCCCTTACTTAACCTGCCCACATGTATGAGACAGAAGTAGGGGCTCAGTGCCCCCGTCAGACACAGGATATGAGCAGTTTACGGTGACTCACCAATTAACTATTAGGGGAGGCCCTGGCTCACTGGCACCAACATACAATATTTCTTTATCACAAGTTGTTAAATAGAATGGGTGGTTTGGTCTTCCTTATCAACCAACTCATGTCTCCTGTCATTAACCCTATCAAGTTATCTACTAGCCATGATCTAATGTCTGAGCCTTTATTGCACCGTAACTTAGATAATATCTTCCGATAAAAGTCGTGTTGAATTTAGGTGGAAGCATTTTTGAAACCTCAACAATTTTAATAAACGGTATCAGATAACTGACACATACTTTCTCCCAGCAATATAAAAAAATGTGTTAAACGATTTAAACATTAATGTCTTGATAACTCAGTCAGGATAGCTACCAGCTGAGCAGCGCGAGTTTGACCCTACGCGTGTCTGTGACTTTTAACAATGTACTGCGTTTACCACTAAACGAAAAATTGAATTTTCTCCGCAACCACTTGATGTAGAACAAAAATGTAAAATACTGAATTATTTATTTTTTTGAGCTTTATTTAATGGTCATATGAAAAATTTATTTCAAGATAACAGCTATTTTGAAAATCCAAAAATTGATTTTTTAAACACTTTTTACCATATAACTTTTGAACGCGAATTTTCTCAGAGATGCGGGTGGTGTCATTTTATTCCGCGTTTTAATGTTAATAAACCATAGAATTTTAATCAAAATCGTTAGAGCTGTTTTTGAGAAATTTGGATTTTTCACGTTTTTTGAGGGTTTTGGGGGGTAAACCACCCTTAAAAATAAAAAATTCAAAAAAATGAAAAAAACGCCTGGAATTATCGTGGGTTCGGACCTACGTACCAAATTTCACCAAAATCGGACCATAGGGGTATTCTCTAGCTCTGTATACATCCAGACACACACATACACATACACACAGACATCACTCCAAAAACCACTTTTTTGGACTCAGGGGGAACCAAAATGGATAAATCCACCAACAACTCAAATTCGAAAATTTTGACGAAAACAATACTTTCTCCATATACTATGGTATAGGGGGAGAAAGTAAAAATAGGGCGTAACAGTATCAACATTTACAGCTATGAATTTTGCCTTTAGCTTATATTTTTCATGTTTTTGAACTGAAAAAAGTTTCTCCCCCCTTTTGAGACAGTTTCTCAAAGAAAAATTAAATGTATCAAGGTTAAAATTTATTATTTCTAAATGTTGAAATATTTTGATCAAGATAAAAATTTAAAATTTATAGTTAGTTATGGTACGGATTAAAAGTTGGTTTTAGTTAACCATAGATTCAAGGAATGATGGGTTAAGTTATGTATGGTATACCTATTTTTACAAATTACATAAATTAAAATGAATTTGTATGTATTATTTGTTTTACTTTGATGATGTTTGGGGTAAGGTACCAGATTACAAAAATTTTAAAATAGAAATATTAAAAAAGTTAAATATGGAAGTAATGTAAAATATAAATTACCGTAACATATAGGTGCAGGGAAGGAAGCCAATTGAGTGTTAACCCCTCAGTAAAACCTGAATATATTCACTTAACACGAGTGTAGCGAACAGATGATTCTAGCTGATGTGTTGTGCACCCTTTCCAATACCATACCCAATTAGGTTTCAATGGTTTGAAAAATATCTCCCCTTCAAACCACTATTAATGTGGAAGGTTTTGTATCTAATCTTTTTTACAACAGTAACACTCAATACTTCCTCAATAAATAAAATACCTCTTTGGTAAACAAATACATACCATTTGGGTGTCCCAAAACTTTCTGGAACCCTTTTTTTGTTATTCCTTGCATCAAGAAAAGCGTTTACAATGCAACCGTGCGTCTCCTGTCGTAACTAGTTTTCTGTCTGTCCATCCGTATGTAATTTATATTTATTTCACAATATTTTTGAAACCACATACAGACAGGAAACTATGCCCGGCGACATGGTTATATTCTAAAACATGTTTTTCTCCATGCAAGGATAAATATACAAAAGAGTTCCAGGGGGTTCCAATACACCCTGTATACTTATGAGGTCAACTAATAAACATTTGTTTACTTCTCCCTTGTGTGTACTCATGACATATTATGTTTGTGTGATGCACCAGACTGGATGACATCGAGCAGGGTGCTTCCGAAGGTGGGAGTCTTGAGGGTCTTGAGCTTGTCGAACACCTCCTGTGTCAAGTACTTCTTCAGCAGAGATTTGCTGTCGGAGTCCTTCAGCTTCTTGTAGCCGGCCTCCAATTTTTCCAGAGTTGCTGCGTCCACCATTTTTGGGCTGCAACAGAAAATTCCAATCAGTCTTTACAAAACTCACTAGCTGTAAATTTGGCACAAACTGATTGATTATAGTTTTTTTTTTTTTTTACTTAAAATAACCTACACTTAGATAACAGTACAGTATTAAAATACTGTCTTCATTTACAGAATATTATCAGTAATTAATTTATAAACGAATCTTTTCAACAAGTCATTAATGTAAGCTTACGAGTGCTCCCACTTTTGTTGTTAGCACGGAGGGTAAATTTGGAAGGAATGGAGGAGCCGGTAGATATTATCTGGGATCGCTAGAGAGGTACAAAGAGCCATTCAGGCGTGAAGGGATACAAAAGCCCCATCAAACTGTGAAGCCCAGGCCCGCAGCCTCGCTACTTGTTGAATTTTGTAGCTCCCCTGCAACGACCTCCATACATAGGGAGTCTGGTTTCAGATCTCTACAACGTCTTTTTTATTTGTAGCACTGCTGCAAAATGTCGTATAAAATTTATTTTATGGATGCTTATCAGGCTTATACAGTAGTCAAAATTGATTTTTTTTTCAAATTCAAGTGTTATCGGAACAATTGTCTGTCTAATAAAATTTGAAACTTCTCCATACACAGGGTACTGTGCATTATTTTATTTATTTTAAACGCAAGGGTAAACTATAGAAAGCCTGGTTTTTTCTTAGTGTTCATACTTTAGTTAAAAATTATAATGTTCCATTTGTGAGTCAGGAGACCCCTCTCACTTGAATTCCAATGTTCAGAGAAGTGAGTGGGCGACCTCGCATCTCATAAAGGGCGTGAATTTAAAATTAAATTACTATTAGAAATTAAAACTGGAAATGAAGTTTTAGGTAGTTGGTAAATGTATCAGGCCTACAAAATTTTTTCAAACGTAACATGTTTGAAATGACTGTATAAAAATGCAGACGAACTGGTTAACTGCTTGCCGGAAATTGCATTCATAATCTAAAAAAAATCTTAATTAGTGGTAAACAAAAATCTCCGACTGTCTCAAGCAACTAAGCAATCAAACCCGGCAAAACTGCTTATATTTATTTGTATTGCAAACTGTATGGGTCTACAGTAGGCCTGTTGTACTTTATTTCGCCTATAAACATTAGGAAAAAGTATTTGTGAATAAGCTAAAAAATGTATATCTTTAGCGAGATTTTAGCAAAATGGTACGATATAATAAAATTATTCATCACTTAAGCTTTTGCGATTCCTGAAAAGTTCATTTTGTCTCAAGTTTTGAAGAGCTTTCCAATTTTAGGGCCTTTACACTAAAACTTGTAGCCTAAAGATTTTCACACTTGTAAGACGCTTTTAAAACAACACATTTCCCGTTAAATTCTGCAACAAATCGCTGAGCTTTACCCACAGCTAAGAAAGAAAGTGCATTTTAATCGCTCACAATTCATCCCACCGCATTAAAAGTGCAAAATGAAAATTCGCAGTCGAAAATCATTGAGACAAAGGCTCAGCGAGCGGGGGTGAGTCTCGCACCCTCTGAGCGGAACACGCCGACACAAAACAAGACCGTAAACAAACAAGAGGTAGAGGCGACGACACGACATCCACACTGCCTACCTGTTATCCTCCTCGACGACTTGTGCCGTCGCTTGTGACGTGCAGCCCCCCATTTGATGAGTTTACAGGCGGGTCGGCGAGTGAACATGCACGGCACGGCACGGGACGCCACGCACGGCACGCACCACACCCGGCCCGGGGGTTGTGGGCGGGATGGGGATGAGACAGATCGATAGACTTACGATGCCGCCAAAACTCAACGCCAATTATACCTTGTAGGGGGTGCACGCGCGCGCGCCGGTCAGCCGAGACGGTCATTGTTGGAATTAGTTAGGAGTGGGGGGGGGGTGAGGGTTGATTGACATTTCAGGTGGAGAGTGGATAAGTGAGAGTGAAATGTTGAGAAAAATGTCCATAGCGATTACCGAAACATTATTGGAATATGAATTAAATAACGGCAGAAGCGTATTTCAACGTAGGCTACTGTATTTGTTTTCCGATTTTCACTTGTATACGAATATTTAATATTCTCCCAGTAAAATATTTAGGGAATGACGAATGACTCCATCAGTTTAGAAGCTTTCTCATAGTGATTTAGTAAAAAAAGTATAATACAAAATCACGAATATTGAAAACATTAGGAGCCAAAGTACAGCAAGCCGAATTTTCAATACAATTTGTAGCATACTTTTCAAAACTTTTCCTGTAAGAAGCGGGTTAACAGGTTATAACAGTAACAGTTTAGCAAATTACATATGTTTAAGGTAGGAACTAAAATAAACTAGTTGCAATAAAAAGGTAAAAGTTTAAAGCTTGGATGAATACCTATGCCTACTTGGGATCATTACACGGCAAGTTAGACATGCAAAGGGCTTTAGGGCTTATCACGCCGACGAAGGAAGTACACGTTCGCAATTTGTAATTTTCGTAACCTAATGACGTCATAGACGTCGTCTAACTTTGGCGGCGAGCAAAATTTCAAATCATAATGTTTCTAGGAATTTTTATTCAAGCCAAATGTTTATCATAAATTTTTAAACAAAATAAAGCAATTAAATTATTTTAAATGTTAACATGCTGTTACAATCTAGCCTACGAACAAAAATACTTTGCACAAAGTGTTGCTAACTAATTATTCATTCACTGGACGGACAGTCATTGGTGTCCTTATACGACTTGAATACAAGTTTCTTATACTTTCAAAAATACCTAAAATCATGAACGGATTGATTGCAATACTCACAGTTTTACAAACTGTTTACCACATCTAACACAAGAATCTCCCGTCATCTTTACGAAATGATATACACAATTAGCGAAAATTAAATAAACGTTTCGAAAAATTGGCTAAGACTTGTGATATAGGTTTGTTTGACGTCTTTTCTAGTTATATTGTTGTTTGTTTCGAAATTATAAACAATAAAACTTCGTCATATGTTAATGTCATACGTAAAGCTGTTCAAAGTAAATTCACAGGTAATGTCAAAGCCGTTTAAATTATAAACACTTTAGTTTTGAATACGGTACTGATCCACCAGCAGCATAAAGGGACCACATTTCTGATACATATAATTCCAAATTAAAAACTTCTTATTCTAAGAAAATATTAAATTTCAGAAAAGATAGTTCAAAAATATGTATAAATAGCTTAATGGTCTTCTTTAAATATAAATTTACTCTGAGCGTGGATAAACTGGGTCCATTACAAATACAACTCAGCTGTTATTATTTGTTCCGTTTCGCGGCCGCCTGCGATCCTTCACTGTAGAGGTAGACTATACCGTAAAGAAGGATGGTGTAGGTGTAGGCCTACATTTATTCTGTCCTCTCGTTTGTGTTCACCGCGGCTCAGCCTATACACTATCACTTGTCAGCAATGTCTTATCTTTCTTCTTTATGGGCATGACTCACTGACTTGCGAATTCGATCAGCTCATCTCGTCGCACTGAGGAAGACGAATTCACATACGGACAAAATGCCCTAACACGAAATAATTCAAGACGCTGGGGGTTAGTATTTTAGATCACAGTTTGCTTTGAAACTACAAAAATGTAATTTTAATGATTTTTGTGAGTAGTAGAGCAGGCTAACGTGCTAGTGTAGGTACTTACTGTCTAGTACAACGGAACCTAAAGAACCACCAGCTAATACGAATACCAGCCGTGCATATGAGGGGAAATGAACAAAACTGAGCGATTCCGGCTAGGGCGACCTCCAATTCCCACCACTTTGGGGAAGGTCTTTCAATGACCTTTGAAGCAAATTGATTTTTACATCGCTCTTTGTAGCGCTTTTCTTTCTGATTGAACGTGTCTTCCGTCGAGCAGAAAACCGGATGTGACTTAACTGGTTAAGGGCGGACTCGGTTTTGCACCTAATTCCAAAATCTACGTCCAATGAAACATTCAATAGAAGCGCTTCCGCAATTACAGCTTCAATTGGTCAATGAGTCTTTCCGTCGCGCCGCCCGCGCCCCGCGGCGCAACTTGGAGGCGACCAGGCCCCAGTACTGGCCCCTGTACTGGCCCCTGTACTGGCCTCAGTACTGGCCCCTGTACTGGCCTCTGTACCGGCCCTGTACCGGATCTCGGAGCGCTAACTCACACTGCATTGCTCCACTCATTCCACTGACACTACCCAAGCACACAAACATCAACCCATTACTCATCACACAGTTCTCACCAGCACAAGTCATGTCTTTGTGACACATAAGCTTAGATCACCACCGTCACCACCACGATTTAAGTTTTCACCGATTTCTTTGACAAGCCTCATTTTAAAAACAAAAAAAAGGAGTGGAGTATAAAAAATAACGGAAAATAAAACACTGATCGTGGTGTTTCACGATACAACGTTACACTTTACAATGTTAAAAGATTAAGTTCGAAATTGGGACAAAGTAGCTTCAACGACGAAATTAATTTAGTAACATAAGTAAAAAACCAACTATCAATCTTAGGCCCTACATATTTAAAAATATTTTTCAAAGTAATATTTTGTGAACTTACGTCCAGTCACGTTTCTGATACACACATGACTTCCAAGTTATGATGATAATTATTGGAATAAATACGATGCAACAAAAAGTAGTGAAGTTTTTACAGTCCTCTCTCGACACTGGTTGAGACGTGGTGTCCATCACAGCCCTATGACGTCATCGTCTGAATCACTGATATGCACATAGCATTGCGTCTTATCGCAACTCATTTATAAATCACAAGCAAGATTCGCATCGAATATCGCGCTCTCTTGGTTGCACAAATTTTGTTGACTAAACATTGATAAATTCAGATATTCTAACTATTAGTGTAAATTTGTGTTGTTGTGTAATCTTCATTTTGTCCCCACCTTTATTTATATCAAAATATAATTATGTTAGTATTCTTTTTTTCAGGCAACCCTTATTATTGGGAAGATTGTTATTATTTATTGAATAAAGTTATACTATCCAACCTCGGTATTTGTTCTAGGACTTTGTTTTGAAGAAGTGTTTGAATTGCAAAACACAGGTTTATCGATTTATTGCTTTAGGTCTGTCTCTTCGTTCATGGCTTGAATATCATCAATCACCTTAGGATCAATGGAAACAAATAAATTTTTCCCTAGTTCTTTAGGCAATTAATATTGTAACATGTCAAAAATGTGTACGACATTCAAATGTAATAAAATAATTTAATGCAAACCGTTAATTTCTGTGATATAATTTGAATCGCAATTAGAGACTTTGAAGGTCGATTAACCACATAGAGAAGAAGAAGAATAATTTCCACGTGGGGTCTGCAGAAGACACCTAGGATGCGGTATCCAGCTACCCGGCTCCATTTCATATTGCATCAGCCGCCAGAGTGAGTCAAGGCATAGTCAGTTCCGAGCGGCAATTGTTGTCTTCTCCGAAGGACAACGCCAGCCTGACAGAGTGACGCAATGCCAAGGTGATCACTGCCACTGCATTTGCACTTGCACACTGGATGTGTCCGCTCACCGCTCAGTTCTACACCGACCAAAAGACTAATATTTTTCAGTATTGATTATTTGTTTTAGGGTGGATTATACAAACGGTGTACAAAGTGATGAAAAGAGTTTGGTTCTAACTAAAAAGTGGATTAGTAATATGTATAAACCACAACATTTATTAAATAAGATGCACTCTATTAATTTCTTTTTCTGATTTCTAACTGTCCAAACAAAATGTTTATTAATAAAAAAATAAAATGACAGTTAAACTTTAACTAAACAGTGCGAGAGAGTTTTAAAATAGTGCGAAACCACGATATTTTATTGCATTTTTTGCATAATAGACTAAGTTTATTATGACCATCAAACACAAAAAGCTAAAATACATTTGGGCTAAAAAATGTTTATATTATTTGAAATTGCACTAAAACTTTCTTAACTTTCATATAGCCTACTTTGATTCACAATGTTTCAACAGATCCACTTTTAACTCTATTTCGCTAAAGAATTTTAAGCCCTCACAACAAAGACTCTAAAAAAGTCTCAAGATTCCCAACAATGGGTTCACATCATGTAAAATGTTGGGTTGACGTAAATAGTTCTCTCGGCATCGGATTTATCGATTCAACAAAGAGAAACAACACATGGAATTTCAGTGAGGGGCTGTTTGGTCACATGAGAAGATAACGATCCTCCAAGTGCTGGAACCTCACCAAGGGATTCCCATCCCGCCGTCGAACAAGGGTCGTAAGAGGATCACGTCTATTTCTGCGCTCGCCCGGGCCATTGGGAAATTGTTCTGCTTAATCTGACCACTGTGCGTGTCGCATTCGGTTGGCAGCGAAAGTAATGTGTATTGTCTCCAAGCGATGGACGTTTCCACTTCATCCGGAGAAACCAAGTGTCACAGTGATCTGTCACTCTTTGTTTCAAACCCGATTGCGTTTAAAAAAAAAATCAACATCTATATTTCCAAGAGAGTAAAAATTTTGTAATGACGAAATGTGCGTAATTTATTACGTATTATTTTTATGTTAAAGTTGGTACAGCATTAAATTTCTTATCTAACTCGGACTAGCGATTTGGTTAATTACACACAGTATTTAGCTTAGTTCTGCCTGCTGGCCATGGTACGGTCTCGTGAATCCTATGGGTGTGTCTTATAGAAGCATACCTTCAAGTGGTATGTAGTATAATATGGGACCTGAATTATGAATCTTTTTAATATTTATCCTGTAGTTCCTTTACAACCATGCAAATGTGCTCTCTATCCTTCTCTATACCATAGACAGTCCTGTCTAGGACAAGATCACTTCGGGACAGAAGAAATAAATGGACCTAAACCGGTGTAAGTTGTGGACACGGACACGGCGAGTATTCTACTCATGAATACAGTACCCTACTATGTTTGGATTTATGATGTGGGTGTGTTGGGCCTCTGGTATTTCTAATTTACAGAAACGGATACTTGTGGCACTGAAAATGCTGAAACCTAGGGCCAACTAGGAATACGTACTTGTACAAACTCTATGCTGCGCTGAAAGCACTGCAGGACAACTACAGGAGTACAGCAGTCTTTTGCCGTACATTCCGCCAGAAAGAATAGACTGCGCGCGCACATCTTTTGGTTAATTATTTGTATCCAAGTAACAGTCTTGTTTTGTCAATAAATCTATCTGCAGGCAACATCAATAGAGAGTTTGGGGTCAGTTGAAATATTCTTCACAATACAGTACAGTAAATACACAAGATGTGCTGTGCAACGAAAAACAGTCTGTGGGTGCTTCATGAATGACAATACATAGCCTACAACGTTGTGATACACTTGTAAACAAACCATGGCAGACAAATCAAGGTCAAATGAATCCTAGTTGCACTCTTCCGGCAATCACAACACAGATAAATTTAATTTTCATACACACCTAGACGTGGAGAAACAAAGACGAGACGTTTTAATGATCTTGAAGATCTTCAGACGCATTTTGATTTGGGTTTGTTAATGTTTTCACACAAACACTCAAATGACAATTGGAATTTGACGACAGTCTTGTTTATAAACACACCCACTCCCAACATCAGTAAAAGTTTGTCAGAATCATCTGGAGTACGGTATTAGAGATCAAATAATTTCTCTTCAAATATGCAATTTAATTTTATCAGTTTATGTAAAGTTTCAGAAATATTTAGTTTCAACTAGAATTATAGGCTAAAAAGAGAAGAATATGTAAAACATTCGTTTGTGCTTTATCTATTGAGTGTAGGTGTTCGCATCAAGAGTACTATTTCGAGGATCTAAAAAAATAACAAAACTAATTGGTTAATAAAAAATAAATATGGCTGCTCGAAAACTACAATTCATAGGAAATAACTGTTTTTGGTCAAAAATTTGACTGTAAAGAGAGATTTAAAAAATATATGAATGAGTGATGTATTCAGATGACGAGAGTGTAGATGTATCTTTATATAGTTGCATAATTGCATCCTATAGTAAACAATATACAGTCATACAACCGGTTTAACCACTTCCCCCACTACCGGTGCTCCGTATGACACCTAGGAGTATGCAATCATTCCTTCCATGAACATGGCTTTGCCATTTAGATGTACGTTACTGGTATTGCTAGCAAATATATTCCTAGCAGTTTTCACATAATTTAAACAAATGGCTTCAAATTTACAATTTCAATTCTGGATAAAAGTATAACACTTCAATTCTTTATAATTTGATGTTTTTAAGCCAAAGGACTTGTTTAAGTCTTTAAGCGATAAAAACGTCTCAGCTGAAAACACGGAGTGACAAATCTATAAATCATCAGTGCTATCTTTAACGCCCACGACCAAAACAGAATGGCTGCAGTCATGAATAGTTATGTAGAAAGTTAGCAGCGAGTGAGAAGTTGCATTTGGTATTGTAATCTACCTTTGTACGTGCCTCAGGAGGCCGTGTGGCTGGGATAAGGCAGGTTCATGCAGAAGTGGGACAAGTATCTAACTAGATTGAAGGCACAGGTTTATTTCTGCACATTATACCAGTCAAATCAGTTCTTTTAGTATTGAGCATAATTGTAGTTCTAATAAAAACAAATTCATAGTCGTTAGCCACTAAGGGCATAATTGCATTATAAAGAAATTGCTAATTTACAGACTTTAGGCTACCTAGTTGCGCATGAAAGCTAATTTAATTTAAAGCGAAATTAATCGTTATGAAGTTGATTAGGTTTAGTTCAACTTTGCAAATAACACTCTTTTTGATTAACGATTTATTGTTTCCGGTTGAAATAAACTACTTTTTATTTAGAAATTAATTGAAATAAATATCCAAGATGTTGTTTATTTTGCTTTATGGAAAGCTTCGAGAAATTCTGAAGGGTTCACTGAAGTTCTTATTTAACTCCCCAAAAATTGAATTTCCTTAACATCAGTTTTTGTACATAAGTTGTAAAGTAAGTTCGCGCATTTTTCGGAATTTTTATGAGCTTATATCTTGATGCCAGTCTTAAAAATCTCGAGGTTTATACATAGACTCAAATCGAAAGTAGTACTACAATCTAAGTGCATATTACGACAAAAAAGAAAAAAAACCTTTCGGAAATGTGATGAAGTACTTGAATTTGAAACACCGCAACAAAAACATAACAAACTAAAATGCTTTTTAAAGGTAAACTCCACATATGTTTTTTATTAAAAGCTGATACAGTATAAATCTAAAAAAAAAGTAAACACCAAGGTGATGTCGGTATAGTCTTTGGACCCGCCGCTATTTAGGCAGGCATCACGTGCCATCAAATGGAGTGCCTACGACACAGATAAACCACGGATGGAACAGCGGCACGCCCCAGCCCTTCCTCCCACACCCATGCCTAAATTTACTAGGCACTGCTCCCGTATATCACCATCTGCCATCCCTGCCTTGCACAGCCTGGCCCTACTGCTATCCTCTCGTATAAAAATCAACCATAATTTGTCTATGGGATGTTTTTTAAAATCATAAACGTTGTTTCGTAAGGGCGTTAGAGGAAATCGTTTATATTTAATTCTGTGTTTTATACAGGTGCAAAGGCCACAATCATCCTACACTCATCCCTCATTCATACTTGGCTTTAAACTACATATTGAGTTAGGCCGCCATTTCAATAAAGGTATTAAAGGTAAAGAGTGTAATAGAAAATAAAAAATATAATGACAAGAGCTTCTAATGTGAAATTTTGTATGAATAAAATGCAACCTGAGAATGGTAGTACTTTAAATTTTATGTTAAACCGTTTTCAGTGGTGTTTGACGGTGTTGGGTGTATACGCCTTCAGTAATTTTAAGTAATTTGTAATGCTTTATTTGTAACTAAGATTTATTAACGATTACAATCTGAAAAATTCCAAATGAAATAATTTATCTCATCTTATCTTATACTCTAAAACAAGCTCCGTTTGTACGGGCAAAGTTTCTTTCGCTCCAAGGATTTTTGATTTTTTTTGATTGAATATGGGGGTTTTGGCCACAAGAAATCGATCGGAGCTGGTCACATAGCTGGGAAAAATCCGGTTTTCGCGCTAGAGCCCTTCAAAGATCCCATGGTATCCGTATAGAGATTAAATTTAACAAAAATCAGCTGATAACTGTAGATAAAATAAACCAATGTGTTACATCTTTAACCTGTAGTTTTAGGAAAATCATGACAATGTGCAGTAAACCTTCCGCCTGGCGAGTGAGCGGAGCGATCAAGCTTTGTGCGAGAAACGGAAGTAATAATTTTACCGAGCTTAAGCTCGGCCCCCCTGGTACTTTACAGAAAATATCTGTACCGGTTATTCATAAAATAAATAAATAAATAAAAAGAGAGTGTTTAAAGTTTACGACAAAATGATTTTTTATAGAAATTAATCTCTAAGTATAAACTCTACACTACGAAACAAACAGAAGGTTCCTAGAGTTGGCAACCATAGTGTTATTTGTCTGATGACTAATTTAGAAATGTTTGTTGTCCTGCTAAGTCTACTAAATTCCACGTAATATTCCTCTCCTATTTTCCTATTGACTGTTTACCAAGATGGGAGGAGGGAATCTTCCAGTGAGGGTGTTTATAACCGTGTTTGTTAACCGGGTTCATATTTTGACCCTAATCTACTTGAGAGTTGTCAGTTGAAGCCATGGAACTGACTCCGCTGCTCAACAGATAACACCCTTGCTTGCAAACCGTTTCTTATTCATATTCCAAAAATTTAAATTCCACACAAATGGAATTCATATTCTCTATTTTTATGGTGAAGATTCAAAAAATAAGTTAACTTAACTTATTGCTTATTTTATTAAGTTTCTCAATTGATTCTCTTGATCCAATAAAGACATAATTTAAAATTGATAAGTGAACATAATTTTGATAAAAAGCGACGAAACTCGAGTATTGTTGAAATCGATGTTGCAAGAATAAGACTATTAAACTCGTAACGCTACATAACATTTCTTCCGCAACGAACACATTGCCGGTACTAAAAACAATTTATGGTAGTTGTGACATTGCAACGGTTATAACTACAATTCGTCGCATTCAGTTGAATGAAATAATTAACTGTTTCGTGAGCAGAACAAGAGCCAGATCTTGAAGTTACAACAAGGATTAATTCTGGTGGCGTGCTAAACTTGGTTACCACTTAAAACTTTTATGCCGGCTACCGGTTCAATTCATCACGCTCATTCGTCGTAATTTCCTTCTTTTCATCCGGCGAACCGAAAAAATAGGTAATCAGAGTATATATAATTTTAAATAAAAACTTATAGAACTTTTGAATTATTTTGTTGGAATTATACCTACTTCTTCTCCTATATGCGATAGTAATCAGTATGAATGCTGGTAGGATGGTTCATATAAATTCGATTACCGGTATCTAACTTTCTAGGATTATTTGGTTGATTATTTTCAACCATATTTCAGTTTTCAACAATAAATTCAACAAATTAAAATTTGGTCATGTATGACTACAATTATTATTTATCAAAATCCGGAAAATGAATGAGTGCACTTACATTTTAACAAAAAAGTTTAGACTATAGTACCATCAGGGCGACCGAACATTTGCTAGGCAAACTTGTAAGCAGAGCTCGTTCGCTTCGCTCACTCACAAGGCTTTGAAGTTGCTGCACTCTCGTTTACAGATAGCACGGAATATCTTGGTCTGTGATGGCCGTTTACAACTCAAATAATTGAAGCGGAGGAACGAACTTGTTACAAATGAATCACTGGTTAAAATTTAAACAGGTTGGGTTATTTATACAGTTATCTGCTGACTTGTCCTCAATTTAGGAGCACCAAATACCAAAGATGTCCAGAATAATATGGAAACTTAGAAGGGCTGTATAGGAAGAAAATGGGATTTTCTGACATGGGACCTTCCTGATCCTTCGAAGGCTAGCATAATCGATTCCTGGTGGCCGAAACCCCCACATAAAAGAAAAAAAATCCTTGCACCGAAAAAAATTTTGCCTGTTCAAACGGTGCTTGATTTAGAATATAATATAAGATACGAATGATAATGGCAATTTCAATAAAATACATAAAATTCTAAAGTAAAACTTATTGTATCGTCGAAGATCATATTGTATACATAAAGTGTTGTATATATCGAATCACTTTTTAATTTAGAAAAGACAGTGACAGACAAAGGGACAGTATAGATCCGTGCTGAGTCTACAAGTCGCGTGCTGCGTCGCATACGTCAGCAAATAAGCAACCGGGGATGTGCTGAGTCGCCGACATCAGCAGACGGGTAATGTCACCGTATCACGACAATGGGCCACGGGCGACTCAGCACAGGACTCCGAGAATACTATACAGCTGGAGAACAAGATAAGAATATGTGTTGATGTGATGTAGGTAAAACATGGCGTAGGCGTAACAACGCGTATTTTAATCAAGTAGGAAAATTAGAAGAAATAAAATAATTTAAAGCTGCATCATGCATTTTAACTACATCGTATCGAATCACCAGGGAAAAAATCCATGCAAGTTCATCATTGTTCTTAAAAAAACAATGAGCTCAAAACTTAGTAATAAAAAAATAAGATGCAAGGCGTATCCTAAAGATAAATTTTCGTTTAGTTCACGACGATGCTGAAGTTTATTAACTATGATTTTCCTATTTTAGTAAAATAGCTTCAAAACTCCGATATTAAATAATGAGTACGGTGAAGAATTTTATGATAAGATGTTATCATTTGTTTATTGCTCAAAGAAGTAGACAATGCGAGAGAAATTAATGTTAGTTAACAATACTGATGTAGTTGATGATACTGAAATTGTGATCGTACTTTTGCTTTCTCGTTTATAGAAGAAAAACTGCAGTATTTACGTCGAGCTGATAAGGTTTTGTGATGATTTTCATGTGACTTCATGCAGCAGACATGTTATGCTTTTGCATTTATCAAAACATTAAACCTTGTACAAATTTATCCATGTTACACGAAAAATTATATTTTATCAGTGAAGAAGGTGTCATTTATTATGAGCCAATGCCACAGTTCGTTTTGCCAAGAGTCTTGACATTTTGTGACGAAATGCCAAATGGTTTGGCACCAGTAAATATTAAACCACATTTGACACTCAGATCATCGTTGTACCTGCAAAAGTAGCTATGTTTGAAATTAAAAACAAAATTATGTATGTAAAACAAATACATAGTAGGCCTACTAATTTATTGTAGGTAAATAAATAGGCGCATCATATCTTAAGTGTAACTAAGATCCCGAATTTTTATCTGTATTTTTCTTTGTCTTGACAAAACTGATTCCCCAAACAGACATCATATTATGACGTCACTCGGCTTAGCTGTTCAGCCTCATTCGACACTCTAGCAAGATACTCGAGTCTTAATTAAACCCTCAGCGGTTTAATGAACCGGGGCGAAAGGTTAATAAAGCTAAGGATCTCCTCGGGAGCTCAAATAAAGAGGAGGGTTCTCCCCCGAAAACAACACCACACCAAGCAACTCATCAAGCAAGATTTTGGGATGTGTAAGCTCTAAAGATTTTGGGGTGTGTGTATATAATTGTCAACGATAGGCCTGGATCGTAAAAAATTATTTATAATTAATTGTTAACAAACCTTTAAGATGTAGCCCA
The DNA here is from genome assembly GCA_030545055.2 of Neoaliturus tenellus. Classification (NCBI taxonomy): domain Eukaryota; kingdom Metazoa; phylum Arthropoda; class Insecta; order Hemiptera; family Cicadellidae; genus Neoaliturus; species Neoaliturus tenellus. The sequence continues at coordinate 267,721,111 of CM061533.1, forward strand.
AAAGATCTGTGGAAATAATTTAGCGAAATAAAGAATTTACATTTGACTAACGATATCGTTAAATTAATTTTATATGTATTTTATTGCCCTTAACAGTTTTATCGATTTATAACATATATCTAAAAAAATACTTTAAAAACAAACTGAAATCATGGCATTATTTTACTGTCACAAAGAGTTTCAACAATAAATAATGTTTAATTTAGTATTTTAAGAATGACATAACTTTTTTAAATGCTCAAGAGGTATCCATGGGTACGGTCATACTGTACACGATAATTTAACGCAATTAATTATATTAATTGGTTTTTTAAAATGTTTGTTAAACATCAGAAACCAGTGCTTGGAGTGTGATCAGTTTTATTTTTAAAATTTGGGTTTAGGCGTTCGTAGGAACAAGAAAAGTTAATTCTCATTAAATATGCAAAACAGAAGTTCTGGTAAGAAAATACATTAAAGAAAATAGAATAAAAAAGCTTAATTTACGTTAAACCAATGCTAAAATTATCTTCGTATTTTGGTGGATCAATTATAGAGAGTTCACCGATTTCCGATTCTCCGTTTCCGATTTTGAGTTCACCAATACTTGTATACAAATAAAAAAGTTGGTTTAAAAAATCCAAACTATGTTTATGAGATAGTTTTTACATTTCAGCTAGGGTTTTTATATGTTTGCTCTATTACTTGCCCCTAGGGATCAATAATTTTGAGGTTCAGCCAACGCCACCCTTCCCAGAATGAGGGGGGGGGAGAGCCCCTTTACTTGAGCGATTAATAAAAACTAGGTCAAGATTCATCCCCAACCATTGTGCCCTTTCAACCTCCATTTCAACGTTCAACTTTAACCATTCCTCTTTTATACTCCACAATATAAAATTAAAATTCATTAAAATATTTGATAGTAAAGTATTTTGAATTATTTTTTACGACCTATTGGAGTTTAATTATTCCCTATTATTATTATTATTCTAATACAATATTACGTGTGTATATGTCAATATATTAAAGAGTATAAACCAAAATAAGGTAGTAAAAACGTATTTTATTTTTATTTTTACGATACCGAAGTACCTAATTCTAAAAGCATGATAGATATTTTTATCGATTATTCAACATAAATAATCCATTTGTAATAAATAATCCATTTGTAATAAATAATGTATTTGTCTCTCATCGAGACAAATACATTGGAAATTTTCTAACCACGCCTTACTCTTTTAAAACATAGCAAACAAAAATGTTATTTCGTAAATTTCAAAAATTTATGTAATTTCAATACTAATTAATAAACGTCGTTAAACAAAAACTTTTACAATAGGTAATTAATAACTTTTCAAATCCGCTTAAAACGAGAAAGGGTTGAAAGTTCATCCCATCATGCCATTAATTTTCTAAAGCGTTCGCAAGAAGCTTTTCACAGCAGACGAGGTAGGAGATGGGACAAAAGCTTCTGCATAAAAGCAGCTGGGTTGTGTTCCATTCAGCGTTCAGCAGTCCTGTTGGGACATTCTTGGCGAAGGAAACAAGTCGGCTTTTCATGCGTGTTCAAGACAGCTGACAGGGCTTGGCAATGCACGACTAAGGTCTAGGTCGATATTAGATTACGGGTGTATTTTAAATTAGTAATTTACGTATTTACCGTCCTACAGTCGACTCTTTATCTGAATTGAGGATTTAGTAGTAGTGGATCAGTCTAGGAAAATAGTGTTGAGTAGGAATAAAGTAGTTATGACTTAGACCTACGTTAAAATGAAATTTAATTTGTTTTTGAAACATCTAAATAGTATCGTAATATGTTTCAAAACGCCATAACATTTTCATGGTAGTCTTTTTTTCTGTAGAAAATTATTGTGATCTAAGTGATTTATTCATCGAAATCATTTAATAGTTAAGCGATAAATAACAGAAAAATTTGTAATAAAAATACAATTGGGAATAAAAAATGCTTATAGGTATTTAAATGTGAATGTTATAAACTCAATACAGTTTATGACTTATAAAGTACAGTCTACTCATTTTTAAATATTGATTTGTTACACCGCAGTAAAATATCCAAACTTTCACGTTTTATGATTTTAAAATTCCCAAATAAAAATATATTTGATTTACCAATATTTGTTATCGTATTTACTAAAGTTTTCTAATACCTAAAAAAATCCACCGTGACTGTTAACTGGCAAACAGGCATTAATATTAAATCGCGACCGGCAGCAGCCTCATCGATTTTGGGGATGAAGCCGCTCTCAGAACCCTGACCTACATTCGGGAAAACTCATCTCCGCGACTGCCACATTTCGGAAAAATTGCCGCTTTCCCAAAAATTGTCTTTAGCGGGCACTTACCCTAGTTTGCACTACACTATCACTACACTAGGCCGGTACGGTAGGCGCCGGTGGCGGTGAGCAGAGAGGCAGTACCTACCTAACTTGTTCGGAACACACCACAGAACGGAGTGACGCTAGGCTGGCGGCGTTGCGTCAGGTTGAGATCGGCCGCTGTGCGCATGCGCGCCACCCCGACCGCTCGATCCTCCGTTCCCAGAAACCGGTCATTATTCCAAGAATTTAATTTATTATAAACCCCTATGCCAAATGGGTCTTGTACTTATCATATTGTTTATTACTGTTTAAGTTGACTCAAAGAATGGATTTTACTAATTGCCTATACCGGTACTCACTACTTTGTCCTCAAAACTCTTGAAAATAAGTCCTTGAACTGCAAATCATATATAAGGATTTTTTATTTCTATTGTTTATTGAAAAGTAACTAATATATCTGGCTGACTTTCAAGACGCACAGTGTCCATTTTCCTCGATAGAACGAATTTTGTATTCAATCAGTTGTGAATTTTACAGGGGTTTTTGTATTTTGTATTTTTTGTATTTTTTAAATTAAGTTACTTAGAAATCGTAATTTATACTCACTAACTCGTAACTATGGTTAAAAAAATGTAAAATGAAATAGCCAATATCGAAATATTAACAGTCAAATATTTTGTTACAACTAAAAATGTGCTATAAGGCAAAAATATTTGGCACTATTGTTACAACATTGGAAATCTTATACTCTAAAACAATTACACTGTTTTACGAGTATTTTATTTTTCTCTTCAATGATTTTAATTATAATATGGGGGTGTTGGCCATCAGAAATCGATTGGAGTTCCATTTTTTTTGGAATCCATTTTCGTCTTGGAGCGCTTCAAAGTTCCAATTTTATCCTTATGGAGAATTTTTGTAGTACCAAATCAATAAAAGATCAGCTGATATTGTGTAGATTAACTAATGTTTTACATCTTTGTCTTGGCATTTTGTCAATTAGCAGAAATAAAGAGAATAATGTTACATCTTAAACCTGTTGCTCATCAAATTTATACCAAAATACACCTATTGGCCCAGCGAGTGAGCGGAGCGAACAAGCTTTGTCTAATAAAGGAGGGTAACGATGTTTAATAATTTTACTGAGCATAAGCTCGGCCCCCTGTTGGTGTATAAACTTATACGCCAAACACCAAAATATCGAAGCTTTTATGTATGAATTATTATGGTGCAAAAATAATAATGATAATAGTAAACTCTACATAAAGTACTTTGAGCAGTGATTTTGCATAAACATTTTTTGAAAGGAGTATTTTTGTTAGTTAAATTGATCTTTAATAAAATAACTCATACTTCCACAAATAATCCGCTTCCTCGACCATTGATGGGTGGAGGAAAATAACTAGCACTAAATAACTAATTAATTTCACCCTGTCTTTTAGTATAATACCTAATACCCTAGTAGGACTTTAACTATTACACAAAATACATCAAGTTCACTAAGATGTCATTCTGAAATTATAGATTCAAGCCCTAAAGGTTGGGATAGAGACGAGAGTGTTTGATGATGTAAATTAAAACTAAATTTTAAAACCATGTTTTAAAATTGAAAACTAGAGTTAAATAAATTTAGCCCAAGATTATGAACTTTCTAAGGAGTGTCCTGAAAAGGGTAGGATGTATTTTTTAATCTAGGAAACATAATAATGGCTACAAAATAAAATTGAACGTTTAATATTGAACGTTCTGCATTTGCAAATTAATTGTAGCACATATAGCAGGTATGTTGGAGGATGGTCAGATACTCACGACCACAGCTAGAGTAGTTGGAGAGAAGAAGACCTATCAGGTTACCTTGGTGCAGCGGCGCGAACCAAAGAAGCATGTAAATTGACTCAAGACCGTGCAAATTCGCGTCTCGTTAGAACCATTGTCCTAGTCCCAGAGAACATGAGCGCAATTCGTCAAACATTCTGGAAGAACCGTGTGACTACGAGATGCGTATAAAATAAATGTTGATAATGAAATTCCTTATACTGCATTTGTATTTTCATTTGATATTTTTAAGGCCATCACTGGACCATAAATTTGCAAAAAGTAAAAGACCAGTCTGCCGACTGGGCTGGGGTTGAGTTCCCTCTACAGTTCTGCTAAAATACTGGATCTAACTGTTGAGAAAATGGCAAACATGAAACTATTGTCTTTAAATGTTGTTGAGGTCCAAGCTTCAAGAGTGTCGGTGTATGAACGTGATGTATGTAGTCAACAAACGCTGCTAAATAACCTACGGGAACCGCTGAGCATTTATTTTCTATTAATTCCCAAATAGTATACGTGTTGCTCGAAATCGAGCAATTCATTTTAATACAATACAAATGTTTATTTTATCTCTAAATCTTTGAGGTCCGACCAATCCAATATTGTGAATCTCTTTAATCACCAAAACTATACGTATTTGTATAGATAATAATAAAGAGACAAATAAAGAGAGATTGTGATTGTGATTGATTGTGGTTATTTACAGCTGATTATCAACAGATGTTTAAAATGTTGTCCAGTCAATACCAATCTATCTACTTATTTCTACAAGGGTTTCGTCTGTTACGTCCCTTTTTCTCTCGACCTACAGAACCGATTTTTAAGATTGAGGTGTCATTTTAAAGCTTAGGATGTACCGCAGTGACGAATCGTAACTAAAAAGGTCATATTGTTTCGGGCTTCGCCCCCCTCGCCTTTGATTTATTTCTAGAGGGCGCTTTAAAATGTTGACCAACTTTTATTGCAAGTTCTTTGATGTGAATTGTAATTTAACAGCTGATTACCTTCAGATGAATATTAAAAGCCGGATAGTAAACAAAAATAGATCTCTGTCACTTCATAATCAACAGTACCAGGGGGACCGAGCTTAAGCTCGGTAAAATTATTACTTTCGTTTCTCACACAAAGCTCGTTCGCTCCGCTCACTCGCCAGGCGGAAGGTTTGCTGCACATTGGTATGATTTTCCTAAAACCACAGGTTAAAGATGTAACACATTGGTTTATTTTATCTACAGTTATCAGCTGATTTTTGTTCAGTTAAAAAATTTCCATAAGGATAACATGGGATCTTTGAAGGGCTCTAGCGCGAAAACCGGATTTTTCCCAGCTATGGGACCAGCTCCAATCGATTTCTGGTGGCCAAAACCCCCATATTCCAAAATTTGAAGGAAATCGTCGGAGCCGTTTTTGAGATAATTGTGCAAGCAAACAAGCAAACATTGCTCGTATAAGAGTATAGGATTCACGTACTGTAGGTATGTTTCACTTATACAGAATCATAAAATGCGCAATTTGCGCACGGGTCACCTCGTGTTATTTAAATGGGAAATTTTGATATTTCAATGGTGGGTAGCGCCTTTATTTTCAGTCCGATTCTCATCAGTTTTTTACGGAAACAACTACAGACTAAGCCCTATCCAACGACACAAAAAACTGAAAAACGGTTGAAGATTGTAGGAGGAGTTCTCAACACAAAAACCCCATTAGCATATTAAATAAGTATAGATTCAAACAAACTCAACAATAAAACCCATTACACAATTAATTTCTTTATAAGCACGTTGAAACGAGTCCAATATACATGCATCATTAGCGGAAATAAATCAAACATGCCTATGCCCAAGCACTATACGGTGCGTTAAAATGACACAGTGGGCCTACTTGAACCTAATTACTAAAATCCTTTCTTAGCTGAAATTCCAACTACTGTATAAACTTCACCGCAGCACCTACTGCATGAGCACATCCACGAATAATGTCATGTTGCCAGTTATCACGGCATTTAAAATATTTAAATTCGGTCAGGACGTTAAATGAAAATGTAGACTAACATCTTATACAACGTAACAAGCACCACTACATAGCTTAGAGCCTAATATTAATTTTCTTTTCCTACTAGGAATTGACCATATCAGCCAGCTAGCCTTAAAGATTGAGAACTTCAAAAGTTTTACGCGAGATGCCTCGAAAAATGCCGAGCTTGGAAAAAAAAACACACTTTCGGTCCGATTGATGAGTAACGTTTTTTATCACAGTGCAAAATATGTTTTTCATCACTCTGTATTCAAAAGTAGCTAATTTCCGTACAGCCGAGCCCTTCGAAAGTCGCCAATTTCCAAACAGGTAAAACTAGTCCTTATTTGTTTTACAGTACGATTTTTGTTTAGGAAAAAAACAGAACTTTTGAGGTCAGCGCATGCAAAAATGAAAAGATGTTTAGATGCACTTTTAAAAGGCTACAAAGGGCCTATACCGTATACTATAACCATTGACTTTGTACACTACGTGAGTAGACTTCTCATAGCATAGGCGTGTGTGAAGCATATTGACGGTGGTGCGATCTCGTGCGGCGTCCATCGAAGTACACGTAACATATGATAGATAAATCAGTATTACCACTCTTTTAAACCAAGGATGAAACATTTTATAACTAAAAGTTATGTTTATGTTTTGGTAAAATGTTTTGGCAGCACTGAAAATTCAGCTGAATAATAACAAGATCGATGGCAGTGACTCTGGTGCGGCGTCCCCCGAACTTCCAAATTTTTGCCTCAAACTAAATGCATTGGATGAGAGGTCTATTCACGTTAGTGTACAAAGTCAATGCTATAACCGAAGGCAGTAGAGGTGTTAGGAAAAAGACTTTGTAGGAGTATCTTTTTACCTTGCCGCTCAACTTTTTGACAAGGACGCCAATAATGACACCGCCTGATTACGATAAGCATTGGGAGTTTGCTTATTTTAATTGGTCCCCTTATCAGTAAGCCAAACCCACGACAGACAATTATGATTGGGGACAGCGTAAACGCTTCGAAAAGAAGTCTAACGATTGTCCATTTCGTAACTAAGAAAGGAAAAATAGGTGGATACTGCGAATAAGCGAATGGCGCGTTTATAAACACAAATAAAACAAAAATAAAATAGCCTACAACAAGAAACTACCTAATAACAAATATTTTTATACGCAGCTAACCATAGGATAAACCATTGTTCCAAGCTCGTCATTCATTCATATTCTCCTTAAAATAAGTCTAGTTAGCGTCTTGATAATGAAATACGATAATTATTACAAAATGCAAATTCTTAATAGGCATACTGAAATTCATATCGATAATAATTTGAACTACTTCGCACAAAATTTCTTAAATTTTTCATAAATTAAAATTAAAATTATGGTATCTTAACTAAACCTCGAGATTAAGAAATAAATCTGCATTAGTTTATAAGTTAACATTGAATACTTTTAACGTACATAAATACATGTTAGGAAGACTGTTTTTACTCTTAATTAAGTTCAGTTCTAGCATTCACCATTATCCTATTTAATCATTATTCACTTAAAATATTATGTATATTAGACTAACTCGTCAATATGCTACATTTGATTGGAATACCTCTTATTTCAAATTTTATTTCAGCCGGACACAAAAAAGCTATTAAGTAAATGAAAATGAAGTTGGAAGGAGTCTCTGAGCTGGCTACTGACTGCTGGGGGACGCCAAAAATAACAGAAATGGTGTGTGAAGGGGCTTCATCTGGCAGAGCCGCGGTTTTGGCGGCGACGCTCTCATTGTACTCTCGTTTGGCCCCAGTCGCAGCTGAAAAATACACCACACCCCCGCCCCCCCCTCCCTCACCAACCAACCGAGAGCATTCCTTTGTGCCTTACCATCAATTTTGGGTCGGGCGAGCTCAAGTTCAATGTCTATCTTGAACTTTAATAGTCTACTTATTGTCTTCCTCCAAATCAATACATACAAAAATGTCGCTTTGTTGAACGTTGTAACATTAAGTTTCGTCCCTCTGCACTCCATAACTCATGGAAGTATTCATGTAACATTTTAAAACCGACAAAGACTATCTATGCAATACATATGCGTTGTGTCCACATCCATGATGATTATGTCAACCGCATATCAATGATTATGACCGCAAAACCTGGTGATAGGCAAGATAACGCATTGCAGCCCAAGTAGCAAAACAATATTGTCTCAATATTGTCGACAATATTTTTTCAACATTGATAAATATTTGGTCAATATTGAATAATATTTTAACAATATTGTTACAATGTTTTCACGCAACAAAATACATTGCCTAAACAATATTGTGGCAATATTGTTCAACATTGTAACAATATTGTCTGACAATATTGTTCAACATTGTAACAATATTATCTGACAATATTGAGAAAATATTAGCAAAAGGAAAATAAAATATTGCTCAAAACCCCAATAGCAAAACAAATTAAAAAATATATATATTTTTTAATAGTTTGAACATACTTTCAGTTGACAAATAAAAACGTTTTAAAGCATCAAAAATGGCTCGGCCACAGGCAGGATTTGAACCCGGGACCTTCAGACTACGGAGCCGCGCCTATACCAACTACGCCACGCTGCTTCATACTGAGGGAGGATTTGTTACACTATTAGGCCAGTTGATTCTCAAGTTCTCTTGTGTAAATGCATTTCCCGTGAAGGCCTAAATTTATGTGGTCGCAAATACGTTAGGCCTTAACTAGGGTTTCCTTACATAAGAATTAGAAATATTTCATGTCATAAACAAAACATGTTTGTATCATGAGGAAATATTTAACAAATTACATTCAATATATTACAATCAAATAAAAATTATATCTAACAAAGTTACTAAACCATTACTGTATTTGATTGTTTCAAACTAAAGAAAACATCACATAACCAACAAAACACGACGATTATACAACAATAACACTTGCCGTTCTATAGCAACGAACCAGGTGACAAAAAGTCATACGGCATTATTTGGTTATATTTCAAACCGAAAAAAACATCTCATAACCAACAAAACCTAAACATATACGACATGTGGTGAAATTTTCGTGGAGATAACTTAAAGTCTAGCCTTAAGGCATTTTTTGTGTTAGTATTTTTACATTTTTTGTCGGCCCTAAAAGGGTTAACAAACAATATTTTCCAAAAATTATAAATCAATATTTTAAAAATATTGTTTCTATATTTTGACAACAATATTGTAAAAAAAATATAAATCAATATTTAAACAATATTGTTTCAATATTTTGACAATAATGTTTTACAACATTGTCTTAACATTAATAAATATTTAAACAATATTGTTTCAATATTTTGACAATAATGTTTTACAACATTGTCTCAACATTAATCAATATTAAAACAATATTTTTTCAATGTTTTCTGATTATTTTCTTAACAATGTTGTCGGCAATATTAAACAATATTGTTTTAATATTGTTACAATATTGTTTTGCTACCTGGGAGAACTGAGTAATACAGGAATGAGTAGGCAACATTTTCAGAACATTGAATCGTTCTCGTTGTGGTAAAAAATTCACAGCAAGCGTTACAGAATGTCTTGTTTTCGTAATTGATATTATTATATTCAATAATGTTTCATATACAGTATTGAAAAATGTAGTTAGACATTTACGATTCAACCTTGGTATTTTAATAAATTAATTTTTCTTCAATATACTAAGTTTTGTTTGTAGCTTAATGCTTTTCATGTATTTTACTCAATTTACGAGGTGGAAATAAGTTAATAAATCGCCTAACTAAATTACAGTATATATTTTTATTTGCAACTTTGAATAAGGAATTCTCCGACCATAGTAAATTTAAATGGGACTTTAGCTTTTCTTTGTGCCAGGTTGAATTGCTCATTCGAAGAGAACTCTCCTTGTAAAAAACTATTTTGTTAGTGATTAGTATCAGGTTAATCGTGTTATACACACAAAAACTTATTGTATTATTAAACAATCACAGTTTTATGTTTTACTGGGCGTTATGCCACTACTTCCAAGCGGTTAGTCGTTAACGGTGTTATCCTCCACCATGCCACAGTCAGCACCGCACTCACTTCCTCCTCTGGTAGGTGGCCGGGTTCAACAGGGCGTCCTCGGCGGAGGGGAAGGGCTGCCATGGGGGAGGTTCGGGCTTCGCCTCGGGCCTCATCAGTCGGTCCTCTGGAGCCTGCGGAGGCTTGGGCCGAGGAACGTCCACGGGCTTGGAAGGCTGGGGTTTGGCAGGAGTCGGCGGCTGAGGTGTAGGTTGCGGTGGGGGCTGGGCCTTCGGAGGTTGGACCGGAGGTTGGACAGGGGTAGGTTTAGGATCAGGAGGAGGCGGGGCCGGCTTTACTTCCGGTGGGGGTGGTTTCACTTCCGGTGCTGGAGGTGGAGGCTGGGGTTTAGGTGGCTGGGGTGTTGGATCGGGAGTTTTTTGGAAAAGAACTGGCGTTGGGGGTCCCGTGTCGGAGGCATTCTTTCCTTTTTCGTCTGCGATAACCCTAAAGAACAAAATATAAGGGTATGAAACTGAATAAAAACAATAAACGGGATTAAACAAATAAGCTTAAGTATGTTGATTTACAAACTACCAAAAACTTAAAAAATAAAAAAAAACATGATAAATTAACTAAAATAAATTTAACTAAAAGTAAGAACAAAATTCCAGGACAAATAGTGAAAATTCTAGGATCAGGATAGCGAAAAACACGAAAGCTTATTACCCACAGTATTTATATAAAATGAAAAACTTGTTGTCATATTTTGGACCTGCTCTTTCTGGATACTAATGTACAATAATTTTTAAACTGTTTGAATAAATGGGTTCTTTAATGAACCCTTTAATATTAAAGGGATAATTAGTGGGATGGGCCAATAAAAATAGCATTCATTTCGAATGGAATCGTCAATAAATTAATTGAGCTTTATAAAGAATACTAAATTAAATGTTTTTACTGAACGAACCGGAATCTAGTTCAAACTAAATTTTGTAATATTAAAAATAGGAAACCGTTAGAACTAAGAAATTGAAATTGAAATATAAATTTATGCTTTTAAACTTACCTTTAAATTTATTGAGCACAGGTAATTTAAACCTTTTATGCTAATATATAGTGATAAAGAGGCTAATTCATCATGAAAATATAAATTTAAACTTCTGCTATGTTTTTTTTTTTTTTTTTTTTTTTTTTTTTTTAAGGTAAATTGAAAACTATTAGCCCTTAGCCTCCTCCCCACACCACCCACCGCCCCTCACGCTAAACCCAATATTTTCTAGGAAGTGTACTCTAAAACTTTTCACGCTTTTAAAACGCATCTTTCTAGGACATTTATTAAGCCTCCCGTCGACACTTTGGCCATCGACTCAACATATCCATTGCTCGCGTCCAATAATGCCGCCGCTTGCCAGGTTGTAACGCTACACGGGAGCATAGCTGCAGCGACCTCAGTAGCGATGCGGAGGAAAGTGTCAATGTTGGCACCCCTTGCAGCATATTGTTGATGTTGACGAATGTCAAGCGATATGTCCACAGTCCACGTGCATCTGTCAATGACAACCTCAGCCCCATGCCTGGCCGGAGCAGCCGATCAAAATAATCCACCCATCTTGGGAACTTGTTCAAGTCTGATATTACATGACGCATCTAAGAGCACATTGAGATTTGTAAGCCATCATCGTGATAAATTATAAATAATTGGGTTTGGTCTTTGAAGTATACTTTGCATAACCTTAAATTCTATAGTGGTTCTGTGGACGAAACTTTGCTTATCAGAAAAAGTGTTTTGTGTAAACACGCGAAGCTGTCAATCTGATTCTTTGACGTCATATAATATCTAATTCTGGTGAAAGACTTGCACGAAACACGTAGAATAGTTTTGATTCACTCGATACAGATTTTGAATGAAATGAAATGTACTTATATTCATCGAGAAGACATTATGTTGAACATCGACAGTTGAATAGAAACAAAATAGTTTACTATATAGTAATTAACAAAATAAGTATCCTAACTTATTCATTCAACATTTGTGTAGTAAGTGGAATTAAAATCATGAGCTCGAAAGTTTGCCAGTGCCCCCAAATATATTTATCGCAAAGTTCTTTTCTAGTAATTTCATCTAGGTCTACGTCTACATAGAAGTATAAATGGCCTTTCATTTGATTACAGAATGGTTGTCCATTCGCTGCCAAAATATCGGTGAATTTTCATTTACTATGGTTTATAAATTCCTTTTCCTCCACAGCTTCTTTCACCCAATCACGCTACCAACAGTTCTCAAGCCTTACTCTGTGAACACTCAATCGCTAAACAGGAGTGATTTGCTGTAAAAGTGACAGATAGGTTGCGGTTGCAGACAGACTTATGGCGGGTTAACTCATACCCGACTGCATTTAACGAGTGCGGCTAGACGTTAGTGGCCATTGTGGTAAAGTATAGCCGCTTTGGTGGACATTTGACATAGCTGGGACGCCAAGTCGCCCGCGCGAGCCAGCAATGCCATAAACCAATGTCAACATTCGTCGGCCCTTTGTCTCACTCTAAACTTGTCGATAGGTGATTCCATGTTTATAGACGGGCATTGATAAAGACTATAAACGAAGTGGGGTCAAAATATTTTTAGCTACCTTGAAAGTCCGCACCAAAACCTGTCCATCGCCAAAAATCATCGAAGCGTTATTAAAATGCCCCAATGAAACTCCACACCAGAGTGGTTTTGCATTGGGTACAGGCGGTATCGCCTCCACAGCACCGTCTAACCCCTCAATCTCTTTTCCTTTTCCCCTAGCTAACTCTCTCGCCAGAACTCTCAGCTTAGGGCATGGTTGCGGCCACTTGACCGCGCAGCAAAATAATCCCTCTATCAAAGCTAATGCAGTATTCTATTTCCGCTTTACTAACGGTACAGATATAACATAATTGTGATATCTGTCTACAGTACCTACAGTACTGAGATATCTGTCTATACTGTACTGTTGATACTGTATTAGTAGAAGACCCCCGGAGATAGGCCCACTTCCGGTTTGGTGTGACGTCACTTCCGGTTTGGCGGGAAAAGGAAACAGGGGTGCCAACCCCTATGGGTTTCCCAAAATTTCCCTGCAATTCCCTGCAGTGTTACCAACTCATACCATTTACTATAAAGTATACACTATAAACCATATACTATAAGGTATATACTATAAAGTATATACTATAAGGTATAGTCCGTGGTAGAGGTAGAGAGTTTCAGCTCTCGAGGTTGTGCCAGGCATTATAATTTGTCAGAGGCAGTTCCATTAGGACTGCTATAAACCCATTACAGTCCTAATGGGTTTCGTGACTGATGGAGTCACGATATTGAGTGGCCCCTCTTCTTCCGTGAGAAGATCTTTTCCGTGGGAACATGACCTTTTACCAATCGTTTGTTGGAAGAGTACCTTCTACCTTCAGTTCGTCTCGGTCCTTGGACTGTTCGTGTTGCGTAGTGTGATGTCTGTGCGTTGTTCGTGTGTTATCGTGTAGTGGCTGTGTAGTGCGTGTTGTGTTATTGTGATGTAGTTGTGTAGTGTGTGTGTGTGTGTGTGTTGTGTTGTGTGCAGTGAGATGTTTAGTGCTTGTTGTGTGATTGTGTAGTAAGATGTGTTGTAAGTGTAAAATTCTATGAGTGTTAAGATTGTTAGGAGAATTAATTAAAAAACAGTAAATTTAAAGAATGATATTTATTTTACAAAATTAAAAATATAAATTTAAACGACCGGTGATGGTCTGCCTGCAGTGTGGGCAGCGGAAAAGACGAATTGAACATTCAGGACATACGACATGTCCGCAGGGCTGTAAAGCTGTCGTAGGTAGTGCGGCCATACACACATGGCATTGGATATTCCGTGGACTTTCCGTTGTTATCGTGTTGTTTCTGAAGTAGTGCAGATGGTCAGCGATGACCGGACCTTGAACTGATAGAATATGCTCCAGGGTCGACCTTATGTCGGCCCATATAACTGGAGCTACATCCAGTGCTTGTGATGTGTTTGTGCCTAATACTTGGGACGCTACTGCTGTTATTTCCCGGAGTTCCGCTCGAACCAGAGCAAGTTGGAGTACTGCCCGACTGTCTGCCCTTGTGGAGGACTGCTCAGCGTTCTGTAACATAAGGTGAGTGTTTTAAACTCTCTTGTTTTACAAGTAAGAAAAAATTAATAATTATTTAAATTGAAATTAATACATGTAGTTTTTACCTGAAATAAAGCTCTCCGTCTGAGATGAATCAGACGCTCTTCGCGTTGACACCCTCTACAGAGTGGCCCCGCCTCCGAAGGTATTCTCTCAGAACAGCTCAAATTCTAAAAACAAATTTATTAAATTAAAATATTAAATTATTAAACTTTAAAACAATTAAAGTTTCAAAATTATATATGTGAATTACTAACCATATTATTTTGGGGTGCCTCGGGGGAGACAGTATTCACCAATGCCTGAAAACAATACAATCGTATATTAAATTTATAGCTGTATATTGTTATTGGTATATCTATTAAATAGGAAAGAAATGAAATAGGAATGTTATGAAAGAAGAAAACCCCTATTACCTGGAGAACAGTTGAGTTTTGTTCGATTACAGTGTTTGTTCTTGCTAGGGGTGGTATTGTTCTCCTAAGTTGAATTTCCCAATTAGGTGCTATGTATATTCTCCTATCTCTCTAAAAAACAAATAAAAACTAATTACCTGAAGAGCCTCAGTATTCTGTTCAATAACATAATTAACTATCTGGTTAGGTCGTCTACCGAGTATGTAAAAGTCAGCCACCTCTAAATCCATCTCAATGAATTGCTCGCCCCCTAGCTGAAAAATAAAAACATGATTACCTGTAGATCATTGGAGTTGTATTCAATTGTGCGTTCGATAGGACCCCCAACTCTGGGATTATATCTCTCTGGGTCAATCATATTATCACCTTGCTGAAAACAAATTATATTAGTTATTATTTGTAGTATATTAAGGGTATAGTATAGTGTATATATTTTATTTTGTTTTAAAACAATAAAAAAACAAGTTATATTATTGTAGATATATATTCTTACCATGAGGGTGTATCGCCTCCAACGAATACCGTTTACTATGATTCGTTCTTCAAAAACGTAAATTCCTGTCTCTGATGTAGGTCCATAATAATCCAGCCAATCATTCATTCTTTGAGTTGCTTCGGTCTAAAACATTATTTTATAATTAGAGAAAATATTTTTGTAAAAAATTATAGTTAAACATAAACAATAATAATAAAATTATTAAACTTACTGAAGATAGAGGGTGGTAGCTTGGTGGGGGTGGAAACTGCCCAGGTCTTCCCCAATAAGACAAGATTCGCCAGGTTCTGTCGCGAAAATATTGTTCTCCCGTTAGCTGGAAACTCTCATTCTGAAACATTAAAACTGTATTAATAGAAATAATAGATAGTGTAGAAACTATTATTAAAGAGTAATACTTTAAATAACCTACCGTTGGTGGCACATATCTCCTTGATGGTCTAGCACTGGGCTGGCTGGTACGTAGCTCACCGGTCATTCTCTCCTCCAAAATGGCAATCTAAAAATAATAATAATAATAATATAAATTAATATAGCAAATAATAATGTAAACTAATCTAATAACTCTATAATGTGTGAACTTACTCGGGGGTGATGGGGTGTCTCAGGGGAGGGTTGGGTTGGTCTCCTCTCTTCTTCAGGGAATATCCTCTGGGTAGGGAATGTGAACTCGTCTTCTATCTAAAAAATATATATAAAATCATTTTATGGGTATATAATAAAAAATAAAGAAAAACACTTTAGATAAAAATTAAACAATATTTACTTACATTATTGGGTGAAGATGCCGGTGTCTGGGGTGCCTCAGGGGAGGGTTGGGGTGGACTTGGTATCTAAAAATAAAAAAAACATAAAATCATTTTATGGGTATTTGGTAAAAAAAAAAAAAAAAAAAAAAAAAACTTTAGATAAAAATTAAACAATATTTACTTACATTATTGGGTGTAGATGCAGGTGTCGGTGAAGGCGGTCGTCTTATTGGCGAACGATCTCTCATGTCCTAAAAACAAAACAAAAAAATTAATTTATAATTAAAACATAAAGATAATTTACAAAAGAAAGAATGTTCCTTACCTGTATTCTTTGTGGAGTCCTTTGAATAGGAGGCGCTGGCAATTGCCACTGTAAAAATAAAAAGTAAATTTGTACTTAGAATTTAGGAATAGGATATAACTAAACTTGATAGTTAAATATTAAAAGTACTTACTTGTGATAGTTCATGTCGGATTTCCTCAGGATTTATCCCATCATTTTCCTAAAATAAAAAAAACATAACTATAACTTATATTTTCTCTAATAATTAAAAGTAATTATAACAATTAGTGTTACTTTATACTAACCAAATGGTGTCTTACAAGAACCGATCCGTCCTGTAAAAATGTGCGGGAAACATGTATATATCTCCCATTAGAACTTCCATTGCTACTAACCCCAGAGAGTCTTATCATCTGAGTTAGTCGCCCGTTAAACTCTTCCTGAAATAAATAATATTTCTTTCAGTTGTATTACTAACTGTTATTGCTAAAAACTAAAAAGAAAAATGATATATACTCAATGAACCCACCTGAGATATTTGCCTTAGCTCCTGAGACACATTAGAGATACTTGATACCTCCGACCCCGTCTGCAAATGTTGAATTAAATTAGTTATAAATAAAAATATTATTTTAGAGGGTATTGGCTTATAAAGTCTAAATATATTTACCTGTAAAACAAGAACATCCAAGTCATCCGCAAAAAACATGTCCTGACTGAGTGGTTGTTGTGAACTTCCCTAAAAATAAAAACAATTGATAGAACCTATTTGCATTGATATATAATAGTTAAAATAAGTATCTTCAATAAAATAAAAAATTATTACCTGTGGAGGGATGTTTTCTTCGTCGCTGTCTGCAGCAGCGGTTCGAAGCGCAAGTAACACTAATACGAATAATACCATATTAAGCACAATAAAGAGCATCTCTGAATTGGTACATAGGGTGGCCTGTATTTATACACATACCCCCTCTTTTACAGTTATCAGCTGTCCAACCATATTCAAGGCTAGTAAACCCCACCTACCCCCAATCATACTACCCCTCCGCTTCCCCTGATCAGTTGGTTATGGCGTCACCGTTGAGTTTGTACGAATTGTGTCTTTATAGTATTTGTCTAGATTTTCCCACACCTTACCATATCACTAATCAATTCAAAAATGTTTTACCAAATTCAATAATTACAGATCTAAAAGAACAATTAAAAAAATTTACAATAGTTAGATCTCACTACATTCCTTTATTTCAAAAATGTAAATTTAAATTCTTCACACATTCAGAATGTGACGAGTGTACTTATAAGTCAACTTTCAAAATACTGACTAATCCTGGAACCTGTCCAATCTGTGAACGAAAAATATTAGTATTTAGGGATATCCCATGTGATTGCTACGTGTATAGCAGTGACGAATCTGGGGTGAGTACTATAGTTATTATTTTGGTTTCCCCCACCACTTCCCATATACCTAGAGTGTGTGGAGCCGGACTGTCAGTTTGCTGTAAAATAATGGAGAGGTGGGATTTCATATTATTTAACATGGACCAGCTAAATGAAGTGTACTTATGTTTATTAAGTTTGTATGCACGTGACCCGGGAATACAAATTCGGGTCACGCTTCAGTACCAGCTGTCCGATAATGGTGAGTGTAAATTTTTTTATCAGCGCGGAAGTGGCTGTGATCAGTCGGTGGTGAGATGTTCTCGTGCTTAGACGTTATTGTGTTTGAGGGCTACTTGAGCCCTATTTTTACATGTCTCTTCTTCTGCCCTCACACGGTGCATATTGCACCATTTGTAACTATAAATTACCACATTTGTATTCCATCCGGGGAATTAACCCGGGTGGAATACAAGTGGTTGGTTTTTTACAATTGTTACCGGTGCAATATGCACTTCTCCACCGGCTGGCTGGAACACTTCTTGCGATAAGGTTAGTAGTAGTGGTGGGGGAAGAGTGGTTGGGTTAGCCATCTCTTTTGGGTTATTCAGTCATGGAGCACACTTGTGTTGAGTTTGACGTTTTTGAACATTCCCTGTTCCCCGTATGGGTTCAGGGAATTTGCTATAGGGGCCACCCTATACAGGTGGTCCCAACATTGGTGGTGCGATACCATCTATGCATTTCCCCCGTGTTACGCGCCAGTGTTAAAACCCATTGGCGCGTAAGATATCTGTGCCACAATTGTGGCACAGATTACACAACCGGCCCTGGTGAGTGTATTTCCATTTTATTTTTACTCCTATTATTTTCTGTAGGTTCGAAGGGGGTAACGTTTCGTTACCCTTGTGTTTCTATTATTAAATATTATTCTGATTTCTTATTTTTTGATATAAATTATTTTTTGCGGTTCGAAGGGGGTAACGTTTCGTTACCCCCTTTGTTTCTATTATTAAATATTATTCTGATTTCTTATTTTTTGATATAAATTATTTTTTTGCGGTTCGAAGGGGGTAACGTTTCGTTACCCCCTTTGTTTCTATTATTAAATATTATTCTGATTTCTTATTTTTTGATATAAATTATTTTTTGCGGTTCGAAGGGGGTAACGTTTCGTTACCCCCTTTGTTTCTATTATTAAATATTATTCTGATTTCTTATTTTTTGATATAAATTATTTTTTGCGGTTCGAAGGGGGTAACGTTTCGTTACCCCCTTTGTTTCTATTATTAAATATTATTCTGATTTCTTATTTTTTGATATAAATTATTTTTTGCGGTTCGAAGGGGGTAACGTTTCGTTACCCCCTTTGTTTCTATTATTAAATATTATTCTGATTTCTTATTTTTTGATATAAATTATTTTTTGCGGTTCGAAGGGGGTAACGTTTCGTTACCCCCTTTGTTTTCAACTGTTTTCCACACCACGGTAGGCATGTATGCCAGGCCGTACAGTTGTAGGCGCGTTCTTTTTGTTAACCCAGAGCTTCCCCCGGAGGCCTAACCTCTGGGGTAGGTTGCCCCAACCATCGCAACCTACGGTGGTAGCCACTCCATTACAAAAATGCTACCTCCCTTTTTATTTTTTTATTTTTTACTTTTTATGTATTTTTTTATTGTGCATCTCAACTTCTGCGTTTCCCGAGCACATACAGGGAAAACATGTTACGTTTTATGGGGTTTAACCCAACCTGTATAACCTCTGTCCCTGGTCTTATAAGGTCTTACCCCGGCCTGATAGACG
This sequence comes from Neoaliturus tenellus, assembly GCA_030545055.2. Lineage (NCBI taxonomy): Eukaryota > Metazoa > Arthropoda > Insecta > Hemiptera > Cicadellidae > Neoaliturus > Neoaliturus tenellus. The sequence continues at coordinate 267,740,550 of CM061533.1, forward strand.
AGGGTGCCAACTCAATAAGAGTTCACCCGGGATAGATCCCGGATGTGGTACTCAGCAGAAGCTATAGCACACTTTTTATTATTATTTTTATGTATAATACAGTCTACTGTGACTGTGTTTTGTTTTTCATAAATTTCTATTACATTATTATGGAAGTTCCTTAGAAATTGAGCTTTTTCACTTCCCTTTGTATGAATAACATCAAAGGGTTTTAGCAGAGAACGCATCAGTTTCTTACTGAATGGCATTTCACCATCTTCCCACTTTATCCTGTGGAAGTGGTGAGTCAGCCAGTTAGCTGTTCTCTGCATTTTTTCATTTAATCTGTTGAAATTGTAAGGAGATCGGAACACTATCTGTGTTCTATACGATCTCCCTACAATGGCCAGCTCTTTTACAATAAACTCATTATTATTGTCTTTGAACCCGTGAAATTCAACTACGGCCTCCATTCGGCCACCGGGTGTACAGTAAAATTTCGTCTACTAAACGGTCACACAAATACGATGGTAACTGATCCGATTGAATTTCATTACCCGATATAACTTGATCGATAAAAGCTTTAATCTCGTTTTCAATATAAAACAATTCTAAAAGAGACCGAGATATTAGCGATAAATTATTTAACAAAATGTACCATTCGGTGTTGCCTAGAGCTAGGGAGTGATCTCCATCAGAGATGAACACACAATGATTACCAAACACTGGGGACACCTTTATACTATAGGTTCCCTCGTTTACAATTATTCTACTCTTATTTTCAAGCGATAGCGTTATTTCATTGAATTTGCTGTAAAATTGGCAGAATAGGTCATATGACCAGTAAACTAGACCGTTTCTCCCCTTGAATAAAATTCCGAGAGAGTTGTCTCTGTTTTTGAAGATCCCAGTTATAACACATTTCTTTAATTCCGAATCTAGGTAGTGAACAGATTTTAAGAATACCCCGGTTACCAGATTGATGGGTTCGTTAATTTTAGGAATAGGTGCGGGATCCGCTCCGCTTGACTCCATGATCACGACTGACCAATTATGTAATTTCGTTAGAGTTAATTTCTTTTACTACCGGAGTCAAGTTAAAGACTGTTGCCGGCGACCCCTGTCTCTAGCGATTTGCATCCAAATTGATTTTCTATCTTCCTCGGGTAAAATGTAAACCTTCGTTACGAGAGGTTTTGAAAATGTAACTTTTTTCTTTGTCATGATTAAACGGCCACCTTGCGTACCTCCCCTGTTATGGGAGTGTATGTGAAGTGGTCGTCGTGTAGGATTAAACAGTAGGCCCAAGTGTTTGCTTTAAAGTCCTCGTCGGCCTGAATTTCCAATTTTATTTCTACACCCCCGGTTTTTATAGACTCGTCTTGTTTAGAACAGTCGATGACATACAGTGGGCATTTAGTTTTAAAGTCATTAAAATCCAATATTGGGGATCCCACTCTACCGTAGTAAGAGTTTTGAAACAACTTGTAATAATCGTAGTACAGAGCGCTGTTACCATTGGTCGGTTCATACGGGTAATATTTAGAGTTTAAATATAATTTTATTTCTCGAATTTTGCATGAATCAAAAAGACTCATATCTTTTACTAAATTGTTCCTTCTATCGGTTTGAAACCCTACAATAACCATTCGAGGGACCTCTAGTCTGGAGCTACACCTGATAGGCCATGATAATACTTTGGTAGTCGTCGGTAGGTTGGGATATTCGTGTATCTCCCATGAGCGGAATGGTATGTGGATAGCAGGATTTTTTTCAATAAATCTATAAAGTTTAAGTTTTGTCGCATCATTTACAGTAATGTGAGGGACCCTCCAGTAAATTTTAGAAATTTTTAAATCTAATGTTCCAGCCGTGGTTGTCAAGGCAGCGTTTAAATCAGTAGAAGATCTTAGCAAAATCAATTCTTGCTTGACGTTTACTAAAACTCTTCTGTAATCTTCTGCAAATCCCAAAAGTAATCGCAAGGGTATAGAATAAACGAAATCCGTGACCGTTTCCGATTGCCCTGGCCCTAGCCAGCATGCGCTTTTTAAACTATTTTTCTCTTCACCGCGCAAAGACACTAGATGCTTCAATGTCGTGGTAAGTCCGACACTTCTGATGCGATCCACGGTTACACCGAAAATCTCAAACCGGATCTCGTCGAATAAAAATGCAATTGCATTGTTTATAAATTTAACATCCTGAGCAGTAGTGTTATCGGTTTTGACGGCGGAAGCTTTGCCTTCAATTATAATATAACTATCAAACGGAGCGGTGATTATGTCTTGTTGTAAGATGGGGATTCTGATTTCATCGTTATTTTTATAAGTAGTAGACGCGTAAGGTTGATGTGTGTGAAACTCCATATTAGTAATACTATCATCATACATAGCTTTATCGTCTATTGCCAGTAGAGCCATTCTTGTAAACTTTAAAACCGAGAGAGCGTAAGAAATTAATGTTTTTCCAACTTAACTCGTTGGCTTTCCGTCTAGGACTAAGCACTTTTATATGTGATGTGTCCCTATGTAGTACCAGCCCCATTGTGTCTAAGATGAAGTCTAACCGAAATAGGTTCTCCGCGAAAATTTATAAGGTTTTGATTTTGGTCTTTAAAAGACACACTAATGTTTGTGATACGTTGAGCGATCACAGGCAAGTAAATAACATTCTTAGGTATTTCGATGATTTTATACCCGGGTGGTACGGCCGGATAGAACTCGTGTATTACATGTCCCTCGATACCGTTCAGATATGACCCGCGAGTGATATTGCATTCTACGCGTATGGAATTCACTTTTAAAATATCCACCGGTAAAGGTGACGTGTGTAGTATATTGGCCGGTAATATTTCAGGTTTGAAACCTAGTAGTTTGCCAATATTTGCCGGTTTTTCGAAATTCACCGCCTCTGAGCAATTTAGTTCGGCTTTTAATGTATTGTTGTTAGGTTTTAAACTGAATGTAACTTCTTTCGGTAATTTTCCCGCGATATACTTTTCAATATCTTGGAGTTCATAAGATCCATCAGGAATATGAATTTCTTTATTGTCACCATAATAAAATATATTGTTGATGTTTTTTTCTATATTAGGTATAGAGTTCCAAGTCATAATCTCTATGAGACCGAGTTCGTATCTCCCATTACTGACATCGATAGGGAATGACAGTTCATGTGATAGTACACTACTTGTCCCCGTGAGACAAAACATTACTGCTGAGAAACTTTAAACACAAGTGTCCACAAACGACTGAATTAAAACTTTGCTCTCTCTTACTATTATAATAAATGTTACAACCTTTGAAGTATTCCAATAGCTCTGGTGGGGGTCTCAGATTACCGAAACTGTCAAAATAATATACTTTATTATTAAGCTTTTTGTAGCATACCCAGTGAGTACCGGTACCACCGCTGGAATCTAAATTTATTATAGCTGTCTCATAAGCCCTGGGGCGAGTGGGTAGGTTATCACGCATAAACACTCCTCTAAAGTTTGGTATTCCCAAGCATTTCGCATAATTCATTAATTCGTAGTTTGTAAGTGGTTTTATTGGTATTTTGATGTTTTTTTTTTCTTGAGCTACGCCTTTTTCTCTTGCCGGAACCTTCTGTTCTGTACGGTCTTAGATATAACCCCTTGCCTTTTCTTTTTGGACCCCGTTTTTTCCTTTTTCCCCCACCAAATTTTGTTTTTGCCTTCATGGCTGTTGTGACCGCCCAAGCTGCGGCTTTTTCCCCAATTGAAGCGTCACTCGATTTTACTCGTTGCCAAGCTCTTTCGGTCAATACTTGGTCCGCGCGCCTCCGGTTTTCCGAATCTTTATATCTCGAGTATGCTATATCGTGTTCTTTACACGCTTGGTCTAATTTATTTATACCCGGATCGCCTCTTGCCAATCGTTTTTTCAATTTAGTTCCTGGTCCGCAATACTGATAACCTCCGGGCAGATGTAATTCGTATGGTAAAGCGTCTATCGCTCTGTTAACAATAGAAGAGATAATACCTCCGCCCCCTTTGACAGTAGAAGGCCGAATGATGCGGGTTCTCTTTGATTTCCCCATTTTATTTGATGTATCTCAGCACCTCGTATAGCTTGTTTAATAGGGTTTCACGTATACAGGTCAGTTCTAGTATTTCTAATGCACTGGGGTGAGAGGTTTCCACTGTATTACTGAATTCATTATACTCTAAAACACCACTGTCGGTTATAAAGTAAATGCGACCGTTTATATATCTAAAGGCCCCACTAACTCGAGCGGGCACACCAAACAATACGGATGAAGTGGACCCCAAAAAGGTTCCCGTGAATGTACATTCGTTTATTTCAAATATGTAATAATCGTCAGCAATGAGAAGTGTTTTACCGGAATTAGTTGAAACAACAGCGTTAATCTTTGACACCTGTTTCCCCAGTATTGTGTTTATGTTGTAGCTTACTTTTAGATTCAGTGTTGGGAATGAAAAGATATATACCTGTTTGTTTGTAAATAACGCAATCTCTCCATTGGGTCTCTGGTAAATGCCTGAAACCTCATAAAAGTCTCTAGGTAAAAACCCCAACCAATCGGTTATCTTTGTTGGCTTAGTATATTCCTCAGGGTATCTATAGCTTGGTATTAAATTTATAACCCACACATAATCTCTAAAGAATGCGAAAATCTTTTTATTAACTATAACAAATGTTTTTATTTGGTTTTTTATCTCACAAATATCTCTGTTCTCTTGCACATATGGTTTATGTGTAGTCGTGGTAGTAGAAGTAGTGGTTGTAGCAGGGGTTGTTGTGGTAGATGTTGTGTTTCCCGCACGTCCATACAAGAACTGAACCGCCAGTATGTCGTCTTTACTTAGAGTATATTCATCAAGCGATGTGATATTTTCGGGGTCGCGGTATAAAGGATACATTATAGAACTTTTATCATATGAATGGTCTAAGCCTAAGGCGTGACCAATCTCATGTAAAATAGTTAAAAAGAACGATGAATTTCCATGTTGAGGTAGTGACATTGAAAAATCCCAAGTCTCTTCAGAATCCATATGGATATCGGTTTGATTGTAATGTGGGGTGGGGAGAAACGCGTGTCCAAGGACGGTCCCAGGACCGTCAAATTCGTAATAACACGTATCATGACGTGAATAAAAGAAATGTTTTCTATCGTTGGAAAATGATATAATAATTGTAGGGTTTTTAAAATCTCTTTTAAAAGTTACATTTATATGACTTCCCCATAGAGCGAAAGCTTTTTCGATAATTTCTGGGTGTAAATTATTCCCAAACTGGAACCATGTTATCTGAGTGCTATTCCATTTCCTGTTAGGGATTGCTGAAAATGGTAGTAGAACATCTTTATTCCCACACCTGGGTTGAGACATTAACTGTAGCGTTTCATTATCTAAAATACCAGTGCTGTTTAAACCGAAAGTGTCTTGGAATAATCTAACTGAATTATGTATATCCTCGGTCTTGGCGTTTTCATTGAGGTAACCATAGCGTGTAAGATACTCTACCGTCTGGTTGCACAAGACCAAGGGCAATAGAGCTATAAATAATAAAACAGACCCCATCCTTAGTGTTCAACACTTAACAAGCATCTGATTGTTCCTCGAGGTCAAACCCCTATTTAAGGCCATCATCATTAGACTCTCTTGTTTCTGCTTACATCACCACTGCCATCAACCATCATGTCACTTTCTAAAAGACTGGCTGTCTGACCTTTACCAACAGCAAATAATTCCTCCCAATTGAGATAATCATCCTCACCGGCTGTAGGTAATGACACGGTTCTGCCCGACTGTTTCTGATTGATGTAGTTGAAAAGTAATACTCCAAATTTTCTCAGGTTTTTATCGTGATATATTTTATTATTTTCGATTTTACCTTCGCACTTTGCTAAACGGTCCTTCATTTCATTCAAGGTCAGTTGTTGGTTGACCAAGTTAGTGGTTACCAGCGTTAATTCTTTTTGTACAAATGCTTTTGTAGCTGCATCCTGACTGTTTACAGGGTTATTCAGATTAATAATTTTATTATTATTGGCATTGTAGTCACTGTTTTTGGTGTGTAAGCAGATTTTTTTTATGGTGTGTAGATTAACAGCATCACTGTCTTCAATGGGATCGCTGATATTTTGTAATCTTTTTCCTAGGAATGTGTATCCATCCTTGACTGTGGGAATACTTTTTATATCAACATACACTTTTGTAGCGGCATCTCTGGAAGCCACGGGGTCGCCCAAGTTAGTTAGTCTTTTCTTTTCGATATCGAAATTCCCTTCAGGTGTTAAATTAAATCCATCTCCTTTCGGACCTTTGAGATCCTTTTGATCACCCTTTAGGGTACGTCCAAACTTGTCGATGGTCATTTTAATAATGCTTTATATCTGCTGTTACCGGCACCTCTTATATAACCTGCCTCCCTCAGCTCTTCAATAATACTTATGATTTCGTTAGCGTGCACCCGGTTACCGGTTTCAGTAGACATACAGATATGCTTGAGTCGTGCCACTAATTCATTAATATCATCCCAGTAAATTATGTTGCGGGATCTTTCATTTTTCCACTCTACACCTCTACCCCTCAATGGAGGAAACAGGATTCTAATAAATTTTTTATATTTTGTACCTCTTGTTCCTTTGAGCTTTCCATTATATCTATAACCCTCTCTATGAACATTACAAGCCATCAGTATACTTTTATATGTTTTCATATCGTTTTCGGTGGTTGTTTTTTTATCCGGAACATTTTTAAAAATGAGTTCATACAATCCCTCGGTGTTGCCATAGTTTACACCCCCTATAATTATATTACCATCGCTATCAAAGTCCATTGTTTTATCTCCAATCATTAAGGTTTGATTTTCATACCTAGGTCCATACGTATAGTCTATAACTTTTTTACTGGTAACGTCTTTTAAAAAGGTTTTCATATATTCTTTGGTTAGGCTGTTATTGAAGTGTTCATTCACTAGCTCGGATGCAGATGATTCAGACACCAAGTCTGACAGTTGTGTTGTAGTTGCTCTTGGAGTCGAGGAGACAGAGGGAAAAAACTCATCCTCACTGTAATCCATGTTTTCCATTCCTTCTTCTTCCTTGATATCCTGTTTTGATTCCTCCTCCTTTTTTATTTCTGGCTGATTAACATTTTTTCTCAGTTCCTTCAGTAGAGGGTTATATTGTTTTTCTAATTTAATATCTGTCTCTTCGATACCTTCTTTGAACATTTTATATTTACGCCTGATGGCGTTTCGCAACTTTATTAGTTGCTCTGTCAGTTGTTCGCTCTTGCGTTTCATATTTGCAAATGATTACCCGGGGTGGATTACTTCTAATTTATGGCATTTCCACCTGTCTTATAAACATAGCACGCTTCTTATACCTCTTTATATAATTGATAACATCCAAAAGTGAAACTCCTTTACTCAAGTCTAAGTCTTTATAGTATCTCTGTTCTCTTGCATCAAATTTGGGAATCATATAAGGTATAGTAAAACTCTTAAATACAAAAGTTCTTTTCCAACCATTTCTCCATTGAGGTATTTCCGAAATAATGTACCTATCCCCTTCGATAGTGTCTTCCATATATTTCTTTAAAGCGATAAGCGGTCTCTGATCATTTATGTGTTGTAATAGGAAACTGTTTAAAAGCCAAAACTCGCTGGGATTAGCACCTGTAAATGCTCTCCATTGGTCGAATAACTTTTGGTTTGTCACTGTGTATACTCCCCTGTTTAGAGATATTCCAAATTTTTCACAGTGTATGGGTAGAGTGGGTAACGCTTCTTTTAGAAATTCTACTGTATAGAGTCCTTGACATAGGTTGTTAACACCGATATATGGTTTATTACGATAGCCTTTGGGAATACCATCAGGTACAGGACCATAAGCTGTATTATAGCTTATATCTATGTAACATTTCAAAGATAGTGCTAATTTGTAGATTTTTAGAGGTGATCTAATCGGTATGGTTCTCTCCGTAAGCAGTATACACTTGCTGGCATAGGGTATTTTACTTCCGTATTCCAACATTCTATTGCATATTTGTGTAAAGTTTACACTACCGTGGAGGTTACGTAGTGGTAGGGGTTGGTCAAAGATATCGGGAAATGGTCTAAACCTGGATATTAGATTTTGAGGGTCCCTCACTGTACAGTTTGCCATGTCTTCATGGTATATTACTAATTCCAAAGGGATATTTTTCTTTTCACAATGAAATAAAAAGTTTAACCATGTTTCACGGTTATATGTCCGCTCACTGGCAGATATCATCAAAAGTACCACAGGGGGTAGCATAGCTGAATATGTGGGCCTCTTGTGTCGCCAACACCTTTTATTAAATTGATATCCATGTGGGGGTTTACGACTACAGTAATTACCACAAAATCTCTTTTTATCCTTATAATAAAATGTACAAAGATTGGACTTGACGTTGTGTAGTTTTCTTTTGAACCCTGTCAAGTCGTTAAATGCATAGATGCGAACCATTATATTTCCGTAATAAAAGTGTCCAAACCAACTCTGTACCGCCCCTTATAAGGATCACGAGTCTTATCAATTACAATGAATCCATAATTATCAACCCATGCTTTACCACACATTTCTTTGAATTTCTCAAATGGCATATCGGTGGTTACATGGTCATTATATATATGTCTTAGATTTGTTTCATCTTGCTTAAACAGGATAATAAAGTTGCAGTTGTCCCTGATAAGTTGTTTTGGGATAGCACTGTATGTCTGACCCAAATAAAATGTATCAATATTCTTGTGTCTCCCCATGGAAAAATAATTACGAATATTATCGTGTTTCTCACATGATATATCATCGAAAATCATAATAGAATTCCTTTTACTGTCGTTTGGATGAACTACTAGTTTATTATCATCATAGGCGAAATATCCCACCTCTCTAGGCATTACCTTTTTTAATAATTGATATTTCGGTTGGTAAAGAGACTTTGAAAAGACATAAATGTTTTCGAATCTTAATCCATTAGGGTCAAATAGTAAGTTGAATAAAACATTTGTTTTACCACAATTAGATGGGCCAGCTATAATGCAACGAATGGAATCGGGTAATAATACTCCATGCTTATTATTTTTTACAACACCAGACCCCATTACTATGTCGTAATTTCTGACAGGAAACGTGATATCCTGTTTCTCAGCCTTCATCCTGAGCGATTAGATAGTAGTCACGACCGCAAGATAATTTATACCGCCGCGTCCCGGATACTGTGGTCGCTCATTACGACTTGGCCTTGTCACGGATTTGTAATTTTCCCTTCACCAAGTCCTTCACATTTACCCAAGAGTCATAATTACTGTCGAAATTGAACCACCTGACCTTCACTTTATCTTTTTTACGTTGCAACACTTTCTCGACGAGATAGACTTCACCTACTTTCGACTTTAATAACTCTTCGCTGTAGAAACCTCCTTTTAGTATTTCACCATTATGGTCTTGCAAAATATACGTTACCGGTCTCGTGGGTTTTATGGCGTAGACTGTAAATACCTCATTAGACCATGAAGGTAGATAACTTTTTTTGAAAACTCTTTTGTATTTACTGATTCGCACTTTATCACCGAGTTGAAACTTGGGTTTTTTATGGGGGCTTTTCCTGATATTATTAAGTTTTTTTAAAATAGTTTTAACATGTTTTTGCCTTACATCTTTTGGTTTCATGCCTATACTGCTATGTTTTGTATTGTTGTAAGACTTTACTATTTCTGGTAGAATACTTAACCATTCGTAACTCCCCCTGGCTGTAAATAGTTTCCACATACGGGACTTTAGTGTTCTATTTAATCGTTCTACAATACTTGCTTTTAATTCAGAAAAAGTATGATAGTGGTTAATATTATACTGTTTCATAAGTTTGTTAACATGTTTATTAAACCATTCAGTTCCTTGATCAGTCTGAAAATTTTTCATTTTATATTTAGCTAGGATCGGTTCTAAGGCTCTTGCTACTTCAAGACCCGATTTGTTTTTAATAGGAATGGCAAAAGCAAATTTTGTTAAACAGTTAATTATAGTCATTATATATTTATAACCTTTGTTAGTTTTCGAATATGGTTGCATCTCCACAAGATCCGCTTGGTAGAGATCATTTAACCCTTTTAGTGTGACTTTTCTTCTGACATAGTTTTTCCTACTTGGAGCATGAAGTTCATTAGCAATAGCTTCCCTTACATCCATCTTTAAACTAATACTTTTTATTTAGTCTTTTTGTATTTAAACCCCCAATTCTACTGCCCCTGCCACCGCAGTAGAAAGCGTGGCAGCCTTCCAAATTAGTTGCTGCCCCCGCACCCCAATTTTTTATATTTTTATACAGAAATGGTTAAGTCCTCCTGCAGGTTTTTTTTATATTTTTTATAACCATAGCCCCAACCATCGCTATGGTTTGTGAAGGCCTTCCAAATTAATTGCCTCCTCCATTATTTTTCCACACTCGCTCACACATACAGGTTTACGGACTTTTCAGTCGCGCCAGTGACCTTCATTCACACCGGGCTTTTCGAAGGCGAAATCCGAACCCTCCTCGGGTCAGGGCATCTCAATCTACTAAGCCCTTAGTCCATGGCGGTCGTGGGGAACACAATGTTTTACTGTTTTTAGGCAAACCCACTCATCTGTCAGGACTTACCAGGGATTAACCATGCCTTGACAGGTGACCTCTCCATGGACACACACACACACACACACACACACACATACACACATTTTCTTTATTCATTTAAAACAGTCTTTACAATATTTACAAGGTTATGACAGGTTAAGACATTATTATGTGCAGATTCATAGTGCATGTCATATTTACGCATGACCTCCTTGACTCTGTTTAGAATATTTATACCGTTAGGCACAGGGTATCTCATAAAGCAGGGGACAAAACCATCTTTCTTTGCTCTCTTTAGCGCTCTTTTATATCGTCTTTTTTCTGCCCTAATACATTTATATTCCATTAAGCCATACTGTTTGTAGTATGCGTCCTTCTCCAGGACACAGAATACATGTTTCAACCCCTCGTCTTCTGTCATAACAGCAACTTTGGGTGCTTGGTCAACTAGTTTTTTGGTTAGGTTTTTATTGTTTTCCAGTGCTAGATTCAAGGTATGTGTCAATTCAAAGTTTTCTCTCCTTAATTTATACTCCCCATACTTGCGAATTGTAGGTAGGACTACTTCAAATACCCAATCCTGGAATCTTTCAGCTACTTTCATTTTGGATCTCATAATTAATTGATATAAACCCGGTTCACTGATAAATACAGTATGTTTTTGAAAGTTCGAAGGGGGTAACGTTTCGTTACCCCCTTTGTTTTCAACTGTTTTACGATACTTTTCTCTGACATGGTCTCTGATTGCTTTATTTGAATTTTCATACTCTAGTATCTCACATATATCTTTTGCTTTAAACCATGGATTGTTTTCAGAATCGAATAAGACAGTTACAGGGCTGTTATCAAATATGTAGGAATGTAGTACTGACATATTTGAGGTTAGGAAACACGTCTGTTCGCTACAGAGGTTGGGCATAAAGAGAAAAAATAATTTAATAATTTTAATAAATTAAAGAGGTGGAGGGGGAAATTAAATAATTACAGCCAATCACAACGTGACACGCTTATTTTTAACCAATCACAAGCTTTCTAATTATGACCAATGACGACACACTTTTGAAAGGTTAACTGCTTGTGTCACAATATTGAGGTCACCCTTCCCCTCCCCCTCCCCCCGCCTCTCTCTCTCCCTCCATGGCTAGCTCTCTCTAGTCTCTTCAGTCTGCCACCATGCTTCTAACAGTTATAGTGTTTTTAAGTAAAGTGTTTTTTGGGGGTCAGGAGAGGAGGAGGGAGGAAAAATTATCGGCTTTTAGGGAATTGTGTAACGAGTTGGATGAGATTGAAAAGAGAAGGGATTTTCTTTATAAGAAGAAGGTGGAGATGATGGATTCATGGGTGAGTTGGAGGGGGTATGCCCCTACTCTTTCTTACTTGTTGTTCTCGGGAGTTAGTTGTGGTGTGGTTGTGTAGTAAGATGTTTCTAACGGTGTTTGTGTTTTTACAATGGTTGGGGGGTCCCTATAATACTTTTGTTCAAGAGAAATATTTGAGTAGATATTTTGAATTAGAACATAAGATAAACGAAATGAAAAAGGAACAGCAGGAGTTGGAGAAGTTTATTGAGTGGTGGGACTAATAGGTAAGTTTAGGTTGTTTAAATCCATAGGGTACTGTGTCATAGCTATCTTCTAGTTTTCTTTTAGGACCAGTGATCTTAAACTGTTTGATTTCAGTGACTGTTACAATATTTTTATCTTTAGTACGTCTGATTCTATTCTCTTCGACTTGTAATACTTGAGCGGATTCACTCAAAACCATTTCTTTCAATGTCTGAAAGTTTACCAGTTTAGAAGTTTTAAGATTCAGTGTTAGGCCCTTAACTTTACATACGGGAATTAGTTTCTGTTTATTGGTTGACCAGACAAGGTATGCGTAGGTTTTCGGCCCTCCAGATACAAACTCTACTATGTAGGACCCGGGTCCATACTCTACCAACTCGTCGGTCATTTCCCCAAGGTAATCCCCTGTAGGCACTTTATACAAATTACCTCTCAAGTAATATATGCAACTATCTGTATCATAATATAGGACTTGACCTCCCAACTTTTCAAGATGTTCATATAATTTAAGTCGGGCATGGGCAGTAGTGAAGGCTGCAATCACAACATTCACATTTCTCAACGCCTCTCCCACCTCATCAATGTACTCCCAGCTAACAACTAACACTTCTTCATTGATAACCTGTATCATGTTTATCTTTATTTCAGCACTAATTAACATTTGAAAGAAATCTTTCGGGTCTCTAACAATTGAGGCTTTGGTTTGGTTCTCCCTCTGTCCGAATTTCCCCCAGAAAGAATTCAACATTAATTTTGCCAAAGACCTTAAACCCCCATTCTTAGCAATCTTGTTTTTCTCCAGTTTTACCCCCTCATGTTTATAGTAATCAGCAATATACTTGTCTTTATCTTCTTCGGTCTTGCACCAACTAGGAAACCCTGACGCCTCCTGTTTCATTTTCAAAAATTTATTTATAAAATCAGTAAACAGACCACCGGTTTCATAAGTCGCCACTTGGTATTCCCAGAGTTCATACATGTCTAGAATCACATAACCCTTCTCTACTGCCTTTCTGATCTCCTGCATTGTCCAAGTCCCTACCAATGCCCTCTCATTACTTTCATGAAAACATTCCCCCTGATTTAAAGTCTCTCCACAAGTTTGACACAAGACAAACATTAATTTGTTGTTCATTTTTACTGGGAGCACAGGGTGGTATAGGTCCCTAGGCGGTAAGATTTTACACTTGAGCAATCCTTCTACGCCAAGTCCCCGCTCTCTGCACTCCCTATCTCCTACATAAATTTCGGGGTGGCCTACGGGGTAGTTACAGTATTTATTTACGTACGGATAAAGAGAACAGACATCTACATACTGAATAGTCTCTCCCTCCGAGCATTTATGATAAGCTTTCGCATTACCGGTCCTACCTCCAAAAAATGAATCTCTCGGGTCAAGGGGAAGGGTGTTCAGTATCGGTAGACTGTCCAAGTGTTTGAGGTTCTCATCCTTTTTCGTTTTCCTAAACTCGCACTCCCACATTTCAATAACATTACTTCCGAGTTTCTCAATTTTCTTTAAAGTCCTCTGATAACGCAAGTGAAGTGAATCAGAGGGATCCTCCTTCAGAGGGGCCTCCCGGCTGTAAGGGAAACATTTAGGGCATCCGTGCCAGTAACACCCATGAAATTCATAAATGTTGTCCCCATCAAAACCATCTACTTTCGCCCCATTAATTTTAACTTCTTTGCCTCGGCCTGCATGCTCAATCCTAACACCACGCTTCTCCTCTTCCCATGATAGCCACTGTAGGGCTACGGCTGACTGATTGTCCGTTAATCGGTACCCACCTTTCGGGATCAAGCCAATTGTATTAGGTTTTAGGAATTTGCGGCGGAAAGCCAGGTTACACGCGCTGGCAATGGTTACGGCCTCGAGAAACGGGTCTACACTGCATTCTTTTAAAAATAAGGCTCTGAATTTAATACAGGCTTGGGCTAAAATCTCTACATCCGAAATGCAATACTCCAAAATCTCTTTTTGAAAGTCAAATACATAGCCACTGTTCACTTGTTCATTATACCATTTTTCAAAATTATCATGGGACTTCTCAAACATAGTCTCCGGGCAGTAAAACTCTTTCGAGGGCATCGGACCTACATAATTTTGGTTCTCAAGGGTGTTGAATAGATGAGGGAAATAACCTTTCTTTTTCTCTGGGGGCAAATCAAACGCTTTCGGGAGTGCAGCGAGGGGCATAGGAAAGTAGCTTAAGGAATCAACAAACCTAACGTTATCCATTTCCATCAAAATAATTTTGGATCCTCTCATCACAAGTTCAGGTGTAAATTTAGTCTCTTCCAAAGTATACTTTAAAATGAATTGGAAATCAAACCCCTGTCCGTTGTGTGCAATCACACAAACATCTTTAAACTTTTTCCTGACTTGCATCACATATTCCATAAACTGTTTTACCGGGTCCTCTTTGAAAATCTTTGTACGGTTTTTGCATGCCATACAGAAGCCTGATCCCAAACACTGCCCACAATACTGCTGACTTACACACAGATTAACTTTATGAACTTTTTTCTCTGGGTCAGAAGGGAGGTTTTCATCTTGCCTAGTTTCAAAATCAAAGAAAATAAATAGATAGTTTTTCCCCTTCGGTTGGCTTTCATTAGGTTTCATGTAACATTTATGGTTAGGGTCCATAAACTCTTCGCATACTTTACAGTATGTTTCCCCACATTGATGGGGCTTGGACCTTTCATTCATCATTACTAGTTTACCACAGTCAAGACATTTCTTTACTAACTGGCATTTATCAATTTTGTGAGCTATAAAACAGGCCTGATTTTTATAAGTCATGTTACATTCAGGACAATCAATTCCTTTGTGCTCCAGCTTACAGGGGGGCGAGATAGTCTGGCAAGTAGGACAGATATTGGAGCAACGGTGTTCAGGTTTATGGTCATAAGGGATATGGCATGCTTCACAGAAATACTTGCATGCAAAGGCAGCAGTTAGTGAATTGATAACATTATAATGCCCATTATGGAAAAGTAAATTAATTTTAAATTTTGGGTTTTCAACTCTTCCCTCAAAGTAAACTTCGCGACCTTTACAATCATAGTTGTACACTGTAATTTTAAAATCTTTCAGGTGTTCTTGGAATTTCTCAAGTTCTGGGATACCGGCTCCACTGTTAGATATCTCAACACGCGCTCTACGCATAAGCTCCTGAGCCCTAACTGTCTGTCTTTTACCTTTATCTTTTCTAATTGAATTATAATCTGAATCACCGGTAACTTTAGCCATCGCAACTACTATAGCTCTAGGCAAACACAGATTGTCTTTATTATTAATAATGACAATACCCTTCCTTGCTTTACACTCTTCTTCAAATGTGTTGTATAAACCAGGTCTCCTGCATCCCCCAGACCCTACAGGGAGATTGACTCGTGTACATTCTACTTTAAAAGTGTCTGTCGACTTGATAGATTCAGAATTACTTTGAATAATTCCACCAAATATTTCCCACAAAACATCTTCAGTTACTTCGTTGAAGGGCCGAAAAGCTACATACCCCGGGTCTTTAGATTTCAAATTTAGACTCTGCAAAGTGAAACCAAGCATATCATTTTCATGGCATTGGTCTTTTACTTCATTCACAATCTTAGCAAAACCTTGCCTTAGCCAATCAATTTCATTTGTTTCGGGAGGAGGGTTAGTAAATTTGAAAATCGTTCTAAGCCCATACAATCTGAATTTCTTTATGTAAGTCTGATCCTCACTAAGAACATTAACAGGTTCGACAACCGACTCCATTACGTCCGTTCACTACAAGAGCCTGACGCAAAGAGAGCGAGGACGAGCAGCGGTCGGCGGTATAATTACCAACCAGCCAATCAGAGCGCTGCACGCCCATTATCCACCAATCAGGGACCTTCTTATTCCAACCAATCACAGCCATGGTATTCTTCTGTTGCTGTGAACCACGGCGAGCTCTTCCTCGTCCCACCGGAGGAGCTGGAGGGGGTGGTGGGAGGAGAAGCAGCGGGAGGAGAGGTGGCAGCAGGAGGGGAGGTGGCAGCAGGAGGGGAGGTGGCAGCGGGAAGAGAAGAAGAAGAAGACATGGAAGGGGAAGAGGAGGGAGAAGAGGAAGAGGAGGAGGAGGAAGAAGAAGAAGGAAGAGGGCAGGGGGATGGGAATGAAGAGTAATGTACATATGTAAATATTATAATATATAGTTTAGTATAGTTTTTTTTAACCAATATTGTAAATATATAGCTTAATATAGTTTTTTACTAACCCACAACCATAGTTTTTATTCCACACCTCTGCCATAGAGTATTATAGTGTATAACATATAATATATGGTTTATAGTGTATACTTTATAGTGAATGGTATGAGTTGGTAACACTGCAGGGAATTTGCAGGGAAATTTTGGGAAAACCCTGGGGGTTGGCAACCCTGTTTCCTTTTCCCGCCAAACCGGAAGTGACGTCACACCAAACCGGAAGTGGGCCCATCTCCGGGGGTCTTCTACTTGTATTATAAAAAAAAAAACTTTTTGTTAGTGCTGTTAGACATATAGCCTCCCGGGACTGTATTTAATATCGAGATACAGTAAGCGAGAAATCGTAAATAAAACACTAACTGAGAAATCTATTGGTAGGCCTATGCGTTGTAACATTAAGCAAATAAACGTTACAAAATTAAAAAGAATTAATTGACAAAATGACAATTTAATGTTTTTCTAACAGTCCATCTTTTTCTGTACGGTTGACCAATACCGTGACAATAATTTAGGACAACAATTGTCGGAGAATGATGAGGGAAAAGTTAGCAAGTTAACAGAGTGAAGTGACTCAGGCAATTAGGTCAATTAGTGTAGGCCTACGGGACAAACAACTGACCATCCCTGAGTCATTCCGCGCTGAACCACGCACTTGCACGTTTTACAAGGAAATTTAATTGCGGTACTGTTACACTACCAAAAAAGGGCAAAACACTTATAATAATAGACATTTTACGAAATAAATAATTTAAATAACAACTGGAAGGATTTAAATTTTATATAATGATTCTATATTTACCATTCCGCCAGTGAGTAAATGTTTAGTTCGACTTGGCAGAAAATACAAATATATAAGTAACTCCTTCCCGAGTAAAATATATCACCATGAAAATACCTGAAGAAAGAGCACTAAGAAGAGTGGCTAAACAGGGCAACAGTGTGAGTGCATATAGATGCACACACTTGAGATGCACTTAGATGCTTAGACTTGTATGTATATATCTTTCATTAATATTTAAAAGAAAAGTAATGGTCTCTTTTGCAGATACGATAACATAAAATACTTAAGCTGATTGTTCGGCTAATGGGTATATTATTATAATGTAATCTGGTAAATATGTCTTTAACTATAACCTTTAGGGGTTGTTTCCACATATTATTGGATCCTTTTCAGTTTTTATACAAACAATATTGTTCATTAAACAATAATAAATTTGGGCATTTCGACATTATTGCAGCAAAATTTTATGTTTCCAAAAATACAAAACATAAAACATCAAATTCTTAGCTTTTAAGTATGCTTTAATAAGGAACTTTAGAGAAGACTACGAAATGTTATTGAAAGCATAACTCCTGCTATACCCAGAAATACATGTTATAGCGTGAGTTTGAGTTTAAAGCTCCAAGTTACTGTACCATGCAAACTACTGAGAGCATGTGCAGTTGTTTTAGGTCACTTGACCAAATAAAAGTAATTGGCTGTTTTACGCTACTCGGTCATTTATTTGTGATTTTCTTGGAAGTCCCAACCTCTACTATAATTCCAAATTTATTTGGTTGTTATTTTATGTCTATTTTAAAGTTTTTTTCTGATGCGAAAGTCATTTTAAGAATGGGAACCAACAGCTTGTAATTCATAGCGGTTTTATGCCACATAAATATTATCGCTGGACGGAGCAACAACAATGTTTCAGAAGTACAGTAAGGTCACGCCATATTGTTGACCAGTTGACCGTCCTCTCGACCCCACGGCGACTTTGGCAGTTTTAACCACGTTTACGTGCCAATTCATGGTTTATGGTTCCTCAGATGTGCTCTCTGGGAGCGCGAAAATAGAAGATGGGCAGCGGCCAATCTGCACTTGGTCTTCATCTGCCCCACCTCGTCTGTTCTGTTACAGGCTAAACAAAAACCTCGTTTTCCCCTTTATACAAGGCTTTTGTTCTTTTAAATCTGCTTCAAAGCGACGTCTACTAGAAAAGCGAATTAGTACGCAATTTTTGGGAGCTATCAGTTACAGAAATGCTTAATAACTTATTCCAATTTTTATTCACCTCATATTCATATACATATGATAGGCATTCTTAATCTAACTTAAATTTCATAATACATAGGCTTTCGTTTGCTAATTTTATCCTCATAACTTCCATATCTATCTATACATATTTAATACACGACACGTTTTTTTGCACAAGAAACTCCTACAGTTTTCAACAAATTTTAATAATTTTAGTGTCGTTGGATAAAGTTTGGCTAGAAGCTGTTTCTAAAGTCAATTGGTAAATATCTATTCAAACGAAAGGGCCCTAGAAGCCCTGAAAGTTCCAAACTTCTTCATTGATTAACATGGATGAGTAAATTTAAAAGAGTTTAAGTTAACAGTCGTAACAAGTAAACACAGTATTTACACCAGTGAAAACATCTATCTATCTATTCTTATTAAAAGGGTAATGATTTAAACCTTGGAGTATGCACTGGTTTATGAACTGATTAAAAAGCGTGAACAGTAGATATTACACAAACTAAATTGCTCGATATCGAGCAAGAAGTACACTAGTGGTGTCTTATTTTTTGTAAGTAAAATTCTTTGTTTTCCTATTTTTATCATACAAGCTTTCAAGGGAAGCAGTTATAATACCTTTATTAAAATGGCGACCTAACTCAATAGGTGGTTTAAAGCCAAGTATAAATGAAAGATGAGTGTAGGATCACGATCTGTTGCGCCATCTTGTAGTCTTGTTACTGACTAAGGCCGACATTCTCCTTAGACAGGACTGTTAATTCATAGCTCAACCCAGTGGCGGATCCAAGGGGGGGGGCTAAGGGGGCTATAGCCCCCCCCTTGGGGGCCAAGGTGGGGCGCCGCGACGGCCCGGAGCGGGCGCCGGCCCGTGTCGGGCGCAGGCCGGGTGATGGGGCGCCGGAAAACCAGCGCACGTTTTTCCGATATTTTTCTATGTAAACTACTTTGTGTCTGTTATTCACACTGTGAAATAAAAACATCACCCCTAAAAATATTTGTTCTTAAAATTATATTATAATGTCCTTTTCTGGTAATTCAACTAGACGACACTGTCATTTTAGTGTCTCTATTGGTACGCTATCTCAATCGGTGGGGTACCAATTCTGAGGCTTCCAGAGTCCCTCTGTGTGTGTATGCCGAGTCTTCGTATAGTTACGAGGCGGAGATAGGGAGTGACGTATTCCATCCTCAAGTTTAAGGGCCCTCTTACATCGCGTCGAGCGACGCCGCGAGGGCTTGCGCCCGCCGCGTGTCGCTCTAATCGCTGTATACCTTATTGGATGACGCGCGACAGACGACCGTCAGGCGCCGGGTATAAATGCTCCTATCTAGTTTAATCTAATTATTTTACATGCCTTGAAAAATGCAATGTATAATAGGGGCCTAAGTGGAAGTGGTGGAGGCGAAGGGAATCAAAATTACAACTAGATGTTGTATTAATTTGGTGGCATTGCACGCGCAAAGTTTTCCTGTCACAACACGAAATAAAGAACAGCAGACAGTGCAGAGCAAAACGCATTGCTGTAGACTATGTTTAATGTCTGATAAACCCTTTGCGATGACTACCTATTGATTCAAACGAGATCACTTAATTAATTATTAAGATTCATTATAATAAATAAAGTAGTTCTAAAGAAGGTTATGTCTGAAAAATAAGACTGGTTCATTTTAAAGAAAACTATAATCTGATTAAATAAAAGACGACGGAAAGCAGTCTAAATTGACGTTCAAGTTTTTATCAAAGCCAGAACCGTGTAGATTTGAACCTGGAGAAAATAAACTGGAGGTAAAATTCGTTAAAATAGTAACTAATTCAAATAGCAATCATAATATTTTGCAAAAATAGGCTACTGTACTTATAAACTAATTATAGTAGGCCCTATATATCGGCACTCGATCCATACTAACAAAAAAGTATATTATTATACTTTAATATTATTGATGAGGTATATTTGTATTATGTCTATAGGCCTATGTATGTACACACGGATATCGAGAAAGGCTCCAATAATATTTTGCAAAAATAGGCTACTGTACTTATAAACTAATTATAGTAGGCCCTATATATCGGCACTCGATCCATACTAACAAAAAAGTATATTATTATACTTTAATATTATTGATGAGGTATATTTGTATTATGTCTATAGGCCTATGTATGTACACACGGATATCGAGAAAGGCTCCAACGATTTTCTTCAAACTTTTCAAATAAAGCAGTTCTGGGATAAAAATGATAAGGCCTATATTTACAGATTTCAATGTCAGGAAAATCTTCTTTCGGGTACTTGTCTATTGTTATACATAAGTCAGCTAATTTTTTATGTTATTTTGATCTGCAATATTTAAGACCACATAAATTGAAAGAAAACTATTTACTGAGCATTGTGTAAAATTTCACTTTTTTAAGTCTTACGGTTTTTTGTTCTACTTCCTTAAGGCGGGTTCACACCGCACATCCATCCATCCGCTGGATGGACGTCCAGCCTTGGACGTCCAACCACGAACGACTTCACACCAAAACGTCCATCCGATATACGGATGGATGGTTATTTTCGCCTCTACACTGCACAATAAGGCCTTTGTTTATTACTATTTTACACGTTTATACTACACCTATAGGTTTAGACTTTCTACTTTAGTTACATATTGGTCAAAGTCCTTAAATAAGAGAAATTATAGCACAATATATCAAATTTTATTCACGTTTCAAATATTATAGAGTGGTTCAATGACAATGATTTAAAAGTGAAAAACAATAAAACAAAATTTATGTAATTTAATAAAGATAAAACTAAAATTTTAAATCCATATTTAATGTTAGAAGACGCATATGTAACTACAAGTGATGAAACTAAACTAAGACAGTAACTTGTCTTGTACTCAACATATAAACGATGTTTGTAAAAAAATAAGCAACGGCATTTTCATGATAAAAATCCTGTCAAAATGTTGCAGAACGAACATTACAAAATTAATATTTCATGCTTATAATATAAGCTGAATATATTATACAGTAATAATATATTATACAGTCACACATTGCTTATGGCTTAATATTCTGGGGGACAAGTAGTGATGCGAAAAGAGTTTTTAAATTACAAAAAAGAGCATTACGATCAATTTTGAACATTCCAAGAACAAATTCCTGTCGCCAATTGTTTCAAAGTCACAAAATTTTAACACTTCCTTCTCTTTACATATTACAATCTGCTTGTTTTATTCACAATAATGTATCAAAATATAAACAAAGAATGGAAACTCATAATTACGACACAAGAACCAAGAAATTTATAAACACCCCTACATGCAACACAACTTTTTACCAAAAGGGGCCAAACTATATGATGGTCAAAATTTATAATAAACTGCCAGAAAAACTCAGAGAAATTAAGAGCAATAAAACTGTTAAGAAGACTTTAAAAGAAGACCTGATACAAAATTGCTATTATAATAAATTTAAAATTATTTAATTAATTAAATTATAATAAATTTTAAATTGTTTATATTGTATATTTGATATGATCTAACCATATAAATCAATTTATTTCAATTAGATCTTAAATAAATAAATTTATTGCATTTATTTAGTAATGTGAATTTTCAATGAAAGAAAAACATTTGTACTGTACTTCAAAAAAATTTTCATTTGTTTAAGTTTTACAAGATGAAGTTTATACATTGTCATCGTTTTGGTAATTTAGTTTGAAAAACGTAATTATTCAATATAATTCTTTAATAGCAATGGAAATAATAAAAAATTAATTAGGTAGCCTATTTATCAGGCCATGAAACTTAAGTATAATCTCAAAATTTTCGATTTTAAATCAACACTTGATTATAGGCCTAATAATAATAATGGCTAGGGCACACATTAACAAGTTGTAGAATTGTTTATACATTTATTGCTAAAGATTTTAAATCAAAACTTGACTATATTAATAATCTTACACATTAACAAGGTATTGAACTTGCTATAGTTTCCCAAAGATGCGCGGCGGCGGCGTAGTCTGTTGCCGAGTGGAGTGACGCGCATGCGCAGATGAAAACGTCCACGCGGATGTCAGGCAAAAATCGCTCGGTGAGCGATTCCGAAACATCCATCCAGTGGACGTATGTCGCATCCAGCGGATGGATGGACGTCGGTGTGTGTTGCCCCATTACTTAAGCCGGCGCGCGATCTTTTTAGAACGTCCCGTCCATCCATCCACTGGATGGATGGATGTGCGGTGTGAACCCGCCTTTAAAGTTAGAAATGTCACCGATGATCGCGGTGAACGCATTTCCGCCCGCGGCCTGACACTGGGCCTGCTACAAGTACTCAGCCATGTTTACAATGCGCTGCGACGATTAGGTTATGTTTGTTATTGATGTATAGGTCAGAAATGTACTTTCACTAACTCAAAACAAATCACACGGTAGTGATAAGTCATACATAAGACCGACTAGACAGCTATAACTAACCCAGCGTCACAGCCTTCAGCGGAGATGTGTTCGCCACGATCATCGGTGACATGGCTGACTTTAAGCAAGCCCAACTCAAAAACAGTAAAACTTAGAAACGTGTAATTTTCACACGACGTTCAGTAAATAGTCTTCTTTCAATAGATGTGTTTTTAAGGCCGCACTTCGAATAACATAAAAAGTAGTTAGCTTAGTAAGTAAAAAAGTTCTTTCATTATAATGTTTACCAATGGTTACGTTAATTAGGCCTACGTTAATTTTTAACAATGGCCTTATGAAGTACAAAAAAAAGTTCTTTCATTATAATGTTTACCAATGGTTACGTTAATTAGGCCTACGTTAATTTTTAACAATGGCCTTATGAAGTACAAAAAAAAAAAATAATAATAAAGAAGCTGACTCATCGGTCAAAAAAACAAACCAAGTGTCCAAGTTAACATGGTTTTGCATTGTAGCCAGTTACTTAATTGCCGGATGGTACTATAATAAAAACGATAATTTTTTATTGTACTTTGTATTGGTGATTATGAATATTTAGGTAAATAAAAGTAAAGTAAATGGATAATACAAAGCACTTTTTAGAGTTGCAATTGAATTTAAAACTTAAGAAATAGTAACAATAATGAAATCATCTGTTAACAAAAGAATTAGAACATCTGATCCGACAATAAATAAACCAGAGTGCAGCATCCGCAACGGTAGTCCTCACACATTAAAACTGTCTGAAAGGCCGAGTCTCATCACTTGGTGCCGACGCACGTGATTTTATTATATCATAATGGCCAGTTTTTGTTTATTGAAATGTACACCGTGTCCGTGTTGGAGTCTGTGTCTCTATTTAATTTTAATACTACGACAACTTCACTATTGAAGGATTAATGTAATTGTAACTGTAAACACTTTATAATGGGTCAAAAAGACCCAAAAACCATGGTAGTGAAACCAGTGAAACTATAACCCCTCCGGATCACTAGACAGTAGAAATATTGTAAACCACTCTTTTGCTATAAGTTCACCACATGTGATCTACATAACATGTGCGCCAGGCCTATACGTGATCTAGTGGCTAATCCATGATGAAATGTACTGTAACAACATTTTAAAATATTAACCTACCTACCTATTACCGACTTAGTATATTAAAGTTAAAAGTGTTAACACGAGAGTGTACCACTTCAGTACGAAATAAAGATAATAAAAATTTAGATGCCAACAGTGATAGGCCTATAAAAACGAACCAAATTTTTTAAGGTTAGTGTATGCATTGTACTTCACGATGCAAAAAAATTCTCATGAAATGTTAATGATAGTAAGAGCAATGAAAGTTGGTACATTGGCCAAACTGTTGTTGGTAATAAAAATTGATTGGCGATTTAGTATTGTTTTCCAAAGCGATGGGTGAAGAAATGACCTGAAACAGCTATTTTTAACACTTAAATTTCAAAAACTTCTCGGGGGAGGGCCCCCGAACCCCCCTCCGGTCTGGCCCGCCGATCGGGGGGGGGGGGGGGGGCGCAGACCCTCGGTTAGCCCCCCCTTATTAATGTTCTAGATCCGCCACTGGCTCAACCGCCAATGTTATCTAGGGACCTACAGTTTAACGTGAGATCCGAACCACAATTTTGACCTCTTATATACGAATTGGTCTAATTATGAGGATGGTCTTTATGGATGAACTAGTATTCACTAGTGCGGACGTTAATCCCCACCACTAGGGAATATCGCATCCACAAGCCATCGTTTATAACTATATCCACAATTCGTGACCTCCAAGTAGCTGGATTACAGGACGTCGCCACCGTCCCAGTTATTAAGAAGTTATTAGTATTGTTCTTTTAAATCTAATTTAAAGCTACGTCTACTAGAAAAGAGAATTAGAACGCAATTTTTAGGAGCTGCTATCAGTTACAGAAATGCGTGGTTTACAAGGGGATTAAGCTTAAGGGGGTTACAATAGCTTAAGTAATAAAAGCTATTGCAGTTTGGGAAGTTTTAGGATTTCCCACCTAAAACTTGCAAACACATTAAATTTTATGAACATATCAAAACATTTATAAAATGTTTTATGTAATGAGGTAGTTTCATGTGTCACGATTTTTGTTAATAAATAATTTCCCATCATATCAACCGCTTTCCATCCGCGAGAAAAGCGGCTTTGCATTTCCTAAAGAGAGAATGTATAAATTGGCTCTCTTTTTTGTGTTTACTTATCCTTGATTTAGGTTATTTACTGACTTTTGTATAACAACCAGGAATCTTTCAGTCTTAACATCATCTATCATCAACTCACACGAACATAAATAATAGAGTAAATAGAAGATTGATTTATGAAAGAGATCAATTAGATAAGGAAAACTCCCAGCCTTTTAACCAGGTCCGTATAGAGAAAATAGCCTAATATTTTTACAATTGGTTATCCTGCTTGTATCACGCAATAACCAGTTTGTCGTTTAAGAGGAAGGTTTGGTAGTAGTCCTTATATCTGAGCACCAATTGTAAAATTAGATTTAAATTTCAAAGTAATTAACTTATTGATCTATTGATCGAATCGGGATTTTCAGTGCGCTTGCTACGTGAGATATGATGATCTCTCACATTACACTGTTTGTCAGGATAATGGTTCTCTGCCAAGAAGTTCCGCCGTTTTATTTAGCTGTTTTAATGATGTGCGCTTTTCTTTGTTCTTAGCTCTAGAGGGGAGCCAAGAGACTCTCTGAGAAGACTCGCAGAAAGAAATAAAGTTAGCCTAAAAGAGCGGCTTAGTTTTCGTCGTTGGTGGTCTTTCGCTATTTGTTTTTATTTAGTTCAATTGTATAAAATAAAACTTAAATTGTGATCCTGCAGTGCAATAGTTATGTGCAATTGTTTACAATATTTAAAATGAATGTATAGTGTTAAAATTTTTGGCCTTTATAGTTAGTTGTTATGTATTTATCATCTTGTTATTATTTTTTTTTAGTAAAATTTGATTTTTTTACAATTTATCCTTATTATTGGGGTGGGGCAACTGCCCCTCTTGAACCCCCCCCCCTCCAATGACGCCTGTGCTAAATAATAACATAAACTCACCATCAAGAGCAATGAACTTTAAACAAGGGCTTCATCATGATTGTAAAAAAAACTGATTCCTCTATTATCCGACACTGGCACCTTTGACTACAGGCCTATACACTAACGTTAATATAGACTTCTCATAGCATAGGCGTGTTTGAAACCTATTGACGGCGGTGCGATCTTCTGCGGCGTACATGAAGAACAAGTGACATATGATAGATAGATCAGTATTACCACTCTTATCAATCAAGGATGGAATATTTTATAACTTTTTGCAGCACTGTACAGCTGAATATGGCAGCGACTCTAGCACCGCGTACACGAAACTTCCAAATTTTTGCCTTAAACTAAATGCATTGGATGAGAGGTATCCATGTTAGTGTACATAGTCAATGCTGCTAGTTAATATACGTCACAGTATACCATGAGCACATACAAAATTAACTTAAACCTTATTAACATTTAATTTAATTCTGTCATCGGTAGCTGACCCCGCAATTTTTATTTATTCTATGTTTCAAATATAATGGCTATCTATCGGTTATCTCTTGGGAGTTTATTCACAAACTGCAATAATGCCATTACTTCTTCTTTTCTCTCATGCACGTTTCAGTGTTTGCAGTTCCAACCTCCCCCCCCCCCCCAGCAGTGGCGGACGTCCCATGTCCCATCCCCAGATGTTGGCCATCTCATCCATCAGCCCGGTTTCGCTGGCAGCCGCCAGGTTGCTCTGGCAGCGCCCTGCTCCCACTATTTCTGACTCTGTTTACCGCTCACTCCCCCGGGTATAAATACCTTTATTCTGGCGGTCAATGCCAACAACAGGGCACTGTGTAGATTAAACTACTGCTTCAATTCTTTAAATTATGAATAATAAAAGTTAAGTATTGTGGAGTCGTTTTGGTAAAATAGAGTGTTTCTGGAAAAGTCAAACGTTTCATTTGAAATATTAATAAGGATCGTGTGTTATTTAATATTATGACAATATCATATTTATATAATTTTACTGTTTTGTCAAAGTTGTTGAAGTAACTTTAAAAAAGTTTGTTCCTTCCTCACATATACTAACCTTAAGACACATCTGTTTCAGTACTATAAGACATTTTACCGACTTAACTAAGATATAGTTTGTAAGAGAAACCTCTACAAGAAATTTGCAGCCGGTCAACAAAAATGCCGATCATAGGCCTTCATACTAAAATTGTTAGTATTTCTATAGAAATTGTGGAGGCTTTGAAAATAAAACTTTTAAAACCTTCTGGTTAATAAAAGGCCTACTTTTCTTTATAAAATAAAATGATTATACGGATAGCTAATAATAGTCCAATAAATACCCTAGTTAAAAAATTTAGAAAATATTATTATTATTATTTAGTGCCGGGGAGATGATCATTTGCTTGCCAAACTTGAAAACTTGTAAGACTATCTCGTTCTCTTTGCTCACTCGCCGGGCCCGATGGTTCTGTACCAAAGGCAAAACCCTCATTGACTTACTCATCACTAATTCTCCAACTTTCTTTGTAGATGAAAGGCTGAAAGGACACTGAATCTATAGGTCTAGGTCTTGTATAAAACAACAAAATAATTTTTATGCAGATTCATTCATTAACAGGCCAACGTCTTAAAGCTACCTTGTTATTCTTGTGGAAGCAACATTTTTGTATAGGGACTTCGATTACATTATTGTTATTATTATTGATTACATTATTATTGATTACATTTTTGAATGATTACTTTGGATTAAGATTTTTGGGTGGTGCGTCCTTTCGTAACACCTTGAATCAGATTAACTTCTACATCATAAATATTGTTTTTGTTTTGCGTATTATATTTTACTATTTTTGACAAAACTAAAAATTCAACGCGGCTGAAAAAAAGCTAATTTAGATTAACAAGCCAAACGAAATGTTTTGGAACCCAACATTTTCGGGATTGTGTAATGATTTCACACCAAGTTGACACATTATTTGTTGCCCGAAACGATTTTAACGGACCGACAAAAAGAGGGCTAGAACTTGGCAGTGTCTTTTCTTTTTCGTGCCAGATGGTACAAAATTAAACGTTATGTCCACTACATAAATTTGGCTTATTCTGCACGAATACATTTTCCAGAGGTCCAAATGTGATAAAATTCCACAAAACACTAATCTAAGTTTTTCTTTAAACTTAGACCAAATAAAAGGATAGAATAAATTAATACAATATAAGTATAATTATTCCAGATTCCTCCCTTAGTATAACGTAACAGAACTTCTTTGAAGAAAATGCATCAATATGTTGAACAAAATTAATCACGATTGATCTTCTTGTCACTAAATGAGTGGATCCAACTGAAACGAATGTGAGACTACAGCAGTTGAACATGTCATGTTTGTTCTACAATAACCGATTATAAATATTAAATATTATACCCACAATTTTTTATTTCTCATTCACCGGGAGTTGGTTATATATTTTCTTTATAAAATTATTTTCACGAAGCTATTTAATGCAGGTATAAGTATTTAATACAAGGTATTTTATTACAAGGACTATTTAATACTGCAATGCATTAACAACAACTTACTGTAGTTTTTCCGAAAAGTTTTAGTGTTGAATATGAAATCAGCCCTTTTTGCGTAAATGGTCCATAAATAAGTACGCATTCAAAGCTTCTACAAGATGTCACGTAATAAATTAGCACGCCGCGCCATCTAGCAACATTTGATCCGAACTACTTCAACTAACGATGTAGAGAGAGCGTTGTAATCTTGTTGCTAAATGGAGTAAGCTACATTGTCCAATTTCATTTTCGTTTTATTTTTAAAAGACAGTCTGTGAATACTATAAACAACCTTTCCTGCTAAAAAAATCTACTGACAACTGATTAATAAACTTCAAGATTTACTTTTACTAGTGTACTTGTTGCTCGAAATCGAGCACATTATTTTAGACTATCTTATGTCATTTCTAAAAATGTTATGTTTAGTTATAAATCAAATACACCCAACCAATCTAATACTGTGGTTTTCAAAAATCTCAAAAACTAATCTTATTTATAGCTATAGGCTACATTATCATACCTTAAAATTTTTTAACCCATTGCCAATGTTGTACTAATATGAACATTTTTAATTTCAACTACGAATATGTACTTTATTTTAAGACAAATCCTCATAAATTTTTGGTGGGAACAACTACAGACGAAGCCCTAAACAATGTCACCAAAAACTTGAAAATTAGTTGAGAATTGTATGAGGAGTTCCAATAAAAATAGATAAATAAATAAATCCTTAGCATATTAAATTTATATAGATTATACATACGTGCTGTAGACTTACTCCAATTTTAAGATCTGTAAAAAACTGTAAAACATTTTAAGTAAAAGAACTCCTAGATTTGTCTAAAAACCACGATAAATACAAACATTTATTTAATCACATCATTGTGGTATTTTCAAATGGGATTTAGCCTATTTGTATAATATACTATTCCTTTATGTACAGTACATCTTAATATACCACAATTGTCAAACTGACACGTTTTGTATAATATCATTAAAAACCGCGAATGAGTAGGCTACAGTAGGGCCTACAGTAGTAAGAAAATATCTAAACGTGGATTTCAGAGAAAACCACATGGTCTAAACAGTGCATCTCATCATTCATTTTAAACTTGGATAACAGTCTTCAAACTGTTTCTGCGATTTGAGGTCTAGGCCTAGGATTAGAAAGCTTATTTGTATAGAACTGAAGTGTAGTGTAACTGAAGAGTTGTATGAGTGCATCTAACTGCATTTTGATTTCTATCATGCAACACTTTACTTTTAGTTGTGTTTTGAAGGAAAAAATGTGCCATCAAATAATTTGGTTATTCTGTCAATTACATAGTTTTTCCTTTGTTATTTTAAACATTAGTTTCAAAATGGTTATGAATGATACAACGAAGGACAATTATGAGAGTAAGTTAGTAAATCCATTTTACACTTCCTTTCAGTAGATATCTTAAAAACGTGAATTTTTATTCTTATTATATGACAATAGAGGAGCAATTTTAAAAGTCCTTATTTAAAACTTATAAAATACTCCTAGGTCCTCTTTTTGAAGTAAGCTTAACAATTAAAATCTGGTATTAGTGATATAGGTACTAGCATTGACTAAGGATCAATAGTCAATGGTACTAGTACGGTAGTTTATTTTCGTGGATAAAAATAAAAGTTCACAATGGACAAACAACGTTGTATGATTTTGTCACTATTCAATATTCATTATCACGAATAACTAATAATAATCGTTTTCAAACATTCTTTCATGTCATATTTTTATAGTCCATAAAATTAAATTATGCTTTTATTAAATCGCCTAATTAGCAGAATGAAATACTGCAGTGATTTTAGGAAGAATAAAAGCTTCTTTTCAACACAGCGTGCACGATCGAACCAAACTGAATCCCAAGGTCACCTTCGAGTTTCCAGAAAGTCAAACAGCTGACGAGGCGTTATCATCTGTTGCAACTACTTTTTATGAAGTTAAACTGAGATTATTGGAGATCCTCCAAGGAATGTTTCACTAAATTTCCCTCGACAGTTCGCTCGAATGCGAACCAGCCTATATTTAACCTATCCAACTATCAACAATCGACTTCGACAACGTCCTCGCATAGGTTATCCCCCCTCCACTCTTGATTCCCCCTCCCGGAACCCTACTTAATATCTATCGCGCTATAATTGGCATTCTTGAAATAAATCAGCGTAATTTTTACTTACTTGTACTCCTTGTAGCCGTAGTATAAATACCACAGCGCGAACATCTCGTCTCACTCCCGCACTGCCACTGAGCCTGCCGCTCCCTCTGACTCACCTACTAGCTCACCACGCGTTAGTCATGTCGTATATACATTAATAAGTTAATAACTTGTGTAAATGCAACAAACACCGTGTATGTATGTATGTATGTGCGATGTATGTGCCGGAGTCTGCGCGTGGCGGCGGAGTTATATTTAGGGGTTGGCAGGACTCGCGCGACTCGACAACGTCGGGCCGGCGCGGAGTAGAATAGCGATCCGTGTAGGGTATCGATCCTGCAGGACTCCACTGCCCTACATTAGCGAAGCATTCTGATTCCGGTCAAAGGACACTGAGGAAAAGTATGGAGACATAAGGAAAATTCCAAACTGGAAAGTTCCAATGGATTTACAAGTCCAACTGGAACCACAAATGTATATATCAAATGAAATTTGTATAATTTAAAATGTCTAATCTGTTACATGACAAAAATGACGAAGATGACGTGAACAGATTAAAAGAAAAACAACACACAACCTTCTACTGGATTTAATTATCTAGGCGTTGAAGAAAGTAATATATTGAAGTTGAAAGTATTAAATAGGAATCACGGATCACAAAAATAAATAGTGAGAATTTTATTTTAAACATTAGACGAGTAGAAGAACGGACCAGAACAAAACGTTTTATCACATGCTTATTCCTGCATTGTACTCTAAAACATATCAACATGTTTACATTTAGGATTTTTTACCGATCCCATCAGACTTGAACACTAGTAATAACATAAAAATATGCTTCCATTGAATTCTCAAAGTCTTAAACATCAAGCTAACTTAACAAAAACAAGTTTTTTCATATCTTTTACAAACTTTTCAGTTCCCCTGCTTATCATCTTATGCTTAAAACTTTCCTTAATTGGCTCCTGGCAGACCGTCCATAAGAGAAAACTGAAATTGGTTTCAAAAAGTAAATTATTCTTGAAAAATTATGTAATACCAAGTACCAAGATTTTGTGCTTTATCAGTAAATAGGCTACCGGGTGGACCAAAGTCTTGCTCATTGATTTTAAACTCAAATTTGTTATAGTAACATGGTAATCAGGCTATTATAAGATTACACCAACAATCAACTATACCTCTTCACAATTAACAGCTGTTTCATAAAGAATGCTTAAAAAGCAAGGTGCCTAGAACCAAGAAATCTAGAATTAGAAGGATGTAGGTGACATCCAAGGAATAGAATGGATAACATAATACTTCTGTTTCTTATTTAATAACCTTGGGTGACATAAACAAAAACAATAACAAAATCAATGACGTCAAAGGTGCATCACTTAAAATGTACAAAGCAAACCACTCATGCGTAAATAAATTAAATATAAACAACATGACGTCAAGGGTGCAGGACCACTTCAATCAGCTGTTGGTGTCACCTACCTTGGTTTGTTCTAGATACATTGCCTAGAACCACTACAACAAACCAAGGTAGCTAGGTGACAACCATGAGTGCCATCAACAACAATAAATAACATTTTTTTAGCGCCAGTGACGTAGCTGGTCCTTCAGCTGATAGAAACTGTCAATTGCTAGATGTGACGTATCTTGGTGTTTTCCATTGAAAACAGCGGTAGTTGTCACCTACCATTACAGTATTCTAGTTTTGGTGTTTAAAAGTAGGTTTATTGGTTTGTTTATCTTTCGTCGTCAAATTGACAACTCATAAAAACAATTTAAAAAATTACAATTTTTGAACTTAATTTTAGACGAAAATAGATTTTTCCTAAAGTTGAGGCTGTTTCTCAACTTATTTTCGGACCTACATAACACTTTTAAATGCAACGTTTAAGTAAAATCTACGTGCTTTGTTTAGATTTCGAGATTGTAAAAAATACATCGCCATAGACACTCCTCCCACAGTATCCCAGATAGCACTGGGAGTTTCCTTTTTCGCATTTTTGACGTTACAATCCGTTCATTTGAAAACATCCTATGTAGGCCTTCTGGTATCATTTTAATAGTTGCACAAAAAAATCACTATTATGGCGTTTTTCAAATAGCATGATAAGAGAGAACTACATCGTTTGTAGGTTGTGCAGTAGACCTACAGAGTACTGAGGGCTGTGAGCTGTGCAGGGCATCGGTAGAGTGAAGAATTCATGAGCGCCGTGGCTGAACGCTCACTGCCGTCGTCTGCTAGCCGGCCAGGCAACACAATAGCACAAATTTAATCGTTTTTACAGTAACGTAAATAATAACTAAAACGTTTTAGACGTTTTAAATTGGCGGATTTTCTTATAGTGTTAGCAATACCCGCGTCCAAAAGGAGGAATATAGAAGAAGCTTTCTCCACTCTCCGAGAACCTTTACTCACGCACCAGCGCGGCCATTGCTATGACGATAACGCAATGACGGCAATTGAAATAGTAGTATAAAAATCACAGATAAATGAGACTATTTTGTCTGTGACCAATGACCCTATACATGTAAAACAAACAATGAGATAGGTGGAAAAAGTGAGTTATTATTAAATAAATACTAGATTTTCCGAGCATTCAACTTCGTCTTATTCCTTTTTATAAAGTGTATTTTTTTGTCCGTCTGGGGGGGACGTGCACCCGTGCCCCCCCCCCCCCTTGGATCCGCCAATGTAATACAATATGATTGGCTACTAATATAAAACTTATTTAAACAATACAAACAAAAAATAAATACAAAATGGCAGCTAGCGCTTTAATAAAGCGTTTTAGGACATAAAGTTATGTTTATGGGAACTCTTT
Organism: Neoaliturus tenellus; assembly: GCA_030545055.2. Lineage (NCBI taxonomy): Eukaryota > Metazoa > Arthropoda > Insecta > Hemiptera > Cicadellidae > Neoaliturus > Neoaliturus tenellus. The sequence goes on from CM061533.1 coordinate 267,774,048, forward strand.
TCTTTTTTTTATCCTAGCAATCTTCACCCAAAATCCTGAAACGTTTTAGTCTGACACCCTGTATAATACAGTATCAAATTTTCTCAAATGAAAAATTTGAATAATGATTAATGTTTAAAAATATCTTGCTGGTTATCTTGCCTTGTAAAAAATACACAAGTAATGCTGCAACCACAGCCATCTGTGTTGCAACTAAAAAAATCGGCAAAATATTGTGTAAAGAAAGTTCATATTGTATTTATTTTATTTGTAAAGACCACTTTTTATTCTTCAAGACATCTGTGGGTTTAAAAAGAGATTTTAAATGTTCCAGTTCATCCAAAATAAACAATGAATCCTATTCCAGTTATGAGCGGTTGCACCCTTTTTTTTTATTAGTTGAAAACCTCCTAATTTTGCTTAGTGGGGCTAAATCCTTTCTGGAATCATAATGAATGTCTAAAAAGTCAGCCTTGGAATCATTTCGTCATTTGCCTGGGGTGGGCAGTAACTTACTTACGGAACGCTCTAGCTACTATCTCTAGCCTATTCCTGAAGACAAAACGAGATAACAACAGAGGTTATGTAGGAAGAAATAATGCATAAACCTCTTGATGTGAAGCAAGAAATCTAGTAAATTCTAGATACTGTGATGTGTAGTAAATAATTTATCTCTTCTGCGTCTTTACATGTGAAAAAAATAATAAAAAACGTCTTGTTTGACTGAATGGCGGTGTCAATACCGCGCAGTTGCATATAACTCCATAGCCGGCCACTTTTGGAAAAAAATGAGTAGAAAAAATTATGTGCTGTTTCGCTGTCTGTCGCTGTCAGCTGTCTCCTATCCTACTCTACTCCTACTGAGTGATAGATAACAACTCTTGTCTTGTCTGTGTCTGTGATATTAATTAAGTTTCAAGATTTATTACGTAAGTCAATGATTTTGTTATTAGTGTAATAAAATTGAAAGGAAAACTGTTGCCAACTCACGACTGAACAGTGCCATTGGAAAGTTAGTTTAAAAGAGCAGGTACCCTAAGTTGAGCCTCATGGGTGTTTTATTTACACAAACTCAAAAATAGTCCTAAAAGTTTTAAAATGCTAGGCCTATGTATGATATGCCCTTTAGTAGGCTTCTCTATAGTACCTAATAGAACTAGGCCTATTCACCCCTAGTAATTATGTTTCTGGGCCATTCTATATTTTGACCCATAACTTTATAATTATAGCCTACTTTAAATAGCTGAGGGCTCTACTTTATATTTATATACTTTAAATAGGGCCTAGGAAAGATTAATAAAAAACTTCCTCTGCCTGTCACTGTGGGACAATAGGGTAGGCCTGTATGGCGATTGGCAGCAAGGTACCATCATGGCGGCGAAACTTGGTTATCCGTCTCCACCGTTATTATCGATGTGGAAATTTCGATATTGCGATTGAAATTGTGCGATGAAAACAATCGAATCAACAACGATACTGAGATAAGACATGTATCATAATAATAATCTAACCTAACAGTGTAACCGTAAACCTCCGTCACTTTTATTGACAGCGATGTTTATGACAACAAAATCAATGGTGTTTGGAAACATTTAAAACGCATATTCCCCTCAATACAATAGAAAAAAAAATACCTTTCTGGTTTGTATTTGGCAGCATTGTGTGGTGTGAGGTGTGGTGCCATTTTAGATCTATAACGAGGTCTGCTTCTTCTCACAATTTAGATATGCAGCTACACAATAAACTTGGTTAGTTTATTTTGTGTTGTTTGTTACAGGTTACATTAGCTACAATTTTTACTTTTTTGTTGTTGTTATTTTTAGTTACTTGTTTGAATATTTGTTTTATTGTCAAAAGATTTGTTTAATTATATTAGAACGAAACTAAATCAGGTGATAAAATCGTAATCGTATCGTGTAGGCCTAATTGTATCATCGATATGATAACAATTTCAATCGCAATAGGAAATTTCCACATCGATAATAACGGCGGAGACGGATAACGAAGTTTCGCCCATCCTGGCATTCAGCCACATAGGTTAGCCTGAGATCGCTCATTTATTTATTGAACGGTACTTTAAACGGTAGGCCTATGTTTGTACCTGTGTGTAATGTCGTTGCCTGGGACTGAACTAGGGATTGTTGGCTTGTGAGGCCAGCTCTTCTTCTGAGCTGTCGCTCCTTTAAACAAAAAATGTGATTATAAAACAATTGTCTTATGCTTATCTACACAGTAGCTTAAATTAAGAAGACCACAGATCCTTTTAGGTGGTGTTGACGTTGACAGTTCCTGGTGTAAATGTGCTTTCATGCCCACAGCACATTGATGCCAAGAGTGAGGGCTGGGAGGGGTACATGATGCCGTCTAGTTGGATGAGTCTTTCAGAAACTTTTTTTGGCAGTGACGCTGTGTCAATTAAGAGATGGTTTGAAATACTTAGGGCCTAAGTCAATCAGAGTAAAAACAACTTATGAAACTAATAAGACTTATCCTTTATCTAACCGAAGAAGCTAAATATGGGGGTTTGGGTGTCTTAATTATCTGTGGTCAGGCTTAAACAATAAAAGAGACTTTAAAAGTAGGCCAAATCTTTTTCAACTACCACATAGGCCTAAATGAAGTAAAAATGGTTTTAGCAATAGGCCTTTTAATTACCTTGTAAAGGCGTTGTACTTATAATTTCTTTCTGTGCAGTATGATAAGCCTAAGTTATCTTATTTCCTGTGGAACACGTTTTAAAATAATTTTTTTAGTATTCATCAATAGCTAGCCTAATGAAAAAGTAAAATTCTCTGCATCCTCCCATTGATACTGTAAGTTACCGAAAATCTTTGGTTCTATGTTAGCAGTTACACTTCAGGTCATTCCCCAAAGTAACCTCATGACCAAGGAATCTAAAAAAATAAAAATAAGGTATGAGTCAAGACATGCAACGCCCTCTATGCATCAGGTGTTCTTTTGCACCAATAACATCACCATTTACTTATACTAGCCAAGTAAATTAATGATAAAGATGAAGTCATATGTGCAAACTAAATACCTCTGGTGCATAGAGGGCATTGCATGTTTTTACCCCTACATTCTCTCTATTTAACTTAGATTCCTTGCTCCTGAACATATTAAAACTTATACCTAGTTCGCTCTGTCTGAAATGTTGGTCATGATGTGGGAAAGTGACTTCATGCAGTTTAGTAATCACGTGTTTTCTACAATGTAATAATCACTTGTTCACGTTCATCCACCGCAAACTTTTTTGGTTTTTGTTTTTTTTTGCCTATCATGTGACTATAATCCCACAAATAACGTGTCTGCAATTTGTCATGTGATAGGTCAAAAAAAAGAAAAGTTTGCGTGGTGGATGAACGTGAACATGAGTCCATTCATCCCTGGAAAAATCAACCAGCTGACTTTAATGCACTCCACATTTATAGGCCTACCACACTAAAAACAAATAAAATGTTAGATTTTAACCCTCTAGTGTTATGTTTTTATGTTTATAGAGATATCACAGTCTATTGTGCGGGGATTCACTGCCTTCTAGCCCCGCCCCTTCCTTTCACATTGTTGACCGTACCTGCTAGATTTTACAATAGGGGTTTTAATTTTTTAATAATTAAGTCCCAAAAACAAAAATCAAAAGTACAATTCTTTTCATAGGCCCACCTCTTTCCTTTCACTTAATGACACCCCTAGTGTCTATAGAAATTGAAACATTGTTTCCAGTCACTGCAAGGAAAATGGTACGTGCCTGGTACATGGATAACTCTGAAGAAGATCAGAGAATGGAGCATCATCTGAACCCTCCACAGTTTGTTGAGATCGACACATTGTTCTCTCGCACAGGCGTGGAATACTTTAAGGTAAAACCAAATTTCACTTAAACATAGAGAAATACAAGTCTTTGACTTTTAAAAGTTAAGTTTTGAAAACAGTGATTTAAACTAGGCTATAGCCTAAAAAGCGATTTATAAACATTGGCTACCAAGAAGTAAGGCGTAATAGACTTTCTAAATTGTGTAGGCCTATTTAAAAACCAAATTTGGATGATATGTCTAGCCCCACACATCACTGTCAAAGGCCTTAGCTGGTTTTCAGTGTTTGCAAAGACACATAATAACTTCAAAAAATCCTCAGATATCAATGGATTTTGGCAGGGTTAAGAAAAGTGAGTAGAACTTGTTTTTATATCATTTGTCACTTGTAATTCACTTACAGTGTAATTTTCATCTCATCAATCTTTCCCAGTTTTAAATACAGCTATCCTTTTATCTATTCAATATGTCTTTTTGAGTAATACCTTAAATGTACTAGGGCTATATAGAATGTCAGCCCATAAAAAGGAGTATTTCAGTGATTATGTCTCTATTGCTTTTAACACAAAATCATCAGATATCTTTACGGAAATTGATAGTGTACTTTGAACCAGCATTTTTTAGATGATTGAAGAAGAAAAAAGTAAATATTTGTCTGAAAGCACTAAAATAAACATAAATTCCAGTCACGTGTCACCAGTGCAAGTAATTAGGGTTTGTACCTGCTCGTAGTATACCAGAAAAAATATTGCATGTTACTGGGTAACCTGCGTGATGTAAATTAATTATATTTCCATATTATACACATAACATTTCTAAGCCTTAAATTTACTGATTCAAATATTAAAATTTTCAGGTTGGTGATGAATTAGGAATAGATAGAGAGCAGTTGGACAAAATAAAAAAAGAACGAAACTACGCATATGAGGATGAGATTACGTGTTCCAGAGAGTGTCTTCCGGATTATGATACTAAGGTAGTTTAGTATAACTTAATTTAATAATAGTTTACCTAGCGTTCCTCACAAAGGAAGGTGAAGAAAAATTGTGCAGGATGAAAATATGTGTGTATAATTTTATTCAAAATATTTACAGTAGTCTGATAACTTCTCGCTGGCAATTTCTCGTGTGAGTGCACAATCTTAAATACAATGGCAGGAGTTAAATTTAACTCCTGCCGTTAAATTTAAATGCCTAAATTGTGCCGCAATAAATTGTCTCTGCGTAATCTAACAATAAGCTAATAGTTGACAGTGATTAAGTTGATAGTTATTTGTAACAGACATCAATAAACAAATTTGACCTCAGTTCACTTTTGTCTGAGAGGTATTTTAGCACTTTTATTATGAAACCATCAGTAATTCATAATCTTTTAAATAATCCGACCTGGTTCTGGTCCCGTGTATTGGATTATTGAGAGCTTTCTCTACCGTTATATATAGAGGTAGGAATTTTCGGTAAGAGGCTGCCTTTTTTAAACACTACTTTTAAATTGCATTTCAGCTGAAAATTTTTTTCAAAGAGCACCTGCACACAGATGAAGAGATCCGACTTGTAGTCGAGGGCTCTGGTTACTTTGATGTCCGAGATCAAGAAGACAAGTGGATCCGCATTGAGGTAGTTCCAGGCGACTTGCTTATCCTTCCAGCTGGCATTTACCACCGCTTTACTCTGGACTCCAAGGTTAGCAAGCAATATTTCAATAAGTAGCAAAGTAATATACGTAAATATATGTCAACATCTTGAACACTGACCAAATTGTTCAATAATTAATATTCTAGGGACTATAAAAAATGTTTGTCTTTCATTAAAATACCGAATTCCAGGAAATAAAGAAGTACCAAGAACTCTTGGTAATCCAGAATACTCATTTTGGATGTTTTAAAAATACTAGTAGATTGAGGGCAGTTTTGAATAAAAAAAATGTTTACTAGTGTAATTGAAAATAGAAACTCTAATTTATGCATTTTTTCTATACAGAACACTATCTTTAAACCGTACTAATTTTTTGCATAATTGGATAACTATAAAAACTGCTTTTGGTTGTATTAACTAATTCCTAACATAACCTCTGTTTGATGAGAAGAAAAGAGGGGAAATATACCACCAGTTAAAGGCATTTAACGTTATTTCTCCCGGTCCGTCTTATAATCGTTGGGCAATATTGTAATTTTACTGAATAGATTACAAGTTAACACAAATGAAGGAGAAAACAAGCACGGCCATCTCTAGTACAAGGCCATGGCCTTCGAACTGGCAATGCGGTGGACCAGTAGGAACGTTCTCCCCACTCGAGCAATTTTTTTCAATGGGACTTACATACACAGTGCTGTACTTATTTTCCGTTCTTGCTTTTTAGAATGAAAGTTTGAAATAACCTTTATCAGTAGGTTAATAATAACAAAAACAATATAGCATCTTTTAATTCAATACAAATTTGCAATCAAAATACAATGTTTATTCAAAAAACTAATTGATATAGATTTGATTGTCTCTTTTAAAAAGGGCCTTTTTAACCATTATTTTTTTTATTTAGTTGTAATAATATATCGACTTGGTTACAAATTATTTAATGAACAAAATTTTTGCCATTATGGACACAATCTCATAAGCTGTGACATCAGAAGCTATGAGCTATGGTGTTACAGGCTATGGCGTTGTGAAACGAATTGTTATTTATTATTTTAATTAAAGGATGCTTAATAATAATTGATATAAACCGTTGGTTACTTTGTATATCTCGAATGGCAAACAAGCAAACTTTATACTGTAAGTTAATGTTAATTTAAAAAGACCCGATTTCTTGCATCTTTTTAATTTAAAAGAATTTTATAAAAGTTCCTGATTAAAATATTACATTCTATTGTTAATTAGTCAAATTGGATGTTTGGATTTTTTATTTATTCATGTACTGAGAATTAATTTTCATGAAGATATAAAATTAATAAGGTTTAAGTTGTATCTTTATGAAAACGTTGTACAGCATTATGACCATTTCGGCTATGGATTACTATCAATCACACAGGCTAAAATTGTTTCATGCTTCATTTTAAGTTTTTTTTTTCTGGTCAATAAAATAATCGATGTTACAAAATTTGTTCCTTATGTATTGAATTTTGTATAAAAATAAGTTTTAGGCGCCATACAATAACACCGTAAATGCGACCTTATCCGTTTTGCGCGCCATTAAGTCTGATATAATTTAGTCTAGAAATGGCAATACAGTTTTTAGCGAGTTATGACTGCTAATTAAGTTTGGCTCTTCCTCTAAATTAGCACAGAGGATTGTGCTATACTTTTCAATTAAACATTGGGGGGGTGATGTTGTTCGCGTCCACAGCATTCCATTAGCACTTCATGGGTGGTGCTAAACGAACAACAATTTTTGGCAGCTAAACTGTCACGCGAGTGATCTCTCAGCTATGCCAGCTGCCAGGCCAAATTCAAATGGCCCTTTCCAGGGCCATTTTAGAAATGTAGGCTCCGTTTTAAACATATCATATGCCATTTGAACGTAGAGGGTCTGAGCAAATCCAAAAGTGACTGTCTGCAAGGTGCTGTGAGAAAATAATGTCGATGTCCTCGCATTACAAGAAACACATGTAGAAGACTTAGAGAACAGTGCGAGGGGCAACATCACATGATATAGGCTTGTGGATAAAATAGGACAACAGGGTTTATGGAGTGGCGACTTACTTTAGACAGGACATAGACAATGTATCAGTCTCTCACAAAAGTTGTGTGAACAGCATACTATTGCTGTTAAGGTATCTGATACCATTGTAAATGTCTACAAACTACTGAACATCCAGTGGCCATATACAGCTCTCCCAACATTTGAACGTCCTGTGGTATATGTAGGTGACTTTAACAGCCATCACACACAGTGGGGATATTCGTCCGATGATGACAATGGCATTCGTCTTACACATTGGGCTGAAAATAACAACCTTTTCTTGGTATTTAATGCCAAGGACCCATACACTTTCCATTCTACCCGAAGGCGTCGTGGGTACTCTCCCCAGACATTTGCTTTTGTTCTTGTGACCGATCAGCAACACCGATACCAACTTGCAGGAAGGTCCTAGATGCCTTTCTACACTCTCAGCATAGGCCTGTACTGATACCAGTGGGAATTCAAATTCCACTAGTAAGATCTTTTCCTCAGCCTAGGTGGAACTAATACAAAGCTGAGTTGGAGGCCTTCTCCTCCAGGATTGACAAAGGCATCAGGCTCATCCCTCCTAAAATAAAAAACTATGATCGGTTCACACGACTTGTTCTGTCTTCCGCTAAAGCGTCTATCCCAAGAGGTTTTAGGAAAGAGTACACACCAGGATGGAGTCAAGAGTGCGAAGACCTTTACAGTGAGATCACTGACAATGCCGACAAAGATGTAGCAGACCAACTACTTAACTCTCTCGACAACTCCAGGAGAGAGAAATGGGTGAAAACTGTTGAGAACCTGGAGTTCACCCGAAGTAGTAGGAAAGCTTGGTCTCTGCTCAGAAAGCTCTCCACTGGTAAGCCAAATGAAAAACACGCAACCTCGCAATCTCAACCTTGTGTAATTGCAAAACGCCTCTCCAGTCTGTCTAAACCTGTGCGTATGTCTGCAGATAGGGTAATAAATTTTAAGCTTAATGAAATAAAGGAAAGCCGGCAAGCACCATTGGAAGTCTCCAGATCTTTCACAGGCGATGAGCGGGATGCGGCGATGTCAATTGGCAAAGCAGGAGGTTTGGCTGAAATCTTCCTGGAGTTCATAAAACACTTGGGTAAAAAGGCTAGAAAGTGGCTTCTTGCAGTTTTTAACACCATAAAGGGAACCGGCTACTTGCCTGGTATATTTAGAAGATCAAAAATAATAGCTGTCTTGAAGCCAAATAAAGATCCACAACTGCCAGAAAGTTACCAACCCATAGCTCTTCTTAGTGCCTGTTATAAGCTGCTTGAGAGGTTGATATACAACAGGATCCTCTCTGTTCTCGATTCCAGCATCCCCGTCGACCAAGCTGGATTTAGGCCTGGGCTCAACTGTTATGACTAAGTTCTAGCTCTTACTTCTTTCATCGAGAATGGGTTTGAGCGAAAACTGAAAACCTGTTGCTTTCTTACATCTTACTGCAGCTTATGATACTGTCTGAAGAAAAGGCCTTATTAAATTCTACAACCTGATTCCTTGCCCTTTCCTATTGCGTCTCCTCAACTCGATGCTCTCCAACAGGATGATTAAAGTATATTTGGGGCGCAAGGAAAGTACTTTTAGGCAACTAAAGAATGGCCTGCCACAGGGGTCAGTGCTTGCTCCACTGTGTATACTTCTTGCTTTAATGTGTATACTGCCGACATGCCTGACACTCGCTCTTTAAAGTTTGCCTATGCGGATGATATTGCACTGGCTTATCAGCACCAGGAATCCCAACATGCTGAGGAAGTACTAACAAACTACCTCAAGACCCTCGGTGAAAACGTTAAGGCCTGGAAGCTAAATCCAAACCCAAGTAAAACTGAAGTATCTTTCTTTCACTTAAACAATAGAATAGCCCACCAAAAGCTCAAAATGGTATTTGACGGTGTTGAGCTAAAGCACAATGACCTTCCACAGTACCTGGGAGTCACTTTAGATCGGTCTCTCACATTCAAAAGCCACCTACAAAAGACAGCAGCCAAGGTGAGAGCTAGGATTAACATTGTCCATCACCTTGCTGGCTCCAAATGGGGAGCTAACACACAAGTTCTGGAACCACTGCTTTGTCACTGATTTACTAAACTGCTGAGTACTGTGCTCCTGTATGGTTGAACAGTGTGCATGTTAGAGAGATCGTCGTCCAGCTAAACAGGACCATGAGAGCCATTAGTAGGACATTCATGGCAACTCCTCTACCCTGGCTCCCGGTGCTGTGTAAATAAGACGCTCCACCTGAAATAAGACGAAGGGAGGCACTTACTACGGAATATAAAAGATCGTATCTGCTCCACAGCTACCCATCCATGATTACCTGCCCCAGGAGATGGGCAGATTGAGGTCCCGAAGACCACCACTGCGGACAGCATCCCAAACTTTCCATCCATACCGAATGGACTTCCTCCTGGAACTCTTTCCAAGGTCGGAATCACATTTTAATTGCTGACCCGACTTTAGCAGTAAGTGGTATGGATCTTCCTCGGAAGCAGTTGACTGTTCTCAACCGATTCCGCACTGGAGTGGGAAGATATAATTATTGGAAATACAAATGGGGAATGACAGAAGACCAGTCATGCGGCTGTGGAGCGGAGTTCCAGACTATAACTCACATAGTCACTGAGTGCCCTTTGAGTGCTTTCCCCAAATGGTTGATTGGGCTGCAATGGCTTAGCGCCCTGAATTTAGCTTTATAAAGAGAGATCATAAATTTTTGGTTTAGTTTAGTTTTAAATATATTCACGCAGGTGCTATGCACTGCAGAGTATGTTTTATATTTTTGAGAAGTTGGTGGCCGGCTATGAATGCTATACGATATATATATATATAAAACATTACAATATAGGCGATTAAAGTTGATGGCGTGCGACTTCCTCCATTTAATGCAATGCCATTGCCAGACTGCCAAATTGCTCAAGTGCGACGTTGTCACTTCTCGCTCGTCATGGCCTTGTACTAGAGATAGCCATGATACAAGTCTATGTTATAACACCTTTTTAGTTCTCTTACCCAACCATGCAAAAACATTAGTGTAACCCTAATGAAGTTAAAATTCAACTTTTTCTTTTACAGAATTTTATTAAGGCTAGGAGATTTTTTATTGGGGAGCCAGTGTGGACACCTTACAATCGCCCGGCGGATGAAATGGACTGCCGCAAGAGCTATGAACAATGGCTCCATTCAAAAAAAGACTCGCATAAGCAGCAAGCCTCTGCAGGTTTGTCCTGCTGATAGCAAATATTGAACAGGAACTTGGGTATTGAGTGGAAATAAATATTGTAACCGTACTTGAAAAGCAATAATTTAAGCACTGTTGAATTTAATGGAAATGAATAATGTTACCTTACAAATATATGAAAAGCAATATATTATTGTGAATCTTAAAATATCATGTCTGTTTCTATTGCTTTTTAAATGATCAAACATTATACGGTAAAATTTGCATATTTTGGAAACTATATCATGGTCTAGTATGTAAGTTATTTGTAAGAAATAAATCTTTTATTTTATGTTTATATTGATCATTGCTGAACCTTTTTTTTGTGAGCTGTTGATTCTCTGACCTAGGCTTTTTAGATTACTAAAATTGCAAGAAACACGTTTAACATGTTGACTACCGATCGCCATGAGTATGTGACGTTATGTTAAAAAAATCCCTTAAAAATAGACCAGCGTTATGTAAACGTGTCGCTCAAGCTGATTCCAGTGGACCGACAACACATATTCGGGACGCTCAGGTCAAATCCAGTGGACTGTCGGCACTCATACGAGGCGCAGTCACTTTTCAGTTAAATGACTTGCCACACCCATTCGGTACATTAAATCGATCTAAAAGCGTGTCACTTAGTCTCTGATTATGACCTAAATTTTTATTTTTTACAGATTTTCAAAGTTGGCTATCTTGTCTGCTCACATGTTGCCATTATTTTTTGTTTACATTCCACATGGCGTTTTTCATTGTGTGACACACTGTCCTGTACATTTGAGTAGTTTTTAGTGAAGTAAAACTACTTTTCATTTATTTCCCAGGCATGTGAGACAGTCGGTCTATCACAAACAAACATAGTATAAAATATTTCTATAGACCGAGGTCACACATACGTGATGCAATAAAAATGCTAAAAGAGCACTGAAATAATATTATATTGCAACTTGTATGAGTAAATATATATATATATATATATATATATATATATATATATATATATATATATATAGGGAATGGAGATATGTTAACATGTTGGCTACCGACGGTCGGGAATCCAGGTGGCCAGGAGTTCCCAGTAGACCGAGATATATATATATATATACCCGACCGTCGGTAGCCAACATGTTAACATATCTCCATTCCCTATTTTATTAGCCTTCAATTTAACATTATTTTCACTACAAGTTACCAATTAGCAGTCGTGAACATCCTTGAATTTTGCACTGTAATAATATACTATAATAATATATAATATACTCGAAACTTATGACTGTCACAAATGGCATTACAAAACTGTAAACACAATCAGGGTTAAAATAGCCCTTGCCTTTGTGCATATTTGTAACATATTAAACTAATCCTCTTGACTATATATGAATAAGGAAAAATGTTAGTCATTTACCAACAAGTCTCATGAAAGTATTTGTTACAAGCTGAGCTGCCAAGTGCTAATACAATCTGAACATTTTTATAATTAGCCCCTGAACTGGAATATGAACTTAGAATTTGGTTTTTACAGTACCTGTCTTTCCAGTTCTTGTATGTAATCATGTAGGATTACTGCAGTTTCGACATTTCTGTCATCATCAGATCCACAATTTGTAACATATAGCTCAGAATATCTTCGTCAATTAATAAAAAAAAACACATAACACTGAAATACTGAAATAATGGAACATAGTCAGGGTTACTTCTTGCATGCTGGCCAGCAGGTATCAGACTGAATTTCCTTGTCTTGGCCACTAGATGAATTTTGATCCCTTATCAGTTAAGTCTGGTACCATTGTTACCTTGGTTGTTCTTCATGATTGTATTAAATAAGGTGTGTGAACTGAATTTCAATTTTTCATTTAATAAATCTTGTTCATTATTTTTTGTAGCATTATAGATTTCATATTCCTCCAGTGTGTTCATAAGATGTCCTTTGGGGCAAAAGTGTAGAATTTTTAAATCATTGTCAATATTGCTGTAGCTATGGCATTCATTAATTAAGTGTTCGGCAAATTTTGATTTTTGGTTTTTTACCGCCTTTGGAACATGTTCAGAGTATCTTGTTTTAAAAGAACGGCCTGATTGTCCAATATAAAATTTGGGGCATTCTGCACATTCGACTTTGTTAACACCAGTGTGATTAAATTTATCTGTATTTCGATTGTTTATTTTTAATTGATTTTCTAGTTTATTGTTGGTTTTGGTTGATAGTATAATATTGTGTGCTGCTAATTCTTTCTTAAAGAGGTAATGTGTCTTATGGCTATAATTTGTAGAAATGTATTTCTTATTTCTTTCTATGTTGTTGCTTTGGAGTACTGTAGATGCACGTTTTTTATTTATTTGTTTCTTTAAAAGTTGGTCGACCATTCCAGTTGTAAAGCCATTAGCAACAGCGATTTGCTTCATGATGCATAATTCTTTTGTGAAATTGTCATTGCTAAGGGGTACAGTAAGGAGGCGATAAATCATACTATTATAGGCTGCTACTTTCTGTGACTGTGGGTGGTATTAAGTTGAGTGGATGGTTACATCTGTTGTGGTTGGTTTTCGATAAATTGAGAATTCCAGTTTGTCTGCTTTTTTCTCTAAAGTCAAGTCTAAAAAATTAATTTTGTTTTCATTTTCAGTCTCTAGAGTTAACTTCATGTGTGCATTGATACTATTCAAGTAATTGTTGAAAATCTGTAATTGTCTAGCATTTCCATTAAACAGTACAACTGTATCATCGACATAGCGATGATAAAAGATGATTTTGTCTTTGTGTTTATTTTGATCTGTAAAAATAAAATTATTTTCAAAACTGTTTAAGTAAACTTCTGAAAGTATTCCAGAAAGAGGGGAGCCCATGGCTAGTCCTTCACGTTGTATGTAGTGGTTCCCATTAAAGTAAAAATAGTTTTGGTTAATTACTTCTCTAAGAAGGGTCATTAATTCATTTATTGTATCTGAATCTAGGTTAGAATTTGTTTTCAAATTAGTCTCCACAGTATTTAATTTCTCATTTACAGGTATGTTTGTATAGAGATTGACTATGTCGAAATATATTTCAAGCCTTTGTTCAATAGAGCTAGTTCTTCATCAGTAAAGGTCAAGTTTGCTAAATTTATAAACCTGGGGTAAAACTTAAATCCAAATAGAAGGGTTTCTTGCGGAAGTTGTTGTTCATTAAATAAATATGAGAGTTTCTTGTCTATTCTTTTCTTTTTTGCAAATGTTTTATTTGAAATTCGTTTCTCAATTAGTGCTAATGTTTTAGTGTACTCTAAGTTGTGCAAGGCGGTTGCTAATTCTAGGTGTTTTTTATACAATAGTTTATTAAGCATGTTTTTCTTTGAATATAGGTGATTGATTTCAGACTTAATCCAGGTCTTTTCAGCTGTCAGTTTAGCTTTTTTAGCAGCAAAACTTTTATTCCTTATTTTAACCTGCACATATTTGGGCTTGAGGTTATGTTCTAGACATCTTTTATTAAATCTGATGTTATGAGTGGTATTTGATATTTTGAGCTTAATGTTTTCATACCAAATGTTTAATGCTCAAAATATCAAATACCACTCATAACATCAGATTTAATAAAAGATGTCTAGAACATAACCTCAAGCCCAAATATGTGCAGGTTAAAATAAGGAATAAAAGTTTTGCTGCTAAAAAAGCTAAACTGACAGCTGAAAAGACCTGGATTAAATCTGAAATCAATCACCTATATTCAAAGAAAAACATGCTTAATAAACTATTGTATAAAAAACACCTAGAATTAGCAACCGCCTTGCACAACTTAGAGTACACTAAAACATTAGCACTAATTGAGAAACGAATTTCAAATAAAACATTTGCAAAAAAGAAAAGAATAGACAAGAAACTCTCATATTTATTTAATGAACAAAAACTTCCGCAAGAAACCCTTCTATTTGGATTTAAGTTTTACCCCAGGTTTATAAATTTAGCAAACTTGACCTTTACTGATGAAGAACTAGCTCTATTGAACAAAGGCTTAAAATACAACCTACCTAAAACTGGGAAAAAGAATGTTTTTAACGACCTAATAAATGCTGAAACTGCCATAAAAGCCATCCCTGATGAAGATGATAGAAATATGGTTAGAACACTATTTTGAGTAGAAAATACAGTAGTCAAACCAGTAGAAAAAATGCTTCACCACTACATAGGAAAGAAACAGTTCTTTTGAAACAAATTCAGAAAAAACTTGAACAAAGCAATGCTATTATCTGTAAGTCCGACAAAGGAAATTCAGTTGTGATAATGGACAAGAATATCTATACTGAAAAAGTAAATAACTTCCTTTAAAACAATCAAATATTGAAGATAGACAAAGATCCTACAGACAGATTCCAAAATTCAATAAAGAAATCCATAAATAATGTTAAGTATTTGTTAAATACCGATGAAAAAAGATTTTTGAAACAAATGAAACCAAGTGCTCCTTTACTAAAAGGGCTTCCCAAAGTACATAAACAGAATGTCCCAATAAGGCCTCTGGTTAACTATACCAGTGCCCCATGTTATAAACTGTCTAAGAAACTTGAAAACATTTTGAGAGAAGAATTAATAATTGAAAATAACCATAGTGTTAAGAACAGTTATGATTTAATTGATAAGATTAAAAACACAACAGTAAAACCGCACCAAACTCTAGCGTATTTCGACATAGTCAATCTCTATACAAACATACCTGTAAATGAGACATTAAATACTGTGGAGACTAATTTGAAAACGAATTCTAACCTAGATTCAGATACAATAAATTGAATTAATGACCCTTCTTAGAGAAGTAATTAACCAAAACAATTTTTACTTTAATGGGAACCACTACATACAACGTGAAGGACTAGCCATGGGCTCCCCTCTTTCTGGAATACTTTCAGAAGTTTACTTAAACAGTTTTGAAAATAATTTTATTTTTACAGATCAAAATAAACACAAAGACAAAATCATCTTTTATCATCGCTATGTCGATGATACAGTTGTACTGTTTAATGGAAATGCTAGACAATTACAGATTTTCAACAATTACTTGAATAGTATCAATGCACACATGAAGTTAACTCTAGAGACTGAAAATGAAAACAAAATTAATTTTTTAGACTTGACTTTAGAGAAAAAAGCAGACAAACTGGAATTCTCAATTTATCGAAAACCAACCACAACAGATGTAACCATCCACTCAACTTAATACCACCCACAATCACAGAAAGTAGCAGCCTATAATAGTATGATTTATCGCCTCCTTACTGTACCCCTTAGCAATGACAATTTCACAAAAGAATTATGCATCATGAATTCGTCTTTATAATAAACTTCCTTCTGAAGTAAAAGATTTCTCTGAAGTAAAGTTTAAAAGAACCCTCACTAAATACCTAGCTAACAATATGTTTTACAGTGTTGATGAGTTTCTCAGTGCTGACATGGGAAATATACTTAAAACAACAACTCTAATAGTTTAAACTTCCTTGTTTATCAGAATAAGTTGTCTTGTCAGCAATGATTGTTAGATTTAAGCAACTGACTTGTCACCTACCATTAAGGTATTACCTTTGTATATGGTGTACTCTGTGACTGAATAAATGAAATGAAATGAAATGAAGCAAATCGCTGTTGCTAATGGCTTTACAACTGGAATAAGAACCAACTTAAACCAACTTACCAACTTTTAAAGAAACAAATAAATAAAAAACGTGCATCTACAGTACTCCAAAGCAACAACATAGAAAGAAATAAGAAATACATTTCTACAAATTATAGCCATAAGACACATTACCTCCTCAAGAAAGAATTAGCAGCACACAATATTATACTATCAACCAAAACCAACAATAAACTGGAAAATCAATTAAAAATAAACAATCGAAATACAGATAAATTTAATCACACTGGTGTTAACAAAGTCGAATGTGCAGAATGCCCCAAATTTTATATTGGACAATCAGGCCGTTCTTTTAAAACAAGATACTCTGAACATGTTCCAAAGGCGGTAAAAAACCAAAAATCAAAATTTGCCGAACACTTAATTAATGAATGCCATAGCTACAGCAATATTGACAATGATTTAAAAATTCTACACTTTTGCCCCAAAGGACATCTTATGAACACACTGGAGGAATATGAAATCTATAATGCTACAAAAAATAATGAACAAGATTTATTAAATGAAAAATTGAAATTCAGTTCACACACCTTATTTAATACAATCATGAAGAACAACCAAGGTAACAATGGTACCAGACTTAACTGATAAGGGATCAAAATTCATCTAGTGGCCAAGACAAGGAAATTCAGTCTGATACCTGCTGGCCAGCATGCAAGAAGTAACCCTGACTATGTTCCATTATTTCAGTGTTATGTGTTTTTTTTTATTAATTGACGAAGATATTCTGAGCTATATGTTACAAATTGTGGATCTGATGATGACAGAAATGTCGAAACTGCAGTAATCCTCCATGATTACATACAAGAACTGGAAAGAACAGGTACTGTAAAAACCAAATTCTAAGCTAATACAATCTTTCGGACACCATTCTTGTGGTCTCAGAATGACATGAGTCGTATGCCAATATTGTTTATTCTATTTCTTCTAAACTGCTTCAGTTGACATGGATGGACCCAGGACAATTTAAAAATTTTGTTTCTACCAGTTGTGAAGTTGGCATTGGGCAATGAGCACAGCAAACAAAGTTGTCATCACATTTGGTGTCCACTACAACCAACTTCCTTTACCTCATGATCCATTCAGGACTCCAGGATGTTAATGTTAACCTCAGGCATGGAAATGTTAACATGTTTTTCAATTTCTGATCTTAAACTTAAATAAGCCATATTTATTATGAATAAAATTCTTTTTTGGACTTTTAAAAGGCTTATTTATTTTTTGTTTTCTTAACTTACAGTTTCGATGGCACTGTGGCCATCTTCATCAGAGTTCTTTTAAAAGCCCAAAAAATAATGTTTTTAAATGTTCGTTAAATAGTTCTGTGGTCTTATACAACAGCTAAAGTAATTGGAATCAAAATAAGCCCATAAATCGGTGTTTTATTTTTATTTTTTTTGGGGGGGGGGGCGTAGTTTTGATATTCGGCCTAAGGCGTCAAAAAGTGTTGGACATCAACAAACCCCAGTGACGTCACTGGCACTTTCAACTGTTTTAACCAAAACAAACCATCTCATCTATCAATCCAATCTCTATTAATAAAAATTAAACCCTATTTTTCTGGTCACGGCATCACGCGTGAACGACTGGAGCGATTTTGAATTCAAATTTTTTCTTTTGTTTGTTATTGTCAGAAAAGGTTCTTGTGAAAGAAAAAACTAAGAAAATTCCACAGGGCTCTGCCCCACAGGCTTTCAAAGTTACCATGTTCTTGTTACGGAAGCAACATTTTTCTATTGGAACATGTGATAGCATTTATAAATAGTAGTTCTTTCATTTTAAGTATGAATAGTAGTTCTTTCATTTTAAGTACGAAGGGAAGATTGGTAATAAAAAACTAGAGGATATTATAGACCTACGGCTAGTGAGTGGAGTGAACGAGCTGAACCTGACGGCGAGTTAGTGGAGCAAACAAGCTCACCTGAATGGCAAAAACATCCTTTGGTAGGAATTGCAAAGCATGCCGGATAAGCTAGTAGAAAATAAGATGACATCAACAGCACCACTTTCAGTGAGTTCTGCAGATGTCCGATACCGTCAGGAGCTTCTAATTTACTGTGGTTTTTATTATAACAATACTTTTATCAAATGCCGAGCTCTCATTGGTCTAGAACCTGAATTTTAATATGAAACCTTAAGACGTCATAAAGCAATGGGTTTGAATTTGGTTTTGTAATATACCTCTTAATGATGCTACTTGTAATATAATTATTGGTGATCACTGCAATGGTGGTAGATAAAAGTAAATGGACCACAATTCCCAGATTGATGAACTGAATGGTGTTGTGGTTTGTCAGGAAATACTATGAAACACGGTGTGCAGAAAAGTCTCTGACACTCTGACTAAAGTTGGCGTGATTAAAATGTTCCAACCCTTTGTAAACCCTTCATGAAAACCATTGTAACATTGATATAATACACAGGATTTATAGAGGAAACATTGAGAAATTCATTTTCATAGTAATTTTAATCATATAGTAAACAGAATAGTGCATAAAGACTTACACCTACACAATTAAAATATTAAATAAAACAATAAAATACTAACAATTTACAACAATAACTTAAAAGATGTTACTTGAACTTCCACCACTAAAATGGTTTGTCGGAACTGTACAACTAATTTCTTTTGTCAAGAATGTGGCGTTTCTCGAACATCGTCATGTGTTTAAGAAATTATTGCCATTGCTGACATTTTCCATCTGATAAGTATACAAAGTTTACATTTTGGATTCTGGGATATGGACCTACCTTCAGGTGGAAAAATACCTGGAAGCTGGTAAAATACACCTGTAGAACTTAAATAAAACCACAGCTAAACTTTATACAGCATAAGAGTTAACAAATGTATGAAAATGAAATAAATCACTAAGATAAGGAAAACTGTGAAACATAGTGAACTTAGTTCTACCAATCATTGATGGAAACTGTCAACAATAAACTTTTTAACAATAACTAAAACTCACCAATCCGACAATGAATTTTAAACATAGAATCGTCATGTGCTAAAATTATCAGGTTTGTTTTATGTTAAAAATGGTTACCTTAGAAACAAAAACATCACAAAATGAAATACCTTAGGACCAAATTAGTGGCGAAAACTAGTAATATGTTTTTTATAAACAGTTATTATTAGGACAAAAGGAATGTAAAAAAATTATCTCAGACACTTAATATGATATTTCTTCAACTTGTGAAGAGAGTTTAGCCTGTTACACACATAAGTGGCACCACTGCGAAAAAAGCGTCTAGAGCGTGTATCACTTGGCAGGGGCACGACCAGGGCCATGTTTGTGCCCCTGCTAAATGATGTGACCGTGCTAGGCGCTTAGCCACCGTGTCGCAAATGTGCCACTTATGTGTATAACAGGCTTAACAAAGGAGTAACAATCAAAGATCTTAGGCCTGTTACACATCCAAGTGGCACCACTGCTACGCTGAGGCAAAAGCATCTAGCGCGGTCGCATCACTTGGCAGGGGCGCCGGTTCACAATGGCCCCAGTCGTGCCTCTGCTAGTGATGCGATCGCTCTAGACGCTTTTGCAGTTGGATGTGTAACAGGTGTTTCATACGTTGCAAAAGCGTCTAGCGGGGTCACATCACTTAGCAGGGGCACGACCGAGGTCATGTTCATGTCCCTGCTAGACGCTTTAGCCACCGCGTCGCAGATGTGCCACTTAAGTGTGTAACAGGCTTAACAAAGGAGTAACAAACATAGATATTACAAATAACATAAGTACAAAGGAAATTATGTTGGTCAAGGCTGTTTAACATACTAACGACTAAAAGTTTTGCTTTTGTTATGCACAGATATTTTTATAATTATAGGTAAATTCAGATCATAAGATAAGACATAGTAGAATGGTTCTTTTTGTACAGATAAAGGTGGGTGTGTTTTGCAACTGTTTTTGTCCTTACTTTCACAACAATAATAAAAATGAAAAAATATGGGCCAGAATTTGTAGCAGGTTAAAAAAATTAGATTTTGAGAAACATGCAGGTAGTTGAAATTATCAATAAATTAAGTAATTTATTAGTTTAAAGAATCTTTAAAAATTGCATAAAATAAGCTCATTTTTACTTTTTATTTAAATTTACTACAAAAATTATTGAAAAAAATGAAAACTTACTGTACATTTTTTAAAAAGATTTTTGTTAGGACTTCAGCATCCCTAAAATTTTGTACATAAATACAAATGCTTAATCCACATGAGTTTTTCTCTCAGTTTCATTGTAGATAAGAGACAAGGGAGCAAAGTGTAATACAAAATGTATCTCGGTAACTATTTCGATTTTTCAAGTACTATGGATTAGCATTTGAATTTTTATTATAATTTTAGAACAGTTCCAAAACTTAGTCCTGGAACAATTTTAGTAAATGAAAGACATATACATTTATCAAAGAACTACAGCAACAAGTGCTAAATGACAATAAAAGAACACATAATCGAGGAGTAATCACTAAAATGATACATCTAACAAGGATATGTTAAGAAGAAACAAGGACAGTACTTTAAGCTCTGCTTTTGCTTTACTAAATAATCTAAAATTTCTTGCTAAAAATACAAGACCTAGAAGATTTTGGACCTATCGTTCTTATACTGCTGATTGTCAACAAAATTTTAAAGTCAAACTAAAATAATAAATATAATTTTATTGAGTTAAAACTAGTGATATATCACCTAACATTGCTTTTTTGAAATGAAAATAGAAATACAGCATGTTAAAGTTTTATTGCTATGATCATGTACCCAAAGAAAAGACACACAGCAAAAAACTTAAAAACTTGTAGATTCTGTTAATTGCAATGAATATGGTGAGAAAAAAGTATTACTGAATTTTGCACATTGTCTCCAACAGTAAAATACTCAGTCATGCTTGAAAAAATCCAACAGACCTTTGAATAATAACAACCGTATAAAGCCCTACCCCTTCTTAAAAATATGTAAAACTACATTACCGGTATTAATTAGGTCACATAATTTTGCTTTTGTGTTAAAAACATAAAAGACGATGCACAATCTGATCTTAAGAATAATTCCAAAATATATTTGGTATGCAATTTGAAGGATTATAATTAGCCAATTTCTTCTTGAAACAGACTTGCTCAATGTCGTTTGTTAAGCAGTTCCATTTCATTTTTGCATAAAGGGCAGGACTTGCTCTCAAGCAATATACTCACCAAAGGCATATTTTTTTCTAAGCAATAACTTACAAACTATAATCATAAAACACTGGTAAATGGAATATGCTCATTTCATACAAATTTAATAAACTTAAATAATGATATGTCTCACTCCCAATAACACTCGCTGATATGCTATTTCTTTCAAAAAGACTGAAGCCTAATGCAATAGTCAAAAAGTATTTTATTTTACCGTAAAAATTGCAGATTTTAACTTAACAAACTAGTCAATTTTGGTTCAATGCAGGTATCGCATCTCCAATACTGTATGTGAGTTGGAACATGACATTTACAAATGAAGCTTAGCTGTAACTAAAATTGAATTCATGAGATACTGAGTCAATCAAAGACATATTTAAGATGGAAGCTTTTGAATTTTTCAAAATTGCAGATTGTGATACAAAGTTTTAAACTTATGGTGTATGCTTTTGCCACTAATAATAAACCATTTTTACCAATGTACGATTGGTAACTGAGAATAATAATATTTATACAAGACAGTATAATTTTAAATATAAATATCTATGCTCAGGACTTAAATTTTTCCGTCTTCAGTAATGATCTACTTGATTACGCGTATTACCCCAATCAAGAGTGTATAAAGAAACAATTTATGGAAAAAATTGATTCTAACCAAACCAGTTTGTTCAAGGGATATTTTAAATAGGCCTAAACGTTACTATAAATATTGATGATATATCTGTATAAAAAACATTATTACATAACAATTCTAACAGTATTGCAAACACAATGCGTACCTTGAAACTGATAAACACAATTAAACAGGATAAAACACCATTTTTAACGTATTGACATCTTTAAGGGAGGAATAAATAAGAATGCAGTGTAGAATAAAAATGTTCAGGAGAAGCATTAGCATAAAATTACTCAAGGAAATGGAAAATACAAACATTACGGTAATTATATAATTTGAATATAAATTAAACTGCAGGGAATATAATTCAAGTATCTTGGTTTAAGATAGGAATTCTAATTTGTTATTGTCATAAACAACTCATAACTGATAAACAGGATATAAATAATAGTAACAGTCATAATACTGAGTACAAAATTTTCTTTCTTTCATTGTATCACCATGAATTAATAGGTTAAAAATTAAAATTAAATTAAAAGAATCAATCTAGGTTAAAAATTATAAAAAAATTATGACATTTTCCCTGGTTATTTAAATTTTGAATGTAAAATCTTAAGAAAAATGCAAGAAATTTATGATATATACATTGTTATTCTGAACTATTTACATAACCACAACTAAAACTTAATAACAATATTAAGCAAAAACCAACTAATAAAACAAATAAATCACAACCAATAAACTTCAACAAAGAAAAACATGTCAATATATTTTACAGATAAATTACAAATATATAAATTTATTTGTACACTTCCTAATTGTGTATAAATTTACAAAAAATATTATTTCTAGCTACAAAGAAAGACGAAAATACATGTAATACTATGACATAATAGTATAAAACGACCTGATGTGAGTTATTAATCGTCCGACAAGAACTATCCTACAATCACAGACATTTCAGCCCTCAACTAAACAATCTACAACCTAGCAAGTGAACTTTAGAGCTGCAAATTAATCCAGTGGTAAATTTGTTCTTGACACTACCTTAAAGGTAACATTGTTCAATGAACAATACTTAACACTGTCAATACATATATAGTAAATAAACAAAATATACATTTGTGATGCTGTTACTACATCTTAGTGCTGATTCTGACTGAATATATAAAAATAGCAGGTATATAAAATACTGATTCTGCACTTTTTAATATACATTTTCGGACAATCAATGCTCCTGATAGGCAGCATAAACTAGGCTAATGAATTACTACTAGCCTATATCTGAAAACCCTTTGTTGTTGTACATAGGATATCATCAAAGACTTACTGAGTAAAATAGGATAATAACTGTTAACACTCAGGTATCAATATAAGCAACAAAATAGGATAGGCCTAATGGAGTGACAATTTCCGAACGTGTTATAAAAATGTGGACGTAACCTGTAAAATTGATAACTCTACAGATCCTATGGCTGATTTATAACTTTGTATGTTTCACATTATCTGTCCAGTAGTTCTGGATGGTCATTGCTTCCAAGCTGTTCAGAAAAGAGTCATTATCTAAACTGTACATCTCTTCCGAATTTTCCTGAAAAACCAACAATGAGATGAGATTAAATAAAACATGTACAACAGTTTAAAGAGTGCATAATAAAGTACTTAAATGTTTTAATTTAATGAAAAATGTTAATTTTTCCATTATAAAATAATATATTGTTCTCGCTATTCAACATTGTCAACTGCCTTGCTCAACTCAGCTCAGTTAGATAGCCAGAATTTTTAATGACCTTACGCAATCTAAATTGACCTTGGCTACTTCTGCTAGATGCTGTATGTGGCACACTCACTTTCATGCCAATTAATTAATGACAACCCCTCATAAAATAATCATCAGAGTAGAATGGTCAAAACTTTAAACTATTAGTTATAATCGTGAGCCATTGTTTTTAGACATCAATGTCAGGGTCTATCTTATTATCGCTATGCTGATTTTCAATTGACAAAAATACAATTAATTGCTGGATGTGATATGGACGTATGGATGTATAAATATGGACACAAACTGTTAACTTGAACAATTTGAATTTGTATTCCTACTGGGACGGTGGCGTCGTCCTGTAATCCAGCTACTTTGGATAATATGAGTTGTGGATAGTTATAAGCGATGGCTTGTGGATGCGATATTCCCTAGTGGGATTCACTTCCGCACTAGTGAATACTAATTCATCCATAAAGACCATCCTCATAATTAGACCAATTCATATATATGAGGTCGAAATTATGGTTTGGATCCCATCTTAAAATGTAGGTCCCTAAATACTGTAGGCTGTTGGGCTATTAACCTTGTTCGCGGCGGCGAGGTTTTTGCTCGAACCTCATCACCATCCTGAATGTAAAAATTGTAAAACCCACCGTAGCAGCAGCACTGCCCAGTAAAATTCCACGTGGTCCCAAAATACATTGTACTATTGAGCAGTGCTGTGCAAAGCTTCAGATTTCTAGCTCAGATCCTGGCTTAACAATAAATCATATTGTAAAGCAGTGCAGCTTGGGAGCGATCGCACCCATCAGGATGGCATTAGGGTTCCGCGTGGGAGCGATCGCTCCTGTCTAAGGACAGTCCTGTCTAAGGAGAATGTCGGCCTTAGTCAGTAACAAGACTACAAGTTCGCGCCACAATCATCCAACACTCATCTCGCATTCATATTCAGGTTAAAATACGCTCTATATGTAAGGTCCCTGTCTCAAAAGAGTGATAAAGTGATACTTTTAAAATAAGATAATTTTGATACTTGTCATAACGGTGAAATATAAAAAAAAGATACTTTGAATTCGTTGAAATAAATTACCAGAGGTTATGTTTGTACAATAATTAGGATATCACCTAAAGACCACTTTTAACACTTTAGCTACCACTATGCAAATAGTAATCCCAAAATACAGCTCAGTTGGCTCAAATACGTGGCCGCCAGTACCTCCGCACAGCCCTTGGGCTCAGATGAGAGCTAGTGTTACTAAGCAAATCGATTGTTGGTTGTGAATTACCGATTTCTTGCCATTTTGGACTTAAATTTTCAAAATACAACATTATAAACTGAGACCGCTTAAAAGAGCTTAAACAAATTTAGTATTTTGAATTTTTAACTTGGCCTAACAGGATATGGAGAAAATCCAAAAATAGGTTTTCCATGTCATTCTTATGGGGAATGAACAAAACCCTGTATCTCACATATTTATTGACATAACTTGATAAAATTTGGTATGTACATTCACATATTTACTTACAGCACCCATATGGCAGCAAATCTACCTACTACCCATGGGGTTTATGGGAAAAATGAAAAATTCCAGAATTTGATGCAATTTAGTATGTACGTGCACTGGGAAGAGATTTTCCTATATCTACTAACTATAACCCCGTGACAGCAAACCTACATCCTCGATCCTATGGTGTTTATGGGGAAGTTAAGAAAACCGAATCCTGTTGGAAATTCGCTAAGTACGCAGGTCTGCTGCGACGGGGTCATTAAAGTTTTATGGAGTTTAACTACTACTACTAGTTTAACTATGTTAATAAATTATGTCGTAATTAACCGGATACAATATTTTTCGTTATTGTCTCTGTGCCCATTGCATTGTATGTTAATTAATTTTAATCCGTTGCTACCCTTATAGGTGTTGTATTATTTTGTAAACTACATTGGTGTTGTCAATATTGTTAAATGTTTTACAACAATAGACATCTTGAATCTTGAAAAACAAACTGACCGGATGCTAAATAAGCTTAAAAGTAGAGTTTTCCAGAGTGTCTAGATACTCAAAATTGTGAGAAATTACGAGGGCTATTCAGAAAGTAAGGAACGTTTTCGTCTTACGCCGTTGTACGCGCTCGTATCACCTATATTAGGGTATGAGAGCGCTCGGGGCCTCAGTGGCTATCCAGCCGTGACACTTGGAGCATCGTCGCGCCACCCGTTTTCTTTATATTTAAATTCACAATGGCCGCTTCCGTAAAAAATCCCGCCAGTTGCGAAGTGCGATCGGTAACACGGTTTTTGTTGACAATAAACTTAAAACCGATAAAGATTTATCGAAAAGTGTGCGAGGTGTATAGGAACAATGTCTTGAATGAAAGTTCTGTGCGTAAGTTGTGTATTCAGTTTACAAATGACCGAACCAATGTTCTTGATAAGCAGTAGAGTGGACGTCCAATCATTGTGACTGACGAACTGGTCACTAAAGTTGACGAGAAGATCCGTGAAAACGCTGCTCCACCATAACGGAGCTTTCGTTATCTTTCCCTCAAGTTTCACGGACTTTGCTGTGTTGAAATTGAAAGAATAAAAATCGATAAATCTCTAGGTTTTTTGCCAACGAAAACCGTGTTACCGATCGCACTTCGCAACTGGCGGGATTTTTTACGGAAGCGGCCATTTTGAATTTTAATATAAAGAAAACGGGCGGCGCGACGATGCTCCAAGTGACACGGCTGGATAGCCACTGAGGCCCCGAGCGCTCTCATACTCTAATATAGGCGATACGAGCGTGTACAACGGCGTAAGACAAAAACGTTCCTTACTTTCTGAATAGCGCTCGTAATTTGTAATTTATTGATTATTCAAAATGTCTTAAACTTTTATATTAGAATCCATAGCTGAATATATTTCTATGATGTACGTATCCCAAAATCCCAAGGTCGTAATTTTGGTTTGGGATTAACACCCCTTGTAATCGACCATTATCTTAATTTATTACAAAAATCTTTTTTACTATTTACCCTAAGTGTACTGTCATCGATGTAGCCACTGGAATCAGCATTGCTGCATTTGTCACTCAATGTCTGAGGTTTGTTCCACATTCTGTGTCGATAAAATACAAAACCTCCACCAGCTGAAAAAATACAAATTTAATTATCTAAATTGTTCAAGCTACTGAAAATACTAAAACACATATTCTTGAGAACATTTTATTTGAGTTTTCTGAAACAATGTTAAATAATGGCATAAAATGAATTGAACTACTGTACTGTACATTTACATTGCAGTTCTAACCACTTTTAATGCATTGTCTTGCAAGAGAAAGTTCTTCAGTAAATCACTGGTACATCAGTCTTGCTAAGCTTCAAATGAACACAGATTGATCTTTGATTCATAATGCTAATTCATTCAAGTATCCTATATGTTGGTAGTGGCATCAAGTGGTTGGTGACACAACAGTCGGGAATCTATATTTGCCATTCCTAGATTCCAACACAAAAGGGCAACATTGTTGAGGGAATCCTTTCCTCTCCCCCTCGGCCGCCTTCCCTGCTTCGCAGTCGAGGGGAGGTCCATAGTTCCACACAATTGGAGAGGAGAAGAGAGGGATATCTCCCAATACTGTCACAGTCCAAAATTCAAAGATTTTTATTTGGCCATTAAGTTTAGTACAAAAATAGGCTATGTCATTTTACACGTCTTTAGAAGTTTTAATTACTGTATATTATGGTTTAATTTACCCTTTTTTGGCGTATGGTGTAATATTGTGGTGCGGCACATATGACATATTGTTGAAAAGAGTTTTTGTCATACAAAAAAAAGGCTCTTAGAATAATTGCTAAAGAACCACCGAGATCCTCCTGTAAACCTCTCTTTAAAAAAAGTAATATTTTGACTATTTATACATTATACTTTTACCACACTGTTCTACTAGTAAAAGTTGATTCGAAGTTCACTTCTCTTAATTCTGTTTTCCATAGTTATAACACTAGATTCAAAAATGACTTTCAAATGTTTTTGAGACGGATGCAATTTACAATGAATAGTCCATTTGTAAGAGGTACAAAATTTTATAACCTATTGCCATCTAATATTAAATCTCTTACAGGTAATAGTTTTAAGAACAGCCTAAAAAGTGGCTTATAGATAATCCCTATTCTTTAAGTGAGATAAAATCATTTATATTTAAATTGCAAAGCCCTTAAGTTTTTCATTCTATTGGTAGTGATTATTATTATTTCTCTGTAATGGTGCTTAGATTTTTTATTTTTATAAATTTGATGAAGCATTTGTACAACTAGGACTACTTATGTATAATTTGATTGTATTTATGTACTGGTAACTTAATTGACAATGTTCGTGCCTGTGTTACACATGTTCTGGACAATAAAACTTGATTGATTGATTGACTGACTGATTGATATTATTTTACTGAATGGTATTAGAAATGAAAATGGTTTCAGGCAATGAAAATTTGCCACATGTTATTCTTATAAGGCAAAAAATGAAATTCAATTGCTCTCAACACCCCGAGAGTTAACATAAGAAAAAAATTGCCTAAAAAAATGCAATAAAAATGCATTAAAATTATGTGTACAATCAAAATTTACATAAAAATGGGGGGTTCGTATTTTATATTTTTGAGTTGGCTGCCATATTGGAAAAATAGTGGATAAAAATATAATTTGAAAACCACAGCATTAAAGAGAATAAAAATTCAATGCTAGTTGCTATTTAACTTTTTTTAATTATTTATTCTTGCTATTTCAGCATAAAACAGCTGGCACAATTATATCAATAACCACAGACAATGTGGTTTGTTTTTTGTTTTTTTATAAAAGTTTGATACTAAATAATCAGACGATGACTTACCTGCTAGACCAAGCAACACCGCGGTGCCCAGTGTT
This sequence comes from Neoaliturus tenellus, assembly GCA_030545055.2. Lineage (NCBI taxonomy): Eukaryota > Metazoa > Arthropoda > Insecta > Hemiptera > Cicadellidae > Neoaliturus > Neoaliturus tenellus. The sequence continues at coordinate 267,802,834 of CM061533.1, forward strand.
ACTCCAGATATCCAGACAATGCTGTTGAGGTCGTCTGATGTCATGGTGTCCTGCCGGCCGTCAGGGTTTGTTGTCACGTTGCTGTTACCATCTTCATTAAAAGTTGCTGCAAATAAAATAATAGGCATAAATAAATGTATCACACCATTACACTGGGAGCTCTTTTAACCAGCATTTACAAGACCAGTTAGGAGTACCACTTATGATTGGGTTCCTCTTTTATACCTCAAGTGTAAATGTGAAAAAGGTTTGTGCGTGGGTTGGACTATAAGCAGACAGTATAGGTGATCCTTACCTCCGTCAATAGTCCAATTAGGTAAGGATCACCTACATTGTCTGCATTATAGTCCAGGGGCATCATGGATTTTAATTTGACTATAGTAAGATGCACGAAAATAGTCTGGTGGAAATTTTAACAGATGTGTCCCCCTCACTCCCTCTCCCCTGAAATGTTGTCATTTGTGGTTATGTTTAACATGTGTAATACAGAAAAAAATGTGTTTCAGAATAAATTTGGCAACCATCTATTGACTTTCATCAGACTATTTTCGTGAATCCTACTTCACTCATTTCTTCTTTTTCGTAAAAGAAACATTATTATTGAGTGAATTCAGATGCTGGAATTCCTTGAATAAAAAAGAGATTCAAAATAAAGAAAATTGCACATGATTAAGAAAAACTGTATTAAATTTTATCTCTAGCCACTGAGATTACAGAAGAACCTCGATTTTCCGTGGCCCAACCAAGGTCAAATCTGGGGGTAAGAAAATTATAAAATATAAAATTTTAAACACAAAATAGGGTAGATTATATTTCTTAAAAATTCATTATTTGATCACTAATAATGAAATATTTGTTGTCCGATGGGGAGGGCAAAGAATGAAGTGAAAACGTAACGAGTAAAAATAGCAGTCAATGACACCGTTGCCCACGCATTAGTGTTCTTGAAACTTAAGAACGTGTGGACAGTGGACACTACATAACCATGACGAGCCCTGTGCACTATACACTGCGCATCCAGTGGGCAGAGAGTACGACAGGAGAAAGAGAGGAAGAAACACGCACGCAAAGTGTAGGCCTGGGGGGGGGGGGGAGTGCAATGAGAAGGAAGAAAGGACAACAAACACACACTCTCTCTCTCCTGGTTGACGCCCCGCGCCGATTGCTATTGGAAATAATCGGCCGCTAGGCATCTGCGTAATTCAAGATGTGCATGCGTGCAATGAGTACCAGAATGTCAACAAAGCAATCCTCTGATAATTTTGCAATTTTTGTGTGTTAATCTTGCAATGCTAATATATGTCACGTAGCAGTGTATCTCTAGCTTTGTTATTATTCAGTTGTAGATTTGGGCAGTAAACTATCTGAAATTCTTTTAATTAATAATTAAATTTATTTGTGTATATTCTTACTATACCCAATGCAATTACGTTTTTTATTATTTTTCAGCTGGTTTTGTTTAATTTGTCCACCATACATAAGTCAATAAATCTTTTTAATGACCTTCCTATTCATTTCCTGTCCTTGCCAGTTGGGAGATGGAGGGGAGACAGGAGGGTGGTCTTAGTTGGGGTTGGTGCTTGCCTTCTTTGTATTTCAGTTTAACCGTGGTTTCCAGTTATTCGCGATCATCCTCCCCATGATTTCCCCAGATAATCGAGATTCTACTGTATTTAAAATAAAACCTTAAAATGAAGAGTAAAGTTTATAAAAATTACATACAAAGTTTTCCTTCTGAAAGATGCTTTCAAAATTATTAATAGATATATGAAAAAGAAATACAGGGGAGTTTGGACCTTCTATGGATTTACATCATATATTTAGCCTATATTTATTATCTGCATGTAGGCCTAGCCTATTTATGTGCATGTACGGTAAGCTAATTAACTGTGTAGTCCTACTAGACACAGGAATGTTTTAAGCTTGTTTATATTAAGTGCTTTTAATACACCGACTGACAATGTCTATTGCAATATTGTGTTTGCTTAATGACAATAAACGATGATTATTTGATCACAATGAAGCGCATTTTAACTAAGGTATAGGCCTAATTTGTACAAATTTAAGTATAAATTTTTCTGTGTATTCTAATAAAAAAGGTTAAATTTTTTATAGAACCAAAATTTGCACTCTAATGCCATTAAATAGTTCACAGTGACTACAGAACCATTTTTAAAGATTTATCAGTCAAATAAAAGGGGATGATGCATAGATTTTACAAATTTTCTTCAAATTCACGATTGTCATTTGAGGGATTCTGTTACAGTAGATAAAGTAGATTATTGAAAAATCTATAAAAGGAAGAATGAACACTTGGTTCCTTTTCTTATCAAAATTCCTTCAACCAATTCTGCAACTTACTACTCACAAGCTTTGCAACTTACTTGAGTTTTGTTGAAAGCCATCCATTATTTCATCCTCCGAGATGTCTGTGGTGTTGTGAATCATGTCACTGTCAGTTGCCAACGGCTGGTCACTCATCAACCGGGTCTCATTAGGCTTCACAACCTTAGTCATGTTTATAGGTACTTCATCCGAATCAGATTTTGCCTTTTTTTTCTCCAATATAAATTTGCTTGGAACTTTTGAATTGGAATTATCTGCTTTGAAATTGTAATCACTAAGAGAAGAATTATTTTTTGAGTCTTTTTTGAAAGAGTTATTGTATTTTATCACTGGATTGGGATTATACAATGGGAGTTTTTGCTTTTCGCTAGTGCTTTCATTGGAAGATTTTGTTTCTGCACTCACTTTGTTCTTGAAATCATTAGCGCTATACTTTTTTGGTTCACTTGGTTTGCTTTTATTTGGTTCACTTTTAATCACCTGAGGGCTTTCTCTAACATCTGAAACATTTTCACCGGGTGTCTCCTCGCTGCTACTCTTTTGACTTGGGAATTGTGGTTCATTCAAATCCTCTTCTGTACTTTCAAAATCATCGTCTACTTTCTTTGGAATGCGTTGCTGGAATGTTTCTTCATCAGGTGATCTTTTTATTCTTTGATATGTTATTACATTTGCTTGCGATATGAAAGAATCATGAAGTTCAATTGAAATGCTCTCAGCTGATGTTGTTGCTGTCATAACTATCCATAAAACTGGAATCAACAAAGGTATGTTAGTGTTTAGCAGCTACCAACCCAAAAAGATATATCAGATAATCAGTTGCACATGTGAGGCCTATATGAAAGACAATTACAGAAAGAACTTAAATATTCAAAACCTTCAGTTGGTCATAGAAGCCAAGCATTCTGAAGAATTAAAAACGTAAAGAACATTGTCTAAAGAGGTTGGACATGCAATCTCCTCAGAAATTTGAAAAATATAATGCTTATGCTTAATGGCTACTTTTGGTTTAGGCCTCAACAAGCTTTTAAAATGTGAGTAGGCCTACTTGGGGAATATAACTACATAGTTAGCCTGAATATCTTTTAGGCTGGTGAAATGTAAGCACATTTTTTTACAATGATACAGAAGACTTTTAAATGATTTTGAACTAATTAATAGTAACCATACCTTCAAGGAAAACTAAAGTTGTTGAGAACCTATAAAGAAGTTGGGCATTCATGATTATAACACTGTAACCACTGACATTATGAAACCAGGAAGAAGCCACACTGGTGCTGGGTTGGGTTAAACCAATAATGTTGACTACCTCCAAGTCCGTACCAATATGGATGCAACTTCCTTCTCACAACAGCACTAATTTATGATGCACCAATACAAGAACAACTTACTAATCGTTACACTACAAATAACAAACAAGGAAAACTATTTTTTGTTTGTATTTTCATACGAAACGATTGCAGTCAATTCAAATTTAGTAACCTAACTTTATTTGTTTTGTTTCCCATTATTAGATTGCACTAACAATCGCTGCCTGAAATCAGCAATTTTAAATAGTAAAAAACATTTAATTAAGTTTAATTAAATCAGGTTTACTGCACACTAACCTTCCACGTCATAGCCCAAGAAAATATCAATACCACTGAATACCTATGTTAAATTAGAAATTTTTATAAAATCTGTTTATATCGTTTTAGTCTTTAATTATCCTTCAGTTTACACACCCTGTGAGTTAGGGTCTTATAATTTTATATTTTTGTGCCTACCATAAAAGTAAATTTTTTTCATCTTTGTTACAGTAAAAACTATAGATTTCCAAGTGATCAGGTACCGTATATAAAACATTTTCACCCACTGTAGTGTCATCTTTAAGTAGGTATGTAAAACAATGTTTTCTCCACTAGAGTTTTCATTGAATCGCTGGAAAATTAAAAGAAAATAATTTATGGGTCTCAACAAACAAAAATACTCATGTGGATAGTAAATTTATTTTACTGTGGATAGTAAATATATTAATACATTAATAAAAGTACTAATATAGCATAGATTCCCTAACTCTAACATATTTGGTATGTATAACTTTAGACCGATAACAATCAAATCCATAAATTGAACCTATTTTTAATGACAAGCTGTGAAGAAAATGCAATTAAAAAAATAAAATCTTAAACAATCTATATCTACAGGGTGCAAAAAAAACAATCGATTTCGCCGACATTCGATTTTGCTCGGCGATGGGGCATCTGAGAAAGGTGGGGGTAGACTTGTTGGAGCGCAAATATTATGCCATTTTAGTAGTCATGGAGTGATGTGGTCGCTTGAACCTAACGGTGAGTGAGCTTGGCGAATAAGCTTAATTACATATAAAATTATTCAATAATGAAATAAGTTAATTCAATCACGTAGGAAGCCGTGACGGGAAACAGCTAGTAGATGATATTATTCCACTAGTTTCAAGGGGCGTTCCCCAGCTTTTATTCTCTGGATAACAGAAAAATTATTTTCTTAAGAGCCATCTTCATCTTTTGGCTAATAGCGTAGTCGGATATGTTAACCATACGGATTTTGGCCAAAACATGATATTTTATTCCCCTCGTTTGACGCCATTTTTTTACCAATTTTATTTAAATTTAGTATGGTAATCATTTAGTTCAATAGTTATATTAGGTCACACATACCTTAAAAGCTCGAGAATGTGAAAATATTACTCTCAGTAACGTAGCAAAGTAACTCGATTTTTCTTACATTTAAGATTTTTGTTCTACTAATACCATTTATTTTTACTCGTATATAAGGTAGGCTATGAGGGACATAGGCCTATATCTAACCTACAAGAAAACATACAGGGTGTTTTTTTCTAAGATTTGTAACTTAATTTATTCAAAAACTAAAATAAATATTACTGTTCAGTTTGCTGGAAATATCTATCAACAAGGGGAGGAAAAATTAACATGAAAATTCCATCCCCTCATCAACCCCTTACTCAAAAATTTCAAATACGAACCCTAAATTTTTATGTCAATTTTGGATTGTACATGCAGTTTTAAGACTTTTTTATAATGTAACATTTTTCGCTAAACTTAACGGTTAGGGAGCTACAGGTAATTGAAGTTCATTTAACAAGGGGCAAACTTTTATTGCCTATATCTCCGAAACCATTTAGTAAAATAAAAAATACTCTAAAATGAAAATGTCTTAAAATAATGTTATAAGACCATTTCACTCATAAAAATTATCAGTTTGGCATAAGTGAACTTTTTTCCTATATGGTGAACAAAATAATAATAAGTTATTAAAATTTGATGTTACTATGAACAATTTTAACTTAAAACATTATATTAACACTCCGATGGTCGCGCGGGGTAGTCCCATACCCCAGTGATTTTGTTTTGCTGATCATTGACAGTTGGCAACACTCCTGACCTTGAGCAGGTTAATACCTTCCCCTCAACTATAAATACTACAAAATAAAACTATTCTATTCTATTCTATTCTATTCTAACTCTTCATCAAGACGTCAGTGTCATTTCAGATGTCTGACTCAACTGTGGGGCTGCTCACGTTGATTTTAAAATACTACTGCATGGCATGGGGTAGCGGCATACCCCACGCGACCAACTGTGCAACACTTTGAACAATAGTTTGCATATTTTTCGTCCGTGTTAGTTCGGTTCTGTGACAAACATGAGTGAAGGTGCTACTGCTCAGTTGCGAATGTGGTTGGAGGAAACCGATAGTGACAATGAAAGAGTGTTAGGAGTTGAAGATTCGGAAGAAGTAGAAGAGGATCATCTAGAAATAAACATTGCTAGGGATGACGTATTATTAAATAATATATTATATATATATATATATATATATATATATATATATATATATATATATATATATATATATAACGGCTCAAAGAAGCCTTTTTAAAAAACCTAATATATAATATATATGTATTATGTATATATATTTATATATATATTATTAAATAATACATGTGTATGTGATTAATTATAATTATTTTCTAAAATTAAAATTTTTGTGTGCATTTCCGCGTTTTCTTTTTTATAAAAACCCTATTCACATGTTTATAACAATTTTTCTCCATAAACTAGACCCAAACTGTGTTTTTAGCGAGCAGAAATATGCAAAGATGTATTAAATAACATATAACAACATAAATAAAAAAAATAAAAAACATAAGATTATTTTTAAAAGAAAAAACACACGTGGGGTACAACACTACCCCACGCGACCATTGGTGTCACAGTAAGGGGCGCGACCAACGGAGTGTTAAGACATTTTTATTCTTGAGTATTTTTTTATTTTACATTATGATTTAGGAGATATATGCAATTAAAGTTTGCCCCATCGATGGCTTATAGTGAGAACCTCGCAAATCAAGAAATACCGGTATCAACTTTACAGGAGGCACAAAAAACTTTTTTTAATCTATGGTAATGTAATACAGTAATGAATTTTTTTAATGTTTTCAATTTTAGAAGTTTCTGACCATTATATAACATAAATTTTACATAATTTTTACTATATATATTAATTTAATGACTTCCGAGGTTATCACTTGTAGGGTTTGAAATATATGTGCTTTTAATTTTCAATTTTACGATTTAGGTGGTTTTCATTATTAAGTTTGAGCTAAAAATTGGGATACTGGTATACAAGGTTTTCATTAAAAAAAAAGTATAAAAATGCTTACTCTTCGTGAAAAACTCGTATATCTGAATGTGAGAGGTTCTATCATACTTCAGGAAGCAGTAAACTCCTTCTTCATTAGTACGATAGCTTTGATACTATATTAATAATATAGGCCTAATAAGTCCAATTAATACGAGTTTTTCACTCTTACTCAGAATTACAGCTGATATAGACCTACAAGGTTCTTTTTTTCTTTCTCAGAGAGCGCAGCAGAATTTTTTTGGATTTTTTCTGACAGCTGATAATAAAAGTCTTCTATCTAAAACCATCAAAATGTCATTTTTTTGTACAAATTGGACTTACAAGGTTTTCACTTTACTTAAGCCATCACCATGTTATTCTTTGGGACTACAAATGAACTTCAATTGCCTGTAAATCCCTAACTGTTAAGTTGAGAGAAAAATGTCATGTCACATTATAAAAAAAGCCTTTAAATTGTGTGTAAGTTACAAGCCAAAAGTGACATAAAAACTGGGGGTTCGTATTTGAAATTTTTGAGTTCAGGGTTGTGGTGAGAAGGGGGTTTATGAGGGGATGAAATTTTCATGTTAAATTTTCCTCCCCCAACGTTGATAGCCATTTCCAGCAAACTGAACAATAATATTTCTTTTAGTTTTAGAATAAACTAATGTGTAAAATTCTTAAAAATTACCCTGTATATTTCACCATTAAACATCCAAAAACACTGTCCGAAACAGGCAATTTGGAGGCATGTTTTTAATGTTTTTACAGGTGAAGATGACTCTTAATTGAAGGTATAAAACTTTAGTGATAATTAATATTTTAATGGGCAATAAACTTTTGTACGATATAAAAATAAAATTTTACTTACATTTAAATGCAAATAAAAAACACCCTTGTGTCCAAAATTGTTGGGCCATAATAGCAGCATCGTGTTCATCTACATTGATCTGAAATCATAATAAGAGTTTAAACTTAGAATACACCAACATCACTTATTCATCAAAATTATTAAGACGCAATACAGTCTTTCAATAAGAAAAATGAATCTGAAAAATAAATTTAAAACAATGCAATTATTATAGCCTACATGAGATTACACCTTCTGTTTGATTCGTTCAATAAATCACATCAAAGGTAACCCTTGAATTTATAGATACCATCAGGTTCATGAAATGCACAAGTTCTTATACCTTATTTTCAATTCAGGCAAAATGCTATAGGCTAAATTTCTCATTTCCAGAAAACGGTGAAATCAATTGGGAAAGAGGCTATGAAAGACCTAACAAATGTATTTATTTTGCATACTTACCTGGTAACGGTATCTGTTTATTCTACAGCCCAAAATAATACTTTTTGGCTCATTTCCCATTGGGAGGAAGCTATTACAGTAGATCTCATGGTAAGAACTAAGCCCGGGACCAATGTAAAGTAAAAAATTACTAGGAAATTTTTTTCCCGATAATTTAATTATTTGCTTTTACCTATAATAACCTACATTGATAGCTTTTTTATGCCAATGAGTAGCCCGACAAGAAAATATTTTTTTGGATGACTTAAAAAGAGTAAAACAGGTTATAAGTTTAATTAATTGAATACCGTACAGACAAAAACATAATTCCTGCAGTGAGTTCAAATTCTTTTTTTAGCTTTTAGTTTAGGGGTTTAGCCTAGCCCTACTTCATTTTTCCTACAATTAAAATATAGGATCTATATATTAATACGCAAGCATGTTTCATTTCCTCCTTTTTTCTCAGCTTGTGTGCATCGTAGGAAAATCCGCGCATAACGTTAGAAAGGTATAGTCCTGTAGATGAGCAGAATCGCATTCTAATTCACATCTGACTCCAGGGCTAAGCCCCACAGGCTTTCAAAGTTCCAATGTTAATCTTATGGAGAAAGGAGAATTGAATGAATCATTAGACAGCTGTTGTAAAAACAACTGCTAGAGAATTAGGAAGAACAGTTATAAACTGTTTTAAGCTTCTTGGGTCCAGATCAACTGAAATTTTGATCGAATTTCGATCAGGAGGCGATCTCTATATATAAATAGGCCTATATATTTTTATCTAAAAAATATAGGTTAAATATATTAAGGAATGGGAGCCCGATGGACCCCTGCGCGAGTAGTTGTGTTACAAGAAAGGGCCCGAGTACTTCATGGTTTAAAAACTAAGCTTAAGACTATTAGTGATTGACAAGGCAAAAAACCCTTGTGATTGACGAGGAGGCCATTGACAACGTTGACCTCCCTGTTGATTATAAACAACATGAAGGATGGATGAATCAGGTGGATTTCAAATAGTTTTAATTTTGCCTATCAACCTGTTCAATTTAGTTTGGTTTTAGTTATTTGTTGTTTTTTCTTAGAGGTTGGCAGGCTTCTTTTGGCCTTAACTTACTTTGCCCCTGTCCACATAGACTATTAATAGATCTGTGTGTGGATCGTAGGCCCTATGTCTTAGACGAAAGGAAGGGAGGGTGTAGCTACACAGGCTACCGGTGAATGGCAAAAATGTCCAGTAGAACACACACACGAACCCACAACATCAAGCTACCATGGTCACGAAGTCCAGGGCACTTAGTCTTAGGCCTCCACTATTTTACTGACTCACCAAAAAGTTAGTTAGGCCTAGGCCTAGTCTTTAGTTGTTCATACTTTACAGTACTTTTAACTTTGTTTGACTTTTTACTTTTAACTCTCAATAGGCCTAAAGTATCAATGATAAGAAAAAATGGCCAAACTAAAAGTACCTTACCTATTAAGCTTACTCATGAGAGTGTGATATTGCTATATTACAAACACCACTAATAGCAAAGGATGTAAATTATGATTACAGTTTCCTGGTAGCAAAGTTCTCAAAATAAGGTTTATTGAAGAGGAACATGGTCTAATAATTTTAAAGAGAAAAATAAAAGCTAGGTATGGATCATTAAACTTTTATAGCTATCAGTCCTAGTCTTTGGATCCAGTTTAAACATCAAGATTTCCATCGAATTTGAAGGGTGTGGACCATTTCTTTACCTTAAATGAGAGAAATGTTAAGTTTTCATTAACCTAGTTGACTCTACTATAAGGTGATTAGCCCAATACATTCAATGCAACTAAATTGTTAATTAGTTAAGGCACCTTTGTCAAAGACCAATCAGAAGGTGAAAGAGATTTCACAATAAACAAACAAGAAAAACTATGGTAACACGACCATGATTTCAGTGAATACAAAGTTAAATTCGGGTAACTCTGCTTAATCATACGAACTAACTGATTTGAATTAAGATATGTATAATTAAATGTCCACTTACCAATAAAATTAATTATCTGAATTTACAAACACTACAAATAAATGACATTACTCAACCAGAACCCTAGCCCTCTGAACCTTGCTTTTTTTAACAACACGAACAACAGTCAACAGCAACAGCAAACGAGCGAATTTACTATTCAGCCGAGCGAGACCCGAAAGACATCAAGATAAAAAAAACAAACAAAAATACGCCATCATATGTAACGAGATTTTAAAGAACATTAAACCAGGAAAAGCTAAGGAAGCAATTTGTATGCGTATTATGTACCTACGGCCTGATGAAGGCTCGAGGCTCGACAAGATGACTGTAGTGCCACAGGTGAACTACATCCCTTAAGAGCAATGGAGTCGTTTCTGCAACATCCGCGGATGTCGCTACAGAGTTTTTGTCGGTTAAAAAGGTGTTAAAAATTAACATTTTACTCTTTGCTACCTGAAAGTGTTACCAACACTGCAGTAAAAACAATTGTTCTCGTTTGAGTTGGAGATTGTTTGTCTCTACTATTACTAAAAAAGGAATTTCAAAGTAAACTAGGGTTAAATTTATGGTTGTATATTTACCTTCATTGTAATTTTTACAGGTCAAATGGCACCAAAACTTCCTACACTTCTGAGGTTCAAAATATCAACTGGGGAGTTCCGCAAGGCTCCATCATTGGACTCCTTTTGTTTATCATCCATATTAATGGCATTTCTGACTACGTCCCCGGTGATAGTGTGGTCAGTGGTCACATACGCGGATGATACTACTCTCTTTGTACAGCACAGAGAAACAACTTGAAATCTCTGCCTTCATTCAGATTAACCAACTCGCTCAGTATTTCTCAGATTGCAAACTTGACCTCAACACGGAGAAAACAAACACCATATTCATTCTAACCAGGCAAAGGCAAAACTCAAGAGCAAGCTCCACCCCTTGTGTCCTCTTTGGAGACCATCAGTTAGAACTCTCTTCAACAACCACATTCTTGGGTGTAGAGCTGGATTCTAATCTTTCCAGGAATGCTCATGTCTCACTTCTCTGCAGCAGGATTTCCGCGGGTTTGTTTGTGATGAGGTATATGTCGCGTCTTGGCTGCATAAATCTCTGAAAATTGGTATATTACAGCCTCATAGAATCACATATTATTAGCTATTCAATAATTATCTGGGGAATGTCCTTAAAAATTAACATTGAAAAAGTTTTCAATCTCCAAAAGTGAGCAATTCGGCAACTGTGTAAAACCCAGAGATCACTGCTCTGATTCTTTCAAGAGTTTAGGCATAATGACTATTCCAAGCCTGTACATCTATGAGACTGTAATGTATGCCAAGTGGCATGACTAAATGTTTGTCTCTTCATAACACATTGTTATAACACTATAAATAGAAATGTAAGAACTGCTGTAATGCACAACTTAAATAAAACTTTTTAATCCAAACCAGGTTATGCCGGGCAAAATTTTTCCAAAAACTGCCAGTTGAACTCAAATCAGTTGAGAATAAAAACTAAGCGAAGGCTCAAATCTTTCCTCGTTGAAAGATGTCTTTATAAGATCGAGGACTTTTAATTTGGAGATATTTATTCTAACAAATTCATAAATTCCTTCTTTATACATTTTTCTCTTTTCCCATCCTTTTAACTTGACTGGTCTCACGCCACTACGTGGTGATGTTGTTCGCGTCCGCAGCATTCCATTAAAGTTGCACGTACTCCCCGGGTGGTGCTAAACGAACAACAACTTTGGCAGCTGAACTGTCACATACAGTGATCTCTCAGCTATGCCAGCTGCCAGACAAAATCCAAACGGCCCTTTCCAGGGCCAATTTAGAAATTTAGGCTGTGTTTTAAATGTTTGTCATTTTAACGTAGAGGGTCTGAGCAAATCTAAAAGTGACTGCCTCAGCAAGGTGCTGCTAGAAAATGAGGTCGATGTCCTCGCACTGCAAGAAACACACGCTGAAGACTTAGAAAACAGTGCGAGGGGCAACATCCCAGGATATAGGCTGGTGGAGGAAATAGGTCACAGGGTCTACGGAGTGGCGACGTACGTTAGACACGACATAGACGACGTATCAGTCTCCCACAAAAGTTGTGATAACAACATATTTGTTGTTGCTGTTAAGGTGTCTGCGACTACTATTGTTAATGTCTACAAACCACCGAACACCCAGTGGTCAGACACAGTTCTCCCAACTTTTGAACATCCTGTGGTATATGTAGGTGACTTCAACAGTCATCATACCCAGTGGGGATACTCGTCCGATGATGACAACGGCACTCGTCTTTCAAAGCTGGGCTGAAAATAACAACCTTTTCTTGGTATATAATGCCAAGGACCCACACACCTTCCATTCAGCCCGATGGCGGCGTGGGTACTCTCCAGACTTGTGCTTTTGCTCCCGTGAACCATCAGCAACACCCGTGCCTACTTCCAGGATGGTCCTAGGTGCATTCCCCCACTCTCAGCACAGGCCTGTAATAATATCAGTGGGAATGCAAATTCCACTAGTGAGATCTTTTCCTCGGCCTAGATGGAATTTTAATAAAGCTGAGTGGGAGGCCTTCTCATCAAGGCTTGACAGCGGCATCAGGTTCATCCCCTCTAAAATAAAAAAACTATGATCGGTTCACACGTCTTGTCCTGTCTTCCGCTAAGGCGACAATCCCAAGAGGTTTTAGAAAAGAATACATACCAGGATGGAGCAGAGAGTGCGAAGATCTTTACAGTGAGTTTACAGACACTGCTGACAGAGATGTAGCTGACCAACTACTTAACTCTCTCGACAACTCCAGGAGAGAGAAGTGGGTGAAAACTGTCGAGAACCTGAACTTCACCAAAAGTAGTCGGGAAGCTTGGTCTCTACTCAGGAAACTCTCCACTGGTAAATCAAGTGAAAAACACGATGCCTCACAGCCTAGCCCTCGTGAAATTGCAAAACGCCTCACCGTACTTTCAAAACCTGTGCGTTCGTCTGCAGACAGAAAAATTAATTTCAGGCTTAACGAAATAAAGGAGAGTCGGCAAGCACCCTTGGAAGTCTCTAGACCCTTCACTTACGACGAGCTGGAAGTGGCGATTGATGCGATGCCAATTGGCAAAGCAGCAGGCTAGGATGACATTTTCCCGGAGTTTATAAAACACTCGGGTAACAAGACTAGACAGTGGCTTCTTGAAGTTTTTAACACCACTCTGAAAACCGGCGACATGCCTGGGATATTTAGAAAATCCAAAATCATAGCTATCCTGAAGCCCGGAAAAGATCCAAAACTGCCTGAAAGTTATCGGCCAATAGCTCTTTTAAGTGTTTGTTATAAGCTGCTAGAGAGGTTGATTTATAACAGAATCCTCCCTATTCTCAATGCCAGCATCCCTGTTGAACAAGCTGGATTTAGGCCTGGTCGCAACTGCTGTGACCAGGTTCTGGCTCTGACTTCTTTCATTGAGGATGGGTTTGAGCGAAGACTGAAAACCTCTGTGGCTTTTTTAGATCTGACTGCAGCATATGACACTGTCTGGAGAAAAGGCCTCCTAGTTAAATTTTACGACCTTATTCCTTGCCCTTTCTTGTTGCGTCTCCTCAACTCAATGCTCTCCAATAGGATGATAAAAGTATATCTGGGACGCAGAGAAAGTACGTTTAGGCAACTAAAGAATGGCCTGCCACAAGGGTCAGTGCTCGCCCCACTGCTCTTTAATGTGTATACTGCCGACATTCCTGTAACTCGGTCCTTGAAGTTTATATATGCAGACGATATTGCATTGGCATATCAACACCAGCATTTTGGACAAGCAGAGGAAACACTAACAAATGACCTCACGACCCTCGGTGAATACTTTGAAGCCTGGAAGCTTAATCCAAACCCAACAAAAACTGAGGTTGCTTGCTTCCATTTGAATAATAGACTGGCAAACCAAAAACTTAAAATCGTATTCAACGGTGTTGAGCTAAAACATAATGACCACCCACAGTATCTGGGAGTCACTTTAGATCGGTCTCTCACGTTTAAAAGCCACTTACAAAAAACGGCAGCTAAGGTGAGAACCAGGACTAACATTGTCCCATCACCTTGCTGGCTCCACATGGGGAGCTAACGCACAAGTTCTGCGAACCACTGCTCTGTCATTGGTATATTCAACTGCTGAGTACTGTGCTCCCGTGTGGTTAAATAGTGTGCACGTTAGAGAGATCGACGTCCAGCTAAACAGGACCATGAGAGCTATTAGTGGTACCCTCATGGCAACCCCTGTACCCTGGCTCCCCGTGCTGTGTAATATCGCTCCTCCTGAAATAAGACGAAGGGATGCACTCATTAGGGAATACACAAAGATCTTATCTGCTCCACAGCTGCCCATCCATGATTACCTACCCCAGAATGCGGGTCGATTGAGGTCCCGAGAACCACCGCTACGAACAGCCTCCCAGTTGATGGACACGAACTTCACCATCCATACTAACTGGACTTCCTCCTGGGACGCTTTTCAAGGTCGTAATCACTTCTTGATAGCTGACCCGACCGTAGCGGTAGGTGGTATGAATCTTCCTCGGAAGCAGTGGACTATACTCAATCGTTTCCGCACTGGAGTGGGAAGATGTAATTATTGGAAGTACAAATGGGGAATGACACAAGACCAGTCATGCGACTGCGGAGCAGAGTATCAAACTATGGATCACATAGTCGAAGAGTGCCCACTGAGTGCCTTCCCCGAAGGATTGGCCGGTCTGCATAGCTCAAGTGAAGCTGGGCTGCAATGGCTGAGCGCCCTGGATTTAGCTCTATAAAGAGAGATCTGATTTTTATTTTAGTGTTTAGATTTTTACTTATACTGACTCAGGTGCTCTGCACCGCAGAATTTATTTATTATTCTTAAACCATGGTGGCTGGCTAAATGAGCCATACGATATATATATATATACTACGTGGTCAATCGGGACTACACTTCAGGAGTAAGTAAGAATTAAGATATAAACAGTTTATGCCTATGATGGTTTGTTAATGAACAAATTTAGATACCTAATTATTACTACATACAATCCCGTTCCCATAATATGATTTGCAAACTAATTCAAATAAATTACAACTCTATGCCAAATATCAACTTAATTGGAAATCCAATACAACAAATTTTTAGTTCACTAACATACGAATAAAAAATAATCTCATAAAAATGGATTAAATCTATTATAGGATAAATAAAACAAAGTCTTTTAATTGTTATTCTCAATTAGTCAATAGAATATGCTCACCGAATTTCAAACACGGCGGCTCGCCGACTTCGCATTCGCAACGCGGCCATAGATATAATACTAAACACCTGGATCGGTAACTCCATGTTGCGAAAACGAGCCGTTACCCCCACCACTAGCCAGTATTCGTGGTCAGTGTTGCCAACCCTGTGTGAGTAATTGTGTACTGTAATTTAAATAAATAAATAAATTAATTAAATAAATTACAGTAATACTGTATTTTTTTTAGTCTTCCTTACCTATGAAATGATCAATTTCAGCCTTATGAATGTGTACTAATACATCAAAAAGCTGAACGGTAAGAACTATCTTTCATCATCATAATCATAATTGAAAATTTAAAAGAATGTAAACAAACAAGAATGCAGCAGACGCACCGACAACAATCATGTCAGCTGATATTCAGCGCGACGCGGCGGCGGTAATACTGGCTAGTGGTGGGGGAAGCCGGCTAGTTTTTAGTGCTATTCCACCATTTCAGTTACCGATCCAGGTGTTAAGTATAAATCTATGAACGCGGCTCGCCGGCTTTCGGCTTTGCAACGCGGCTCCCCGGCTTTGAAACTGAAACTGAAACGCAGCTCGCCAACTTTGAATGGCAGCTCGACGACTTTCAAACACGACGGTATAATAAATTTATGCTTACTCTTTGGCCCCTCAGGGCTTCTGTACGTACGTTGCAACGTCTTTACTCAAATTAAATGTCGAAATTATTGGTATAATTTCTACGACGGCGTTGAAGGGTCATAGAGAAAGAATTATTTTCTAAAACTTCGACTTTTTTCTCAAAACTTTGAGTTTATATCTCAAAATTTTGACTTAATCCCAAAATTTTTACTTTTAATTTGAAAGTTTTGTTTTTCATCTCAAAATTTTGACTTTCAATCTCAAAGTTTTGACTTTTATTTTCAAAGTTTTTTTATTAATCTCATAATTTTTACTTTCAATGTCAAAGTTTTGACTTTTAATCTCAAAATTTTGATTTTTAATCTCAACATTTTTATTTTTAATCTCAAAATTTTGATTTTAAATTTCAAAGTTTTGACTTTTAATCTCAAAATTTTGATTTTTAATCTCAAAATTTTTACTTTTAATCTCAACATTTTGATTTTAAATTTCAAAGTTTTGACTTTTAATCTCAAAATTTTGTCTTAAAATCTCAAAATTTTGATTTTTATTCTCAAAATTTTAATAATAATAATCGTCTTTATTTGAGCGGTTCTCAGTATACACTAATTTTCAGAACAACTCTAAAACTTCTGAAAATTAAAATTTTGAGCTTTAAATCGGATTCATAGTATGTTATACAGTATTTATGAGTAGTACCACCACTAAGTATATTATTCGAGCATGTTGTGCATATCATTCAGTTCTCTTCTCAGTAATTAATTAGTGCTTTTGTCATAGATATCATTGAAAGGTCCTCCGCTGACCCTCATCCATTGATATCATTTTAGATTATTTTAATTTAGGTTTGGCCCATGCAGAAATTTTAGCATTACTCATTACCAAACATGATGTTTCTTTGAGCATTAGGCAACTGAAAAGGATTTTAAAACGGCTAGGACTTAGTAGAAGAACAAACTACTCTGCTGAAGAAAATGTGAAGAAATTCATTAGAAATGAATTATGCTACTCAAGCCAACTACATGTGTATAAGTGGATGCATTTAAAGTGTCTCCAAAATGGGTTTGTTGTCAAACAAAATACTGTAAGATCAATGCTAAAAGAACTTGACCCAGAAGGAGTTGACTTCAGGAACCGAAAACGTTTAAAAAGGCGTATACACAGAAATAAAGGCCCTAATTACCTTTGGCACTTAGATGCATATGACAAATTGAAGTCATATGGCATTTGTGTGCATGGTTGCATAGATGGGGTTTCTAGAAAACTTATGTGGCTGAAAGCTAGTACTAATACAAGTGATCCCCGAATTATTGCAGGGTACTTCATAAAAACAGTTGAGTCGATTGGAGGATGTCCCGTTCGAATAAGAGCTGATTGTGGCACATAAAACAGATTTATTGAACAAATGCAAATTTATTTGAGGGAAAAAGAAGATTGCTCTCCAGAAAGAAAGTGCTTGGTTGTATGGTACTAGCCAGTCGAATCAAAGCATTGATATAAACTCAAAGTTTTGAGAAAAAAAGTCGAAGTTTTAGAAAATAATTCTTTCTCTATGGCCCTTCTACGCCGTCGTAAATAGTGATGGCAAAATTTCTTGAAAAATCGATTTTTCGATATATCGATGTATCGAAAGAGTAAAATCGATTTCGATAAAAAATCGTGAACAAAAATTCGATGTCAAAAAATCGATGTATTGAATGGTAAAAATCGATTTTTCCGAAAAATCGATTTTATTTTGCCATCACTATGATGGCAAAATTTCTTGAAAAATCGATTTTTCGATATATTGATGTATCGAAAGAGTAAAATCGATTTCGATAAAAAATCGTGAACAAAAAATCGATGTCAAAAAATCGATGTATCGAATGGTAAAATTCGATTTTTCCGAAAAATCGATTTTATTTTGCCATCACTAGTCGTAAATTTCAATTTGTCGTCTGCGATGTTTGTTTTTACTGTTTTTAGTCAAACACCAACCTAACCTAACCTAACTACCTTACTCTGAATAAATGTAGCGTTGAGGCGTCAAGATACGTTTACTAATTAAATAAAGTGAATTTAAATTGCTTCTTGAAGATAGTTAACAATTTTGTGTCTCCGTTGAGTTTAACTGTTGTTGGCAAGGCCACAGTGAGATCGAAAGCCTTGATTCAAAACGAAGAAGGTTAACACCAACAGGCATTAGACAATTTTTCATGATATGAAATATTTAAAAATTATTATGGGACTTGTGTGTGGGAGTTGTATACATAATGGGAGAAATTACAGAAATATGTCTAAACTACTTTATATGCCCACTTTGTTTTCAAAGAAACATTACTGTGTTGATATGAAAAAGAAAATGAATAATGGACTGAACCTTACTAATGGACCTACATTACATGATTTTATTAAGCTTGGGTCTGCTAACAAATTAGAAGAAGACTCTGTGCCTTTGGAACAAACAATTCCCTATATTAAAAATGTAGACTTTCACACCACCAGTCGGAAAGGTACAGAATTGTTTTCATTAAACATTGTCATGATAGAAGTCTGAGTAGGCGATTAAGTTGTGTTTACACCAAAATTTTTCATCAACTAAGTTTTCCACAATTTGCGACAGTTTACTTTTTTTGCTCTTTTATAAAATTTAGCAATTTTTCTGTCTTTATCTTGCTTGTGGGAAACAAATCATCAAACTAAATTTTGGTTTCTTGTGGAGTGTCAACAAAGGGCGAAACTTCGTTATCCGCCTCCACCGTTATTATCGATGTGGAAATTTCGATATTGCGATTGAAATTGCTATTATATCGATGATACAATTACACGATACGATTACGATTTTATCACCTGATTTAGTTTCGTTCTAATATAATACAGACCTTTTGACAATAAAACAAATATATTCAAACAAGTAACTGAAAATAACAACAACAAAAAAGTAAAAATTGTAACTAATGTAACCTGTAACCAAAGAACAACACAAAATAAACTAACCAAGTCTATTTTGTTGCTGCATCTAAAGTGTGAGAAGAAGCAGACTTCGTAATAGATCTAAAATGGCGTCACACCACACAACACACAAATGCTGCCAAATACAAATCAGAAAGGTATTTTTTTTATTTAGGCCTATTTATTTTTTATTTTTTTGCTATTGTATATAGGGAATATGCGTTTTAAATGTTTCCAAACACCATTGATTTTGTTGTTATAAACATCGCTGTCAATAAAAGTGACGGAGGTTTACAGTTACACTTTTAGGTTAGATTATTATTATGATACATTTCTTATCTCAGTATCGTTAGGCCTATTGATTCGATTGTTTTCATCGCACAATTTCAATCGCAATATCAAAATTTCCACATCGATAATAACGGTGGAGACGGATAACGAAGTTTCGCCCAAACTAGTGTAGAGAGAACCCCTGCTATGGTGCTAGAGTTTTCTTTGACACGTACTGCACGTGTATTTGTGTCACGTTTATTGATTTTATATTCAATCATTAAATTAATAGTGATAATAGTGGTCAAAACTATTATCACTAGTTCTAATAAACTATATTCAACCTAAAATTATAAAACCCTTGGTTTGAAAAAAATTTGCCACTACAAATATTAGGCCTACTTGTTTTTGAGTAACTTATAAGATTATGTAGCTGGATATGTCACAACTTTGTTGTTTTGTTCTCCCACTTTAAATGCTTAAGTAGCGATTGCGACTCAGTTCTTCCTCATTGTTTTTTCTGCAATACCATAGGCTATACGCTATACCCTCCGTGACCCAGCGCAATGTTTTTTCTGCAATACCATATTTGTCAATGCATTATATTTTATGTGACCCAAAATGTTAGGCTACTTTCAGTTGTGATCTGGACGATTTTCATGCCTGCAGGTAAGAACAATTTTATTAGAGAATTCACAAGGGTTTTTCAGGGCTGTTTACAACTAAAGCCGATATCACATGGTCTGGTTTGGTAAATGTCCAAAGGGCTCCAAATTCCAGACTTATGATTCGGATTCATGCGTTTTCAGTAATCTGGCACCACCCTGATCTGTCTTACTAGTGAAAGTCTACTCTAGGCTGTATCGATTCTCAATTCATCTTCCCATGATTTTAATAGAGTTTGCTAATTGTTCTATATTTTTGAGTAGTCTTATGGTATTTAAGTTATTCCGGATTTGTTTGTATTATTACCAAATGAATAGAAATTTACATGTTGGCAGTTATCGATTGTTTTAAAACCACTTTCCGATTTGTTTCAGTTTATTTTGATGTATATGGTTGTCAGATGAATGTTAGTGATACGGAAATTGTTTGGTCAATTTTAAAAAGCGCTGGTTTTATGAAAACTGAAGACCTTAATGAAGCGGATGTAGTACTAATAATGACATGTGCCATCAGAGAAGGAGCAGAAAACAAAGTTTGGAACAAACTGGTCACTAGCCTAAAACATTTAAAGAAGAGACGCCAAAACCAATCAGAGAAGCCTCCAATGAAAATTGGAGTGTTAGGTAAGTGAGTGACAACCTTTCAAAATTATTTTTAAGCAACAAAATATAGTACACTCTCGTTCATCCAACTCGGTGAAATCAAAACTCTGCTTCATCAGAATTGGTAATCTAAATATTATTTCTATTTTTTTACAAAAAATTATTTTTATGTTACAGTGCCTTTAATATCCAATTCGTTTTACCCTCAATACCCCAAACAGTAATGTATCAAATTTTGCATCACATGTCATCAGGCACTTTTCATTATATGAATCCCTTGTTGTGATTGACGAGGCCATGTAAGGATTAGGAGATAAATAGGAAGAGGGGGGGGGGGGGGACAGAAAGTAAACATTCGCTTCCTGAATTGTCTGTCTGTCTGTCTCGCGGGTGCACCAGTGTTATAAGGAATGTCAATTGATTCTTGAAATATGGGTGACAAGGGGAAAAAGGTTTGTGTGTCTATCGAGGATAATCTTAAAGCTATTTTAAGAATAATTGATGCCGGCGAATTGGTATAAAGATTGCTATGAAAAGCAGAGTGGGTACAGTATGAGTATCCTTTTTCCTGCGTTGTTTTTTAAAATGATTTAGTTCATTGTTATCAAGTTAAAATTTTCAGTATCTTATTTAAAAAATCCCTTTGTGTTATCTCATCAGCAGTCGTGAATATAACCATAATTAATTTTCCGCTATAAGGGTGAAAACAATGACTCACGACAGACTGCGCTTCATCGGAATTTTTCAACATCCGAAACTGGCCGTCCGCCACATTGGTTCCGATAAATGAGAGTGTACTGTACGGAAAATCCTACTTGTGTTCAACTGTTATTATGAAAAAAACACCTTTTTCTGACCTAATTTTCTCAGAAATATACGTCACCATAATCAAAAATGCAGGAAATTTTTCAATATTTTACAGTACTGGATTTACACCCTCTAGATAGCATTCCATTGTTATTGACAGTTTCTCTATAGTACTATTAGGCTACGGTACTGTTAATTTGGTCTCCATTTTCAGGTAATTCTCTCGAAAACCTGGCATTTATTTGAGTTTTTGACAATATAGGCTATCATTAATTATTTCTTTTTTAATACATCTGGGTATCCTAATAATATGTAGGGTAAATTACGAAGTTGTTAGCTCTTAATTTAAGCAGTTTTTTAGCAGGCCTAAGTATTTTGTGTTTTTAGCTGTTCTCGGAGGGGACATAGTAGTCAACGGAGGAGAAATTTTGACGGTTTCTAGTAATTTCCCTTTATTACTAATTAACATAGATCCTTTACCTAATATCTTTCTAGATCCTTGTGCACAGGCATCCATATACGGTACATATTTTCTTCATGCGTGTCTTAAAGCGTTGGGCTTGATTCCGATTTGATCGTTACCCATTAGACCAATGTTAAACAGTAAAGAGAGGAGGCACTAGTGGACTAGTGGGTACTTATTATTCATTAATGAGTAGGTATTTACAATACGATGAATAGTTTTTAAAACACTTCACAGCAGGTAAATGATCATGCAACAAATTAGCTAATGATAAGGTCAAGACAAAGATGAGAAAATGAATTAAAATATCTTAAAATTTTAATTTTATTTCACTTTTCAGATAAGGAAACTGAATAGGCCTATGCCAAAATTAGCAACTAGCGTGGCACCACTTATGAGGTTTAAACCTTATTGTAATTCTTTGGATTGTCTTAGACCAATGTTTTTTTTAAATTGCATTGTAAGCCCATTTGATTGAAATCCAAGGGTGGCTGAATTACCTGAAGTAGGTATTAGGTTATCAAATACCAATATTACGAGCCTCTGTTCTATTTCTATTTAAATTAATTCATTTTTATATATTTTTGTTAGGATGCATGGCTGAAAGGCTGAAGCATTCATTGCTAGAGAAAGAACAAGCTGTTGATCTTGTTGCGGGACCTGACAGCTACAAGGACTTGCCACGACTCCTGGCATTAACCTACAACGATCAAACTGCTGTCAACGTGCTTTTGTCTCTCGATGAAACTTATGCTGACGTTATGCCTGTTAGGCTCAATGAAGGATCTAAGTCGGCCTTTGTGTAAGTTTTGCTAATTTATTTTACTCTTGGCACATATTGAAAGATTTCTGTGAAGTTAAGGTACTATTTTGTCATACATAAGCCAGCTACTTTTCTATGTTAAACTGGGATCTTTAAAAAACACATAAATTGAAAGAAAAGTATCTACTGAGAATTGTGTGAAAATTTCACGTTTCCAAGTTTTATCTTAGGTGAAGGAGTTTTACCTTAAGTTTAGTTTTAGGTGAAGGAGTATTACCTTAACCGGATGGCCGTGGCTTGGCGGGATGGCATGCTCTAGGAGTAGGTGCAGCATGGTGTGAATGTAGAATGAATGTTTTGTAAAATTGTATCTATTTTTATATTTTCTTTTTTATTATCTGTATCAAATTATTTAGAGAAAGCTAAAGTGTATATATATTTTTTTAGTACATTATAATATATTTTATTTTAATTAATATTATTTTGTTTAGAGGTTAACTGTAAGAGAGGACCATGTGGTCCTAATGTTCGCCTCAATAAAGAAGCATTTTCATTTAATTTCATTTAATTTTTTTACGGTTTTTTAGTTCTGCTTCCTTAAAGTCAGCCATGTCACTGATGATCGCGACGAATGCATCTCCTCGACACCGGGATTGCTACACGTACTCAGCCAAGTTTACAGAGCAGGGCAGCGGTTAGGTTATTTTTGTTATTGATATATAGGTCAGAAATATTTTCACTGACTCGAAACAAATCTCACGATAGCGATAAGTCATACGGAAGACCATCTAGACAGATATAACTAACCCAGCGTCGTGTTTTCGGGAGGAGATGCATTCGCCGCAATCATAGAAGACATGGCTGAATTTAAGCAAGCACAACTCAAAAACTGTAAAACTTGGAAACATGTAATTTTCACACACTGTTCAGTAAACAGTCTTCTTTTAATAAAGGTCTTAAAAAACAAAACAGAATATAATAAGTCCCGCAATCCAAAATAACCTAAAAGAAATAGTGGCAGATGTTACATTTGCCGCCACCTCCTACCCGATTCATACCCTCCCTAAAAATCTACGATAATCTACATTTGACTTCAAATCGTGATAACACAGCGATTTGCGTGAGATAATATTATTTACACCATAGGCCTATTCTATTTTTCACGTTCAGAGTTGCTTCGGTGAGTCAACACTGAAATTGATAAGACTAGGCTTCGAGAAAGGGACTTGACGGACTAGAGTGGCACAGCGTTTTTGCCGCTGTAAATCTTTACACCAAATAAACAACTCAAATAAGGTAAAAAAAGACGCTGCGGAAGATGGCACCACTGTAAATTGGTTTCAAATACGCCTAGCTATGCTATAAGAAGTATATTCACATTAGTGTATATAGTCAATGCTAATAGTTAGACTATAAGGTATTTGGGAGACAGTCATGACACTTGGTCACTTCATGTGTTCCCAAAAACCCTCAGACATACCAGTAAAGATTATACCTGTCGCATGGAGTGCTAGTGATGATTCACTAGCTCACGTTGTGATTGGCATCCGAGTTAACTCTGGAGCCAATCACACAAAGTGCTAGTGAATTATCACTAGCGCTCCAAGCCACCGGTATAATTGTTACTGATATGTTTGGTGGCCCAATGAGGGAGACATTCTAAAACATGTAGTCTCAATAGAAGTGTTGTGACTGTGTGGGTGTCGGCGGGTCGGAACTGTTGAACACGCCGCTCACCCTCACAGCTGATAAGCGCACACGCTCGCTCGTCTCAGACTCATAGCACAGCAACATCGGTGCCAGGGACAGCAGTGAAACATTCAGTTCTAACATAAATTAACTTAAGCAAATAACTACCAACAATTATTTATAACAATTATTAATAATCCCCTAGTATTTTGTTAGTTTAAAAACATAATTATTTCGGTTTAGTTATTATTTTTATTTTTCCATTTTTTGCCACCCCCAGGGAAATTGTTGACCTAGGAGGTCGCCTAGTTTGCCCTATGGGTGCGCCGGCCCTGCGTACATTCCACAGATCCGGCGATGAATATTGATCGATTTCAGGCCTTTAGCCTACAGAAAATGGATAAAAGACCATACTTCGCAGTCGGCAGGACTCTCCATGGGCGAAGGCTTCTTAAACATTTGAAAAAGTCTGAACACAGCGGCGAAAAATGCCGTAATGGCGTCCGTGTGTTGCCAACAGATGTAGGTACACGCATGCGCAAAACGCCGACCGCAGTGCTGCAGTGGCGGGATTAAAAAATGGTACTTACTTTAAAAACACGCCTTGTATCTTTTATTATTAAAGGAACAATAAAAATTTAAGGAGGGTACAGTAGTTAGAAGACTGACTAATGTCGTGAAATCTTAAAAAAAACCCCTACCTTTTGATAGAAATCAATTTTTCGCTGTATATATAGATCAAGAGTACGGTAGTTAAAACTTTTATGTACACACAATACACTATCTACAGGTCAATAATGCGGGGGTGTGACAACATGTGCACTTACTGCATTGTTCCTTTCACGAGAGGAAGAGAGAGATCAAGGCCTGTGCAATCCATCCTCAGTGAAGTGCGACATCTAGTACAGCAAGGAGTTAAAGAAGTAACCCTTCTTGGTAAGAATTCATAAAAACTGGCGATAAAAAATTGAATTTTAAACAATATATCTAACTGTTTGGTTATAAATAATCCAAAAGATTTTGAATTAGCCAAGAACTTACCTTTGTTGAAACAAAATATCTAGTCTGAGAGATAAACTTAGAGAAAGGTCTGATCATTCAGACCAGTTTTCATGATTTAATTCCCTTTATTATAAAAGTTTCATCACAAGTTTCCATTGAGAGTGGTTGTTCTCCATGAGCAATAAAAATTTATGAGCAGAAGCCTTAAATGTGATAAAGCGAGGAAAAACACTTTTGCTTCGAGTGACAAATATTTTCTTTATCCTACAGCAAACAAAATAATGGTCATCAATAAAAAATGAATTAAAGTTTAATCAATTGATTTACACCTAATGGTTAACAATATAATTACGTTATCAGTAGGCCTAGTGTTTTACTGTAGGAGAATGATGGTTTCGATTGTGAGGCTTTCTACCTAGCAGTGCATAGTAGATTTACCGCTGTAACTTTCTCAAATACAAATAGGCATGGAAAACAGAGTTTTTTCTATGTGGTACGAAAACCACTTTTTATCTTTAATAAGTATTGTAAAAAGAACATCATGTATTATTCTAAGGAAGGTTTCCACATGACAGAAAATCCACAATATTTACTCAAAGGTTTATTGCACACGTTGTTTTCTAAATAAGGATGATTTTTTAAAGGTTATTTGTGTATGTTGTTATGATATAGTAAATTTTTATAAACATAATTTCAAATTTTTCTCTGTGGTACCAATTTTTTTGTTTAAGTTCTTCTGAGAAACAATTACTTTTATCGTGATCCCCTGAAAATTAAGTCTATATATTGACATTTCTTGATAAAATATGTACATTCATTAGGAAGAGTTTAACTTATTTGCTTACAAAGCCCACGTGGCAGCAAACCTGCGTACTCACCCCTATGGGGCTTAAAAATGGGGAAAATAAAAAAGAATACCATAACTTGATAAAATTTGGTTGTACATTCACTAGGTAGGGTTTGTAATAATTAACTTATATTTATTTACAAAACCTACATGGTGGCAAACCTACATGGATACTCACCCCCCATGGTTTTTATTAGGAAATAGAAAATATACAAAAATTCAATTCGATATTCGCTGAGAACGCAGGTCTGCTGCAACGAGGGTATTACAATACCCCTTAAGCAAAGTTCTTCTTCTACCTCTCTTATATTATAAGAGAGAAATGTTTTCTTCATTGTTGTGCTTGTCATCCTTCCCAAGGGATGGCCGTCACTATCATAAACATAATTAATTATATTATTATTGTTGGTTATTAATTTACATAAATTATCCAGTAAAACAAGATCAATTATAATAACTTGATATTTGTTACGGCTTATTTGTGAAAAAATGGGGTGCAAGCACCTAGAGAGTATTTACAACTTTAAATTATAGTTTTTCTGTGTAAGTCCAACTGAAAACTAAATAGTTTCCATTAGGCCTATTTAAATTATTACAAATAATACAATTTTTTGTATTTGAATTGTATATTTTTTATCTAACAAACAATGTGTTAAGTTTAGGCCAGAATGTCAACAGCTACCAAGACCTGTCAAGCGAGACTCACTCTATGAGTGGAGAAAAAGTAATGACTGCAAAAGGTTTCAAAACAGTTTACAAACCAAAGAAACGGGGTTTGAACTTTGCTGAACTTTTGGACCAAGTGTCACTGATTGACCCAAACCTCAGGATACGATTCACGTCTCCCCATCCAAAAGACTTTCCTGACGAGGTATGTATTCAAAGCCTTTTCATTTTGGAATATGGAAACTTAGATGTGGCTTTCATCTAATCATGATGTGTATTCAAGTATGGTAACATTTATGATTTGTTCAAAATAACTAATACTTGTGCCTGACCATAAAAAAATACAAGAAGTCTAGACAGAAAAAATGACCAGAAGAAATATGTACACCCCATTCGAAATTAATGTGCAGTCGAAAAACAGAATTACTTTCCTCCCAAAGGCATAAATTCCTTCCCTACCACCCTGAATTTTCTTTATAGTCAGCTGATATTTGAATTTTGCTCTTGGAGTTCAGAGTAGATAATAACCCTAGTGATCGCGTGTTACTTCTCCTAATTTTCATTGCAAGCGCTTTACATCTCCAACGTCGAATTGAGCATATTTGTTTATGAAAAAGTAAAACCATTGCATAAAGTAGCGTGAGAAATTAAACAGCTGTAATATTGTTTTGTGATTCTGATTGGTTTAATTCTTGACAGCGAGAGGAACAAAAAAAATTTTGGGAATTTAAATCTGCAATTTTATCACACATTAATTTTGAATGTACTATATTATGAGCTTGAGCAAATTGACTGCCTACTACAGTATGAAATGACCTGGCTAGAACCTATGGGTAGGCTGCACACTCCGTCCGTAAAGATATTATCTCTAGCCTTCTCTTTTCTGTAACCTACCCCAACACGAGTCAAAACGTGGTGTTTAACAATGTCCTTTATCTCTTGGTTTATACAAATGTAAAAATTATGAAATATCAGTTTTAGTTGTAATATTTTTTGTTACTGGTTTGAGAAACAATTAGCACTACAGTAAAACCTCCCTTATTATCAGTACAACCTCCTGATAACCGACTCCTCCTGATATCTGACCTAGTGTCCGACCGTATACCTCGGACCGTATATGACCGCGCTCTCGTCTTTGCTGAGTCTGTCAAGCCATAAAACTATTTATTATTTTTAGAAACAATTATTTACAAATATTATCATTTTTCAGTTATTATACAGTAACTGGGGGCCGAGAATTTTCTCGGTAAACTCAAACAGTAATATTCTTTATAGTAATATCAGTTACAGATCGTGCGGTCAAATGCCCAGTACAAAAAGGCTTATTTCTCACTCAAGAAGAGTTTGTTCGCTTCGCTCACTCGCCTTTCAGACTGTTTCAATTTAGGCTTATGGGTGCCTATTTGTTAAAAACACAGGTTGAATCTGCAACATGTGGATTCTAATTATTCAGTTAATAACTGTTTTCACAATTCTTACTAATGCTTTTGTTTTTAAATTATTCAAATGCAATTCTACAAATAACTGTTTTATACTTTTACATGATTTTTATGTGTCTAAACATTCATAATCAGCAGATTGAGGTACGATTTAAAAAAAATATAAATCTTTTTTATCATACAGTAGTATAATTTAGTAACTGGCTGCCATGCAAAACCACATTTTTATACTGGAACACGTGGTCTGCACTTTGACAGTTGACTCAGCTGTTTTAATTATTTATTTGTTTCGATTTTTAACTCCATAAGACCAATGTTAAAATTTTTTAAAATTCCTATTAAAGATTATAATGAAATAGGTTTTCCTGGCATAGAGACCTATATTATTTTTATTCCGAACTAAGTGATTTACAAATTGTTCGAGCCGTTTTTGAGACCCGTGTGCAAACATACATACATACCAATATACCTTACTCGTATAGGATAGAGTATAGGATATATTGATGTTTCAATTAAAGTGTTGTAGGTACAATAAGTTGTATTACAATACTGTATAGCTGTTTTTATGCCGAGGAAATGTGTTTCATTTGCTCCTCCCAATATCCGACTTTTTGGCCGTTCCGACCAATGCCCGGTCCCGTCAGGTCGGATATGGGAGGTTCTACTGTGTATACTTTTTTAAATTAAAAAAAACATTAGTTAAATTGTGGTATTTGTGTGGCTGTTGATCACTTTATGGGTCCCAAGCTCGCCTAAGTGTTCTACTCAGTTTTGATAGTTGGATACCTTTCAGGTTCTACAGGTCATTAGAGAACGAGGGAATATTTGCCGAAGTTTGCATGTTCCGGCACAGTCAGGCAACACTGCTGTGCTCGACCGAATGAGGAGAGGATACTCTAGGGAGAGCTACTTGGAGTTGATCCGTCACATACGAGAAGTCCTGCCGGGAGTGACAATATCTTCGGACTTCATTTGTGGCTTTTGTGGCGAAACTGAAGAAGAATTTGAAGACACTTTCAGCCTATTGAAAGAAGTAAAATACAACTTTGCTTTCATCTTCCCCTACAGCATGCGAGAGGTGAGGAGTTCAAAATTTTGTTGCTAATCTAACTGACCTCAAAACACTGTTTTACTTATGTGAATTGTTATGTTATTTTCATGATCAGTGAAGACGACAGGATAAGAATATTATTTAAAGCATAGCAAACATATAAGCAGTACAGATTTAAAACAAAGGAAGAGAACCATGCCATCACTATAGTTGGCAGCAATAGAATGTGATCCTGAGAAATGTTAGTAGCTTTTTAATGGTTTGATTGGACCCAGTTGCCATTTGTCGTTGGGCTATTAATTAATGATGCTTCCTAACAACTGGTCGATGTTAGATAGTAACAAGACTGGCGTTTGGACCGTTCCCCGTCAAAACGTTAAAAAAATGCCAGTGGTGTAGAAACACTAAAAAAAAAAAGAATAGAATAGGTAGGTAAAGGTCAAGCTAAATAAATAAATTTAATATGTAGCTAAACGAGAAAAAATCAGCTGGCTTATTGAAAAACTAGACCTTGACACGCCCGTTCTATTGTCCCGGACTATAGTTCTCTCTCTCTCCATACCTTTTTGGTATGATTGACAATTGTATTAGTAGCCACATATTCATGTTTTTATCATTATTTTGTTTTCCTTGGTTGCTCTCTAGCTTTTCAGCCTTAAATTGCTTGACTTTGTGGCTTTATTGTAATGTTTGAACATGTACATGGGTACATTTTCAAAAGTTTGAATGTAGAAATAACCATTTTTCAGAAAACGACAGCACACAGACGTTTTAAGGATGATGTACCACAAGAAATAAAGAACCTGAGAGTGGAAAGGCTGGTTGCACAGTTCCGGAGAGATGCAGAGGAACTCAATAAAGCCCAGATTGGAAGTATTCAGTTGATCTTAGTGGAAGGGGTAAGAATCAATAATAATAATATGTTGCTTTATAAAAATAATAATATAATTTTAATAGAATAGGTTTAGTAAATTAATTTGACTATAAAAATAAAAGTTTGCCTTTCTCACAACTTGAATACCATGTGTGTGTTACATGCCAGTACAAATTCATCTATTGGTCTTTACAAAACAGCTTTGAAATGGTTGCTGTCAGTCGTTTGGTCAATGACCGCTCTTAGATAATCTTGAAAATTTGTATAAAGTTGAAGTATGCAAAAGTTTTTAATTATCGTAATAAATTAAAAGATAGAAGTACTACATTTTTGCCAGTTAAAAAACAAAAACAAATACAGTATATATATTTTAACTAGATTACCCGGCATGCT
This sequence comes from Neoaliturus tenellus, assembly GCA_030545055.2. NCBI lineage: Eukaryota > Metazoa > Arthropoda > Insecta > Hemiptera > Cicadellidae > Neoaliturus > Neoaliturus tenellus. The sequence goes on from CM061533.1 coordinate 267,833,472, forward strand.
TTGCAACCAGAGGAAGTTTTTTCTCTTCTGGTGAGCTCGTTTGCTCTGCTCACTCGCTGTCAGGTTTAGCTTGTTTGCGACAGCCACTATTATAGACTTGCCTCAAGTCTATAATATCCTCTACGTTTTGTTGTTACCGATCTCCCCTCAATAGAACATATTATTGTCCGTTGGTCAATAATTAAAATGTGAACAGCTGTTTGTATAGTTAATATTCCTAAATGTAATCATATGTTCCAGTACAAATATGTTGCTTCCATAAGATGACATGGTAACTTTGAAAACGCATGGGACGGAGCCTTGCGGAATATCCTTATTTTTTCTTTCATAAAAACCTTCTCCTGACAATAACAAACACCAAAAAAAAAAAAAAAAAAAGAATTAGCAAAATTGGTCCATTCACAAGTGATGCCGTGACCAGAGAAATAAGGGATTCATAAAGATAAAGCAACAATTTATGCTCTTAAGAAGGAAAATCTCTTGCTCATTAAACAACTCCTAGTACATCAATTAAAGGAGTGAATAGATTGAATAATTTTTAACTGATTAATCTTTACTAATTATTTTGTAGGAGAGCAAAAGATCAAAGGAGCACTTGGCCGGGCGAAATGATGGAAACAGAAGGGTTATAATACCTAATGTCAGTGTAACGGAAGATTGTGACTCATCTTTGGAAACCAAGCCCATAAACCCTGGTGACTACGTGGCTGTCTCGGTATGTATCAGACAAGATAAGTGGGATTTTGGTAGTGACGTTTTACTCTCACACACTTGCTAGTATCAAAAACCACAACCATTGTTTTTAATCAAGCATCATCGGATTTTTATAAAAACTATAATAAATCAGTCTTGGAAATATTATTTTTTACTCATGAATTTGAATTGTGGTGTGGATACACTATCATACATTAAACTAAATCCGATTCTGCCATTTAACATTAATATATGTTAGAAACAATATAATTTTACATATAATATTTTTTTCAGATAACAGATGCTTCATCTCAAGTCCTGAAGGGTGTTCCTCTTTACCACACTTCTCTGGCAAGGTTCAACCAGAAGGTTGAACAGGCTAAGTCATCAGTATGTATTTAATTCTGTGAATTAGTATATTGTAGATTATTTTTATGTGAAATTTGTGTGAACTATCATATTGTTGGCAGATTAATAAATATGTAGACTATTTGACTAATTTTTTTAACCACAACATTCATTTGTGTTTGAAGCACGAGCAGCTAATTGTGTTTGTGTTGGGAGGTTTCTAAATTAATCAAATCATGTAAAAGTCATTTTTCTTGTTTTAAAGTATTAGCATTAGGTGCAAATGCTGAACAAGTTTTAAAACTAACCAGTTCAATTAAAATTCGAGCTTGAACAGTTCCCTCCTTAATGAATTATTTTTAATCACGTAATACACAATTACAAAAACCACTGGACATATTAAGTTAAAAATCAAAGAAAAAATATCAGAGATTGTTATAGCTTTTTAACAGTGAAAATACCTCAGTGCCCCCGCCCCACTGGCTTGGCAAGTTCCTATGTTGTTCTTATAGTCACAGGTTTTCATGAGACAGATAATAGCTCACTATGGAGGGGGGGGAGAGAATGAAGCAAAATAGCTGGTTCTGGAGGCAAGTAAGTGGAGCGAACAAGCTATCCCGGCAAGAGGAAATGGAGCAAAAGGGGTCAGTCATTGACAGTTAATTTAAAACATCAACGCAAGAGAAGCGGCAGATAAGACAGTTCAGGGTGAGCAATGAAACGGCACAGTTTTGAAAAATCACCAATAATGTATTTTCAAAATAAGGATGTTTGTTTTGGCATTATTTTTAAGTCCATGAATAAGAAATATTTTAACATAAAAATGTATTTTAATATGGTCACTAAGGCAGGTAGTTTTTTTGTGTTTTCCGAAGCACTATATGGAGATATTCCTTCGCTTCCTGCTCACCAGAGTCAGATCCTGACTTCTTTCTTTGGGGCTGAATCAAATACAGAGTCTTACAGGATAATATGCCAGGAACAAAAAAAGCTCTGAAGGAGCGGATTTAAGGAAAATTCTTAAAGTGGAAGCTCAAAGTGCCAATTGTTGTGTGGAATCCTTGGTTTTGCATTCATTTTCAGTCTGAGCCATGATGTACAGCGAAATAATGTTTATAATTCACTGTGTTACATCTTGTTTTTGTTCTGCACATATTTTCATAGAAGACTTAGCTCCAAAGAAAAAAATCAGGAGCTGTCAAATCTGGTTAATGTTAACGGGCTGCCATGGAATATCTCCATTTACTTCAGTGAAAAACACTAAAAAAAAATTTACATCAATGACACAATATAAAAATTAGTTTTTATCGTAAAACATTAATTTCCATGATAAAAAAAGTATTTTTAAAACTTTTAACTGCCATAGCTCCCTCAGCTGTTGTTCGAACCTCTCAATTGAAGAAAGGAGAAATTGAAAAGAAAATTTTCAACTGCAAGGTGGTGAGAAATTCATTCATTTTTTTACAAATTCTTATTATTGTACATTCACGTGGTATTGGGATAAGATATATATCAATGACAGTTAAAACACTAACCTAAAAACTGAAAATGATAATTTTAAAAGACGTGAGCTATTAGAGTTAGACCATCGTTACATAGTGCACAGTAAACTTAAATGATTATTTACATTTCAAGCAGACGATTTAAAATACTTTTTAAGACCTTGCCAACACTTGTAGTAGTCTGGGTCAATCTTCTGGCACAGTTTTTCTCCCCATGTGGTCAGCCCGAGTCCAAGAGAACTCTCAAACATAAAAGCCTGAAAAATGTTCAATGTAAAATTAAATAATGTGTGTGGATTTTATATAATAATCAGTCTTGAATCGTATTACGAAAGTTCTCTATAACAAGATAAAACATCACCCTATGCACCCTAGCATGCACCTATGCTTATTTGTTATTTCTAACATGTAAAACATCAACACTTGGAAATGAAATGTCATTGGTCTTGAGGGTGGTTATTACTTCGAAGATTATAGTTAAAAATGTAATTTAAAAAATGATTCTGGGACATATGTATGAAAATAATGGTAAATCTGTGTGGCCTAGCAGTTTTGAAAATTATCTATCATGCACACAAACACATACACTCCCACATTGCTTATGGCATTGGCATTTATGGGAGTACATTTGATAAAAAGTTAATTAAAATGTTACTCTTGCAAAATAGAGCAATGAGGATTATGCTAATGCTTAAGCATGGTGCTCACGTTAGGGAACATTTCAAAAGTTAATAAATATGAATTCTTTATGATCAGTATATATTAGAATGCATTATTTATCTAAAAAACAAGCCACAGAAAATAAAATTACATCCTAGTGTACACATATTCAACACCAGCAACAAAAATGATATCGATATTCAAAAACATAAGTTGACTTTTTTTAAACAAAAAACCATACTCAAATGGGATCAAAATTTTTCAGAATTTTACCATTAGAATTGAAAAATTAAATTAACAGTGTACAATTTAAGACTACACTAAAAACTTCCATGCAGGCCAGTGGATATGTGAATTGGATTGCATTTTTCATAGACGTATGTGATACGTTTTATTATGTTTTAGAATTTATTAAACACTATGTATTTATTTTATTATATTTTCCTTATATAATACAGTATTCCCTATATATTACTTATTATTATTATATGTACAGACTTGTACTTGCAAATGAAGAATATTTCTATTTAATTTGATTATTAATTTAGAGCTACTAAAATTAGTAATATACTCTTCCAACAAGGGGCACAAAATTAATTTGATTAAAAAAAAAAAACAAAAAAACTAACAAATGTTTGTAGTTTGAGTTTAATTTGGAATTATTTTGTTTTCCAAGAGCAAGATATTGTTCTCATTTGAACTGGCTGGGTAGCTGAGTGGTTAGAATGCTTGCCTTTTTAAATCCAAAGTTTGCCACTTCGATCCTGAGAAAAGTTCGTGATTCTAATATTAACATGTTAGTACTGTATCCGAGAGAAGCTGTATCCAATGAGCTATCCCAGAGGGAGGAAATGGTTCTTTTGGACCAATATTTCTTCACTAGTCCGGAAAGTGGTCATTACCGGAGCAAGTTCGAGTTTGAATTGAATTTGATCGAGCAATGGTATACCACTTTTGGACGAGATATGAACAGTACTTTCCATCATACTTCCTTTAGTAAAAATACAATTTGAATAAAAGTCAGTAAATTTTGATTTATATACCTCCTCTTACGTTTTTATTTGGTTATCTTGTATTTGAACTGTTTTTTTTAAGCTGTTAGTACAAATATAAATTAATTAACTTGTTTAGTAGTCCCGAAAACTACTCTTTTCCGGCCTAGTCTCGAAAACTACTATTTTCTGGACTATTTACCCAACTCATCTAGAAATCGACTAGTTTTCATCTAGTTTTCGACTAGATCACATCTGGCTGTTTCGAAAACAATGTTTGGCACAAGGATATGATGAAAAGCATGGTATAGACCAGATATTGAGTTGAACAGATATTAAGGGTTCTCAAGGTCTTTGTAAGTTCTTAAAAATCAACCCCTGTTTTAACAAGTGTTGAAATTTCATAATTTTTAGCATGCTCATTAAAAAGTCATTTAATTTTGTGGAAATTTTTGTATTGTCTCCTTCAGTTCTGTGAAATTATTTATATTGGCTTAAGATTTTAAGACTCTTATACACATATCTTAAAGCTAAGTGAAATATACATGTAACTGTATTTAGGACACTGTGAAACCAACATAAACTATTGGTAGTCAAATTTGTTTAACAATCTATTGTTATTGCGTTCTTTTTTTTATTAGCACAGTTTTGATTTGTTATTGATTCATGGGTAGAGATCTGTTTCATACAAGAGCCTAAGCGGGGCCCTAATCCCCAATTTTCATCAAGTTATAATAAACTGTGAAATGTTATCTATCACCATGGTGCCATAGGCCACCTGGGAGGGCACCAGTGGGGTGCGAGAAACAGCCTTGAAGCATTGAAGGTCGGGGCCGTGGGGCGTCATCATGGAGTGGAGGCTCGCCCCACCAGGCCCACTGATTTGGAATAGACCAGATATTGAGCTGGAACGTACCATGGTGCCGTCGGCCACCCGGGATGGCGCCAGTGGGGCGCAGGAGGCGGCTTCAAAGCACTGCAGGTTGGGACCGTGGGGCGTCATCATGGAGTGGAGGCTCGCCCCACTGATTTTGTTTAGACCAGATATTGAGCTGGAACGTACCATGGTGCCGTCGGCCACCCGGGATGGCGCCAGTGGGGCGCAGGAGGCGGCTTTGAAGCACTGCAGGTCGGGGCCGTGGGGCGTCATCATGGAGTGGAGGCTCGCCCCACTGATTTTGTATAGACCAGATATTGAGCTGGAACGTACCATGGTGCCGTCGGCCACCCGGGATGGCGCCAGTGGGGCGCAGGAGGCGGCTTCGAAGCACTGCAGGTCGGGGCCGTGGGGCGTCATCATGGAGTGGAAGCTTGCCCCACTGATTTTGTATAGACCAGATGTTGAGTTGGAACGTACCATGGTGCCGTCGGCCACCCGGGATGGCGCCAGTGGGGCGCAGGAGGCGGCTTCGAAGCACTGCAGGTCGGGGCCGTGGGGCGTCATCATGGAGTGGAGGCTTGCCCCACTGATTTTGTATAGACCAGATATTGAGCTGGAACGTACCATGGTGCCGTCGGCCACCCGGGATGGCGCCAGTGGGGCGCGGGAGGCGGCTTCGAAGCACTGCAGGTCGGGGCCGTGGGGCGTCATCATGGAGTGGAGGCTCGCCCCGCCCGGCTGGAACCCCTCCTCCTTGGCCTCGTAGTTTCCGTAGATTAAACCCATGAACTCACTCATGCAGTTGCCTGCGGACCAACCCATTATACTGGATGCAGTAAAAGTAAAGGGCACACTTTATTTGTTTCCAACATTTGTAAGATTGAAATTCAAAACCAGATCAGAAGAAAAAGTTTTACAAGGTGTGACCCCGCTTGGGTTAAAGGCCATTTTTCAGCAATGAACACATTAAAAGTATTGGATAAAATATATTATTCAAAACAAATAACTATTAATAGACTTATTTCGATATGGGTTTGGTCTGTAACACCCCTTTGTCTCTCAACCGAATTAACAGATTTTAAAAAATGAGGTGTCATTTTAAAGCTTGTGATGTAACCTGTGGGCGAATGATGATTAAAAATGTAATTTAGTTTTGGGCTTCGCCCCTTTGGCCATTGATTTATTTCTAGAGGGCACTTTAAAATGTTGACCAACTTTTATTACAAGATCTTTAATGTGAATTGTCATTTAACAGCTGATTACCTTCAGATGAATTTTGAAGCCAGATAGTAAAAAAAAATAGATCGCTGTCACTTCATAATCAACATTCACGTACTGTAGGTGAGTTTCTCTCAAACAGAATTATAAAATGCGCAATTTGCGCACGGGCCCTCTAGTTATAATGTAATCTCCTGGTTGCCACTCAGGTTAAATTAGTTTACTTTGAATTTAATGGTGAATTTCTCTTAAAATTTCATATAACTAAAAAAAAGATACCGAAAAATGGCAAAACTTTAAAAATTGATCGTATTTGATGGGTTCTAGCACTAATGTCATAACGCACAATTTTGTATCACACAGCTTATTTTATTTTGATTTTCACACTGAAATTGAGCAACTCACGATGGTAGTAAGGTGGTCGAAATGTGTGTTCTTGGACAGCCCATCTCGGAGGGAAGATGACAAAGTCGGCGATGGCAGTCCCTGGCTTGGTGGAGGGGCAGGTCAGAACGGTGAATATGGATGGATCCTGCACAGTCATGTACATTTACTTATTTTGAAGAACAAAAAAGTGGTAATTTATTAACATTACTAATTCTAATTTAACTAATTTTCCCCAATATTTCAAATATAATTACAGCTCATACAAATGCACTGAAACATAAGTAGTCAAATTGTCAAATTCTAAGCGAATCACTTGACCTTTGAGACTTCTTTTTAAAGTAACTCCATAATTAAATTAAGGCATTCCTAACCGTAGCTGAAAATTTCACTTACTACCGCATAGTTTTCTTAAATTTCTTAATATTTAATTTACCCAAAAATATCATAAAATCTAGGATCAGTTTATTAGAAATGTCAATTACTGTTTGTTAGAGGGATGCACTGAGAGTAGATTAAATCTCCATTTCTCAAGTGCTAATTTATCATATTTTGCTGATATTGAAGTGTGTTTTCTACTTATATTTCTTGATATAAAACCGAACTTACACAGTGATCAAACTGAACTGCATTGATGACCATGAAGTTAGACAGATTGTATTTGTAAGGGACGTAGTTCCCATGCCAAGCAACAACATCAAAAGGGCTGTGGGACTGAGTTGCTTTGAAGAAACTTCCTTGATATTTACAAACAATCGTGTATTCTTCTTCAATGTCTTCGTAATGGGCTACTGGCGTGAGGAAATCACGAGGGTTCGCTAACCCATTTGCTCCTGAAAAATAAGACAAAGACAAGTTCAATATGCTAATATGAACTGCTCAGTTAGAATTATTAGTTAGAAAGAATAAGAGAGTTAAGGAAAAAGTGTGCTTTGGTCATTTCAGCTCCAATCAGATTTTAGTATTCCTTAAATTAGGATACCCTACCTGCTTCCTATTCATAAGACTGACAGGTATAGTAAGACTACATTTTTTTTTAAAGAGGTTGGAGGACCTCTTTTTGCCTTAATTGGCTCCGTCCGCATAGAATATTGATCTGTGCGTGAATCGTATTAGACAAAGTAAGGTGGTGAGCCGTTACAGTACAAGGTGAATGGTACTGATAAAAGTCACTTGCAGAACGCGGATTCAAACCCACGACATCGCTGCCATGGTACTGAAGTCCAGCGCACTAACCACTAAGCCACCGACTCACCCATAACTAATGATTTATTTATTATACTTATTTTACATGATATTGCATAAACAATACACCTCTGCTTTCAATACATATTGATACATAAACAATACAGTAAAATCCTGCAAACCCGGACTTTGACAACCTGGAATTCTGGCTGATTTGGAAAGCCTGCCAGAGCAGTAAAGTGCATTGGATTTCAAAGGACTAAGCGCCATGGCATCGGCCGGATAACGTTGTGGTGCTTTAATTTTTCTTTAAGTTTGTTTCAAAAGATAGTTTTATTTAAGGAACCTAAAATAAATAAAGAAAAGGTAGACATACAACGTCCTCTATGCACCAGGTGTTCTTTTGCAACTATGACATCATCATTATCATTACCAGTATCAGTAAATGGCGACGTCATAGGTGCAAAAGAACACTTGGTGCATAGAGAGCGTTTCCTGACCCCTACCTTGTCTTTATTTATTTTAGATTCTTTGGTTTTATTTTTTTTAATCGTGTACATTATGGGACACATAAATGTTTGTTTGGTTTTTTTAAGGAATAACCGAATTTTATACTTTTTCCTATGTTTACTCCTTTTCCGATAACCCAGAAATTTCACAACCTGGACACCGTTCCGCCCATATAAGTCTGGGGTTACCGGACTCTACTTTCATATACATATTTTTCAAATGACTTTTTAGCCTTACCAATTGGCCCCAAGTTTGGAAGTTGGAAATGGTTGTCATATACTTCCAATACATAACCTCTTGAGGGTCCTTCTACCTCAATTGAAAATTTCATCCCTTGCTGCAACAAATTACTTATCAATTTTTTTCTTTATTTCAAGCTGGTTACTAACAAAGAGGATGATTATAAACTTGCAATATTCCTTTTATATTATAAATATTGCTCCATGTATAATTGTTACTATAGTGTAGTCGCAAACACATGTTGTAGGGAAAAACACAAAACGGAGTGACAAATCAAAAGAAGACTTCTTTTGTAAAAACAATTATTTTTACTATCTCAGTTGCAAGATATATATCTGGAATGCAATACAATACTTTGTGTAAAAGCAATTTGTCAACTCTGTTGAATAACTCTTTTAAAAAAGCCACATATCTTAAGTTTAATCGAAATGGTATTCATTTGCTTTGTAGAGTGTTGTAATTATCTGCTGCATTTTCTAAGTTAGAAAGAGCTGCATAACAGTTTTAAAATGATAGTTAGTGTTCACTACATCATTACTTAAGACAACCACACTATTTAAGTGTTTTTTAAGGTGAATATGAAATATTCTAAGCCCCTGAAGCTTTCACCATTGGTATGTTTGAAGCTTTTAAATAATATTTATGAATTTCTTAAATTAATTACAAACTATAAATAATAAAAGTAAAATATACGTAACACTTGAAGTTTACTGAATTAAATACTACACACAATTTTAAAGTTTAATTTAAATTGCTACTCAATGATTTGAATAAATAAATATAATTTGAAAATATGTACAATAATATTATTTTTAGTTTTTTTCCTGAATACACTGATTAATCTTGGATTAATCCTGATCTTGGAAATTAATAAAACATACTTTAGTATATTTAAAAATGTAACTTACTTGTATAACACATATTTCATTGACATCCACTCGCATGATTCCAAACTCAGTTTTTATAGTTAGATTCCCTTGTTGTGGAACTAAAACAAGATCAAGATATAATACTGCCAGAAATCAAAAGTTATAAACTTTTAGTTATACATATAAAATGAAATTATGAAAGTTATGTGTTTCAGAGCTTTTATTTGATAGTATATTCTAAAAATAATAGTATTGAATGGAATACTGGGTAAGAAAGGAATCAGAAAAGAGGAAGCCCCACAAAGAAAATGGTTAATGTTAACAGATGTTGGTTAATGTTTTATGTTAACAAGCATATGCGTAATATGGGGGGGGGGGGAGGGAATTCAAGTCGCCTTGCTCTCAAAAAATATTTTTTTTTATTTAAGTTTTACAATATATTTTTTTTTTAGATATGAAATTTAATATTTTTGTGAACTGATCTATTTGTTGCCTGTATTTGCTAAATTAAAGTGTGGTGGAGTTATCTTTAAAAGTGTCATCAAACAATCTTGGTAAATATCGGCTGACCCTCAATCAAAATCCTAAAAGTACTATTTAGAGTTTCCAAACTTAATATCTCATTAGTTGTTTCTTTTTTGTAAACCATGTATATAATTAGTTAGGGCCTCAATCCCCCACAAACTAAAATTACAAACTTTCCAAAACCAGTATAATATATTTTTTAAATTATATATTTACCAATAAGAAAATCTCCATCTGCATTGTAAAAACATTTGTTGTGCATTGATGTATTGCACGTGTAGATGTGAATTGAAATTCCGCTCCTCATGGTCGCGTCGCCGGCTCCACACACTGTGTTCAACCCTTGCACCCAGTCCAGCTGCCTGTCTGTTGGTATTGCGAACGGAAGCCATCTTAACTGTTCAATGAAATAAAAAACTATATAAAAGAAAGTCTTGTAAGTTACACCATCACAGCTCATGCATTATAACTTGAGAACCACTGAATCGATTTGGCTGAAAATTTGTGGGGAGGTAGCTTAGAAACAGGATATAGAACATATAGATAAATACAGAAGAACAAATAGGATACATTTTTATCTAAGATTCCTCCATAGTGCTCTGCCCCACACACCTTCAAAGTTACCAAGTTATTCTTATGGAAGCAAAATTTTTTACATTTTCAATATGATTACATATTTAGGAATACATTTTACTAACACATTATTGTGAACTCATTACTAAACTAGGTAGATAACTAAGAAAGTAACTTGGAAAGTATCTAAAGTATCCATCACATTTTTTCTCATAGCAACTTTTTTTATGCAATCTAAATGAATTTATGAACGCCTTGGTTTTTAATATAGTTAAGTAGTCTTGTGAAATAAAATGTTTGTGTCATTATTATTTTGACGTGCCAATGTATTTGTCATGAATATTTACTGACAAATAAAGAGTTCTGAGTTATTATGTTATATCAATAAGTTGTTATAAAGGACTATCCTTCACAAGAATCAATAATCAAGAACTTTATTACGGTACCGTATCACAAAAATATATTTTCACAATCCAGCAAAGCTGAGAAAACAGGTGACATTGTCAATTGATAAAAGTTACATAAAAAAATACTTAGCCTAAAATACATATTACCTTATTTTACATGGATGACATCATTAAAATTATTCTTGAATACTATAATAGGATCTATCTACAAGAAGTTTTTCAACTCTACTCTTAAAAATACCAAATTTATCAATATTTTTAAAATCAGAAGGCAGCTTATTATACAATTTTTTTTAATGTACTGAGGCAAATGTTCAGTCAAAGTAAGCCTATGAATGGGATATCGCAACACTTCTTTATGCCTTGTGCCATAATCGTGAAAATGCCATTGATCAAAATTCAAATTGATATTTTGTTTAATGTGAAGCAAGCACTTCAGAATATAAACAGAGGGCAATGTAAAGATTTTTAATTCTTTAAAAATATTATGGCAGGATGTTCTTGAACTACAAAATGTCAATATTCTGAGATATTTTTTCTGAATTTTGAAAATACTGTCCACATTACTACTGCTACAACTATCCGTTACAAAAATTTAAATTAATAAGTTTAAAAAACAAACTGGTGGCTAGCGGCTAAACAAAATTATTTTAGCACATATATGTTTCCATTAATTTTTTTGCTTATTTTGATTCAAGGAGTGAATTTTGGAAGTGAGTTTCCAAACACCCTGAGTAGCATTTTGAACATTATATTCCTATTTGGCTTGGTTTTCCCTCTTTCTGTTTGTGATGTTAAAATTAACATTTTCATCATAATGCAATCAACACAGCGATTTTTCCGTCCTGTGTTTAGTTCGCAAAGTCGACAAATGCAATGTGTACAGAAACCTGTGTACATTGGCATTTGCTATGGTCTTAAAAAAGTTCACGGCAAAATCGTTAGTTGAGATCTACTTAAGGGAAGGAATAATAACCACAGTGAAATCAATTTCTTAAATTTGTTAAAGTTATAATTGTTAGTTAAAGATAGTATTTTATGAGAATACTCTTTCATTTTTAAACATGCGGAAGATAAAAGTATAATATGAATATAACTGTAAATAGAAGTATATAACTTAACCCAAAATAACTTATTTATCCTTAGTGTTGTGGTATACTAAATTTTAATAGAGTTGAGTCAACAGACACTATGCCCCCTCAAAACTCACTCAAAAACGAAATATTTATCTCATTTATATTACGAAACATTTTACAAAATAAGGTCCCAAATGTCAATTTTAAAATGTCACCGAGGTTGATTGCGCATGCTTGCTGCAGAGTGTACTAATGGTATGGGGCGGGTAATTTTTTTCCTTTTTCAGTGTTGCCATCCCATACACCATGCAAGATTGAAATGTAAAAAAATTGTGGGGTTAAATAACTTTTTAAAATGGCTCTTTCTATATATTCAATTCTTCTTGTATAGCTTTTAAATCTATTTTGAGTCAACATACTCTTACTGTCCCATACAAATCTGGGAAAACATTTTTTTTTTTTTTACCACTCAAATCCAAAAAATCCCCAATAAATCACAAAAATCCCCCCAAATTTTTGTCCGATAGCGCTAATTGTGCTATCAATGTGGGCACCCCTGCATGTTCTAAAATATTTTGTACAAACCACTTAGTTTCTTCCAAAATTTAGACTAACAATATAATTTTAAAGTATTCCATATTGAAGTCCTGAGAATCATTATACTTACCTGATTGGGATTAGGTTTACGGTTCTTCCAGTCATCGGAAACATTATTGATGTCTACAGGAACAAAAGGAACATGCATCACCGAAGGCCGGATTTTGTATAGCCATGATCTCTTGTTTTCAGATCTAGGTGCTGAAAAAGATGAATAGTCAGCCAATATTAATTTAGAAAATATCAAGGTGATCTCTCTAAGGTATAATGAGGGTTTTGACAAGATCAAAATCCAAATAGCTTTCATAATAAAAGAGACAAATACAAAAGCTAAAGATGAAGGCCAGATCACCTGGCTGATTGAGTCCTCAGTACTGAGGCCAGGAGGGCTTGATTTGTACAGTAGACTCCCTCTTAAGTGGCCACCTCGGGACCAGGCCGCGACCGGATAATGAACTGGCCGGTTAAACCGATGTTCTTTTAAGAACGCCATCCCACAATTTTATATGACCTAAATATAATTATTACTTGAAAAACAATCTTAAATACATTATTATTATTATTATTATTTTATGGCCAGCATTGGACCACTTAAGTCAATATAATGGTCAGGTTCTTCTTAAATTCTGTCTCTTCTTCTTGTCCGCCCAATACTTCTTCATTCTTTCCGACCGATGTTTTCTTTCTTCTTCCGAAACCACTCTTCCTTGTCTCTGATTGTTTGCTCCTATTGGCAGGATGATATTTTTGTCTTTGAGTACTGCGAGCGCCTTTGACTTATTTTCTAAATCTTCTAATGATATGTGCAATCTTCTCATATCCTCCTTAATCTCTGTAATCCACCTAAAGTCACTCTTGCTATTCCACAACTTTTCAATTATTTTCTTACTTATCCTATTTTCCGGTGTCCTCAAAAGATGTCCAATGAATGAAATTCTTTTCTTTTTAATTATACTTGTCAATGGCTCTATTTCCTTATATACAGTTTTTTTAAATAATATATTATAATATATTATAATAATAATATATTTTTCTTAAATACATTATTGTATATGATTTATAGCTAATATCCACCACCCATGAAATCCACATCAAACCTACACTTATAATAATTAGTTTCTTTATTGTGGTCTACTGGATAAGTCTAACAATGGCATTAGTAGGTCCTAATGCTTTGACTTCCGGTGGCAGTCACTTCCGTCCAGGAAGTTATAGTTTAATTGGTTTGAGAACGTCAATATGAAATAAAGTTGAATTGGATACATTAGATAAGAAAACTTTGTTTCCGGCGAAACGCGGCCGGTTAAAGCGATGTTGAGATAAAAAATGGCCGGTTAAAAAGATGTTATTTTGTGTCAGGGTAGGCCGGTTAAAGCGGAGACCGGTTAAAAGGTGGCCGGTTAAGAGGGAGCCTACTGTAGCTTTATTATATCTGTCAATATAACAATGATATGATTCAATGTTTCAAGTAGAAATACTTCACCTTTCAAAACATACAGTAGGAACTACTGTGTGAAAACTACCTACTTATTTTAAAACTATACATCCCAATTATGTTTTTCTATATTAATTTTTTTTTTTTTTTTTTTTTTTTTTGGTGAACAATTTGTTTAATGAAAGTCAAGTGGCCTACCTGTGAATGCTGTGCCTGACAACTGTTCAGCGTAAGTTCCGTACGGACAATGCTGTGGACTGTTCTGGCCTTTAGGAAGAGACTTCGGACATCTTGGATCCTCTGATGAGAACTCGTTACCAAAACCTGACAAATACTGGAACACAACTCTTGGATAGATTTTGATAAAATAAGTTAGTTTGACCCTCAAAATAACTATTTTACAAGTTTTTTGTCATACTGTAAGAAAAACAACAGTTTTCCATCCTGTAATTTCATCTAAAAACAAAGTTGGCGTTTATCGTCGTCTTAAATTAAAATATATGTTTGTTTTTACAGTGATTCAAAAATTTATGTTTTATAACAAGGCCAACTACATAAAAGGCCGTAATGCTCAGAGATATGTCACAGTAGTCGATGGGCCAAGTGATTGGTGTTGCCAAAAGCGGGTAATTTACCAAATTTTCAGGAATTTGTGCGGAAGGTGGGTGAAAATTTGGGTATGTAAGGAGATTTTGAGGTAAATAGGGGAATTACATCAAAATCACGTCATTTCCAATCAGCTGGCCCATCTAGTAGTGTGACGTTTTAATGCAAGTGGTGGGGGGTCATTCCGGCCTGTGTTAAGTTGGCCTTATTGTAACCTCAATATTGTTTGTTCTTTAACAAAAATACTTATGGATTCAAATAAAAGAAGGGCAATGGGAATTCAAGATATCAAATACAACATTGACTTAGGTTACCAATCTGAATCCAGCAGTGAAGTATGTCTGAGGCCAATATTCCGTGTTAACTGTATCAGCTATTAAAAAAAGTAAAAGAATCTCTTACATATATATATTCAATCATTTATTTAATAATATATATATATATATATATATATATATATATATATATATATATTTCTAATATTAGAATTATGCAAGGTAGGATTCTAATTGCCTTGGTTTGGAAATGTCGATTTTTGTAATTTTAAAAGTCATACGACATGAAAGTAAGTCAAACCTGCTAATATAGTATAAAAGTTTAGCTTTTATTTAGTAAAAACTGCATGTAAATCAGTGCAGTAGAAGTCTCAGACAAACTGTCTAAAGCATTGAAAAAGTTTATTTTTCGCCCTGTAAAATCTCTTTAAGAAAGGTTTATACATTTTTGACCAATTTAACGTAAATTTTTTTAAATATAAATAAAACCTGCTAATATAGGACAGAAAACATTTATTTTAGTACAACATCCATGTAAATTGATCAGTAGAAGACTCAGACCAACTGTCCAAAGGTGTTTTTTATCTTACTGTTTTAAATATATAGACTTTTCAATAAAAAAAATTGTACTATGAATATTTTACAAGAAACTAAATTTATAATTCTATTATAAGTTTTTCTTCGTCTTAATCAAATCATTTCAACTTTGATCACTGCAAACATAAATAATTTAAAGTGCAACTTGTACCTCCGAATTCATCTAATCATAAACATTAAACGACCACCTTACCTGAAGCTCCATTGGATCTCAACTGTTGTTTGTCCAAGCAGCTACAACAGAACCAGTCTTCAAGGACAACCCAGGTAAACAAGAGCAGGATAATTCCCCTAAAAATCTTGGAGAAATGCCAAATCCTCAACAAGTTTAGAATGTTGGAAATGTTTACATTTTATTTTGTTTGGAAACAACAAGCAGAGTCCCATCAAGATGTCGTGAGGTCATGATACCACAAGCATAAGAGGCACAAGGTCAATGGCTGGCTGTCATTTCTTTTTTTATTGCTTATTTGACTAAATACTTGTTTTAATAACAATTTACTCTTTATTATACAAGTAATGCTATTTTCAGTTTTAGTTAAGTTGAAAAGTCGAAAATTTGGTTCTGTTATTTTTTTCATTACTGTATTATTATTTATAAAGCTAATTGGCTAATAAGCTTAAAATATCTTTGTTATCAGGAATTAATGAATAAACAATGCGGGGGGACATTAAAAACTCACCCTGTATAGCTGTTATCATTATAGGGTGAATCTCGTAACTTTTCTTAAATGGATAACAGATAAACGCTTTGTCCTAAATAGCCTCCAAAGAAAATTTTTTCTATTAAGTTGACCTTGAATAAGAAACATCGTAACTATGAAAAATATTTTAACTATGCATAAATATAGGGTACTGCAAAAACATTGGACCTCATAATCAAATCTGAGTATTTTCAAATGTTGGCATGTTATACATCATTTTAAAGGTCTAAAAAAATGAACATTTTGGTGAAACTTAAATATTTTCAATTAAAATTGTGGCAATTTCTTTGAAAAAAAAAAAAAAAACAACAAAAAACAAGTATTACGGTGTAGCCTGTGTTTCTGTAACCATGAACAGAATCCCTCCATTCTAGAATTCCACCAATTAAAAAATTGCATTCCTTACTAAATGAGCTTTATTACTTATATAATAAACTTTTCTCTTTTTACGGTTCATAAATTAATATTGATTATCTTTTTTCATATTTTTTTCTCTGTGTTGTTGTGCTAGATGATTCCTGCTCTTGAATTTTTTCTATAAAAAACTGCTGGTTAGACCATATTTTCATTTTGTTTAGTTCGACATCAAATAATTATTTCAATTTTTAATTTATCTTTCAACTTAATTCAACTGACTAAAACTAAATACACGGGTAAAATTAAACCATCGTGGACATTGCACAAATCACTTTAATGGACAACAAAATTTGTCACTTTATTGCAAATAAAAAATGCGAAATGACATATAAACTATTGCTTTAACAATAGACTGTAAGAGATACACTCATTAAGTACAAAGAATGGCTACAATACGGTGTGCTAGCCTCGCTACTAACTACACACTTACTTAGCCAATATCATAATTGTACTAACTTTTTCTAACTACAAATTTAATTCTTCATTCACCAACATTGGCGATTTTCGTGAGAGACTACACATACTGTCATGGTTAGCAATACATTTTTAAGTATGAAACCTTCAGTTAAAAAACAAACAAATTTAAAGTACTAAAAGTAATAAAATCGTACAATCACCATCGCTAAACATTAAAAATACCACAGCCTAAATGAGGTGGATGTGATCATTTAAAATTAAATAAAGAATTTCTTCAAAAGGACTAACAAGGATAAGTCCACTATTTTTTATGGATTCTGGTTTAGAGAAAAAGTTGCACACAGCCATTTAAAACTAAAACACTGAAATATAGTATAAATTAATAATAACAATGTACATTTGAAATACATTTTGTCCAAAAATGAAAGTCCTAATGAATAAGATAAACTAAAACAGATTATATCTTAAGTTAAGTTAAAAACTTAAAAAAATAAAAACTTAAGTTTCAAATAGTTCGTACTCAGTAATACAAAATTTCAAATGTCGTTTTGTAATGAATTTTATCACTGACACATGAGGGATGAATGCAAATCAGTAAATTAATGATTTGACAACACCAACACTGTCATACAATGTGTTATTGATTGATTCACTTTTTGGTATTTGAAAAGGTCAAACATTTTATTTAAAAATGAAATCTGAAAAAGTTGCAATAAAGATTTAACTTACACTAATATAGACAAAAACAAACTAAACTTATACAATCAATCAATTCGCTTGGAGATGTATTCGCTAATGTCAACATATATATGTATTAAGAATATATTTAATTGCCTTAAAGTCCTTTCTTGAAACCTCATGAGTAACCTTGAGAGAGAGTGACACGACGTGATTGAATCAAATCCATGTTTTGCGCACAAAACTAGGTTATGTCTAATGCGGCCGCACATCTCATTTGAGATGTTTCGATGACCCATAATTGGCATACCTAATCACCTGATGAAAATCTAATAATTAGCTTCTCATATCAAACATGTTTTGTTATTTTAATATTTTTGTTTGTGAATAAATATTTTTACCAATATAGTTAACTTCAATCGGCAGTTGAATTTTTTTAAACTACAGTAACATGTTTTACTTGAAGTACTAGATTAGTAGGCTTGAGGCATAAGTACTACCTCAACCACTAAAGACAAAAGCAATCACATAATTCCAATCTTCAACTAGAGAAAAAAATCCAACTACTGTAAGTGATTTTAAAATTGATTTTGACTACTGATTCTAACTGATGTAAACAGGAGTTTATAAGTAAAATACGCCTGCATTAATGTACAAATAAATATTTAACTAATAAAATAGACATCTTTCTCACAAGTCAATGTTTTTCTTTAATGTACTTAGACTGAAAAAGCTCACTGGAAAATCAACTTAGTATAAGTAAAATAGATTATTATCAAAAAATTTTCAAGTGAATGTAAAAAAATGAGTACGGTAGACAATTTTGTTTATTCAGAAAACTCTAAAAAATTCAGTTTTTTCTTTTATCAGGCCTTTTTTTAAGTTCAGGTTGGAATTTTCCTGAAACTAAAATAAATTCCCTTTTCCATCATCAATGACATATTGAATTGTGAACAAATACATATTTTGAGTTTATATTATAATTTCTTACAAGAATTTTACTTAGGAATATTAAAAAAAAATTGTTTTGTAAAACTGTCACTTTAAAATCATTCAAACACCAAGTTTAATTAAATAACTTATTCCTAGTAAACCATTGTTAAAATTAAGACTTTTGTGGGCAGTAAACAGAGCCGAATGTGAACGTAAAATGTACAATCAGTAACACAAGTTAAAAAAAAATTGGATGATTTTAAATAATAGCTGATGTACACTTTAGAACTAAACAAAACCTCTGTATGTTAAACCTAAGACATTTTTTAATAAATTTCTTTAGCTCAATTTTGTAAAGACACTATTTTTAAGAAAAATCAACTTTAAAACTGAATTCATTTCAGTAAAATCCCACAAACTCGACTCCATGTGGACTGTTGAATTCCATTCGAATTTGACATTACTCCAGCTGTTTACACTATTAGATCTTGTAACGGCAATGAAACCCTTTTAAATGCCCATAAAACCAAATGACCATTGTAATTTAGACTGTAAGCAACACTTGTACCGAAGAAAAGTGGTACAGTAGCTCCACAGTTGCGTTTAATGACTGTAAGTTGGGGGAGTATCGACAACTGGGCTAGAAAAAACCCTGCAATTAGCTAAAAGCAAGTCACGGGATGCACAGTCGATCACTGTACAAAGGTGTCAAGTTTGAAGGATTCTACTACGGTAGAAGCTCTCTTAACCGACCCCTACAAGACCGGGATGTGCAATAATACCAGACATATGTGGTAAAATCAATAAAATAAGGAGAAAAATTTTTTAAATTGTTGCAAAGCAATCAATTGTTCCTGACCCAGCCAATTAGTTAATAAAGTAGACAGTCATGGTATAAAAAAAAACTGTTAAATAACAAAATTAGCAAACACAGTCGTCACAGTAGAGACTGCCAGGACAAAATATTGAGAGCAACAGACTGAATTTGACTAGCTGCAGAAAAGTATGATTGACTTGTTATAACATGAGTTATTTTTAGATCATTATCCTAACTTCGGCTACCACGGTCAAAGTTTTTATATTCCTGAAAACAGTCGGTAAATCCGAGGTCGGTTAAGAGAGCATTCACTGTATGCTTATTATCAAGTTCTTCTAATGGCTAGATCCAAATGTAACAGGGTGTTTAAAAAGAGTATCTGTACCGTAACCAAATCCCAACTGGCAGATGACAATCCACTTAGAAGTAACAGAGTACAAAGAAAATGTTATTGCTGAATTAAAACAAATTTTAAAAAGTTAATTTTAAGGAAAATTGTATACAAGTTTGTTTCTATATTAATAAAACTAAGGAAAACAAATTATATCAACAATTTCAAATATTTCTAAAAGGATACAACAAATTAGTCTAGATTCCAAATATTGTTTTAAGTATAAAACTAAATTTCTAGAACAATTCTGCCAAACAGATGTTTATATTAATGCTGGGTTTCAAATTAACAATTACACTCACTTAACAATATTCAATGTAGGAATAAGAACTAATAATATTCACAGTTGCAACTAAATATAGTAATACTAGTAAAAAATAACTAAAGATCATCTTTAGCTTTCGCTCACAAATGGAATCTCAAGTAACAAGCCTCAGGATTATGTTACAATTATATGAGCATTAAATTTTCAGAAAATATTCTTACTAAACTGCTTCCTGTTACAGTTAAATTAAGAATTGGTTCATGATAAGCACAAACTCAATTCTGTGTTTTACAAACATATACAAAATTAGTATCGTTATAGACAGTATTATTTCCTAAGTCTTATAGCTTATGGAGTATTAAACTTTTATTTTCTATCAAGTTTTGAATTCAAGTACCGGTAGTAAGAAATATTTTAATTTATATCAACAGATGTGACAATCTTGAACGAGAATCTTTTATTTTTAATTACTTAGTTGAATTTTATTTTATTGAAAACAAATCACCATCAGAGAACTTGGAAAAATATCCTTTAAACAATTTTAAATTGAATAGTTAACAAAACACACTTGTATCATAAAACTACCAAATTTACAACAATCATATAAAACAAAACATTTTTGGATGCTTTTAAAAGGAAGGACTACCTTTTAATATGTTCAATTGCTTGAAAGTAAGTATTCAAGGAATACTTCAATTGCTTGAAAGTAAATATTCAAGGAATACAAATTGTAAAAACTTCACATATTAAAAATAGAAATTCTGGTTAGTTTAATGATAAATAAAACAGTTACTGAGGCAAAACTGTAACTGATACATTTATAAAAAAAAAAAAAAATTAGACTGTAGAATAATTCTGGAATTCTCTTAACTTGAGAAAATATTCTTCACTTTAATATAGGCCTATAGAAAAAGTTAAGAATAGTCATCACTATACTTCATAGTAATGTTAAAACAATACTAAAAATAGTATGCCAAGAAGGGTTGAAATCAAATTTTTTATACGTTGTGATTAATTTTATTTAGTTATTTTTCATCCAAGATATTTTTAATAATAAACACAGAATAATTCTATTAGGGTTGTCAATTACCTGGTTATATAAAAAAATAAAATTAATTATGCTGTATAAAGAAAATTGCAAAATCCAGGTTTACACTTAAATCATTCATGTAAGTTCAAAATTTTGATACATTTATTAAAAGTCATACTTAAGTCATTTTCTAGTAAAAAAAATACGATTTGAGGATAATTTAAACTGTTACAACTTATGAAAAAACCCTTCATGGGGGAATTTGTGTGAAATGTCTTTTGTTTCAACGAAAAGAAGAAGACTAGGAAACAAATAAAGCAACATAAAACTTTCATAAGCTTTATTAAATCAAGTAGGCTGTTAAAATGTGAAGAAAACAACTGAGTTAAAGTGCTCATTGAAAAACTATCAGATTTTATATGAGACTGAATGTTTGGTTGACTTTGAAAGTTGGAGTCAAGTAGAAACATCAGGTGATCATAGGGCTACCATATGATGATACCCAAAGAATGCCATTTTTATTAAGGATGAAATACAAAACACCTTAAAATAAAGCTATTTAAAATTAAATCTAATCACCATTAAAATGAAAGCAATGTTTTAAATCATCAATTCCAGTTTCACAGAAAGCTAGAAAGATTCAAAGCTTATCATTGAACCATAATGGTACATACTGATGTGAAAATCGTGGAGATATTTTTAACTAAATTATATAAAAACAACTACTTATCGTATAAAATAAAAGAAATATCACATTCATTAAAATATATCATCAGCCTTTTCAATCTTAGACGATTCTAAGATTACAACTAAAAAAGGTACGTAAGTTATAAAATTAACCCGAGTTTCTTTAAGTCGCTGAATCATGAAAACCACTACAGCAAATATCTAAAAGTTAACTAGCTAACCGGGTTTGAGACATTTCGAGCACTACCGTATTGCAGCCACAAATAAGATCAAGTCGAATGCTAAATCACTGCACTCAAGTCGTTTAGAATGACAATGAATTACTCGAAATTTAAATAAATAAATAAATATGTATCGAAGTGTCTATTGGCAGAGCACACCAAACATCCACAGTTAGTGCCAACAATTCACAACAAAACATTGGCTAGTTTGAAGTAGGCGATCGGCCATAACCTGCAAACACAAAAACCATAAACTGTACATTTAGAAATCATGAACAATTTGATCTTTTATGCTTTGATAACAAACTCTTTTTGTTTTATGAAGTATCCCAAATTTTTATCTTATGAGGCTTTTGTGTGTTAGTAATTTAGGCACACCGGACAGCCGATCCACTTGGTTTCATGATGGAATGTTAGACTCCGGATTACCAATAAATACAATCAAAGGTCTGATTAAATGAATTATGGTAATCCTATTAAAGCAACTAGTTTCGGCTCATGCAAGAAGTCATCGTAGAGCTTCTACAAAGATTTGGTGTTGTCTTCATATGAACAATGTCAAAATTATAAAAAAAATTCTATATCTGCATGGCACTGACAACTACTTTTCAATGGCACTGACAATTAAATTTTCTTATTTTAAAACTTTCAATGTAGGAGAGCTCAAATTTATCTATTAAACTAAATGATTACCAAAATTAAAAATAAATCTTTTGAAAAACAGCACTTGAGGGGAATACAATTAGGGGTGGGCAAGCAATGGATTCTACTGACGACAGCTACATCTGCACGGACGGATTGTTTAAAGTAGTGAGTCAACATAGCTAATGATTAAAAAAATTATTCATTTGTACGGTGCATTGCTTTAAAACATTTTTATTATTTGGAAACTTTAAACTAATAATCAATCATATTTAATTGCATCATTTGATATTTAATTGCATCAAGACAGTTATTTATAACTGATTCAAATAACTTTAGACAAAAGAGAGCTGTGTTGACATTAACAGTAAAAATAGTAGTAATTTAGAGAGTCCGAAAGAAGAGTGACAAGATTAACAATCAGGTTTACCAATGGGTAACCTCAAATAGCCCACGTAAAACAATTTTATAGTTGTATGTTATTTTTCTAATTCAACATTCACAAAAACCTATCATGTTTATTAATTGATAATCAACATATTTTTTCTCTATAGAGAAATTACTTTGCTTATAAGACAGACATTGAATTTATAGTTCTTTGTGATCTTTTAAGTCCTAATAAACAGGCTCCATGGCTGTTCACTAAAGCTAGCCTTTACTCAGTTAAGAGATATCCTACCACTAGCAGACGGCAAATCAAGAGAATTACGTGAATTCCAAAACAGAGTAAATTATGTGTACAGAGCTTGAATAGATTGGAGAAGTGACAATAATTCCTAAACAAAATGCGTTGTGAAGATTTTCTTATGAACAAAGACAAAGGAAATAGATAGACATGAAAATGACAATTTAAATCCACCAATTTAATGGATTGAGCTGTAGCATCCGGGCCATCTAGGCTTGTGACACAAAGTAGGCCTAACTTATGCCTAATACAAAAACTGTGAATCTCTTATTTGGAAACATTTCAAAGTAAGTAAAACATGCAAAGTGTGAAACATGAAAGTGAGAAGTAAAGTAAGTAACTGTAACAGGGGATTTTTTTTCATTAAATGATGGTTGTACGATAGACATAGACATAGACATTTTATTAGCACAAAAACGTACAGAAATGTTCAAGGTAAATGTACAGGTGCTTCGTCAGTTCTAAAGTTATGTTGATGAAATTGTCCATTGGTGACCAATGGACACGATAACTTTGCAATCTTTTTATTCTGTACATTCCTTTAGGTCCTTTTGTTAAAAACCAAGTTTTCAACTTCAGTTTGTTTTATAATCACCAATTTAAAAAACTCATATTTTTTCCTTCACACTGTTTTTAAGCAAATTAAACTTTCTGTGATTATTGGTAGGCCTATTAGGCTAGTTATTTTAGTATAGGCCTAGTATTATATTTTTGTATTTTAGTATAGGCTAGTTATTCTATTTTTGAAAGACATGTTTGTAGGCGAGGTAAAATTCATATTATAATCTTATTGGGCAACTCTCACCTTATTTTATGTTCATCCAAGGGACTTGTCAAAACACGAAGACACATACACACACAAAACACTAAACACAAAAGCGTCCCGGAATGTCCTCCTACGTTTCGCGGAACCGAGATAAATGTTCCGCATCCTCAGGGAGCCGTAGTTTTTCACGCGCCTCACGCACACGCGCCGACCGGCGGACCACATTGACTGGGGTCAGTGACTGGGGTCAGTGTGGTCCGCCGGTCGGCGCGTGTGCGTGAGGCGCGTGAAAAACTACGGCTCCCTGAGGAAGCGGAACGTTTCTCGGTTCCGCGAAACGTAGGAGGACATTCCGGGACGCTTTTGTGTTTAGTGTTTTGTGTGTGTATGTGTCTTCGTGTTTTGACAAGTCCCTTGGATGAACATAAAATAAGGTGAGAGTTGCCCAATAAGATTATAATATATAGGCTAGTTAAGGCAATTTTCAATATTTTTATGTTCACATACTACTCAACTCATTCTAAAAATACACAATAATACTATGTTTTACCCAAAAGCCATATGGTTTACATCCCCAACTTTACTTCTGACCAAAAGGCCTACAAGACTCTTTAACAGTGGTACAGTTGCTGCAATGAATATAGTGGCGTTATTGGATAACTTACAGAATGGCAATGAAATGGGGGGATGGGGGGGGGGAGAGAACGCTTGCCAAGAGTGCTCAGCAAGGCCACAAGCAACTATTGAATGTTGAAACGCGTGTGGGCTATTAACTATGTCACATCAAAATTGGAAAGCATGGAAGAATCGAATGAATTGGGAGTTATCGATTGTTAAAACCTTTAGATTGTACGCATCAGCTTTAGCGATCTGATATTTTAAGATTGCATACCACTCAAGGGTTGGTGTGTGTCGTAGTCTCACCTGTTAGGCCTCGGCGGCGGGCGCCAGGTGGGAGGACTTGGGAGTGTAGGCGGTGGCGTTGGGGTCCAGGGTGGACTGTGTGGGGCTGTCCGCCAGCCGCAGCTTGGAGGTGTTGCAGCTGGGCGCTGGGCCGAACGTCTCCGTCGGCATCACGGCCAGCACCTGTGCCATCTTGCCCTTCAGCTCCTCCATCTCACGCTCCTGCTGCCGTATCACATCTGCCAAAACCACACAGGGCAATTAGATTATGAAGGTCTTTAAGCTACAAGTGAGTTAGAACACGAGCAAAGTGAGTGTTCTAAATGAGAGGTGTAAACCACATGAACATAGTTTTTAGGGGTGGGCGAGTACTCGAGTTTCGATTAGTGGCTCGGGTAATTAGTCCTACTCGAACTCGAGTCGAGTAGTTGCAAATACTTGAGAATCGAGTCGAGTAGTCGTCGTTGTCACTCCCGGCGGCGCGCTCCCGCAGCCGTGACAATAGTTGTTTACGTCTGGCGGCCGGCAATCTCGCTAACGAGCACAAAAACACGGCCGGCGCCGAGACGATCTATTGTTCGACGCCCGGCAGTAATTTATTCAAGAGGGGTGTTTTTGGCTCCTAGTACCAAATGCTACTTTCTGAACCAATTGTCGTAGAAAACTAAGTAATGGCTCGTTTAATTAGTCTAATTCTTACAAATTAAACAAAACGTCAACCAAAGTTGTGTGACTTTCCTAAAGGAAAGTGGCTAAGTGTTGTTAAATAAATCAATCTTTAATTGAATTACTGTTTTATAATTTTAAAAGTATCTTATTATAATTTAGTATAATTTTTAAAGGAAAAACTTCAAATCCCATTAAATATATATTTTTTCATTAAACATTACAAATATGTTTATTAGATTTTGAGGTTCATAACTTAAAACCTTCATTGTTTTTTATTGATTTTTTCATCATACACTCCTTTTTTAATATAGCAAAAAATAAATAAATGAATACATAGAAATAAAAATAAAAATAATTAGGTCTAATAGTGTATATTTTCAAAGTTCAATTTTTATGATAATCTCTAAGTAAGAACCTGTCTCAGTTAAATCAATAAGTAAAAAAAGAACATTTCTTGGGGTTATAAATGGCGTTGGTTTGTTGAACCACTTCATTCCTTAGTGTTAATATTTATTATAATTTCAATTTCTTGTTTTGTTGTTTATTATACTGAGCAGGCCTTAGGCCTATTTATGGAATACAGTTTTGTTTTCTTTACAATTTTTCCATTTGTTTTAATCTATATTTTGATGTACATAATTTTTCTGTTAATTCTTTGTACAAAACGTTTAATATTTCATTCAACAAAACTTTTATAAAATTTTAATGGTAATTTTTATATGTATATTGTTTAGTGATTTGATTTTTATTTTTTTAGTTACAAGAAAATTTGTACTGTATCCTTATCTTATTGTATACTGCAAATATAAAAATTAGATATTTAAAATCTTTTCAACTAAAGGAGGTTCTTGTAACTTATACAAAAAACAAGTGGAACAGTTTGGAAACAGAACCAGTTGATATTTAACATTCATTTTTCTTTATACGACACTCAGATAAAAGTCAAAACGAATATTTCCTGATAGCGTCGAGGAGAGCAATCCCGTCCCGAAATTGGACGGGAAATAAAAATTCCCGTCCCGAACTAAAAATTCATTCCCGTCCATCCCTAAATTTGTTGGTGATGAAATATTTTACTAAGGCCCTAGGCCTAATTCTCAGAAATTGATTTGTACTACACATTGTAAGAGGAAAACTGTAAATAAATATACTTACTTTTTTATCAACTTTTATCTAAGTAGTTCTTATTGTCGTACCCTAAATTGATGTTATCTTTCAGTGTTCTCATGCATAAAGATGAATTTAATAATACTTTTACTTTTATTATTTAATATTATTTTCAAAAACTCATTTTAAACTTTTTCACACTACTACTAGACTCGACTCGATACCCGAGTAGTTGATGCAATACTCGACTCGACTCGACTCGAATCGTAAAACCACTACTCGCCCACCCCTAATAGTTTGAAGATAATAAAGCCTAAAGTTGGCACAGTTACTGAGGGGTTACAAATATTCTAGAATAATGAGAAAGGTTTTCTAATTTTAATGTCTCCTTATAAAGCCAAAATGTAAAGATTTTAGGATTCGGTCTATGGATTTTCAATTTGGTTATTTTATTTTATTTGTTCTATTTTATTTTATTTACTTTCATTTACCCACTGTTTTATTCTTTTGCTTTTTGGTTAATAGCACTAAGGGAAGTCATGTGACTATGGCACCATGTTTCTTCTCGTATATTGCCTGCCATGTTGATTCTGTCATTCTCTCTTTGGGCCTGATGATGAAATGAGTGTCCAATTGAAATCGATTGCCCTCTCCCATCTTTTCATACATTTACCATCTGTATTGTATGCAGTGTAAGTGTAAATATATATCTTTGAGTGTTGTGTTTCATCTCATTTTGTTGCCTCCACTGGACTTGCTTTTATTCGCACCGCACATTATGTGTGCACGTAAATGACATTTAGGCGAGAAGTGGTGAAAGGAGACACAGCAATGAGAGATCAATGAAATTTAAAAGTGTTCTCTAAAAAAGGAAACCTACCAACCTAATAAAAGACATTGCACACAATTTAAGGAACATTTTCATTGCATGAAAAAACATGTAAAGCTTTTATCATTAAGTTTCTATAGATTAAATTAATAAAAGATACACTCACTTTCTCTAATTTCTAGTTGGCGTTTGGCCTCGCCCAGAGCGGAGAAGAGGTCTAGCTTGATGCGAGTCTCGGCGCTGAGACTGTTCTCGAGATGTGCGTTTTTGTCTTGCATAGCAGACAGGGCGGACATGAGTATCTCCGACTCATTGTGACTTTCTTTGTACTGCCTTAGACACTGCAAAAACATTACACTTGTGTTACTTACTTATATGACTGAAATTTATGGCAATATATCTTTAAGTGAAAAGAAAAGACATCTTTATTGTTACATTACATCTCACATGTTCAAGCTGTGCTGGTAAAACAGGTGAAATTGTCATAAAATAATGTACCTGTACTAAATATTTATCCAAATGATTAAGTCATAAAATTTAGAGTTAACACTGTCATTGAGATATTATTCAACAGAATAATAGTTTTTATCCAAGAAGACATACTCTTTAAGACTATTTTTAAATGTTAAAACTTTATCAATTACTTTTAGTGAAGCAGGTTTACTGTTGAATAGTCTTAATCACATAGCATGGAGACTTTATAAATAAACTAAGGCGATGTCTTTGATATTGAAAATTGTGCTTAAAGGGGTTTGGGTGGTGGTGAACTAACTAGTTAATATTATAGTTATGGTTTTTTATATCAAATTTTGAAAATATAAATGCAAAGCATTGTGAGAAGTACAAAGCTTTTAAAAAATAGTATATACATGATTTTTTTTTTTTTTTTGCAAAATCCATTTGGCTTATCTTTTTTGTGTTAATCTAATAGAAATACTTAAATATAAATTCTGAAATGTGTTGAGTATTAAGTTCTCACATTAAACAGATAATAATTGTTCTCCAAGGAAATGTAAAAATCAAAGAATTATTTTGTATAAATAAGTTTCTAATCTGCTGGATACTGATGAGAGAATCCAATACATCCAATACAGATACATCCACAAAAATACTTATAATTCACCAGTGTTACAATATTTACTGACTTAAGATTATGGCTTTTTACTTTTATTTCAATTTCTCATAGCAGGTAATGTAAATAGATTCTCATCGTTAATGCCACTAGATGTACACTGATTAGATAATTGAACCAGCTATTAAAGTATATAATTTGTATATGTAACAAATTAACCACATGAGCAATTGTTGTTATAGTTGTTCCTATTCCTATCATCCCGTAATTGCTGCCAAAATACAAAAAAGGAGAGCTTATTTACCTGAACTTCTCTTTCAGCGGCTAAACAACGCTCCTCCTTGACTTTGAGTTCTCGCCTGAGTTGCTTAGCCTCGGCCTCCAAGTCTCGCCTTCGGGCTCGGCAGCTTTCTGTGCACTCTCCCCTGAAAGCCCACATCAAGGTTAGAAAAACAAAACCAATTAAAATTTTAACATAAAATCTTTTAAATTATTTTGATTAATTCAGCAACAAATGCTCATTCCTAACCTTCTCACCACACACAAGATGTGAGGTGTCACGTTACATACCTACATGTATGTGTATGTGAGGATTAATTTAATTCCTTCTAATATGAAAAATTGTAAATTAAGTAATGAGAGTGAAATATACTCGTGATATATTTGAATTTTGGATTAATTTCAGACTGTTAAATAAATATGTTAGGTACATTACTTGTGGATTGAACACAGTTTAGGAATTAAACCTTTACTCCCATCACCTCAAATAAAAATCACTGAGCTGTACTATATTAAAGTTCAAAAAATTATTACAATTCAAATTTTAATGGCTGTGTTCCCCACACTACCTTTGGCATTGCAATGTTGTCATTTGTGGTTATAAATTGTATATGACTAATTGATATATAAATATATTTAAATAGCCATTGCCTATCCTAGAATATTACTGAGTAGCAATAAGAATATTAACAATCCCTTAGTAATATTTACCTTTAAAAGTAAAAGCAACTGATCTTAAACATGATTTTAGACTAGGACAATCCAGTTTATTTATAAACTGAAATTACAAAATCATTGAACAATTTAAAAAAATTTTGTTATTGACACGCTTAATGTATAATACAATTATAATGATAACATATTCATGGGTAAATGTAAATTAATCTTGCTAGATTTTGTAAATACCCAAGGTACAAGGTACTCGGGGTCCGAGTTTTAAATACCCGGGTACATCACTGAGTACAGCCCAGTAATTTATTTATGTGAGGTGTTAAGTTTAGAGAAGTTGGGAGTGACCAGAAATAAAACACTGGGAACTTCCAATTTATACAATCCTCATGTCATGTGATACCCAAATAGACATGTAATTATTACATCTTACATTCCTCGGCGCTCAGTAGTCCACCGAAGCGGCGTTGAGCTTGTCATTCTTGCCTAACGGGCTCAGGATAATCTGGCTAAGGCTTGGCATGGTTGATGGTTTAGGTAGGTGAACGACCAGATGGCCATGTCAATGGAAGTGGTAGTTCACTTTCCAAACTCCAGAAAACTTTCAATATTGTAAAAACTACGTTAAACAAGGTATGACTTTAGCCTCTTTTTAAAAACTGTTATCATTGAAATGGTTTTAAGCTCACTTGGCAGGGCTTGAAAGAGTTTTTTCCCAATATATTCCCTATATATTATATGTTTACTGAAGAAATAAATAGTACTTCACTTGAGTAGTCCTAATTAAATTTTCAGGCCAGAATAAGAAATTTCTATTCGAATAAAGTATAAATGTATTATGTAATGGAAAATAAATTATTAAATAAATATTGAGGACACAATCGTTTCCACAATGTGACTAACTTGGCGGGCGGGGAGGCGATGGCGCGCGTGGCCGCCTCCTTGGCCTTGCGCTCGGCCGCCAGCTGTGCCTCGGTGGATGTCCGCAACCGCCGCTCGTCCTGCACTCGCCGCTCCAGCTGCGTGATCGCCTGCTTGTCCATCTGTCTGGCGGACACCAGCCCGTGCACTCTGCAACACGGTCACGGTGCACCAATCATATCCGAGCGAAATATATTGCCAGCCTACAATGCTCAACATTTAATTCAAAAATCTTAATTGCCGTGAAAACAAAGTAAATCAACTCTCGCTAACTCAAAATTCAATACACTACGATTTTGTTTGAGTTACGTTTTGTTCGATGTAGGGATAGTTCAAGTTATTTGCAGAGGGAATTTTTGTTTAGATCAACTTATAGAGGTGATGAACACAGGTGGGTGAGGGTACAGTGTTGATGGATTATAGGGGTAATTTTTGTATAACTTCAACTTGTAGAGAAAAAATATAATCATAACATTATTTTTCTTTGCGTTTCATTTTTATTTTCTTAGACAGGTTTTTTTAAGGAGACTGAAAATAATTCAAGAGGTTAACAATTCAAGGTTATCGGGAGTCAACTGTAAATTGCATTAAAATTCGTCACAGTTTTGCTTTGGTTATGGGTTCAAATTTATTGCTTGGTATAAAAATTCACTCAAGTTCCCTAGAGCCAGGGCATCCCGGCCGGAGGCTAGTATGAAAAAAAAAATAATAAAACCAATGACGCCATGACTGTTTAATATTCATGTCAATATGGAGTATTTTGTCTTGTCTTGCAGAAGAACATGGCGTTCTTTGTACTAGTTTGTACAACACAATCCAGGGGTGCCCACAAGGGGGGGTTACGACGCAGACTGCGTCGTTGAAATTTTTGGGGGGGGGGGGTCGAAAATGTGGTATTTTTTCCGTGATGGGGGGGGGGGGGCGATTTTTTAAGTATACTTTTATATAACGAGTATTAAAACTAAAGTTTTTTAAAATACACAAGTCATTTTTGACCGTCAAAAACTGTATAGAATAGGATTTACCATAAATTTTCCTAAACTGTTGGTCAACGAATGAACGAACACAGTGACTATCTGTAGTCATTTCTCTAAGGTTGGCAAAATCTAGTAGAAGCCTCCTGGTTGCTATGGAAACAGGCGAGCTGCAAATGACGCGCGCTATGTCGTTCGCGGGAGCGGCAGAAGTCGGTGCCAAAGTGTTGACTCACTTGCTCATATCTGTTTTTATTTTATGAAACAACACACAAAACAGACACATTAAGCTGTTTGTAATTTCGTCCGGAAAGTAACATTTTTCATAGCCTTGGTCAATGCAATTTCACGATACAGAAATCTGACTGTTGTGCGTGTGCGATAACCTCAAAACATTTAGTTTGTAAGTTAGGCTTATTCAAGGTTTCTAGGTTGTTGTTCAATGCCTGAAAACCAGACAACTATTGTGAATATTGTTCTAAAAGCTGACAATGTATTAAATAAGATCGTATTAAAACCATCCACAAAAAGAAAATTATAAAGATTCATGTGTCCCTGATGATTGATGAAACGGATGAAACACCAAAACAAACGGAATAATCAAATACCAAGTTTAGTCTAGACGCCGTGCCTTCCTATTCACGTTGTCAAAGACAAACGGTGACCCCCGCACATTTCACTTTTAAAACATAAGAATTTACCTATATTAGGCTAAACCAATAAAAAGGTAGGTTAATGTATATAATGTTGATAATTATTTTAGTTTTAATCTTAATCTTCCGTAATAATTGCATTGGCCCGAGACTTTAAAGAGATATAGGACGTAGGCTAACCCTGAGGATAGTCGTGTATTTAAAGGAAATGCTTACAACAATAAATATTGCTTATTGCTTAGTAATTGATACATAAATCATGAAAATTGGTTTAGTAGTTACTAAGAAATAGCGTTTCAATTGTATAACATAGGCCTATAAAGTTTAAAAATTTACTCCAAGGCCTACATTCTAACCACTTTTGCAGTTTTTTATTTATTATTTTTTTATAGATTGCTCAACTAATAACATTAAACAGCCAAGTCTACATTTAAATAAATTTCTTGATAAAAGAATTACAGAAAGTTACACAAGAATATGTATTTAGAACAGGATATTTTTTTCCGGGGAGAAGGGTTACAAATTTTATAGCCGTGGGGGGGGGTCCCGGTCTGGTTGGGGGGGGGGGGGGTGAGTCTTGGTCCAAGGGGGGGGTGGGCACCTCTGACACAATCTGTGATTGGCAGGCTGATTCCTATAAGGAGGTGGGCAATGTAATTGTTATTGCTATAAATATTATTATTTTTATAAAATTGGACAGTATAATGAAGGATGTCACTGATGACTGAGTCACAGAATGTCGGTCAGGATGCAATTGGATTGTGTAAAGGACTGCCAATAGTGGCGACCTGCCTTTGAGCAAGTTTCAATTTCATAGTACAGTTTTTACATTAGTTTTATAAATCACAGTTAAAATCGTCTGACCGTGATGGTTTAAAGCAAGAAGAACATTGCACTTAATTTCAAAACCACTTCTCTTAACACCTTCATGGAAATGATTTTTGTTTACAAACTTACTTTGATTGCAGATCATCATTGTCTAGCTGGAGCTGGCAGAGTTCACTCTTTGCGCTTTTCTCGCTGACAAGCAAAGAATTTATCTGACATCGTAACTCCTGCTCTGTCTGACGACTTGCTTGAAGATCTATTTTTAAACGCTTTACATCCGCTTCAAGCCTGAAATTATGGGCAGTTGACAGTCAAATTCAAACACATTTGAAAATAAAGATAAGATGCTACTTTTGGTGAGCCAGCATTTTTTTCCTAAGCTAAATTTGGCAAAGTTTAAACCAGGTGATTCCTTCAAATCACCTGGGGAAGGAAGGCTTTGACCTCAAACAGAGGAATTTTTCTTCTACCGACTTTGAGATGTGTGGTAAGGAGAGCCCCTTGCACGAAATCTTACTTTTCCCTCGGTACAATTATTTGGTTATCATAGTAGTTGTTCGTTTGTTTCTACTCTTTTAAAATCATCTTTGCTTCATAACCCAACCATCACGACTGTTTAATTTACCTTACACGTAATTGATTAATTATATTTCAAGTGTTCCGGCTAACCTGTTTTGTTTGTCCGAAACAACAGTTTATTCTAAGTTCTCCGGTTATTACAGTTTTATTGTATTTTCATAATGACTCTACATTCAAACTCGATTAAATCATTTTGTTTCTAAAGCCACACGTACTCTATCTTGTAGATCTATTAACTATTTTAATTTGCTTTCATCGTAGGACAGGTACACATGCCCACGTCGTCTAGTGACCGCCTGAGTTAACCCAAATATATTCTTACATCTGGGTGAGGCCTAAGGAACCTTCTAAACACAAATCTCAATTAGTCTGGAATTTTATATTTTAGAATTTTCCAACAATTGGTTTTCTCAAACAATTATTTGTCAACGGCAACGGCATTAGGTTAGATGAATTCGCTTGTAAACTCCGTAGCCCGCGAATAGTTGCTGCAGAGCTGAATCTAAATTTTAGGCAAAATCCTGACAACTTTATGAAGGGCGAGGATGAACACACCCAACACCACAAATTGATCGTCATTCCAGTTACGGTTGTTTTAAATTGCTTCAATTGTCTTTTAAATTATTTCACCACATTCTAAACTAGTTCATAATAGAGTTGGTAACGGACACCTGGAATTAGTTTTAGCTACTTCTGGTCATATCCGTGGCATTTTCTCCGGTGACAGAGTTCAGAGATAGGGAACACCATTAGAAAATATTTTATTATTTCCCTCCTCCTGAATTATGTCACAAAACTATTATAAAGATTCAAATATAACTTTTTACCTCTGACAGTACTCGTCCTTTTGTGGGACGTTGTGTTCGGTGTTTTCTTTGTTAGCTTTGTTTTTTCGCTCTCTCTGGCAGTTTACGGCATTTTCTCTCGCTTGATGGTTGCTCCACTTAGAGTTGGATTTTATCTGGTATGACTTTGAACTTTTATCTTTTTCCGCCTCATTTTCGTCATAATCATTGACTGAGCTGTAAGTATACATAGTCAATTAATAGACTTCGGTCATCATTACTATCGGTAGTTTGTTTTGTGGACTGTTTATATGTCAATCATAAATTCATTAGAAGAAGAATAATTAATGGAATTCAAGGTACAAGTTTATAAGTTTATAGGGATGGACGGGTCCCGAAATTTCGGGAAAATTTTCGGGAAATTTTCGTCCCGATCATCGGGCGGGATTTTTTTATACTCGGGAATTTATCGGGACGGGAACTGCCGAACGGCGGCCGGCGATCGCGGCCGACGATCTCGCTAACGAGGACGGCGATCGCGGCCGACGATCTCGCTAACGAGGATGTCGATTGCGGCCGACAATCTCGCTAACGAGGACGGCGATTGCGGCCGACAATCTCGCTAACGAGAACGGCGATTGCGACCGACGATCTCGCTAACGAGGACGGCGATCGCGGCCGACGATCTCGCTAACGAGGACGGCGATCGCGGCCGACGATCTCTCTAACGAGGACGGCTGTCGCGGCCTACGATCTCGCTAACGAGAACGGCGATCGCGGCCGACGATCTCTCTAACGAGGACGGCTATCACGGGCGACGAAATCTCTAACGAGGACGGCGATCGCGGCCGACAATCTCGCTAACGAGGAAAACACGGCTTAGCTATAGCTTATATTTATTAGATTTTAGGGTTTAAAGCTTTAAATTTACATTGTTATAATTTTTTTTCATCATACACTCTTTAATTTTTTTCTGATGTAGCAAAACATAGTAAAATGTATTCATTTAAATAACAATAAAAGTATAATGTCTAATAGTTTATTATTTCTTAGTTCAATTTTCTTATTTATATTCTTCAAGGAAGAAACTGTCTCAGTAAAACAATGAATATAAAAAAATTGGCAAAATATTTCTTAGGTATATAAATGCCATTGGCTTGTTGAACAACTTCTTTTCTGAATGTTAATATTCTTTCTAATTGAAATTTGTTTTTTTTTTTTGTTCTTTTTTATCTGAGCAGGCCTTACTTATTGTAACATAGTATTGTTTTCTTTATAATTTTTCCAATTGTTTTAATCTTTATTTTTTTTTTGTACCGGTACCGTACATAATGTTTATTTTCATTCTTCGTACCAAACGTTTAATATTTCATTAAACAAAACTTGTATTAAATAAGACATGGGCAACATTTTTTCTTTATGTGTGTTTAGTGATTCGACTTAAATTTATTTGGTTACATTAAAATTTATACTTTCCCATGATCTTATTGCATCCTGAAAATATCAAAACTATATATTTTAATTTTTTCAACAAAAGGACATTCATTGTAACTTATACAAAAACAAGTGGACCGAGTTGGAAGGAGAACTAGTTGATATTTAACATTAATTTGTCTGTATACGACACTCAGATAAAAATCAAAACGAATATTTCCCAATAGCGTCAAGAAGAGCAATCCCGTCCCGATCCCGTCCCGAAATTGGATGGGAAATAAAAATTCCCGTCCCGTCCCGTCCCGAACTAAAAATCCATTCCCGTCCATCCCTATAAGTTTATAAAATTTGTATTAAGTTTAATTTTTGGGATTAATGTGTTGTTTTAATTCTGTTATTATTCAAATATTAACAGACTAGCTGTTG
Source organism: Neoaliturus tenellus (assembly GCA_030545055.2). Classification (NCBI taxonomy): domain Eukaryota; kingdom Metazoa; phylum Arthropoda; class Insecta; order Hemiptera; family Cicadellidae; genus Neoaliturus; species Neoaliturus tenellus. Next base: position 267,869,825 of record CM061533.1, read on the forward strand.
CCCGTCATGGCTTCGCCCATGATTGAATTTATTTTATAGGTAATACAATATTTTTAAAGAGCAACAAAATCAACTTCCTTAAGAATGACATTGATATAATGAAGTGGTGTGAGTGGAGCTCTGAAGGAATTTCACAAAACCTCTCCTTAGTGAAAAAAGGTTTCTTAAATAGAAAAGGCCCTGGAGAACATTTGAGCAAATAGGAACGACCATGTCAAATTTCAACCCTGTAGGCCCTACAGTCATTTTGAAGTCATGTGGGGTGGAGCCCTAAAGAACTTCAAAAACTATATTTAAAAAACCTTTTCGTAGTGAGCACCTGTTAGCAAGACGGGACACGCACGTTAAATTTATACCCCGTAGGAACTATGGTAATTTTGAGGTGCTATGGAGCGGAGCCCTAAACGAAATTTGCAAAATTATTACTCAGTGAGCACCTATGAGCAAAGAGGAACGTCCATGTCAAATTTCACCCCCGTAGGCCATAGAGTAATTTGCAAGGCCTTTGGGGAGAAGCCCAAAAGAATTTAAAAAATATATGTGCGAAACCGTTTTTTAGTAAGTAACTATGAGCAAAGAGGAATGTCCGATTCAAATTTAAACCCCGGAGGCCCAAAAGTAATTTTGAAGTCCTGTGGGGCGGAGCCCTAAAGAACTTCGAAAACTATATTTGCAAACCCGTTTCTTAGTGAGCTCCGATGAGCAAAGAGGTTGGACACATCTGTGTCCATGTCAAAATTCAACCCATGAGGCCCTAAAGTAATTCTGAAGTCCAGTGTGGCGGAGCCCTAAAGTGCTTCAAAAACTATATTTGCTAAACACTTTCTTAATAAGTATCCATGAGCAAAGAGAATCGTCCATGTCAAATTTCAATACGTAGGCTATACAGTAATTCTGAAGTCCAGTGGGGTAGAGCCCTAAAGGGGATTATCAAAGCACTTTTTTTATTGAGTACCTAAGAGAAAAGAGATCACTAAAAATTTCAACTCGGCAGGTTTCTTAATTTGTATTTAAATTTTGCCATACAGATAACATTATATTGAAATTTCGAAGGCCTGTGGGGTGGAGCCCTGAAGGACTTTTACAAAATCGTTTCTTAGTGAGCACCTAAGAGGCAAGACGAACTGTGTTTAAAGTAAATACGTTTGGTAGTTCCTGAGATTTCGCGATGAGTCAGTCAGTAATCACCCCCCGTCAGGTTATGCTCGTTCGCTAAGCTCACTCGCCGCAATTCAGTAATATCCTATAATATCTAGTCTTTTACTACCAATCTTCCCTTAATAATTTAAATGAGAACAGCTGTTTACAAAATTAATATTCCCTAATGTAATCATATGTTCCAATACAAAAATGTTGCTTCCATAAGAATAACATGGTTACTTTGAAGACGTGTGGGGCGGAGCCCTTAAGGAATTTAGCAAAATCGTTTCTTAGTGAGCACTTAGAGTCAAGACGAACCTATGTTCAAAGTTTCAAGTAAATCCGTTTGGTAGTTCCTGAGATTTCGTGATGAGTCAGTGAGTGGGATTTCGCTTATATATTTATAGATTATGACAAGCAAACAGGAGATTCCAATTTTTAAGGGTTGATAAGAGTTCTATAAATTTTCAGACCTGGTCTCTTTAATAAATTAGTACAGTTTATAAAACTATTAGAAAAAATGCATACTTATTTCTTAAGAACATATATACTTAAAAGTTCTTTTAAGAAAAAAAAAACTTAGGTAACACTTTAGCAAGTAAAATACTGTATATATCATAAAGTTACTATCACTGTTACTCACCCGATTCTCTCGATGAATTCTAGCTCTGTGTGTATATCTCCGTTTGAATGAGAGAACGTCTTGTTGTTATTTACAGTTTTGCTCTCCGCTTCTGCGCAGGACTTATCACGCTCCCCTTTGTCCAGTGATTTTCTATGGTTGTTTTTAACTTGTGCAGAATTGTTGTGGGCAGTGCCATTAGATGTCACTACATCGTTCGTAGTATTTCCTATAAAAATTAGGATTTTAAGATGTTGTTTAAGTATTAATAGTGAGAACTAACAAACTAAGTTTTACCATTTCATTAATATTTAATATATCATAAATTATATACAGGCTTTGGTGAAATATTTAAGTAAATAAGTTAGGACCACTTCCAGAAAGGTAATCAACAGTTTAATCCAGTGAATAGAGAGGTGTTTGCTTACAGAACACCTCATTTTTTTTTTTTTTTTTTATATACATGACAAGATCTATCCAGCAAGCTGGTCATCGATCGAGGATTGGTAATTGGTAATTGGTATGGTAATTACAAAGGGTCCAGTAGTTCTAAATTTTTTATATGTTGTCTAGAATGGTCAGTAGTTGTTTAAAATGCAAAATAACAATTTTCCACCCTCCGCTCCCGCTGCCATATTGGAAAAAGTTTAAAAAATGGGCACTTTTTTATTTTCAGTTATATCTCCCTTGGAGCGCATTTTAACTGGAAGAGAATTATATTAAGTTGTAGAGAATTGAATTTCCTATAATTTACGTACTTAATTTTATCAAGGACTTATGGTTACGGAGATATAACGTTTTTGATAAAATACAAAAATTGAAGTTTTTGTAAAATGGTCAAAATTTAGATCTTTTTACAACAACGTTGATGAAATTAATTTTAGTAGAGGATCTAAATTTTTTGAGAATGCATGGAAAGCCTGATCCAAACATTGTTTCTGAATGTTGTTATATGCTCTATATTTAACTTGAAAACGTAAGTCATCGTCGCCAAACGTGGTCCACATGACGGGTTGTGTGAAGTAATATGGCAGTCGGTGGCAGAACTTCTCCACTACGATTAATAGTTATAGATCAATGACTGTTTAAGAAATAAAGATGAAATAAATGGCATTGTAGTTGAACAGTAATTAGCTTTGAAATGTGTTCAAAGTTGTATTTCTTATAGCTTATGAATGAAATCAATTTTTATTACTGTATTAAAATAGTGACATTTGTTATAACAAATCCAATATAAGTCTACTTTTATTATGTCTAGACTCCCAAAAGACATCATTTATAGTTCATTTTTTTGAGAATACTCAAATTATTATGTAGGTCTGAAAATGGGAGTTTCAATAATGGTTGACAACAAAACTACACCAGCCGACTTTTTACAAAATGATACTCTTAAAAGATATTGCCTTTTCAAATACGATGCCGGTTATATTATTTTTCTATCTTAAGCAGTTATTGAGTTATGACTATTAACCATAGCGGAGAATTTCTGCCACCGACTGCCATATTACTTCCCACACCCCGTCATGTGGACCACGTCCGGTAACGAAGACATACGTTTTGGTGTTAAATATAGAGCATATAACAATAATCAGAAACAGTATTTGGGTCAGGCTTTCCATGCATTCTCAACCAATTTAGATCCTCGACTAAACTGAATTTCATCAGCGTTGTAAAAGTCTAAATTTTGGCATGTTTTTAAAAAACTGCAATTTTTTATTTTATAAAAACGTTATATCTCTATAACCATAAGTCCTCCATAAAAAAATTTAATACGTAAATTATAGGAAATTCAGTCATCTACAACATTATATAGTTCTCTTCAAGCTAAAATACCCCACAACGGGGATGTAACTGAAAATATGAAGAAAGTGCAGATTTTTTCATGTTTTTCCAATATTGCGGCAGGAGCAGAGAGGGGAAAATTGTGTAGTTTGCATTTTAAACAATACTAACCATCCTAGACAACATATAAAAAATTTAGAACTACGGGACCGTTTGTGAGCAAACACTCATATCTTCGTCTCTATTTACTATACTAGTTATACATTTCTTACAATAGTTTAATTTTAAGTGAAAAGTATCAGGGGGACCAAGATTATGCTCGGTAAAACTGGCTGGGTAGCTGAGTGGTTATAGTGCTCGCCTTTGAATCCAAAGGTTGCCGGTTCGATCCTGAGAAAAGTAGCTTTTTAAAGGTTCAATTCCGGGCCCAGTTTCCATTTATCATTGGGCTATTTATTAATGATGCTTTCTAACAACTGGTCGATGTTAGATAGTAACAAGACTGGGGTTTGGACCGTTCCCCGTCAAAACGTAAAAAAAAATGCCACTGGCGTAGACAGACACAAAATAAAATAAAAAATGATTAAGCGTCACTTTTTTTTCTTAGACAAAGCTCGATCGCTTTGCTCACTCGCTCTCTTCCTTTTTATGAGACAGGCTTCTTCGCTTCCTTCATTCCCGTGAATTTGTTGAATCACAGGTTAAAAATGTTTCGCATTGGTTTATATCTACATCTATCAGCTGATTTTCGTTAATTTTGGTGGCTACAAAAAAGTCCATAAAGATGGCATGGGACCTTTGAAGGGCTCTAGGACAAAAACCGGATTTTTCCCAGCCATAGGACCATCTCAAATCGATTCCTCGTAGCCAAAACATCCATATTCTAACAACAAATCCAAAATCCTTGGACGGAAAAACTATTTTGTCCGTACAAACAGTGCTTATTTTAGAGTATAAGATAAGATAAAAATAATTTCCTAGAATAATTAGTTTTAAGTGAAAATAAAAATTAAACTTTATAACAAGACTAACATATTTTAACTCATTTCAGCAGAAAATGAGTTAAAAAAAAAAAAAAAAAAAAATCACCACATGCTGACACCACCAGATCAATATAGGAAAAGTTGACAAATTTGTTGCCTTAGCTCAGGAATTACTTTGACCAAACACCAGGTAAAGGAGACAAGAGGAATGGAAATAGTTCTGAAAACTACAGATTCTCTTTCCCCAGAGAAAAAAGGGACAATTTAATAAAATGCTCGATCAACCTTAGGAGAAACTGTTAATTCCATTACCTTTACTCTTGTCGGGACTGGTGTTGTGACACAGTGTTTGCTGTTGCTCGATGGGCAAAGCTTGCTGGAGCAGTTGCATGTAGAATTCGTTTTCCTTCGCAACGTCTCGCTGTTTTCGCTGTAAAAAATATTGTTATGGTATAATTACGGTATTATATTTTTATAGTCTGAAGATTCAGATGAACATTGGCGTTAATGATACTACCATTAATGATGATTGTAAAATTTATTTAATGCTTGATTCAAAACAAGTCTCATAAATTATCCATTGTCAAAAGTCATTAAGTTTTTGACGGCAAATTAAATTAAGGTCATAATAGCTAGCCTATTAACCGCGAGAGCTTACCTATTTTTGCTCTACCTATTTTGAAAGAACAAATACCAGAATTAAAAATCACAAAAACCTTTGTTAATGAAAAAGATTTGTATTTGTTTTATTAAAAATTGTTCATTCTCATTAAAAATATTGAGCATCAATGATCGAAGCATTTTAAAATAATTATTTCATTGGCTTCTTAAACTAAATTGTTGTTACCTGTCTCATTCTATAGCCAACGTAGCTTTTGAAACCAAAACCCAGGGTGACCACCGGGTAGCCGATACTGGAAAAGAAAACAAGTACATTTATATTACTTATAGGCCTACTTAGTTTATAAGGCTTAGAAAAGTAGATGGATATTTAAAATATTGTTCATATAATAAACATGTATGCCTCTTAAGTCATTTTAGTACAGTGGAAGCTCTCTTAACCGACCTCGGATCAACCGCCTGTCTAATTAACCGACCATCTTGCAGGAATATACAAACTTCCGCCGTGCAAGCCGATGTTGCGACAATAATCTAAAAATAGCTTTTACAGTGGAACCTTGATATATCGAACCTCAATATATCGAAATCCTTGATATAACGAAGTTTTCTCATTCCCCTTGAACCTGCCTATCAATATAATGTTATTTCTACCTCTATATATCGAAGGATTAGCGAGGATAACCTCAATATAGGGAACTTTTAGAGCACCGATGCACGACCTAACAACCTCTACATATCGAAGTTTTGATTGCAGAACCTCAACATATCAAAGTTAAAAAAGATTAAAAATCTGAATCATTGAACTCAACCATTTTCTTTCATGTTTTGTAACCTGTTGCTCTACAGACGTTGCCAGTTATTTGCCGTGCAATTAATGGTGTAAATACCTGATTAATGGTAAACCTTTTGTTGCGACGGCAACTAGTTTCGACTCATGTCGAAGTCATCATCGGGCTTGTACAAAGAAGTGAAATCTCTTCTTATGAAAGTCATCAAAATAATAAAAAGTTTAATAAATAAACACAAACACATATCACACAGAACGAACGATACGACGGACACGAACACAGACATACGAAAAATCAGTTAACAACGAAGCAATCCCGGCGGCGGTAGAGTCTAGACCGCCACTCAATAGAAATTAAGAAACTTTGAATGATTATTAATTAATTGTCCTAGTTATTTTAAGGCGATTTTCTATATTTTAATGTTCACATACTACTCGAAACTCGAGTATTCTACTTACTGCTCAACTTGTTCCAAAAATGTGATACTCGCCCACCCCTGTGAGAGCAATCACTCCCATGTGAACTTGTTACAGTAAGAGGAAATCTACTAAGAACACAATTTGGTTGTTTTCAATAAACCTTCAAAATGTGTTCATCATGTATTTTTATGGTGGTCATGGATGTAAATATGCGGGTCATGATAATAGAGTACTTTCCCTAGGAGGAATGTAATAAAAAAGTGTAACCCTGAAAATAATGTTCTCAAAAGTTAATTCCAAGTACAAACCAGTGGGCGGCAAAAGGGCGACAAAGGTCGAGATGGAACGGAAGATGACGTAGGTCTCGGAGTCTAACAGCTGCCTCCATGTATACAAATAGAAGCCACAGCACCACGGTTGGCACACATACTCCTTTCTCTAAACAAAACAGTTTTACAACCATTATCACCTCAGAGCCAAAGAAAGTTAAAAAATTATTACACAGTCTAATTCCATAATCACAAATGTGCATGAGAAGTTTCTGAGGGTTTAGAGATTATAGTTGACGTAAGGGTAAAGTTAAAGTTAAGTGTGAAAGCTCTTTCACAGCCTAAAGCTAGGTTTACACAAGAGTGTTTCATACTCTCCAGAGATATTCGCAGAGGTGTTTACACAACCACAACCAGCAAATTTTCCAAGATGGTTAATCCCAGACAGTTTTCTGTGAGTACTATCCACAACTGTCCGAGATTTTTATGAGAGTAACTAACTATTCTCCGAGAGTGAAAAACTCTCACGTGTAAACCTAGCTTAAGTAACTGGGGCTTATTGATTGATACTGGGTTGCCTTTGGTTGATAGTTGATCATTGGCCAATCGTACGGTACATTAGCATCTTAAAGCTATTTTGCAGAACCAGTAAAAATTCAAATTTTGAATATTTATTTTCACACAGCATGCAGCACTGATCCCCCACCTCAAAACAAATGGGTGCGTTCCAGTTAGCTTTGCTCGTCAAGTCACTTTAATTGTACAGTACACTGTGAGCTGTTTTTGGGACCATTAAGGTTACAAGTTTATACTGTGGGGAAACACACTAAATTCAGATATCTATGTTAAAACCTTTCAAAGACTAAATTGTGTAATACGAGGGCTATTCAGGAAGTAAGGAACGTTTCCGTCTTACACCGCTACACACGCGCGTATCGCCTATATTTGGCTACATTTGGCTATGAGAGAGCTCGGGGCCTCAGTGGCTATCCAGCCGTGACACTAGGAGCATCGTCGCGCTGCCCGTTTTCTTTAAAATTAAATTCATAATGGCCGCTCCTAAACAAAATCCTGCCAGTTGCGAAGTGCGATCGGTAATTCGATTTTTGTTAGCAAAAAATCTTAGAACCGTTATAGATTTATCGACAAGTGTGCGAGGTGTATGAGAAAAATGTCATGAATGAAAGTCCTGTGTGTAAGTGGTGTATTCAGTTTAGAAATGGCCGAACCAATGTTCATGATGAGCAGAAGAGTGGACACTCAAGAATTGTGACTGACGAACTGGTCACTAAAGTTGACGAGAAGATCCGTGAAAAACGCCACTTCACCATAACGGAGCTTTCATTATCTTTCCCTCAAGTTTCACAGACTTTGATGTTTGAAATTGTTACGGATTTCGAAAAAGGTTGAAATATTGAAAGGCGGCAGATTTCTACAAAGGGGGAATTGCAAAGCTTAATCACCGATACGACAAATGCCTTAATCTCATGGGGGACTATGTAAAATAATAGTATTTTCTTAGTTGCTCTTCAAACTGTACACAATAAAATTTGTTTCTTGTACTTGGTTTTTTTAAATTCCACAACGTTCCTTACTTTCTGAATAGCCCTCGTACATAACAAAACATGTGGCGTATTGTCGGCAAAAGGATTTCAGATTCAAAAAAAGGTTTACCCACATGTATCAGCACAAGAACTCAGAAAGAAATTTAGAATCACCCTATCCCACAAGAAGCAATGTCTTTTGTTCTGTAGTGTATTTTTTAATCTTTGAGAAATCTGTAGTGGGTATCTGAATTGTTTTCCTCTGATAGGGTTTTCTTGATTTCCCATAAAAATAACATGGAAAACACATTATTGGATTTTCTCCATAACCATTTAAGCTAAGTTAAAAATTCAAAATACTAAATTGTTTGTTTTTTAAGCTCTTTTGAATGGTTTTAGTTCAAATTCATGAATTTTTTAAATTGAGGTCCAAAAATGCCAAAACCCCAATTTTGACCCCTTTAAAACCCCATGAAACCCCGTTCCCATAACCAAACAATGCTGGTTCGTGAACTCATGAAAACAGACGTGCTCTTACACCTTCATACCAAATTTGATAAAAATCGGAGGTACGCTTCAAAAGTTATCGGTACCATGGACACATATAGCCTACATACATATATATAAAAATGAACCAACAGTGTTTTTGGCTTCTGGGGACCTCAAAATTAAAAAGTAAAGTGGTCCCGGGCTTAGGTCTTACCATGGCTACTACCGTAATAGCGTATTCCCTATAGAGAAATTCGCTAAAACTACATAGAGAACGGGGAAATCTCTCTATGAAGTAATTTAACTGTAACAGTATTCAAGAAAATTTGTTCATTAATTATTGGCAAATCGTAAATGTTTTGACAATTTATAAGGTGGAATGAGAAAGAATAGTCATGTAGTAATATCAATTATATTTCGCAAAAATATTTCCATTTATTAATGTTGTATCGTAAAAATATTGCAAACACTTATTTGTAGATTTTTTACAAGAGAAATCATGTTGCTTTTGCTGTTTACAGGTTATTGGTAAATAGTACCAAAATTATTAGATTTGCCTGGTGTCCTCACTATAGTGGAGGGGAGCAGTTGGCTTCACTTCAGCACATTATAGCCATAAGAGATGGCCACTCCTTCTATATAATTCCTTCAAGGTACAAGTATGTTTATATATTTTGTACATGCAAACTTCTATTTTAGTATTTACATTTTTAATGACAGCATACAATTTGTAAGAACCCACCCCATGCTGGGGCAGCATGTATAAGGAAAATGCATAGAAATGGGGATACAGATTTTATATTTCACCAACTTTATTTGTAGTGAACCCAGTGAGCCATATTTTTGTTTACCACTTAAAAAGCTACATGTTACCACAAAAATACCATTTAACCCTAGTGGTCACGTTTATGATCACTCAAATATATGAATACCGTCATCTAAATGTATAAAACTGCTCCTGTTGCTTTGTGTGAATGTGCCAATAATCAAATTGTGGTGCAGTTATAGGTAATGTTTGAGGCTATGTAAATTTTACACATCTTTTAAAAGGTCCTTGCGACAGTACCATAGTATATAGTTACAACGGTAAAAATTAAAAAATTAAAACTTATCTCAATAAAAAAAAAAGGTCTCAAGTGTTGAAAATCATATATTTTTAAATAGTTTTCTTCCCTGTACACCAACACTGGCTACACTATTACATTTTTTTGAGGAAGAAAAGGAAATAATTTCCTGCAAGTCTAACAGGCTCATTTGTTTTGTATAGAAAACAAGCGGAAAATTCTAATTGTATGAAAGTGCCCCGCTCTCCCCTACACATTTGCATTACTTACACAAAAACTATATCAAGCCATTCAAGCCATTCCTTGACTTAACCACACTGTGCAAGACTTAACAAAGCATAGAATGACATTATTGAAAAGGAAAGTTACTACATGTGTGCATAAATTACCTGTGTGCCACACGTACTGCACCCAGACGTAAGTACTGGCAGCGAAAAACAGCCACTGGACTGGTATGAAGAAGAAACAGATCATATCGGACGTGACAGCGATGCACACAAAAAACACCGAGAACGCCTAAAGATAAAAAACAACAATGATTAGAGTAAGATATTTTGCAACACAAAAATAACTTTTAAATTGAAAAAAATATGTTTACAATATGGAATTAAGGTATCACTGAGATTTACTGTCTTTGAAACATTTAAACATGGCTATTAGTAGCTATATTTGGTAAAACCATTGAATTTGTACACTACGTGAGTAGACTTCTCATAGCATAGGCGTGTGTGAAGCATATTGACGGTGGTGCGATCTAGTGCAGCGTCCATCGAAGTACACGTAACATATGAAAGATAAATCAGTATTACCACTCTTCTAAACCAAGGATGAAACATTTTATAACTGAAAGTTATGTTTATGTTTTGGTAAAATGTTTTGGCAGCACTGTAAATTCAGCTCAATAAAAACAACATTGATGGCAGCAACTCTGGTGCGACGTCCACCGAACTTCCAAATTTTTGCCTCAAACTAAATGCATTGGATGAGAGGTCTATTCACGTTATAGTCAATGGTAAAACTATAAAAAGCATCCAATGATCAATTACAAAATTTTTTTTTAATAGTAGTAAAGAAAACTTGGATTCCTTTTTTAATGTTTAGTGAATAGAGTAACTGAAATTTAGCCATTACAGGGTTCCCACTCCAATTTGAAAATGAAATTCACGGGGTTTCACGGTCCAAAAATCACTCATAAAAAAAAACCCATACTATATTACACATAAAACAGATTGTATTATACTTTTAAGAAATCAGAGTGAAACGCAGGCTAGGTTTTTGTCATAAAACCTGATCAAAGTATGTAATTCATAAGAATAATACAATGATCGGATACAGTTGTATGAAAAAATTTCAGTAGAGATAAAGATGGGAAAGGAACTCCACCATCGACAGTCCAAAACAAACTGAGACATCATTATCAATCCTTCCCTTAGACTTTTATTCAACCTTTCTTCCTGAATTCGTCCACGCAGTGCGAACGGCAGGTTACCATGGTTACCGATCGCCATCCAATCACAGGCTCAAACAACATGTTGTCTTGGTTACCGATCTTCCAATCATGCTTACAGGTCATAATGTGTCACCGATATTATGGTAATAATGGAGCTAGTTCCAAGAACCGATTAAGTTCCAAGGTTGAAATTTCTAGTCGCAATAACGACGGATGAAGCAGTTCCAATGAAACGTATAAAATTAACCTCGTTTTATAAATAAATACTTCATTTAGATGACAGTTACGAGCTCACTCAGACTCAGCTCAGTTCCTTTGCAATTCTGACATGCTCCAATTCAATGGTTCCGGCCATAACAATCCACCTACAGCGCAGACCAAATATTGCGCTACAGATTCGTGTAAAGACAGAGGCGTTATCCACCTCAAACAAAGGAACAATTTTTAAGGTTTTATGATAAAATTCATTGCTAACTCCAGGTTTTTTAGGATGGGCAAAATTCACGGTTTTCATGGTTGAGTGGGGACCCTGCACTAGCAGGAGGCTCTCTGACACACTCCCTCAAAATCTTCCAAATAATTATTCTGAAATAAGATTATCAAATCAATTCATAAACTACTGTACCCTGTAATTCTAAAAACAGTTCTATAGCCTAATTTTATCAAAAAACTGTATACCAAAATATATTTTTACCATAGTATATTAACTTTTTAATTTATTTTTAACTTACCAGGCCTTGATATTTAAACGAATCGTAGACACTTCTAAGAAGTAGCCAAAACGGCCAAAGGAATTCAAAGCGAAATTCCAGGATGAAATCGGCTAGAAGGACTACAGCCCATAGTATGAAAAATTTCAAATACAGCAATGTACTGAAACAGAAAGATGTTGCATAGCATTATTTTTCTGCATATAGCAGTTAGGGGTCAAACAATAATAATGAAGGGGTCAAAACAATGCATAGGCCAAGTCAAATTGTTGATATAAAAATAAAACCATAACATTTCAGTAAAGCATTTAGGTAATTATTTTTATTCAGGTTTCAATTAGCCGAAATCTACAATTTTGCTTTCTTTCACTGAATTTTTAAAATTAATTCTAATGTTATTAAAAGCAGATTTAAAGTTAATTTAGAACTAAAATCGTAGCCTGGCTTACTTAATGTTGAACTCCATTTTATGATTAAATTTATTTTCTACTTAGGGTTAAGCACACTGGCAATGAATAAAACCCCTTGAAGTAGAAAACAAACTATTTCATCACACTGTACGGGAAACAGCTATATTCATCACCAGCTGAGAGTGTAGAAAAACCGTTTTCCCTCTCTGGGAAAATCAGCTGTTGATTTTCCCACACTAGTAATTAGTTATGATTACTGACGCAAGCTCGGCTAAAGCCTTGTGCGTAAACTCGATCTCGGCCCGGAAAAAGACACTTTCCACTCTTGTTATGAAATATACTATTCAATGATCTTGGTCTTCAATCAAAATATGAAATAACTATGTTAAATAATGTATAGTTGGCCAAGTAAAATTAAGTATTGTGAATAAATATAATTTGTAATGTTCAGAAATTAGAAATGTTTATTGCCGTTAAATATATAGTTTGTATAATAGGCCCAGGAACATACTTAGTCACATTACATAAGTAAAACAACTAATTAATCTAGGCTGCAAATTAATTAAGTATTGTACATACAAGTGATTGGAATGTGATTAAGTGGATAACACTGGTATAAATTGAGTTTTAAACAATGTTTAGAATTATAGAAAAGTGACTGACAGTAACAATGAGCAATAACGATGACTAGAATAAATAGATATAGCCAAAATAATTAATCACAAGAAATAATTAAAATTTGAAGGATAACAAAACATTAGAACAATATGTTTCAAAACCCATGATTTTTAGACAGTAAAAAAGTTTACATTGTACTTGTATTTTGTACACAACCATATATCAAGGCCTAAAAAAAGTTTCTTCGTCATTTTTTAACACATTAAACCCTGGGTGCTTAACATTGCTTATATGCTGGAATACTGGGCGTTTTTGCATTGTTCAAGATCTTATTTCTTTATTTTTAAAGAAAACCCCATAAACTGTACATCATTTTAAAAAAGAAGTCAAGACCGTTAAGAAAATATAATGTGTAAGAGAGCATTAAAATATTTGTTTATATTTTTTTTTATAAAAACAACATATTTTTTAAAAATAAAAAGCTAGGCCTACATATGTATGAGTTCAAATAAAATCAACCCAATTTATTTTTATTTATTTTATTTTTTACCTATATACTAACAATAATATGAAAATAATAATTAACAACCAATAATAATTAGGTCAATTTTTCTAGCAAAGTGCAACGCAGCAGACACAGGTTTTAGCCTATGTCTGCTTATTTCCTGGGCCTCTCAAGAAAAGTATAATTTATACAGTTTAGCCTACATTTATATTTATTTTAGAAAAAAGTTGCGTTTAGTAAACGGTTTTATGTTTTTGGAAATTATAAACATCATTCATTTAATAGTAGAGCATTAGGGATACAAAATAGTATATGATATATATATACACATCTGCTATATAAAAAATTACTGGAATACCTTAAATTGGATTTTTATTGAATTCGTTGCAGAGCAATGAATAAATAATAATAAAATTTATAGGCATACACAAAATACATATAAAATTATATAATATACATATCCTAGTACATATACGTGTACATATATGTACATATAGACCAACATATATATACATAAACATGTATGTACAAGCATATATTTATATATAACAACATAAAAAAAATTTTATAATTTTTTTTATATTATAGGCTATATAATAAAAGTGTAAGGGCTTAACCCTTTGAGTGCCGCAGCGTCTACATAGTAGACGTTATAAAATATGCATAAATTGCCGGCGTCTACCCAGTAGACGATCGGTATTTTATTATTATTTTATATAGTACGTATTAGTTTTAATTGATTATTCGTTTTACGGCATTCTACAGGTTCCAAACTTTCGTATTGTACTGGTTTTTCACTTTCACTGTTTACTTGGAGTCACATGGCATTATGATAAAAATATGACACCAGTTTGACAGCTGATTGTTACCCGCTGCAGACAGCTGTGTATTTTGATTAGTTGCATTGTTTACGTTCGTTCTTTTACACTAAAAACTGTTCCTAATACTTCGTTATTATTGTGTTTAGTGAAATTATTGATTTATCAGTGCTATTGGTTGTATGTTGTATGAATATTATTTTTGCTTGTTATATATGTTATATGTTATATTATGTTATTATTGTTTGTAGTGCGTTATAATGTAAATTTTCACTGTAACATAACATATTATGTATGATTTTTGTTCAGTTTTTCGTGCTCTTTTACAAGGTGTAACTAAAAAAAATATATACAAATACTATATACACAAAATTTTGGTCCAAACTTGAAAATTTAGAATTTTTTTATTTTTTATTTGTAGTTATAACTCATAATTTTTTATATAAATAAATTTAGAAGAAAGGATTTATATGTAATATGTTCCCCATTTTATTACAAAGAAAATAAAAAAAGAATTATTAAAATCTGTTGAATACTTTTTTTTATACACATTTTTTCCCAAACCCTTGCAAAATTGTAGGTTTTAGCACGGCAATTTATGCGTATGACTTGGGAGAATGGCTGCGGCACTCAAAGGGTTAAAACTAATAGAATACTGCGTAGGCCTAGGCAAATCCTATCCTATACTTTAATATGAGTAAGTGATATTTGAGTATATGCACACGATTCTTGAAAACGGCTATGAACAATTTTTCTCAAACTTTGTGAAAAATTTATGGTTTTTGATAAAAATAATATCTAGGCCTACTTGGTATACTAGGGAAAATCACGTTTTTTTCATATGTTCCATGAAATTCTAATCTTCTATGACGGGCTAAAGATCCCCTCTCTAAATGCCATGCAGTACTTCAGCTTCACCAATTTCCCGAGTTTATTTTAGTCTGAGTGGGAGGGCAAAGTTATTTGACTATGTTTTAGATTTTTTTAATTTTAAATCCATATCAAGCTATAATGGATCAAATTTGATCAACTATAAAGGTAAATTAATAAATAAAAGTTTGAAATAAAAATAAAAAACAATTTTAGCTTGATGTAAATGGTGGGGACAGTCCGTTTACTCTACCGATCATAGGCTCTATGGCCCCATTTTAATAATATTTAATATATAAGGAGGTCCATTTGCTCTACTGGTTCATAGACTCTATGGCCCTTCTTAATATTAAATAAAATATAACATGGGGCCACTTACTCTACCGATCATAGGCTCTATGAACCCTAGTAATATTTAATAATTTTTAAGAGGGTCATAGAGCCTATGAACCCATTTAAATTAAGTATATAGGTCCAAAGCATCTACTGGCTCATAGAGTCTATGAACCTTTTCAAATTAATATTAAATAAAATTATGAAATAGGGCCATAGGCTCTATGAGCCGTTTTATATTAAATACGTTATATATTGAAAAAGAGGTCCACTTACTCTACGGGTCCGTTATATCTACTCTGTACGCACCACTCGCTTCCTTCAGCTCTCGTGCACAAACGAACTGAGATAATGTCACCCGGTTTTCTGCATCCTATTCTACGATAAATAAATATCAATCTATCAATATATGTATCTCTGCATCTATATATCTATGTACCTATTTATATACGGTAATACGTGAAGCAGTTTTTTTGAACACAACTTTTCACTTATTTCTGGACCGATTTGAACGTTTGAGGAGTTAAAATATTCGTCTCTGTTCATAGTTTTGTAATAGGGAATATTGGAAAAATTGGATCAATCGATAAATGGTAATCAAATAGGGTGATAAATAATGTATTGCGTGAGCCCAATAAATCAGTGTCAGATTTTGAGCTGTTTAGAGGTAATTTACAGAACATTAAATTAACAGAAAGAGGTGAGGTATTCGTAGAAGATGATGTAAATATTTTATGATAAATTAAGACTTACTGAGCAATTTTATTAATAATCATGGCAAAATTTTTATACCGAGAAACAGAGTGAAAAGAGGTACATTTTCAGCCCGTGAATCATGTCCAATATTTTTTAAGGCGAAAGATTTAGTCGGTTTGAAAGGAAACCAGCGGAAAGCTGGATTCGAACAGAAGCCCGTTAGGCAACATCCACAGTTAGTTGTAACCTATTAATCTATTGTAACCTATTATCAAAGGATGAAGCTCCCTTAAATGTTTTACTCTCGTAAAATACAATTCTGCTTCTGTATAGCTTACCTAAATATTGCCTTTGCAAAAGTTAGCAGGGAAAGTAATCCTGTAATTGAGTTTTTTAAAACAATACAAAATCGTGCTTTATATATAGTTTCGTGTAAAACAAATGAAATGAGCTTAAGAACAAGAAAATTTCTTTGCTTATTACCAAACCACCAATAAAAAAGTAGCAAACTTATGGCAGTTAACAGCGCTATCAGAAATGAAAAGGCTGCTGAAGAAGAAATAAGTCTTGCAAGGGATCGTGGAGGTATTGACAAAGAGGGCGTTCTGTTGCTGACCGTAGTAGCAGATGGAATCTGGACAAAGAGATCTTATAGAACCAATTTTAGCTGTATGTCAGGCGTTGTAAGAACACTTTATTTCATAAAAAAGGACTCTGATGGTTTATTCTTTCATTTGTTAGCATGTGTTGTATTTTACAAGAACATAGGCTTTTCAATTACTGCAACTTAAAAAATAGAATAATTTAACATATGAATCAAAATAATTCATGTTTAAAACACAGCAGTAGGCCTACTACTCATTGATAATTTTAACTTCATTGTTAAAATTAGATAATTACACTAATCCCTAATAACAGTATAAATGTTGCTATTAATAAATAAATAAAATAAATAAATAAATTCTTTATTGCTGTAGGACAATACAAGTATTGCGTCAACTTACATTATGAAAATGAACACACTCATAGTGTAAAAAACATAGTTGATAAAGTACCAGCCAGAGATCACCATTGAAATTTATAAAAGGACTCAGGCCGATGTCTCCCCTGAGTTGTGGTTCATGAACTCGTCCACCGAGTAGAACACGGACGACACTAAATAGCATCTTTGATTTGAAATTTGATTCCGAATTTTCATTTCGAATGCCTTCTGGAGCTTTATTCAAAAATGAAACACCCGCCAGAGAGGGTAGGCACGCCATTTTCGCCAACGTGTGCTGCGCTGTAAAAATGGCGTGTGTAATTAATGTATTTGTAGACTATTAGTTGCTCATAAACAAATTAAATTAAATATTCCAAATTTAGGTATTTCAGCGATTTCTTAAATATAAGGTGAGCGTAGTGAAAGAACTAAACCTGACGAGCGCATTTCTTTCGTTAGTGCATTTCTCTGTGAAACATTTGAAAATTATGTAATTAACTATGTATACAATAATAACTTTCAAATTTAATACTTCACATATTTTTATTGGTACTAATTGCAGTAACAAGGAACTGTACAAAATATTTATTTGTATTAGGGAAAATATATTCGTCTAGCATTTTAAAATTTGTTTAAACATATTTATTACATGTTCATTATTGTAAATGGTCTATTCGAAGTAAAATAAGGATTACGTAAAAAACTATGGGAGCTTGTTTTGTCATATGTATATATTTTTTATAAAAAAATGAATTAAACAAAACTATTTGGAGTCATGTTCACTAATAAAACCGTGTGTATGTATTTTATTTATTAATTATTCAAATTGCTAAGTGTAAAATTCGATGAGGGGATTAAATAAAGTTATAAAAAGAGAGAAAGGGTTTCTGTAAATGAATATAGTTTCGTAAACATGTTACATCTGAACAAAGTAATGTCATTTGTTATGTATTTGTAATACAAGTTCCTATTTTCGTAGCAGGCCTACACCAATTTATTGAATACTGTAATTACATGTAAATATTAAGTTAAAACTACAATTATAATTCATTATGATTATTTATTATCATGTTAAATAATCTTTGAACTTGAATACAAATTTTGTATTATTTTACAAATATTATATGTTATATGGTTTAGTTATCGATAAAATGGTTCATTTATTCCCTTTCTATTCATCTAGGAACTATGAGGGTTTTCAATATCTGTGTCGGTGCTGTGACGGAAGGCCGCGGACCGGCTGTCGTGGGGCGGACGACGTCACGCGACGGAGGAGCAAGATGTCCTGGCGCCGCGCCGGGCGAGATAAGAGCAACGTAGTACCATATTTCATCTATGGTAGTACTACGGCACAGCGCACTATTTTCGTGGTGCTGTGCCCGGCGCAGATTAGTCCACGTAGTTCTGCTCACTGCCGCTAGTCTCGCAGACATGCGAGAAAACTTTTGCTACATCCTCTGAACCCCACAGCAAAACACAGGCGAACGAAACAGGGAACTGAGTGACTTCTCTCTTAAAAGAGGCAGGCGATTTACCAAAAAAGTTGACAGAAGGAGAAACCTCGACGTACCTGCCACTTTAAATAAAAAATATTAATTTTCGATGTGTGTAAATGTATTTAATCGAACCCGGATAAAACACGAATAAAACATTTGTGTACTGACTCAACATTTTCGTTTTTGTAAGTCCCGTAAAAAATCAATCTTATCACTACACTTAAACATTTAAATTTCACTCTAAGAGCTGATGGGCTTAATGACATCACAGAACAAAATTTAGATTTGGTTCGGGTCCAGAATGTTCAAGTTTACTCTAATCGTTAGAGGAAGAGTTAATAGAATTCCGCTATGGTGGATCGGGCTTAATATAAAAATTCCAAGTAGCCTATAACAAAATAGTATGGTATATAAAAGATGATATAGTTCGTATATAAATTAATTAGGTTCATGGCCATAGTGGAGAAATGGCGGATAGTTTTAATAAATTTTGTCGGGAGATGACTTGTTGGGGTAAAGCGACAACGTGTCGTCGTAGCCAATTTTACCTGCGGCCACACCATACCTGCTCTGCGGGGGTACGGCATGGTGTCGTCGCTGCCGCTTGAAGCGGGCACATGTGTTTCCATAGTATTTTTATTCAATTATCTAAAAATCTATAGATAAAGGGTATCTATATAGCGTATAGATAGAGGGTATTTAGATAAAAATTTGCTGTATATGTTGGCCTAAGAGTGTTTTTGCAGTCAGTTGATGCTGTTCAGATACAGAACAAAAAGTTCAGATTAAGTCAGTTTTTGTCAATGTTATTTAATAACATTGCCTCTATGTGAAAACCCCTGATTATAGTTTAGTAATAAGCTTTTAGCGTCCAGTAGTTGAAACGAATTATACTATTTCTATATCGAAAAACTACTTTATTGTAAGATTTCAGTAGGGAGAGATAAATAGCATAATCAATGTGGGGTATCCGCCGGCGCCGAGAGAGCAGACCTGTGCGCCAAAGCAAAGCCTACACCTCAGGCTATGCAGGTAGCCAAGCCGAGAGAGGGTGAGAGAGGAGACCAGCCAGGGTACGACATGGTGTCGTCGCTGCGGCGGGCTTCGAGCGACGACACTCAGTGGTACCCCCGAAAATATTTTTACTGCACCCCAACGGGAGCAGGTAAAATTCAGACACAAAGTCGTACAATCGACTTGTTGGCCACTTGTTGGGATGACGGGTTGGGGGGTGCGGGGAAATTTACATCCGAAACCTACCGGTCATTTGGTTAACTAAGGAATAAAAACAAACTTAGATTGTATTATTCTACATGAAAAATTTTTGCTAAAAAACGTAAACAATTATCTTTGTTGACAATCCAGGTAGCCTAATTCAAAGCAGAGAAAGACAGCTGACTGCAAAATAAAAGAAAACATCGTAGGGATGATGTATGTTTGTGGTTTTGTTGGTAGGTTAACATATGGTGGAATTAAAAACAAACCAAAAACAAAAAAGCAAATTGTTTTGGCCAATGGGATGCTTTAGCTTCCCCCTCACCCCGCAACATCGTAGGCCCCGCCGCAACCCCCTCACTGGCCAACAAGTCATCTCCGGACAATAATGACTCACCTTCACGTCTCCCCTCCCATTCCATGGTGTTTTTAGCCAGTAGGCACTGATAACCGATTGTCACAGGTGCAGGGGCTGTAGTGGTTGGTAAGTTCAGTGTCCCATTGAAACAGTAGCTGTATTAGCGCAATGCAAATGGGAACATAACAAATGCGATCTAGCCAAATAGTGTTCAGCTTTGTATTTTTTTCGTAACAGTCTGCAGTGCCTTCGCAATTTCAGTATTTTATCCCATAAGAACAATGTTTAATTCGAAACATTACTGTAAGTTTGTTTTTCGTCTGAAAATTACAAACTTGATGTCATTTTAAATGTTACCATAGTGTCTTTCATTTGACGTTATAGAAAATTAATTTAAAATATCATCCACTCGAATAACGAATAAAAAAAATGTATATTAACACCATTTTAAACCATGTTAAACCATTTTTAGGAGGTTTATTAAAAAATGTATCCACGTCACATGAACCGCTATATCATTATGGTGTACATATTCAAGTTTCATACGAATTCAATGCAAAATTATCAAGATAAAGTGTTTTAAAAGACACCTATAATTAACATTGTTCTTATGGGACTAAAACCAAGATGGAGTAGGTGCTGCAGACTCTTAACTTAAACAAAATAAAATATAGGCCTTAAGGCCTAGCCATCAACATCCATATAGGAATAATAACTGTTTAAAAGTGTTTAAGTCTGTGCTTTGTCCTTTTTCGACACAACATAATTACCGGACGGTGTAGAACCATCATTTAAAAATTCCTCCATTACAATTTTTTTTTATTATTTATAATAGACCTAATATTATTTCCCATATCAATAAACTACGAACGACAACAGTTAATTAACAGTTTATTTTGTATACAGTCAAACCAGGTTGGAACACGTTAAGAAACAAACAAACAAGTAAACACAACTCAAAAAACATTTTTATTAAAAAAACAAATCAGAACAAAATAATTTGCCTTTTTTAAACACAAACTATATAATATTTAAAATGGTTAAGAGGGGATAAATGGTTACACTAGCCGTCACGAGAGAAGTCCGTTGAGGGCGGGGCTTAGCGGTCACGTGATTTTGGACCAACGAATGAAATTCAAGCGATGTTGCCGTTATCCACCTAGCCTAATTGCATAAATCACATGTTGTAAATAATAACATTTCCAAATGTAAACAAAATATATGTAAACAATCCAAAATACAATCTCTTTTAAAACCCTTATTTTTTTAAGAGTAAGTGTTGAATGTTAAGTATAATATTCGTTTATAGTGTAAATTTTGTGGTTGTTTCAATATGGATATAAAAACACCTCCCGCGTCACTTGCTATTAAAAAAGAAAAAAACAGTTAACAGTGCAGAACGGAACATAGTGTACAACGTTTATTGTTTTTTTTAACAGCTCTCTCTCCTTTCCGTCATTTCGTGAGTGTGTTTTAATCAAACTGGAAAATAATGTACTATTGCTTGCAAGATTGGTGAAAAAAGACAGTTAACATAATAAATAAGTAGGCAATATTGTCAGTTTTTGAAGAGTCACCAATACCAACTTTTTCAACACCGGGAAAATCAAGAATACGAAAGTCCCCAGTCATTAACTGAATAAATTCCCCCCCTAAAACCGATTAAATATTACTATTAAAATATCAGAAAACTTAAACAATTATTGGAAATCTCCAGACAAGAATACACCTGGATAAACTGTTGGAAAATGAACAGCAACAGGGCCGCCTGCACAGGAGATACTTTTTATCTGATCAGACAACACGGCAAGTCCGGCAACGATGTTTGTGATTCCAAGAATTCAAGCATCAATACATTGTGTAAAATAATGAATAAAGGATCAAGTAGTCGACAATATTAAATCCACAAAATTATGTTTCTATTTTTAAAATGTTACTGTTATTTTATAACTGTTACTGTTATTGTGTTATTGTTCCTGTTATGTTATTGTTTTTGGCCCGTTTGTTTAACTGTTAGGCCCGAGCCTATATTTAGCTCAGTAAGCCGGTAGTTGTTTATTTCCTAATTATGTAGGTCTACCACTTGTTATTTTTTCATTTGTTATCTTTCTAAAAATTTGGGTGAAATTTTAGTTGGTACGAATCACGGTAGAAATTAGATCATTCAAATCATGAAACTATAGGGTATACTGTCCAAGTAAAATGCTGTAGGCGACCAGAAAGCTAGCCTATATGACAAAGTCTATTGTATTATTTGATTGTTTGCATTGTTTAAGGGCACAATAAACAATTACTAATTATTCATTTTTTAACTAAAAAAAAGTATAATTGTGATAGTTCTTTTTTTTTTCAAAAATTTAATTTTAGATCCTGAGGCAAAATATGCTATGATTCCATGTATCTAGTGCTATGAAGTCTGCGGTTTGAGTAGGCCTATGTTCTAACAAAATTACAATTTTTTTAAGAAGGTGAAAGATAAATTCAGGAAAACACGATCAATTGTAAACGTTTAAAAAAATGTTACTTTAACACTGACATTTAATTTCGTATCCTGATTTAAGGGTTAAAGGAAAATGAAACCAAGGGGTTTCTTAGAAGGAATAAGGGCATATTTATCTTTTGACAGCCTTTTATTAACATAGGGGGTCTTTATTTCAGCAAGGTGTTCATGAAGAGGGCGATCACATCCGTAAAGAAATAGGCGTCACGTGAACAACGGGAGCGGCACGGCACAAACAGTTACTGACAAGTGTTACGGAAAATTTCAAAAGTCAGTAGTATTGCATTTTATGAGAGTGCACTAGGTCAGTATGGAACTGCACAAACACTCCCTGACGATCTGCACCTTCCGCTGCCTTGCAAAATGTTGGGCGAGCGAATTTTAGGAAGTTTCAAGCTGCCGTGCCGGCTATACGGCCACCTGCAGTGCGCGTACCCTCTAGTCGGTGATACGGTATTGTCGTGCTTACGTGAAAACGACTTTACAAAGATGGGTATATTTAAGTTGATAGTTTTAATAGATAATACCACAAGTTTAACATTATGAGGCATTTAGAGTACTTGAATCCTCTCGGAGTAATAGGCCTACAAACATGATGGAAGTATTGTTTTTATCTTATTCTTTCTCTAGAAAAATTTAACTTATGACCATAATTTTTTTGGCCACATGATGTTATTTAGCTAAATCTTCTTTGATGGGGCTTGCGAATGTTCAGGACGATGTAAAGAAAAGAAGGATATCCGCCAGTGACGTGCGTGCCCTTCCACCCGC
This sequence comes from Neoaliturus tenellus, assembly GCA_030545055.2. Taxonomy (NCBI): domain Eukaryota; kingdom Metazoa; phylum Arthropoda; class Insecta; order Hemiptera; family Cicadellidae; genus Neoaliturus; species Neoaliturus tenellus. Next base: position 267,893,278 of record CM061533.1, read on the forward strand.
CCGTGCCGAACCGTCCCAATGAGCACGTAACTATAACAGAAGTAGTGTAGGAACTTCTTGGTACATTTTCATCTAAAGGGGGCACTTTCATCCAAATGAAGGCACCGGCCATCTAGGAGGGCGCTCAAGTGTTTTAAGGGGGGGGGAGGTCTTTCTCGGCGTATCTAAACGAGAGTTTTAAAATCAGACAAGACACTTGATCTGCACTCTTGCTCATCAAGATAAATAATTTGATGAAAAACTGCTGTTTTTTCGTTTCATTTGTTTTCCAAGCAGCAGCGATCCTTTGACTTTCGCTTCCCGGTCCCGCCACCGGGAGCGGCGCTTCCGTGCAAACGCACGGGCCACGAGCCGCTACTTTAAAAAGTTGTCTTATTACGACGGAGGACACTACCCACATAGGTTTTCAAGATAACTCAACACATGAAAAAAAAAAAGATAAATTATGACAAGCTATTCACCCTCAATATCGCGTTTTTCAAATTGTAATTTTGTAAATGCATGATGATGCCAAAACATAAACACATGAACTACGAACCTTTCTTGTTTTCAATGTAAAATAGGCTACATGTTTAAAACACGAGATGTACACATTAGAGACAGTTTTATAATCAGGTGATCGCTTCAATGATTTACGTTTATATTGCTGGTAACCGGCGTTCAATGTGGCAACACCGCGCTTAATTCCTATTGGTTACAGCTCAACGGACTTCTCTCGTGACGGCTAGTATAGAGCCTGTAATTTTAATAGATAGAGAGGTCATTTTCATTTTGAGGTCCCCAGAAGCCAAAAACACCGTTCGTTCATTTTCATATACTGTATATGTATAATATATAGTCTATGTGTGTGTGTATGTGTGGTAGGGCCTACTGATAACTTTTGAAGAGGGCCTCAAATTTTAATTAAATTTGGTATGAACGTGTAAGACTAAATCTATTTTCATGAGTTCGCGAAACAGCATGATCGGGTTATGGGAACGGGGTTTTATGGGGTTTGAAAGGGGTCAAAAAAGGGTTTTTTGCATTATTTCAGCATAATTTTCAAAATTCAACAATTTTAACTAATAAGATTTAAAAGAGCTTAAAAACAAACAATTAAGTATTTTTAAATTTTAACTTGGCTTAATAGGTTACGGAGAAAAGCCAAAAATATGTTTTCCATGTTAATCTTATGGGAAATCAACGAAACCCTATATCTCGCTTATTTATTGGAATATCTTGATAAAATTTCGTACGTACATTCATTTGGTAGGGTTCAACTGATATTTGCCTACAACACCCATATGGCGGCAAACCTACATACTCACCCCCATGGGGTTTATGGGGAAAATTAAAAAGTGCCTAATATTGATACAGTTTGACATTTACCTAACGTAACTATTACATTTCATAACAAAACTAACATTTTTCCAAGACAGCAAACCTACATACCCATTCCTATCGTGTTCATGGGGAAAATAAAATATCTCAATATCCTTTGGAAATTTGCTGAGTACGCAGGTCTTCTGCGACGGGGGTATTTTTATACCTCCAAAAATACCATGGGTGTGAGTACGTAGGTTTTGTACCATATGGGTTTGTAAGCAAATATAAGTTAAATTTTACTTAATTAATTTGCAAACCACATTGTATACATTTCTGTTTTTTTTTTTTTTTTTTTTTTACTTTCCCCATAAATTCTATGGGGGTGACTATGAAGGTTTGCCGCCATAAGGAATTCGCAAGCAAACATAAGTTATACCTTTCCTATTGAATGTACATACCAAGTCTTATCAAGCTTTGTCAATAAATAAGTAAGGGTTTTTTGATTTCCCATAACAATAACACGGGATCATATTTTTCGGCATTTCTCCATACCATTTACCCCCTCTTGATGAAAGAACTTATACTAATTATACTCACAGGTATAATTAGAACTTATACTCACAGGTCTGGAGGTACACTCCCTTTTTTATATCACGCGCGGCCATTCGTTTTTTCTTCAGACCAATAGATTTCAGACCAATACATACTGTTTATTTACAATCCCTGTTATACATGACCAAATTAAATTAACTTGTTTAGTTTTTGTCTAGTTCCTGGAGATATATTTGATGCGGCAGTTACTTTCTTAGCCAAATCATCGAGACGAATTTTCAAAAATATTAAACTTATAATCTTAATGAATTCTATACAATGAGGGTCAACCCCACATTCCTCGACTGATGGATCTTAAAAAAACCCTTGACCACAGTTAATTGCAAGCAGGCAATTAACTGCCCCAGAACCACGCCTATCCATCCATAAAGGATGGATCCTTGGATCTATAAAACGATGCATCCATCCTAAGGATGCCTTTAAATCCTAGTCATACTGGGCAATTAATGTTCTTGTTTACAAAATTCATAAATATTTGCGTTTGGTTACAATTGTTAACAATTGAGTCCAAAGCTTTGACAATGAGCAATAGGCCTACATCTTTATTTACTTTTAAGAGTAAACTCGTTTACAAAGTCAACGTACCTTTCATTTTTACTATAACCTATTGACAAAATTACATTTAAACAATGTAGAAATGACAATCTCGATTGCAATTTCCTGCCAATAAATCTACATAATGTAATATAAAACATGTTATTTTAAATTTATTAAATAAATAACTATGTTGTTTAGTATAAATGAATGAACTCACCGTCAATGCAATCCGACAGTTTTATCCTTGTGGACAATTGTTTTGTTTCGCCCCTTTTAATATAAGGGCATCTTCAGCACGGTCTTGAGGTTAAAACATTTGCGAAATAAAAGTTCTTGTCGAGATTAACACATAGATACATATACCACGAATATATCTATGTGTTAATCTCGACAAGAACTTTTAGTTCGCAAATGTTTTAACCTCAAGACCGTGCTGAAGATGCCCCTATATTAAAAGGGGCGAAACAATTGTCCACAAGGATAAAACTGTTGGATTGCATTGACGGTGAGTTAATTTATTTATGATATCTGCAATTCCAGGTCGCCAAAACGTTATTATGTTGTTTAGAACTAAAATTATATACCTTACAGCTCACCTGAAAAATGACAGGTCTTTGTTCTGTCCGTCAGCTCGGTAAGTTCAATTAAATGAACAAGGTTTACCACAGCTAAAAAAACTATAACTAAAAACTATGTAGCCATAACTAAAAACTGATCACAATCAGCAACTACATCCTCTCTTCACGGTGTCCTAAACAATGGCTTATTTATATTTTAATCAGACGATACGATTTATTTATAACACGGTATTGTGTCTGTTGTGGTTCGCGCTCTTGCTTCGAGCTCGCGGATATCCAAGAATCAGTGCTCGCGCCGAATCCACTGGAATATAATATTATCTGTATCGGAAACGGCTAATGTTAGAAAAGATTACTTGAGGTAAACATAATTATTTAGAATGTCGTATACAACTTCTTCGCGGGCACTTTTTATCTGATCCAAAAATAAAATAAAAAAACTTTCTCGCATACCTCTTTTGTCATGTCACTAATTAATATGAACTAAAAAGAGTTTTAGTTTAACTAATAATAAAAGTTAATAGCAGACCATTTTAAGTTTCAATGCATACCATTAGATTCACGATTTCATAATAAAAATTTGAATATAAATTTAACCTTTTTATTTTCATTCAGAATGGCTTAAAAGTCAGGTTACATGAAGCGCTGTTTGGATGTTCTTCGCTCGGGTCCCAAGACATAGAATCCTTTTGCCACCCGTCGGACCCCAGACTTCCACGTTTTTTAGTTCACTTTTGCCTTTCAGGGCTAGGTCCAGTTCACTTCATTTGGACCAGTCGAGTTTGATTTTTTGGAGCGTCAAAACGCGTTTTCGCGCGTCTTCCCTGCAGATACGATGAATGGTGAGTGTTTAACGAAGTGTTTTGTAGGCCTGCACCGTGGCAAGCAAAGCATAAACATTACAAGCAGGGGAATTGTGGACAAGCTGTGGAATGAGGTGACAATGGCAGAATATATTGCTTAAATCTATACCGTACTTATTTTATACACTGAGGGTTATATTTTAATTGGAACTTCTTTACAGTTTTCACAGACTTTAAAGTTTCTAGTGTCGTTGGACAGACGTGGTGTGTATGTGTAAGCTTAGTTGTTTGGTAGTCCGGATTTGGAAATGTTTAACGACGATCGCGGAATTTGACATTATAAAATATACACTTATTTAATACACTAAGGGTTTTTGTGTTGAGAACTCCTCCTACAATTTGCAACCAAAATTCAAGTTTTTGGTTACGTTGGATACGGCTTGATCTGTATTTGTTTCTGCCATAAACTAACGTGTGATACTTAAAATAAATGTTTTCTAAACGCATCAAACGGCGAGCCAACTTGCTCAACGCCATGTCGGACACTGATTACTGAAGTGAAAAGAGCAGAAGACGCTCCGTGCCGCGCCGCATTCTGTGTGTTCAAGTCGACGCTTGATGCCGTGCCGCGCCGCACCTCGCCGCGTTCTGTGTGTTCATACCCTTAGAGTACCTGAAGATCAATCCTTGCTCGGTAGTGTATCTCTTAGGTATATTGCATAAAAACTAAAAAATAACCTATACTACCTATTAATTTACTTCTTGTTAGGGTTTGACCAATCAGTATTTATGATTGAACTTCCTTGTGATAGAGTGTTGAAATTTGGTGTGTTTTTAAATCTAAATTAGGAATTTATGATTGTTCCAATGGTGATCTGTCTTGGGCATATATGCCTAAAAACCCCCTTAAATACAATACATTCACAGATATTTGATCTAGACACATCATATTTACAACCTTCAGAAACGCAAAGAACAAATTAATGTAATGATTCAACTTTCCGGCCTTTTGCAACGTAAAGCTGCACTTAGTGGTTCTGATTTTGTAGTATTGAACAGAGAGGCTTAGCCCGTGACGGCAAAACTGCCGTACGGCGATTTCACCGTGAATGTAGAGATACGTTGGAGTAAATGGGGCAGCACACACGGCGCCGGACGGCGAAAACGCCGTCCACGGCGAGAAAAACGGACGGCGAAACCGCCGTGTATTCTCTACTCTGCCGTACGGCAGTTTCGCCGTGACTTTCGTAGTAGGGGCATTGCACTTATGGAGCAGGGCACACGGCACGGCGACACTGCCGTACGGTCGCGCTATCAGCCCTACTATAGTGTTAAATAATTATTGTTAATAATTTAAAAACTTATTTGATAGCTATTAAATTATGATTATAGTTCATATCCATGTTAAGAAAATAATTTTCTAGTTTTTTTGCCGGCCTTTAGGTGTTTTAAACTACAATATTCTGAAAATGTATTCGTAATTACGACTCTGACTCTGGTGAAGATACATTAATGCCATTTTTGTAATACAGACTCCCAACAAGACGCCTCTGTTGAGTTATCTGAAGAAGATAACTCATTTAGGCTATTGTATTGTATGGTGTGATACATTATGTTTTATACATTTGTATTATGATTAACTTATTTAATATTAGGTTATAATTATGTTTTCAACAAGACGACTCTGAGTCTTGAACTGAAGAGGATAATTCATTTATTGTATTGTGTAAGGTGTGAGACATTATGTTTTTTTTTATATTTGTATTATGGTTAACTTATTTAATGTTAAGTTATAATTATGTTTTTTACTAACCAAACTAACTTGTAAATGAATTTCTTTAATCCTACTAACTGCATTTTGTACTTTCATTTAACAATAAATTTAATTTTTCAAAAAATGTAGTCTCATTAACACCTAATTTTATAATAATTATTAATGATATTGATATGTATGTAACTAAAAACGTTAAGGCTGCGGTCTACCCCTGGCGCGCACCCAAATGCAAGGGTTTTTTAGAATCGTGTTATCTTCTGCCAAATGAAGCCTAGAGCTATAAATAAGGTGTCATATTAAAGAAGAATAATGGTACTAGTTTTCGTCTGTTACAATCTTGTAATTAGTTCATTAAAACCAATAGAAAACTTCAGTTAAAAATCGAGAAAAACAGATGATTTTAGACCGGTATAGCTGAAATTAGAAATTTTATTTTAAAATTCTAAAAAGGTAGCCGACTAGATCCTTTTTTCTACTTTTAGAAAAAGTTAAGAGCCAATCTCTATCTTAATTGGTTATTTTTAAAACACGATCCCCGTAAACCTCTGCATCTATAAAACTCAAAAACAGATAATTTTACACATTTATAACTGAAATCATAAATTTTATTTGAAAATTCTAAAAAGATAGCCGACGAGATCCTTTTTTGTACTTTTAGAAAAAGTTAAGAGTCAATCTGTATCTTAATTGGTTAATTCTGAAACACGATCCCCGTAAACCTCTGCAGCCATCAAACTCGCCTAGCGCTACGGCCGCGAGGCCGGCATATTCGGCATTGTTGTTGTTTTTGTTTTGGTTGGGGTAGACCGCAGCCTTAAAACTACTGGTTTGGTGAAATCAGGTGTGGGAATGCATACACTTCCATTAGTGTTTCATATTATGTTGTTTCTAATACTCACTGTCTATTTGTATTCAAATATTTGCATTGTTTGTGGATAAACATTTTAAGTTCCAGGGCAATACCATTAATTTTGAGTTGTAAAGATTAGGCCTACTTCTTTAATAAAAATAATATCAGTTTGGGTGTTAAAATCGAAGCACAAAATTAATTTATAAACAAAGTTTACTGAAATGATGGGACAGAATAATTATTTTTAATTTTTATGTTTCGATTCCACGACTGACACTGAAACCGAATCCTAGCGTCAGCCGTCAGAAGCTCTGTCACGGCGGTTCTGCCGTGCCGTGTTCTGCACCCAATTTAAGCCACGGCGAAACCGCCGCACGGCGATCTCGCCGTGCGGCGGTTTCGCCGTGCCGTTAATCTTTTCCATTTAACTTCCCATGGCAAAGCAGAATTTGATTAATCACAAAAAGTAGGAGAATATGAGAATTAAATCATCTTTTGTTAAAGTGGTTTATTTGATTTAAACTTTTGTTACAAGTTATCTTCATTTGTTATGAACATTTTTGTTATGAAATTGTTATCCATACCAAAGATAGAGAAACTTACATTTTGTTTTCATTTAGATATATTTTAGGATGTTTATCATTCTGCATTAAATTTAAAATCTTCTTTTATTATATTGTCATAATAAACTGGTAACGGTTTTTTTATTGTTGTTGGAACACCAGGACAACTTAAAAACTGGTTTAAGCTAGTTGCGAAGTCTACTTTGGATTTAGCAAACGAAGTTGTCATAATATAGTGTGTGTTTTTTGTGAATTTACAAATATGCAATCTTTTTAAAAATAACTGTAATGTAAATGTATGATATTTCGGAAGTAATACTTGTAATCTAGTTAATATATATGTATTTTTTTGTAATGATATATGAAAAGAACAATAAAGAAATTTTCATTCATTTATTCAATATGTGTTAGGTCATTTGGCTGTAAACTATGGCAATTTTCCTTCCCTCAATCCATTCATGTTCTGGACAGCAGGGGGTTGATGTCATCAGAAGGACATGGAAACCTCTTGCTGAAAAACATGAATGGACAGTCAGTTGGTTGGCCATTTAGAGGTCAGAGCGTTGTCCGCCTGTTTCAGCCCGAAAATGAGTTGCCACAGGAGCACGGGAGTTGGCCCCCTGACAACTCTTTCTTTGATTTTTCGTTGCCAAATACCTGAGTTAAAAATAAAAATTTTCTATCTTAGTTCTAGATAAAAAAAGGAAACTTTTCTGAGGTAGAGATGCAACTAATAGTAGTTTTCATCACTGGGAGCAAAAGTGAGTCTTTTGGTGCGCGATCGTGTTTTAAAAACGAGGTGCAACCGAGTTTTTAAAACACGATAGGCCTAAGCATCAAAAAGACACTTTTGCTCCGAGTGATGAACAACGTTTTTTTTATCATAATGCGAAATTAGACTTTTGATCTTTAAAAATATTAATTACAAAGTTGTATTTTCAAGGTTATATTTACAAAGTTAGTAATATGCAGTGTTTACATTTCTGTTATTTACAAACAATGCTCTTTATAACAATTTCAAAATTCTGCTCCTCAACATTAATCCTATCCTATCCTATACTCTTATACGAGCAATGTTTGCTTGTTTGCTTGCTTGCACAATTATCTCAAAAACGGCTCCGACGATTTCCTTCAAATTTTGGAATATGGGGGTTTTGGCCACCAGAAATCGATTGGAGCTGGTCCCATAGCTGGGAAAAATCCGGTTTTCGCGCTAGAGCCCTTCAAAGATCCCATGTTATCCTTATGGAAATTTTTTAACTGAACAAAAATCAGCTGATAACTGTAGATAAAATAAACCAATGTGTTACATCTTTAACCTGTGGTTTTAGGAAAATCATACCAATGTGCAGCAAACCTTCCGCCTGGCGAGTGAGCGGAGCGAACGAGCTTTGTGTGAGAAACGAAAGTAATAATTTTACCGAGCTTAAGCTCGGTCCCCCTGGTACTAAATGATTAATAATAGACTTAGCAAACAGCTTACTTTTCAGTACTAGGACCTAAAAAATTCTCCACCTGATTTTTCAGTCCTAGGACGAAAAAGAAACAGTTTTGGTACGATAGAGAGCTAAAAAAACAGGCTGATTTCGTGCAAAATGATAAATAGTATATTTCACCACTAGTCCGGAAAGTGACCCATTTCTGGGCGAGATAGTGTTTTACGCGCGAGGCGAAGCCGAGGGTGGAAAACACTATCGAGCCTGGAAATGGGCTTTCCGGACGAGTTGTGAACGATACTTTTCATCACGACGCAATTATTAATAAATGTGGAACTTTTAAAGGAGGATTATTTTTGTAAATTCTTCGCCATTGGACAAAGGAAACAAAGCTGGAATTCAAAATTTAATTTGTTTTAAACCCAGCTGATTGTTGCTGTACGGAAAAGTTTGTTTACCTTGGACGGAAAGTAATGTTTACAAACATTACTTTCCGTACAGGTCAGTAAAATCAGCTGACGGTGACAGTTTGGGAAATGACTACTTTCCAAGGTCTCAGCTGTACGGCAAGTTGTCACTTTCATATACGGAGTGATGAAAAAACATATTTTGCCCACAAATGCACATGTGTTCTTTTGTTTTACTATCAACAGCTGTTTTATTTTGCAATTCAATAACAATTGTTCCCCATGTTAATCTAATGGACAAAAATCAAACTTTAAAGGCTTCCTGTGCCCTTGAGAATAATAATATAAAAAAATCTAAAACCTTATTGCAAAACTACAATGGTAGACGAATCTTTTGACACCTCAAACGTTGAAATTAGTCGAGAAATAAGGGAGGAGTAGTATTCACAAAAAAGAGCATAACGTATTTTAAATATAGAATAGACATAGATTTTCATAAAAATGCCATGGGATTTAATATACAGGTTTTCTGCCATAGGGATTTTTGACCAAATATTAGTAACTCATCACCTCATGCAGGTTTAAACCAATTATTGAAAAATGTTAATAAATAAGCGATATATAAGATTTTATCCTATACTATAATACGAGCTCTGTCTGGAGGGATGTGTGTTCCATGATCTCGAAATCTAGCGGGTAGGTTTTGCTTGAACTTTGCATTTTAGAACGTTTTGTCCCAAAAAATGTTTAGAAATAGCCTCAATCCCAGAAAAAATCAAATGTTGTCTAAATTTTAGTTTTAAAATCATAATTTTTAACATTGGTCGTATGGGTTGCTATTTTAGTTACGAAATAACAACGAAAGGTAAAAAAAAGGAACCCTAATGTTAAGCAGTCTTTTTGAAACAGCTGTTAACTGTGAAGAGGTATAATTGGCTGATGGTGGAAATTTAATAGCTTTATTATTATGATACTATAGCAAAAGTGAATTAAAACCAACGAGCAAGGCTCGGCTAACCTGGTACCATAGAAAAATCTTTTTCGTACGCTGGTAATTATTTTTTAATAAGAATAACATTAAAATCCATGGTTTTAGCCCCTGAGCTGTGGTTGTAATGTAAGAATTATTACTTACTGTAAACCGTCGACAGCTCAATTGAATAGTATCCAAATCAGGACATGTTCGACGCTACTGCGTCATCATCAGCTGGTTAAAAATGTGAAGATGTTGACTCGAAGGCTCCGTCATAATTAATAAAACACAACACAGTACATTGGCACGGACACGACAATAAATAAACGACACATACACGGTAACACTCAAAGAACAGGCCTGTCTACGAAAACATGATCACGCACGGCGCGGGCGGACAGACCTACAGACCTACAGAGGTGATACTCATAAATCTGTGTTTAATATGTAGACAGATACATAGATAGATAGATAGATGAGTGAATGGAAAGAGATGCATTGAATGAAACGAATTTTCCTACACCTTAAACGTTAAAATTTGTCTACAAATAAGAGAGGAGCTTCGTTTAAAAAAATCGCCTTTTCGTGTGATATTGATAAATATATAGATAGATAGGTACATAGATATATAGATGCAGAGATACATATATTGATAGATTGATATTTATTTATCGTAGAATAGGATGCAGAAAACCGGGTGACATTATCTCAGTTCGTTTGTGCACGAGAGCTGAAGGAAGCGAGTGGTGCGTACAGAGTAGATATAACGGACCCGTAGAGTAAGTGGACCTCTTTTTCAATATATAACGTATTTAATATAAAACGGCTCATAGAGCCTATGGCCCTATTTCATAATTTTATTTAATATTAATTTGAAAAGGTTCATAGACTCTATGAGCCAGTAGATGCTTTGGACCCATACATTTAATTTAAATGGGTGCATAGGCTCTATGATCGCTTTAAATTATATAAAAATATTCAAACAGGCTCATAGAGCCTATGGTCGGTAGAGTAAGTGGCCCCATGTTATATTTTATTTAATATTAAGAAGGGCCATAGAGCCTATGATCGGTAGAGTAAGTGGCCCCATGTTATATTTTATTTAATATTTAAGAGGGCCGTAGAGTCTATGGTCGGTAGAGTAAACGGACCCTAACCTAAATGGTAAATAAAAACTAGGCCTATTGGTCTATTTCAATATCTTGAAAATTGAAGTTGAAATGTTCTGACACGTTGGCTACCGACGGTCGGAAATTTGGATCGCCAGGAGTTCCCAGCAGACCGATCCTAGCAAGATTTATTCTTTATTTTTGGTCCTAAAGTCGGGAAATAAGGATAGGGAAAGGGGACAGCAATCAGATTTGGGGTCTCTCACAACTTATAGAAGATAAATAAATTAAAGCACTAAAACACTTGTAATGTTTGTTTAATTTAAGAAAACACAATTAAAAAGGGTTATAAGTTTAATCATAAATATCTGATATTAAGGTGTAGAAATATAATTTTTTGGTCCAGGGAATGAAAATGTCAAATTTTGAGAGAATGACGGACTTAAACATTCCACATTTTCATAGATTATTTATTATTTTTATTTAAAAGTATAATAAAATGATAGTAAAGAGTATAGGCTAAACTTTCAATTAACATAAATTTTTAAATTAATTTTTATAATTTGATGTTTTTTAACATAGAAAATGTAATCGCGAGTGAGTGAGCGAGGGGGAAAACGCCGTGAGCGAGGGGGAATCACCGTGAGCGAAGGGGAACTAATAAATAAAAACTAATAAGTAAATAACAGGGAGCCCAGCGGTTTCAAAGCCACAAAAAGTAGGAAAAGTAGGAAATTTTTGCTCAAAAGTAGGACTAAAGTAGGACTTTGAAAATTATACAAATACACTTGACCAATCCATGAATTTGGGCCGCAATAGAATGGATTTCGGGCGCATACAAAATTTAAACAAAAACACGGACCATACAAACAACTAGGCCAAAATTATTCTGAAAACTTGTATACTGGACACGTAGGCGCCAAGGCCGAGCTCCTTTCAATAAACTGCACAAACATAATAGCCACATCGCAGCAGAACTGCATAGTCAGCGAATTTCCAAAGAAATTTGATATATTTTATTTTTCTCATAAACACAATTACTGCCATGGGATGTTGTTAAAGCAAAAAATAATTATTTGGACGTATGAAGCCATATAGGCCGACTAAGTTTCATCACATCTGACCATAAATAAAGGAGTTTACCTATTCTCTATATGATTAACATGAATGAATGACAATCTTCCCTCAATAAGGGTTGCCTGAGACAAAGAATACTAACACAATTAAATTTTGATATAATAAAGGTGGGGACGAAATGAAGATTACACAACAAAAAATTTACACTAATAGTTTGAATATAAATGATGCCTTAATATTTTGATTGAGTCTTTAAGAATACTGGTTGAAATTTGGATTAATAATTTTGAAGGCAGTCCGAATTGTTTGTTAAAATTTACTACTGATTTAGGTATAGTTCCTCTAGCACCAAATAATAAACCAATCACTTCAATTTTTTCCAGGCCATATTTCTTTTTATAATAATTTGCTGTCGGCATATAAATATTTTATTTTTCAGTTTGGATTTCTTTAGATTGGGATTTGCCTATTTCAAACCGGATGGTGGGATCTATTATTGTTCCATTTTGCGAGCCTTCTTTAATGGCTATCATGTCGATTCGCCGTGTTCCTCCGTCATCGGATAATCCATGCACTTCTTCGTATACTTGGTATTTCAATTTCCGGAGGGATTCGGCAATCATAGATCTGACCTTGTGATGTCTGGCGTTTATCAGCGTTTCGCTATAATTGCAAGATCCCAGGACATGGGCAAGAGTTTCATAGGAAAAGAGTTTTTAGGATTGCTAAAAACTACCCCTTCCGGTAGGTCGAGATGTCTGGTTTAGGAACTCATTAGAATAAAGGTAGAATTAATCATCTCTACAAAATTTGATCTAGATCAAACAATTTACCCATCAACTTTTGAAATTATTTTAAATAACATTAAACAAAGTTTTCCAATATGGCGACGCCATTTTAAATTGCAAATTCACAAGAAGACGAAGAAGATAGGAAGAAGGAGAAGAACCAATACCACTCAAGTCCGCTGTTCCTGTCAATTGAGGAGGCAACTGTCAACATCCAAGCCTAGCCTGCACAAATTCTGTGAGCAATTTATGTGTAGGATACACAGGTATGTGGCAAAACTTTTCTTTCTTAATAATTTTAAACTAAAGTAAGTTAAACAAAAATAGAGAAATTCTGTAGGCTTTAGGAGGGGAAAAAAAGTAAAATCTTAAAATAAAAAATAAAAAAAAGTAAACAAACAAAAACCTCCTTAAAGTGATAGGGCCAAAAAACAAATATAAAAAAAAACCAAAAATTCCGCCACCACGACCTAAATCACGCTCATCCTAACCTAACCTAGACCTGAACCACTTAACCCAACCCTGAAATGGCCCCTACCCATCCATGCCAAACCTGCAATGACAATGTGGAAGACAACCACGAAGCTATACAATGTGATTGTGACAACTGGTTTCATATAAAATGTGTTGGAGTAACAAAGAAACAATACAAAGCCCTAGTAGAGGGTTCTTTCTTATTTACCTGGATCTGTAAGTCCTGTTATAATTTAAGACCTAGCCCTAAGTTGATTGTAGACCCCACTAAGACTAACCCCATTACTGCTGTACCGGATGAAATCATCACAAACCCACTTGTCACTAACCAAAACCACAATGAAGAAAAAATCTCTCAACTCAACAAAATCATTGAACTTCTAATGGAGGATTTAGGAGACCTGAAAAAACAACTTGCTAGGGAAAAGGAAGAAAACTCGAGACTCTCAGACACCATTGTTAGAAAAATGGAGGTGATATTTAAAATGGAACAAGTCATATACAACTTCTCCATGGAATCAAAACAAAGTCCAACCAATGCAACCTCACCCAGCCCCAACATAGAAGAAATTGACTCTACCCTTACCTACACTGCCATAACCGAACCCGACAAGCTTTTGCCTACTACTACTGAAAACAAACCCGAAAACCCGATAAAAAGTAAAAATAGGCTTGAACGTCAAATAAAAAATAACACTGACAAACCAATTACATCCGGCATCCTACTTATAGGAGACTCTACTCTTAGGGCAGCAGCAAGCATGTTAAAGGACGCTGTTGGTGAGAACATCGAAGCCAAAGCCAGGCCTGGAGCTGTAATTAAGGATCTCAGCCAATACATCAGCCAGACCGACTCCCTCCCAGAAAAAGTAGTAATAAATATAGGCTCTAACAACATCGGAAAATCTAAAACCCCCAAACCATATCATGCGCCCTCTCTGGCTGACAATAGAAGCTGGAGCTAAAAAATTTAATCACGTCAAATGGTTTGTAAATGGAATTCTACCCAGAGCAGATGCCTGAGATTAATATGTTAACGAAACAAATGATGCCTTAAAGTTCATGTGCGAACAACTAGGAGCGACCTATGTAGACACCTATAAAGCAGCCGACGACGACTGCTTCCAACCAGACAGAATCCACCCAAATAGGCGGGGGCGCATCACTATTGGCTGAATCAATGATGAAGGCGCTGGATTTAGAAGACTTCACACCCAGACTCCCCCACAAATCCTCAGATACAACTCAACTTCAGCAGACAAAATCTAAACCTATCTCAAGAAGTGTAAGCTGTGAGAAGGATTTATCTTCGGAGAAGGACTCCGAAGCAGAACCCGACACTCAACAACAACCTACCCAGACAATCTCTACAAAAGAAAAATCCGATAATCCATAGGAATTACCACCTCAACCTAGGCCTACCTCACATATAAAAAATAGGCCTAGAGTAAACACAATAAACAAACAAAATCTCACATTATTCCACCTCAACATACAACGGGGACTACAAAATAAATTAGACAAACTCCAAATAGAAATCCACCAAATAGACCCCGACATCCTCATCATAACTGAGCATGGCCTGACCCCTGAAAAATTAAATCAACTACACATTGAGGGTTATATACTTCAAAGTAGTTTCTGTAGAACAATACATAAATGGGGAGGAGTAGCAATTTATGTAAAAAAAATCTCTATATAACCTCACTTCAAATGTGGGAAACATCAAACTTTAGTCATGAGCTCATTTCTGAAATAGCAGCATTAGAAATCAAAAAGAAAAATATCCTTCTAATCGGACCCTACAGATCTCCAAACCAAAGCATTCAAGAATATCTTGCAAACTTGGATCAACTGCTGTCAAACTACTCCAACAAAAAAAGGTCATTATCCTTATGGGTGATACAAATATAAACATCCAAAACAAAAATGACCGAAACTTTATAGACTTCCAGAATTTCTTCATGGAGCACAACCTCACCATCATGGACATGCCTCACACGAGAATCACTGCGAAGTCAGCAACCAGTATCGACACATGCATCACAAACTTAAACCATAGATCTTTATCAACAAAAACTCACCAAAATCTAATTTCAGATCATCTCGGTGTCAGCTGCACCCTCCTTAACCACAAACTAGACAATAATATCCCCACTAAGAAAATCATACAACATGCATCAATAGAAAATTTAAACGAACTCAAAAACAACTTGAGCAAAGAAAACTGGGAAAATGTGTATACAGCATCTTCGGTAGATGAAAAATACAATTTTTTTTTTTTTTTTTTTTTATATATAATCATAAAAGAAATGGACTCAACAATACCAAGAAAAATCAGGACAGTAAATAAAAACTATTCAAATCACTTCTGGGATGAAAGAGCTTTAAAACTAAAAGAGGCTGTCACACTGGCTCATAATAAATATATTATTTCAGACTCAGCTGAAGACAAGAGGTTATATTCCCTACTCAAGAGGAAAAACGATAAGTATATTAGAGACAATAAATCAACCCATACGATAAACAACATCAGACAAGCAAAAAACAAAAATAAGCAGATTTGGAAGACAATCAATGGTGAAAGGAAAAATACTACTAACCCGAGTCAAAATATCACTCTTCAAATTGGAAAAAAACGAATAACCGAGCCTTTCGAAATTTGCCAACACTTCAACAACTATTTTGTAAATATTGGAGTACCAACAAATACTACAACAATAGGAACAAAAACAACGAATGTAGACTCTCCTCAAGACCTACCCCCAACCAACACCTCAACCAGACTAGGGTCAAGTGGGGTAAGTGTACCCCCCAAATCACATAGTACCACTTTGACTGCAGATTAAAAAACACATGTAAGTGATATAAAAATAAAATTTTGTATGATTATTGTTTGGAATGTTTTGTATATGCAGAATTTTTATTTTATTAAAAAACTCAATTTTGTATTTTTTAGAATTTTTTTTGTAAAGTGATGTTTGGGGGGTACACTTGCCCTTGAATCTGGGGTAAGTGTACACCCCCCCCTCAATGTAGCTTTGCATTGCATATATGTTGATGTTGGGGCAAGTGGATTATAGAGAAGAAAATGAGCTTTCTTTTGATTTTTTATTTATCAAAATATCTCAAACGGTCCAGGAGTTATGAACTTTTTTGTGAACCTCTGCACGGTAAAACGGAAAACCCCGTTATTTCCGAAATTGTAAAGTAGATGAAAACATAAAGATAACACTGTTTCAATTAAATGACAACTAATGGGTCTTAAAGAGCAGAAAATAATCTTCATTTTGATTTTTTATCCATCAAAATATCTTGAAAAATACGGTAGTTAGGAAATTTCTTGTAAACGTCCGCTTCGTCAAGTAACTTGAAACCTTAATAAATTATTTTGATTTTATTTTACTCCTGGAATCAAAAATAAATCTTAATTTTACAAAGAGCAGTTTTTATCTTGCCATTCATACATGAGATAACAGTTTGCCTTATCATCAGCTAATTTATCCATTATTTGAGGGGGGCGTACACTTGCCCCATTGGTAAAAGTACACTTGCTCCAACAGCGATGTAACACAGGGTAAGTGTACCCCCCCCCCCCATAACTCCCCGAAAATGACTCTGAAGGGCATTAAAAATATTATTTTTGAATTTCTCTTAAAAAAATGAGTCAGATTACCAATTTTAAAATAATTACCTTAATTTTTGAATTTTTAGTAATTTCTTAAATTTTCCGAGCGGCACTTGCGTTTAGAGTAGAAACTTAAGATGTTTTTAAACTCATCAAAACACATAGAAATAATAACCAGGTAATTTTTTAATGATTATAATTTGAAAGAGCATAGTTTGAAATACCTTTGGCTAAGTTTTGAATTTTTTTTAATGATAAACCGAATTTTTATTAGCTGGGAGTCCACTTGCCCCGGGCGTACACTTACCCCACTTGACCCTA
Source organism: Neoaliturus tenellus (assembly GCA_030545055.2). Classification (NCBI taxonomy): domain Eukaryota; kingdom Metazoa; phylum Arthropoda; class Insecta; order Hemiptera; family Cicadellidae; genus Neoaliturus; species Neoaliturus tenellus. The sequence goes on from CM061533.1 coordinate 267,910,513, forward strand.
CAAAAATTCTCTAAAATAAATAAAGAGGAACTCACACAAATCTTCAATAGCCTAGCAGCAAAAAACTCCTCTGGTGTAGACAACATCTCAAATAAACTTGTCAAACACTGTCAAAACGAACTGCTCGAACCCCTCTTACACATAATAAACTCATCAATCGATCAGGCGAAGGTCCCAGACTTAATGAAAATTTCGATAACTTATCCAAAGTACAAGACAGGTGAAACTCAATCATTAGAGAATTATCGTCCAATATCTCTCTTGCCTACTTTTATAAAATACCTAGAAAAAGCAATCAACTTACAACTTATTAAACACCTATAACAGAATAATCTCGTAATAGAAAATCAACATGGGTTCAGACAAGGAAAATCTATAAATAGCGCACTAGCTCAGCTCTGCAACTCGATCACCGACCTATGGGAAGACAGGAAACACGCACTCGGAACCTTCTTGGACTTGCAAAAGGCTTTCGACTCCCTGGATCGAGAACTACTGATTACCAAACTTGAACACCTCAACATCACCGGCAATGCCAAGAAGTGGCTTCAAGATTACCTTAAAGATCGAAAACAGGCTGTCGAAATAGAATACAATCACAAAAATTGGCTTACCAAAACCAGATCAACCTTTCAAAGAACAACCTACGGAGTGCCCCAGGGCTCAATTTTAGGGCCACTGCTTTTTTTAGCCTATGTAAACAGCTTTCCAACTGAACTACACCAAGACCTTACTTGCATCATGTTTGCAGATGACATGACTATTATAACACCAATCAAGGACCCTGAAGAAACTCAACATCAAATTAAAAACACACTGCAACAGGCCTCTGATATATGTAAAAACCTAAACTTAAAACATAAATAAGGAAAAACCTGTCAACATTCAATTCACTACTACGGCGAAACTTCGTTATCCGTCTCCACCGTTATTATCGATGTGGAAATTTCGATATTGCGATTGAAATTGAGCGATGAAAACAATCGAATCAACAACGATAGCCTACTGAGAAAAGATATGTATCATAATAATAATCTAACCTAACAGTGTAACCGTAAACCTCCGTCACTTTAATTTACAGCGATGTTTATAACAACAAAATCAATGGTGTTTGGAAACATTTGAAATGCATATTCCCTCAATACAATAGCAAAAAAAACCCCCTTTCTGATTTGTATTTGGCAGCATTTGTGTGACGCCATTTTAGATCTAAAGTCTGCTTCTTCTCACAATTCGAATTTAGATACAGCTACAGCTACACAACAAACTTGGTTAGTTTATTTTGTTTTGTTCTTTGTCACAGGTTACAATAGCTACAATTTTTACTTTTTTCAGTTACTTGTTTGAATTTTTTATTGTCAAAAGGTTTATTTCATTATAATTAGAACGAGAAACTAAATCAGGTGATAAAATCATAATCGTGTCGTGTAATTGCATCATCGATATAATAGCAATATTATCGCAATATCGAAATTTCCACATCGATAATAACGGTGGAGACGGATAACGAAGTTTCGCCACTACTACAAAAAGGCATCCAACAAAAAATGGCCAAACCCAACCCATATACAACATTACAGACCATACTAAATTCTTAGGAATTACAATAGACAAAAAAACCTGGCAAAAACATCTAGAAAATCTTCATAGTAAACTTTCATCTGTTTTATTCGCCTTACGAAGAATTAGGAAAATCACAAATAAAGAAATCACCAAAATTGCCTACCATGCACTCTTTGCTGCACACATTAATTTCGGAATCATAGCCTGGGGAGCCGCTTCAGACTCAGCGATACAGAAGATACTTATCCTTCAGAAGAAAGCAGTACGAATAATTGAAGAGGCCCATCCACAAGAGAACTGCCAGCCCCTCTTCATACAAAACAAAATCCTCACCATCACCTCCACCTATATTTTTTAACTCATAAAATTTATTAAAACTAAAAATATTACTTATAGGCCTAGACACGAATGCCACCAATACAATCTGAGAAATAAAACCAACCTAAACCTAGATCAACATAGGCTCCTAAAAACTAGTATAACTCCACAATTTCTAGGAATAAAGCTCTTCAATCTCTTACCACATGAACTAAAATCAATAAATAATAGCCTAACAATCTTTTTCTCAAAAAATTAAAATCACATCTCTTAAACAGGCCTTACTACAATTTAAAAGAATACCTAGATGAACAAAACTATATGAGTAGGCCCTAAAAAATATTGCTCACAGATAACACAAACCAAGAAGAAAGAAGAAGACGATAAATGACGATTCCCCGATCTACGAGACCGTGGCGAAGACTACGTGGTAAATGGTAAATGGTAACTTAGGCCTACAGATTGAATGTAAACTTATTGTAGGCCTATGTATGGTCAACACCGGTAGGTCATAGGCCTATTATAGATACATCAATCGGATCTATCGATATTTTTATTTGATAGTAGGCCTAGTGTAGGCGCTAGGGCCTAGGCCTATATGAAACTGTACCCATTTTTGTTTTTGATTATTAACTATTTAGACCTAGGCAAAACCTACCTGTAGGCCTAGTAATAAAATGTAGCGGTAGTCTATCAACATTTTTGTGTTGTTAGGTAGGTCGTTTATCTTACTTTCATATTAAGTTTATTAGCCTAAGTTAAGAATTGTTTTAGAGCTATTGTCATGAAACATATATAATAATTTTTCTAATCCCCTGAAACCTTAAAAAACTATGTAGGTTTCACACCGGTGTTGGTGGGGGGGGGGGGGGGGGGGGGAGCATTGAACATCCAGAGGGTTGAAATAACCTTAGGCCCTAGGCCTTAATTTTAACAGATTTTACACTGTAATAGTAATTGAAATGTAAACCTCAACAAAAATAGATAACACAGTATTTTGTAAAGATATTTCAGATGATAGACAGGTCATAGGTTGGTTGTAAATTGTGTCAAAGTATTAAAAATTCTTAAACAAAATTTCCAAATTCAGACATCTAAGCCCTGCAAACTAAACCCCTATCCTGCTAATAACATTGTATTATGGAGGTGTAAAATGAAAATCCCGTTTGAAAGGAGTATCTTAGGCAGATTAAATAACAATAATGCAAAATAAGTTCAATTAAAGGTAAAATATATTTGAAATTTAAGACATTTCAAACAAGTGGAAATCATCGGTTTGTTCTACGAGCAAACACATATGGCGGATGCTTACCTCCCGTAGAAACCGTCTGTGATTTTGGTTCGTTTAATCGGCCTACGTAGTTTGCCACAATCGGCATTTCTCCTCTTCATATTCCCAGATTTCCAATTCTCGAATTTAACACGAAATCGCGAAAATATCCACTGTTTTCTCCCAGAAAACTAATTCAGTCATTACACTCACTTTAATCTTTTGTTGTCATTCCATACTAGTCACCTGTGCCACCTTGATCATAGACCGCTGATCCGAACGGAGATATTCTTCACATCATTACGCACCACTAAATGTTTTTCAACTATTTAAAAAAACGGAGGGCCCGTGCGCAAATTTGTGCATTTTGTAACCTTTTTTCTGTTTGTGAGAAACACACCTTCAGTACAATTCGAAGGAACTATATGGCCTTTCAAAATTCATTTTATTTTTTTATTTTGGGCGTATCTACGCCAGTGGCCTAGAACTAGAACGTTTTGACGGGGAACGGTCCAAACCCAAAGATTTTCAAAGATTTTATTCAAAGATTAAAATCTTTGAATAAAGTCTTGTTACTATCTAACATCGACCAGTTGTTAGAAAGCATCATTAATTAATAGCAAAGTGACAAATGGCAACTGGATCCGGAATCGAATCTTTAAAAATCTACTAACTTTTCTCAGGATCGAACCGGCAACCTTTGGATTCAAAGGCAAGCACTATAACCACTCAGCTACCCAGCCAGTTATTGATTAAACAATGACAGAGATGATCTAATTTTTAACATTCTGATTTGAAAATTTATATAAAGTTAATCAGCTGTTACAATACACATCTAAAAAACTTATGAAAGTTGGTCAACATTCCTGTTACCTAGTAGTATTTAGCGGGTGAATCGAGTAGCCCGTTAGACACTATAGAGACAGTTTTTTTTTTGTCAAACGACCAAAAATACTATAAAGTCGATTATGTCTTACACATGCCCTACCCACTGAGCACAAGATTTCCCCAGGATATCCCAAACGAGTCCCAAATATCCTATTCAGATCCCGGGATATGGAGGATATTCTAGGACATTCTAAGCATATCCCAAAAGGACTTTAATAGAAATACAAACTTTTTACGTAAATAGGACTAAAATTAAACAAATTCAAACAAAACAGGTTTAAAATGGATTTGTTTTACTTTTTTGGCTATAAGACACCCGTCAAACACAATTTCAAAGGATATTCCAGAGATATCCCAAGGATGTGTCAGGCCTGCGTAAACGGCCATATTCCAAGGATATCCCTAGGATATGTGCGTTTTTTTTCAATTTAGTTCAAACATTCAAAATAGGGGTTTTGCTAAAAGTCTAAAATCATCAAGTCATTCAACCATTTTTCTTTGAGGCCTCTTTTCGAAAACTTCTGAAAATAGCTCCTGGGGAAGTCCCTGGAATATGTCCGTAAGCATAGTTTTAATTAAATTCTATAAAATCGTTCACATCCTTAGGATATTCTGAGGATTTCCCAAGTAAATATCTAGTGACACAGTGTAAATTATTGAAATACTAAATAAACGTGTATCATATAGGTCCAGAAAAATTAATTAAACAATCTAATAACATTAGATAATAACATTGTTTACAAGCCAAATAGATTTGTTTGAATTCAAACATTATAGTTGAAAGGATCTACAAAGAACATCCATAGGAAGTGTCAGTGATTAAAGCTATAATGCAAAATAGTGTATAGGCCATTCACTATAAACTAAAGTTTTAATAAATAATTTTCTTTAATGAAAACCTCTGAAAATAACTCTTAGTAAAAAGTATGGGAAATTTTCATAAGCAATGCCATGGCTGCCTCTCTTCATGACAGGAGTTCCAGATGGGTCTCGAAGGATATCTCTTAAAAATATTCAATGTCCTGGGGATATCGTGAAAGGATATCCCAAAATGTATGATTTTCAATATCCCTAGGATATCCTTGGAATGACTTAGAAAATATTGGGGATATTTGGGTTTACGCTGGGATATCTCGATTTACCATTACACACCATAACGTACACAGGATAGTATCTATTTTACATCAAATACACTTTCAAAAGGTCAAACTACATCAAATAAAATGTAGTGATTTTACTCAAATTAAAATATATCAAGTATAATTAATAATCTTTTTGTGTTAAAATATACAATCCAAATTACATATAACAGTTCACATTCAAAAGGTTTTGCTATTTTATTTCAAAATTTTTAAATATGTGAAAATAGTCAATTTGTAAAGTTACTTCAAATTTAGGCTAACTTTTTTTACTTTGACTCGCAAAACTTCCAAGTGCACCAATGAAGGTCAAGTTTCAATACTTAATAGTAAATGAGAACACCTCAGGGCACAGGTCAGTTGGCTCAATAGGTTAGAGCGTCAGGTCATTGAGTGTGAGGTCACAGGTTCAAATTCTGGCATGGGCTCATACTTTTTGCTCCAAATTATTTTCATTTTTGTAATTTGTTCGTTAGCAGAAATGCATTTATTTATAAACTTTGATGAAAATAGTTACAATTTAGAAGTTTTAGACCAGTTTTTAACGACATCCCATAGGGATATTTGAATATCCTAAGGATATCCCGAAAGGATATCCCAAAACGCGGGATATGCGCGGACATTCAATATCCCCAGGAGATCCCTGGGATGACTTTTTGAGAATATTGGGGATATTAAGGATTTCCCCGGGATATTCCAATATCCCATAAGGATATGTTTAGGAACTCCTGGGGATGTACTTGTGCTGTGTGGGTATTTGTGTCAGAGTTGTCGAGGAAGGTATTGGCTGTGACGGGGAGTGCCAGAGACGGTTTCACAGGGTCCTAAATATATCGAAAGTTGAGTATCAACGGATAACTGCTGATACTGCCATCAAGTGATTTTGTTCCAGAACTGATTGTTTGGACCCATCGAATCAACCACTTTCGGTGCTTTCTTCACAGATGTCTACTGTCCTATCCAAACTCAATACTCTACTCGATAAAGTCAACAAAATTGACAGCATTTCTAAGGATGTTGCGGATATAAGAACTGAGGTGTCTTCCTTAATCGTTAATCAATTGGAGTTAACTAAATCCCATGCATCTTATTTGAAAATGGTTCAGGGCACCTCCGCTGACCTGAAATAACAAGTTTAACGTGTTAGATACCAACCTTTTTTAATTAAATATATTTAAAAAACAAAGTTCTATTTACCACATAGAACCCCTCAGTTTCGATTGGATGTGCTATTTTAGGTTTTGTTGCTGCAGAAGAGGGCCATTCGACTGTTGACTGGTGCTGAATACCTTGCACATTGTAAACCTTTGTTCATAAGTGAATCCATAATGACAGTTTTCAGTCTTTATGTAAACCTTCTTTTGTTTTCAGCAAAAAAGGAACAGGACAGCATTGTCTGTAGAAAGGATGTTCACAGTTATGACACTAGAAATAAGTTTCGTTTTGATGTGCCTTTTGTAAGATTAAAGAAAGTTCAATCCAGTCAGGAAATCTTAAAGCTGAAATTGTTTAACTATTTGCCTATGAGAGCGCGGAACCAGTTAACAAAATCTTTCCAATCGAGTGTGAGGGAACTTTTATTGGCACACCCACTGTATTCAGTTGAGGAATTTTTTGAAATCCCAAAGAATATTGTAAGTAGCTATTTTGAAATCTGAGTGGTTTTCTGTTTTATTTTGTTTGCTGTGATTGCATGGTTTTGTTTTTGCATGGTGTGCATAGCATAAGGACATGAATTATGCTAGATATTTATTATGTATTTTTAGCCTAAGGTGACGAACCCAATTGCATGTAAATGCTTAAAGGACAATAAAGATTCTCATTCTCATTCTCATTCATTCTCATTCTCATTAAGTTGCATGGTTCTATGTGCCACATACAACTTTGTACGACTGGTTCTAAGTGACACATACAACTTTGAAATTTACCAAAAACTCCAAAACACCAGTTTTCTGAATATACAACCATGTTATTTTTGTAATAACTTTGGATAGGATAGTACTGCAACCTGCAGAGTTAGCTTGAAAGATAGAGATTTTTCACAGATTTTTATAGTACTCTTAACTCAAAACACCCAAAAATATCACATAGAACCTTACAATTCTCGAGTGACGACTTCATATCCGGAACACAAAAAATAACTCTTCAGCTGACCTCAGGAAGAAGTTATGCCATTGAATTTACATACTATTGTAGTATGTAAAGTCAAAGGTTATGTTTTTTCCTCCACATATTTGTACTATATATAAATGTTCATTGTTTAAGTTATTCTGGGCAGTAACTTAATTAGTTAATTATCAAAAGTAGAAAATTGAGATATATGTTTATGATCAAAGTTTCATATTTGAAGCCGAAGTACTTTAATATCCGATATACAGTACTTGCTATATGTCCTTTTTCGCCGTCCTATTAAAAAAGGGAATTTCTATTTGAAGGCTGGTACAATTTACCCCAAGTGGTAACACTGCAGTTGGCAGTCATCTTGCCATCTTGGATCAACTTTGCTGTGCTATAAAGTGATATTGTTTTCAATGTAATTTGGTAACTAACTACAAGCCTTAAAGTTATTCACTCATTAAAGCAAAATATCAGAGAAAGTTTATCACTTTTCCAAGGTATGTAAACATTTAGTTTTTGAAATTTATACTGGTTTGTTCATTTAAAGTTCCAATATGTTATCACTTTTTTCAGTGCAGCCTGCTCCGGCTCCTCCGCTTTTCACCATTTTATCAACTAAGTTTTAGCTAAGTAGAGGCTTACCTCAGAAAATGTTTGTTTGTTTACAGTGTTGGTTCGTGTAATACGTTAAGTATTTTTCTCTTGTGAGTTAAAGAGATTCCATATAGGTTACTTTATGTCCTTATCAGACCTTTCTGTTGAGAATGATTTATATATAGGCTTATAGATTTTTCTGAGTGAGTAAGAATGATAGACTAAATTTTCTATTTAGCCTATTTGATGTCCTAAGTCACTGGTGGTCCCCGATCTTCATTAATGGAGAAATGTCGTCTCAATTGTTGTCTCATTCTGTTAACCCTCCTAGCGTTCAATATAGCACCCCAGCACCTCTGGAGCGTTACGCATTTTTTCAAGGTTTTGCATACTTTCAAATAAAAATTTGTAAAAAATATATTTTATGACCTAGCACTATAAATGGTAGGCCTATATATTATATGAAAGTATTTAAAATGGACTTTCTAAAAATACAAAAGTTATAACCCTTTCTTATTGTTACCAAAATTAGGCTAAGCTTATACCCTAGGTTAAAAATTAAAAAAATACAAAAAAATATTTTATGTAACTTTGCTCTTCCGTAAAATAATTTTAAAAACACATAATCAAAATTCCAAGATATACATTTTGTTAAGAGTTTTATGCAGTTCAAGAAAATATATACTAATTAATATAGGCTAGAAGCATTTGAAAAAAATGTATGTTGTATAAAACCAAATATGTCCTATGGTACTTACCCTAATCCCATAAGAACACATGTAAAATCAAGCTAGGAATATTATACTCATATTTATGTTTATAAAGTCGATAAAACATAAGTTAGGCCTATTAATTTATTCCAATAATGTAAATTAATAGTATTAGTAACACTTTTAATCATTTATAACCTTAAAACAATTGATAAAATATTTATTTCATTGTTTACAAAGTTAGCAGATGGTAACAGATTTTTCCCCAGATGTTTCATTGCATATAACAAACAACCAATCACATTCTGCCATTTGAAATGGGTGTTTTTGGATAGCTTAGAATCTCCCGGTAACATTGGTATCATTCACGGGTCAGTTTCTGTCATTCACTATAAAGTTAGCCTACGTCACGTTTTCGAAGAGTCGAAAAATCACTCAAACGCTCGGAGGGTTAATGGTCTCAGTATGGTTTACCAACCGGTTGGTAAAGCATATTTATGTCGTCATTAAGTTCGTCCTCTATGGATGAGATGTTACTATTACCAATCATCGATCGATGACCAGCTTGGTTGATCTTATCAATTTTTTACTAAAACTATTAAAACTAATATATTTATATGTACATAGGCCTACGTTGTTTTGTTTGGTTTGGCGGCCGGTTGTTACATGGCCTATTGTGGTGCCATTAAAAAACACCTTCACAGAGAAGAAACTCTTTGTTTTCAACCAAGGCGTTAGGCGAGTCTTGAAGTGGGTCTTGTTCATATAGTTGAAGTAGAGGTCGTTGTGTTGTTGTTTGTTCGGGTAGTTTGTTAAATAGCCTAGGTCTGTATCCCAAATTGCAGATGTTTGCAACATGATGAGAGTGATGAAATCAGCAAACTGCTGTCTTACGTTTTAACTTGAGTCGTATTTTAAATTATAGCCATGTAACTTTGTTTCCATGTTGTTCATTGACTGTGTAAATATTGCACAGTGCCATTAGTTCATCCACTTTTTTACTTTTATTTAAAAAACAATCATGTTGATTTCAGACAGCATAATTTGTATTTAAGAATTGTTATATGTATTTCAGGTGAAAACAAATTATTAACACATTGGCTACCGACGGTCGGAAATTCGGGTCGCCGGGAGTTCCCGGTAGACCGATCCTAGTACTCGATACTCTCACCACAGACCGAGTCATTGTGATAAACGGCGAAACTTCGTTATCTGACTCCACGGTTATTATCGATGTGGAAATTTCGATAATCGCGATAGTATTGCTATTCTATCGATGACACAATTATACGATAGTTTAACGATATTTTCACCTGATTTAGTCTTGTTCTAATATAATTAAAACCAAAACATACCTTTTGACAGTAAATCAAATTGCAAACAAGTAACTGAAAATAAAAAAAAATAAAAAAAAATAAAAATTTTAACTAATGTAACCTGTAACATTATCAAAGATCAACACAAAATAAACTGCATAAGTATGTGCAAAACTTATCTTATTATTTGTGAGAAGAAGCAGACTTCGATAAACCTAAAATGGTGTCACACAAATGCTGCCAAATACGAATCAGAAAGGTATTTTTTGCTATTGTATTGAGGGAATAAGGGTTTTAAATGTTTCAAATCACTACGGTATTGATTTGGTTGTTATAAACATCGCTGTCAGTAAAAGTGACAAAGGTTTATGGTTAGATTGTTAGGTTAGATTATTATTATAATGCATATCTTAACTCAATAGCGTTGTTGATTCGATTGTTTACACTACACATTTTTAATCACAGTTATCAAAATTTCCACATTGATAATAACGTTGAACTTGGATACTACAGTAAACTTCCTTTAATCCGGCATCCTATGATCCGGCACGCTCGATAATCCGGCACGACTTTAAGAACAATTATATTGACAGAAACCAAAATAACAATTGAGTGTTCAAGTTTGTTTGGGATCGAAATTTGCCGCGAAGCAACACTATCGTACAAAGCCTATTCCACAGTCTTAATATAAGTTACTGGGAGACAGTCATGATACTCCGTAACTTAGGTTGTCCACCTAAACCACCCGGGGACTCCAGTTACGCAAGGAACAGTGGCTCGGAGCGCTACTGTGGATTTACTAGCGCTCGCGTTGGTTGGCATCAGAGTTAACACAATCACAGGTAATTGCAGCCATCAGCTTAACACGAACACAGCTGACAATGTCATTGACTATACAATGCTGATAACAATAAAAATTGTCAAATTAAATCCCAATCAAATGATAACTGCCAAAATGTATTTTAAAATTGACTACCGCTCACTGGAGGTACATTTAAAGTTCCCACCCATGTTGAGAACGGCCGGGCGGGGACTTCAGTCATGTCGGTTCCATCCGCTTAAAGCGGTAACTGCCCCGCGGACAACACAACATGGAGCTTCAATACAAGTGTCGTGACTTTCTCCCAATAACATTGACTGTGGCGTATTCCGTATTGGAATGCGTGGAGGGGAGACGAGTCGTCTTCAGCCGATATCGGGTGACATGGTGTAATTATGGGATAGGCCTGGCGTAACTGTAGCTTTGTTTACATTATTCGTCTTCGTGTTTAGTCTGCCAGCGTACGTCTCTTTAATATGACGCTGATTGTAAATTTCAAAAACTTTATTAAATAACAACAAAAGTAAAATAAAAAAAATCCATTACACTTAATGACTCGATTAGTTTCGCTATAGTACATAACCTCAATATTACTGTATCCGAGTTTTTCCTAACCGAGGTGGCCTCGTTCCCAATTATTGTACCTCGTATTTTTCATAAAAAATGTATTTTGCATTACAGTAGAGTCGGTTATTCAATAGTTTTATTCTTTAACACATTCGCTGCTGCCAAAAATGTCGAAAACTACCTAAGAAGCTAAAAATAGTTATTGCATGGAATCTTTCCTTTAGGAATTGAAAGACCATAAAATGGCTTAAAAACCATATTTGGACGACAGCATCCTGGTTCCTGGACCTCCGAAAGTCATGGGTCACCGGTGACGCAGCAGCATTGCGCGACGCAAGTCCAAGGTTCACCGCCCGCAAGGCCTCCGTAAGGCACGTTCTCCAGAGCGGTCGAGTTCGATTTACCGGCTTTTGTATGATCCATTGTAATAAAAACAATAGCTAAACACTAAAATAATTCATATAAACGCTAATATATACAGCATAAAACACGATTCACAACAAAAAAGTTGTGCGTCACGGGAGACGCACGCAGCATCCCGGGCGAACGAACGAAACACACTACACGGCAGACTGGTATCCGAGACACAATGCTAGTGCGTCTCGACCGTCCTCGCCGAGTGGCTGAACCACGCTGGCTCCGTAAATGAAACATGGCGCGCTGCGTCCCCGGTGACGCACGCGCCTCTCGCTACGGCACGCCGTGCGTCACCGGTGACCCACCCGCAGCGTATGTGTTAAAAGCTGTTTTAATATTAAAATACTTGTTTTGTAGTAATTTTTGTTTAATTTTACATTTTTCCTGATATTCATCCGGTAATCCGGCATATTTCGTAATCCGGCACATGTCAAGTCCCGGACGTGCCGGATTAGAGGAAGTTTATTGTAACGAAGTTTCGCCTGATAAACACTAACCCAGAGACCGAAAAAAGTTTTTTCACTATTTTATATAATTTGATGTGTTATATTTGCTCATGAAATTTGGAAAAAAAATTATTTCAGTGCTATTTTAGCATTTTTATTTCATCACATATGTGGGACGTCGGTATGCAGTAATATTTTGTATTAGTTTGTTTGCTAAAGACCGACTGTCTCACATATGTGTCATGAGTTGGATGACTGGGAAATAAATGAAAAATAGTTTTGCTACCGTACACTACAAAATACTAAAAGATACAGGACAATGTGTCACACAATAAAAAACTCCTTGTGGAATGTGTAGTAAACAAACACTAATGGCAACATGTGAGCAGATAAGATGGTAAACTTTGGAAATCTTTAAAAAATAAAAATTGAGGTCGTACTCAGAGACCAAGTGACACACGTGTGTCACACATTCCTATAGACCGATAAAGAGGTTTTAGATCGATTCAGTGGACCAAATGGGCGTGGTGAGTCATTTAACTGAACAGTGACTGCGTCCCATATTTGTGTCGTCTGTACACTGGATTTGATCTGAGCGTCCCATAAATGTGTCGTCGGTAAACTGGAAACACTTTGAGCGACATATATCACACGCTGGTTTTTAAGGTTTTTTTTTTACAGTAGGCCTACATCACACATCTGTGACGTTCGGTAGCCAACGTCAGACTACCGTTAAATTCAGATCAGTTTTTCATTTCAGACATCGCCAATTGAATTTAATAACTTATTAAAAAATTAAAATTGAGAAATAGTAAATTGTGTTTCATAAAGCAAATTATGAAATTCAGATTAGTTATTTTCATTTCAGATTATTTAAATTTCATTTATAATAAATTTATTTTGAGAAATAATAAATTGTATTTCAGAATTAGTAAATTGTATACCTTTAAGAAATAATGAACTATGCTTTAGATTAACTTAGTTTTATTTCAGAAACAACAAATGCAGTAAAGAAAACGACTACCAGATAAATTGATAATGTTTTTAAGTGAAAAAAGAACAGTTTTCATTTGACACATAAAAGTCGACCATGAAAATAGTTACAAATTACATGTTTCTGAAGTATCAATAGCTTAGATACGACAACTTCTTAAAATAAAATAACTTTTTAGAAATACAATTAATATTTTCCAAAATAAAAGCGATATGTTCTGAAATTAAATTGACTAGCCTATTAGGAAATTCAAATGATACACTCTGAATTTAAATTAATAAAAGTGAAATCCATTTGATCTATTTCGAAATAAAAGTAATTTTTTTTTTTTCTGAAATGAAAGTGACTATTCTAAAATTCAGATGGTATAGTCTGAATTTAAATTATTAAAACTGAAATACAAATAACCATTCATGGAATTAAATTTCATGTTTGAGGAGTTTTTTTGAGGATGAAAATTAAACAGGGTGCCCACATTCTGGGAAGTCATGGATAGTCAGGAAAAGTTAGGGAAATCCATTCTTGTCAGGGAAATAGGCAAAAAGTCTGGAAAGTCAGGGAAATCTGCCCTAATGATGTCGATAAGGAGAGTTTTCAATGCTGCTACCCTGACTATTGTAGCATTTTTCGGGATTGTTCTTAAATAAATGTACAACAATTCAATTTATTGCTGTACATTTTTTCGTTAGAATATTTTTAATTCTTAATCTTTTTTGGCTATTGATTAGTCATTAGCTGTATAATGGCTGCTAAATAGATCAAATTTAATAAATTGCAGCTTGATGCCAAAATATTTCCTGAAATTAGTGAGTTGGTTAGATTTGGTAGTCTATGATGAAACTTTTGCTTGTTGTTGTAAAATGTTTCACAAGTCAGTCAAGCTCAGTTACATGGGTACATGCAAGCTGTAATAGCACATTCTGTTAAAATAAATTTGGGCTGCCAGCAATATCTGTTTTCTCTGATTTAAAAAAGTGCTGGTACCAATAAATGATGAGAAAATATATTATATCCTCTACCGAGGACTTCTATTAACACGTTGAGTGCGGAAAATCCATATATGGGGTCATCAAAAATGCGAAATTTTTTTTGTTTAATCACTAGGTAATTGCTTGTATGTTGCTAAAAAGTCGTCAGAAGTTGTCTATTCATCTATTTTCTGTCAAATATCATGACGTCATTTCCGGTACATAAATTAACGTAGTCCGCCAGTGGTGCCGGGGATCGTCACTTAAAACTCTCATCGAAGGGATTTTTATCATCAGAATACACGTTCTCCACCGATTAGTCTTAATTACCTGCTAAACTGCGCAAATAACACAAAAAGTAACAATAGAAAACACTGTGAATCCCAATCACTTCGTTCACGACGCGCCCCGGGGGAACCGGCAAACGATCGTCTGCTAACCGGGAAAATGGACTGCACCAATAAACGGCGAGCACTTATAACCTCGCCTGGCAGTGGCTAAAGCCCAAACTGAACAAATGAACCAATGTTACTATGATTCGAGAGTGCTATGTAATATTACGCAGGCCGCTGCAAGTGCCACTGCTCTCCCCACCCCCCCCACCCCCCCCCCCCCAAATGGCGGACCGGAAAACGAACTACGCCGTTGTGAGCACAGGGACTGGCACAACAGGCGGTGAGCGAATCAGCCTCTTCTAGCAATGGCTAAGCCCACAGTGAACCAATATGTTTAGGGTAGGAGCGCTACGTAAATTAACGTAGGCCGCCGCCCGCGCCACTGTGGCACTACGTTAATTAACGTAGCCCGCACTCAACGTGTTAAACCACAACTTCAATTTAAATCAAGAAACTTTTTTTAAATAGGCCAACTATACTTTTGAAAAGTTAATTACTTTTTTATAATCGGTTATCACATATATTCCAGGATTCTCTACAATTTAAATTGCCTAGATGCAGTAATATTTATTTTGTGTATGTAGTATTATAATTTTCAGTAATGTTGATGAGTCAGGGAAATTGATGGTTAATTAGGAAAATTAATGACAATTTTTCTGTGGTCACCCTGTTAAAGATTGGTTTATCTCATTAGCAAGCAAACAGTTGGTCTTGAACCAGTCATTCACTGTTCTTAAACTATTTTCAATCATGGTCTCTAAGTTTAGAAAATCATAATTTGTATTCAGAATGGTGGTGTCATCTGCCAGTTTTGCCAAGCAGTTTACAAACCAAAATTACTTTAAGCCTAATAAGTGAACACAATTGTATAAACCTACTTATATGGATAAGTTTCAAATGTGTACTTGTTAATTCATAACTGTGATCAATTATATAAATTGCATAGCTTAGTAAATTTATTTCTACTTTTTTAATAGTAGGCCTAAGTCAAGTAGGCCTATGCCTACTATTAAATGGAACATATTGAATAATGCACTTCGTTGTGTTAATATTTTGTATTGTATTTTTTCATATTTAAATATACAGTAATTTACTTTTCTGATTATTTTCAACTTAACTTTCCTTAATTTTTTATTTTATTTTTCATTTGAGTTCCTTTGTTTGTTAGTGCTTTCCAACTGTAAGATAGGTACATTGTTCCTGTTTAGGTCGTTCAACCTCGGTTAAGGCATTCAACTTGTATCGAAATAAAATATCTGACAACCTAGTATGTATAAATAAAAACGAGGGATGGACCATTGAGTTCAAAAAACTTATTTTGATTATCTATGTTTTCTTTACTATCTATGATAGGTACAAGGTACATCCTTGGTTAGTTACTCCAGAATGAGTGTCGAAGCCGGTGAGGAATGCGTTCTCTGACATATAGGAAGTTGTTCAAATCGTTATTATTTTAGTTATAAATGGTGAACAGCGAATATGTGAGTTTTAATTGTAATTAATAAGTAGCCTAGACTACAATCTGAAGCTATAATTTTTCATTTCTTGTCCCAAACTTTGAATAAATTCATCTAAATATGAGTTGAAGGTTACATCATGTTACTGGTTCTAAATAACGACTGTGAAGAAAAAGTTTGAGTTTTAACAATATATTTGTGGATATTTTTTGACTAAAAACAATCATAGTTATCAGTTATATAACTATTCAATTAAAATTGTGTCATTTGCAACTCATGATTGACATTGCAACCGGAAATTAACCAGGGTGTCCGGCGACCGAGAATATCGGGATTTATACGGGAATTTTACGCGACCGGGAATGATGCGGGATTTATGCGGGAAATTTTCTATTATGACGCAAATATGCGGGATTTTGACAAGCGCGATTTTTTCGTGGACAAGAACCTCCCGATCGCCGATTTAGACGCTCGTGGCCGCCGACCGGAGACGCTCGCGATCGCCGACCAACATGCTTCCGATCGCCGATTTAGACGCTCGTGGCCGCCGACCGGAGACGCTCGCGATCGCCGACCAACATGCTTCCGATCGCCGATTTAGACGCTCGTGGCCGCCGACCGGAGACGCTTGCGATCGCCGACCAACATGCTCCCGATCGCCGATTTAGACGCTCGTGGCCGCCGACCGGAGACGCTCGCGATCGCCGACCAAGATGCTCCCGACCGCCGATGTAGACGCACGCGACCGCCAACGAAGATTCTCCCGACCGCCGATCTGATCAAGACGCTCGTGGCCGCCGACCGGAGACGCTTGCGATCGCCGACCAACATGCTCCCGATCGCCGATTTAGACGCTCGTGGCCGCCGACCGGAGACGCTTGCGATCGCCGACGAACATGCTCCCGATCGCCGATTTAGACGCTCGTGGCCGCCGACCGGAGACGCTCGCGATCGCCGACCAAGATGCTCCCGACCGCCGATGTAGACGCACGCGACCGCCAACGAAGATTCTCCCGACCGCCGATCTGATCAAGACGCTCGTGGCTGCCGACCGGAGAAGCTCGCGACCGTCGATCTAGACGCTTGCGACCGACGACCAAGATGCTCCCGACCGCTGATGTAGACGGGTCAATAAACAAAACAATGACCCCGGAAAAAATTGACAAAACCTCGGGAAATATACGGGAAATATTCGGGAATTTCCTCAAGCTCAATCGCCGGACACCCTGTTAACTAAAGTGAGGGCTAACGTTTTTAGGTACAAATGACGTCATAAGTCAGTACATTTCCGTTCATATTAAATAGACTTAATCGTTAGCTATCTGTCTTTCGGATAGTCTCTTTCATATAAAATTAATGGTCACAATATATACATAATATATATTAAATGAGTGAAACTGAAAACATAATCACTCAAGTTGTTGCCTTTGCTATCAAATTTTTTATTTGATTCTCAAGTATTGAAACTATCTAAAGATTTTTTTTATGTGAATTCTTGAATTAATTGTTAGTTAGGCCTATGTCAACTTGCATCCCATAGCAAATCCCTCTTGAATAAATGCTCTTTGCAGTTTCATTTTTTAAACAGTATTACAGTCGAACTTGAGTTGTGTGTGGGCAGTGTTGGTGAAGCTACATTTTAAAAGTAGCTAGCTACAGTTACTTTTAGTAAAAGTAGCTTAGCTGCAGCTACAGGTAAAAGTTGCTACTTACAATTTTAGCTACTTTACAAACTGGTCCTGGTTTTCACTTATAATGTGTAGTCACCCCATTTCCCCATTTCCAAGTAATTATTTTTTTTATAGGTACCTTATTTTGGTGTTTTTTAGACTTAGTTTCATCTTAACATAATTATTTGTAACTCTGGAGCCTAGATAATGTAAACAGAATAGTAGTATGAAGTTGTGTTGCATGTAGCGACTTACATAAGAGAAGTAAGCAACAATATTTAATAAGCTATCTTCACAGGTTTATAACATTATTTTCATCATACTGCACGCAGAGCAGCCATTTTCTGGCCTGTATTTTTAGTCCACTATGCTGGCCTTTTCTGTAGCCTTTTAAAAGTACTGAAAAAACATCTGCTAATTTTTTCTGTGCACTAACCCCAAAAGTTGTTTTGTTCTTAAGCAAAAATCGTACTAATCTAAAACAAATAAGGCCCATGTAAACAAAAAACGACTTGCAGAAATTCAATGCAAGATTTTGACATTTCTCCTATTCCACGGATATATCAGCTGATTATAAGAAATATTTAAATTAAGATGGAAGTCAACTACTAAACGTAAACAGATAATGAAATTCAAATTAAATTAATTATAAATTAGTTATCCATTAGTTGCAGTATGATGAAAAACGTTGTTTATTACTCGGTCGGAAAGTGTTTTTCTGTGCTTAACCGCTACTTCTGTAAAAACGTGGTTGCTCACAGAAAAAAGCCACTTTCCGTCCTAGTGATGAAAACTACTATTGTAGGCCGGCCATGATAGGGTTAATTCTGGCGTATGCACTCAGAATAAGAAGGACCAGCCTCTTTAGTTTTGTTGCCAATCTCCCTATTACCTACTACTTAAAATGATATAACTTATTTTTATTTTACCCTCAATAAAAGCAAATTTTCTTGGGTTTTTGTTTATTTTTAGCTTATTTTTAATACACTGTAGCATTACTGTTGTAACCGAGATCCACAGTGTTGATTTTTCCCTAACATAAGGTTTTTGGTGCTGATAATTTATCAGTGTCAATTGACATTTTTGTTACAACATTTAAATTGATAAAAATGAATCCCCCCACAGTAACCCTATAATTTAAATTTCTACTTAATTAAGATGTTTTTATTTTTTTAGCAAAATGTCACAGTTTGGAGGTGGAGCGGCAGCTAAGAACCCGCCTTGGGTCCGTCAGGGTAAGTGAAACACCGTTATGTCTTAAATTACTTATCACTAGTAGTTTATTATTGCCATAACACCATTCATTATATTTTCGTGATTATTACTAGTGTACTTTATGCTCGATATCGAGCAATTTAGTTTAGAATACAGTTCGTTTAACCAGTGTATCCTCCAAGTTCAAGGTTTAAAACATAACCTCTTTGATATGAATAGACGGGTTCTCTCACTGGTGTACGGTACTGTGTTTTCTTATTACAGCTGTTAATCTTGAGAGTATTTTAAATTTCCTTATCAATGTTAATCAAATGGGGAAATACAGAACTTTAAGGGCTTCGTGGGCCCTTCCTTTTGGATACATTTTTACCAATTTACTTTAGAAACGACTTCAAAGTGAGCTCTATCCAATGACATCAAAATCGGTAAACTGTGGGAGGAGTTCCTTGTACAAAAAAAACCTGTCGCGTATTAAATATTTGAATATATTAGATTCAATATATTGAATATATTAGATTATATTGAAATATTAGATTTGTAAGCAGATGATGTAAGAATAAAATTAACTTAATACTCTTTATATCATGCTTGGTTGGACATCTGAACTTACTTAATTATCATGTTTGCCTTCATGATAGTATTATACCTCTCCTGGCTGAGGTACACTCATTTGGTGGTCACTGTTGCAGGGCAGGGGATGGGGATGACGCAGCAGATGTCGCAGCCAGGCCAGATGCAGCCGCAACTGATGACGCAGATTGGCGGCACGGCTGCGGCGGCCATGCTGCAGTATCCTCAGGCCCAGATGTTCCAGCAGACGCAACTTGGACAGTTGCAACAGGTGTGTGATTTTTTTGTCAGTCCTTTTTTGTCAGTGGAATGCAGATGATCAAATCTCAAAAGACTAGGAAAAAAATGTGAAACTAAGCTTAGTTAAAATTTAAGGGCTGTCCATAAATTATGTCATCTGAAAATAGGAATAGAGGGGGGGGGGGGGTCCAAATTTAAAATCGCGGTAGGGTGATGTGCAAGGGGGGGGGGTTTGGCTTTGATATAACGTCATTTTAAATTATGTTTTATATCAAATTTTAACAGTAAAACAATTATAAATTCCTACACAATTAAACTATTATAAAATAATTATCTAAGAAAATGGATTAGACTATTTTTAGGTGTTGTTTTATAGTTTATTTTAGTTATGTCGTATTTTCCAACAACTTCCAATCCTATAAATAATGTGATACTACAGTGGTTTGTAACTGAAAATAACCGGTTTGAATAGTTCTTACAACAATCTACCGCCAAAATGGGGTTCAAAAGTTAATTTGTAGTCTTTAATAAATCAATTAAGAATAGAACTTAAATAGTTTTGACGAAAAAAACATGTTAAAAATTATATCTCTGAGGGGGGAGGGGGTCAGACAAATTATGATGGTAGGGTAATTTTAGGGGGGGGAGGGGTCCAAAAATGGTCAAAAAGCGATGACGTACCGTAATTTATGGACTGCCCCTTAACTAGGACTATGAAACTTATTTTAATTGAAATTACATTTAAAAACTTAAAATTAACAAAATGTATTTAATGTGATGTAGGAACCAAAATAAAAGTTTAAATTAAAGATTTTTCAAGATTTTTTTTATTTTAGACTTATTTTTGCATGTAGAATTAGGTCCTGTATAGCCAATTACACTTTTTTGTGACACCCTGTATAGTAAGTAATAAAATTATCAGAGCTGTATGAAAGGTAAAACCAGTTCAATTTTTTGTTCCTTAAACTGTCCATCTTGATAGATTAGTCTAGATAGTTTTGTTATTATATAATCCAAATGATGCCCCAAGTCAATTTAATATCAATATTTACACCCAAAAATTTGACATACTACAGTTTCTAATGGTACTATCAGATTGTAGGCAATTTTTAGATTAAATGTGTTTTATTTTGAATTTTTTTCTTCACTCAGAACTAATCCATCATAAATAAACCAATCAGTTGCATGCGCTAGTGTGTCACTGGTGAGATTTTCCAACTCCAGAACATTATTACCAAAATTTAAAAAGGAAGTATCATCTGCGTAAAGAATTGTTTTAAACTTTATTACTTCAGGTAGATAATTAAAATAGACTAATAATAATAGAGGACCCATGACGGACCCCTGAGGAACTCCCCATTTGACTAAAACGTCTGGAGGATTTACAGACTATTTGCCTACGTTCTTTTAAGTATGATTCAAAAAATTTCAAGGGTGAGCCTTTCAAAACTATATAGGCTGAAGACAATTTAAGCATAATTAGACAACCATTCAAATAAGTAATAATCACAACACATCTTTGTTCTCAAAACTTCAGTGATTTTGTGAGAAAAATTACGATCAGTAAAAATATTTTTCGATCAGTGAAAGCTCATTGTAGAACCATTTATCATAAACAAGCAATGTTGTGACACTTCTGTTTAGGAGGCTTGTAACCTGATTTCATTTCTCATTTTTGCAGTCCGGTATGACAATGCAGACGATGGGAACGATCGGCACCAACCAGATGGCCGCTGCAGGGGGTCTGAGTGCCTCTATACAACCCAGCGGGCCAGCGGCAGCGATGCAGCCGACCCAGGTGAGTGATCAACAACAATCCGCTGCTTAATCTGCCTTCGTGCTATATACTTTACTGCTTGGGCGCTACAAATCTCAGTCGATTCTTAGCCTCGTAGACCATCCTCTTCCACGCCTCTCTATCTGCCGCTAGCTCCATTGTCCCTCCACACTGCCTCACATCTCTCTGTACATGGTCATACATCTCATTTTGAGTCTCCCCAAAGGGCGTTATCCAACTGGTACAGCAGTATACACTTCTTTCAGTCTTGACCCTTCCTCCCTTCGCAGTACATGTCCCAGCCAGCCCAATCTTTTTGCTTTTATCACAGCCACGACATCAGGGTTCTGATATAGGTCATGTAACTCTCGGTTTTTCCTAATACGCCATTCTCCTTCATCATTTATAGGGTCAAAATATACGGGATGTAAAATACGACTAGTACACTTGTTGCTCAAAATCCATCAATTTAAATTGGACTTATCAAAACAATTTAATTTGGACATGTTATTGCTAAATTCGTCAATTTAAGTTCTAAATCAAATAGATAACCGACCATTTCAGCAAAATTGAAATTATCAATCATCATCCACTCTTGCTCTTATTTATAGCTGTGCATTGCTAATGTTTAAACTGCGTAACTCAATCCCAATCTTATTCTAATGGAAAAATTTCAAATATTAATGATGGATAGCGCCTAAGCTTTAAGTCTGATACTCATCACTTGTTGGAGGAAACTACAACAGACCAAGCCCTATTTAACGACCCCAAAACTTGAAAATCGGTTTGAAATTACAAAATGAATTCCCATAAAAAATAATAACCCTTAGTGTATTGAAAAAGTATAGATACTTTTTACTGTTTAGGTAACAAACACCCTCAAAAAGAAATCACAAACAGTGATGACCTGGCGACCTTGGCAGCCAGTGATTAACGTGGAATCGCTAGGTCCAGAATGGCCGATCCATCTTTGAGGACCATTTAAAAACTCTCACATGATTTCTTTTGTGTGGGTTTGTAAAAGACACTTTTTACATCCGTACACTTCCAACAACATTGGTTGAACTGCAGAATCGCATCAGAGCAGCCATCAAATCCACCCCCCAAGACATGCTAGCTAAGCTGTGGGACCAATTTTAGTATTTCCTAGACAGGTGCTGTGCATTTAAGGGGGGACATATTGAGCACTTGTAAATAGTATGTAAAAAACTTTTTTAGTTATCCTTTAGTATAAAAATAAACCCATGTCCATATGATCATTAGTTTTTTGAAATTATAAACCTATAAAATCGTAAAATCGGGTAATTCTTTTTGATACATCCTGCATTTTCTCATCACAATTTTAATTAAATTAAATTTAACTGTTAAATTTTTTTATATTCTGGATATCAATGTTAATCTAATGGGGAAACATAGAACTTTAAGGGCTTGCAGGGCCCTTCCGTTTGGATGGACATTTACCAATTTACTTTAGAAACAACTTCATGTTGAGCTCTATATAATGGCACCAAAATCATACAAATTGGTTGAAAACTGTAGGAGGAGTTCCGAGTACAAAATACCCCCTGTTGCAGTAGACCTGCGTACTCAGCGAATTTCCCAATTATTAATATTAATTTTGACCATATGAACCTTTAAACAAAATTTCATTACATGCTCATAAATCGGTCAATAAATGTCTATTCTCCTTATGATAAATATGGGGAAAGGGTATACAGGTATGCTGCCATGGGGAACACTAAAAGTAGATTTTAAGTATAACAAATTAAATTGAACAATTCGAACCCATATACTAAGTTTCTTCAATATCTGTCCATAAATAAAAGAGTTTGCCTATTCTCCATATGATTAACATGGGAACAGAGTATGCAGGTTTGCTGCCATGATAAGTACAAAAACCAAGATTTTTTAACATAAATGTTTGAATCTCAACAAAATGAAGCTTAATGTCAAGTTTCATCAAAAAATATTGGTTAATAAGTAAAATATTAACACATCCTTAATCTCCATAAGATTAACATTGAAGCCCCAAAATACAATGTACTGTCTTTAGACTTTTTAATATCTCATGAACCAATGGAGATAAAGCAAAGCTTCAAGACACTAAATTGTGTGTTTTTAAGCTAAATCCAGTAGTGAAATTCAAATAATTTTTTTTTTATTACATATATGAAAAATGTAAAAAACCCATTTTTGGGTTACAAAACCCCCCAAGTTCCGGAAGTTCCCTTCCGGTAGTTCGATATATCTGGTTTACAAACTCATCTAAATAAAGGTAGGATTACACATCTTTACCAAATTTGGTCTCGATCAGACTGTTTTTACGAGAGTTATTGTGTCTAGGGACACATACATACATATATATTCACATATTTATTTATATACATGTATTTATATACCGGGTGTCCCACGAAGAGGTTTAAACATTTGATTTTATATTACGTGCCCATTCATGCACCGAATTTTTTCCCGAGAAGTTCCTCTTTAATAAATTTTTCAATATGCCGCCATTTTGTTCCTATTAAGGTTAGGGAGTTGAAATTTTTCCAGAATGTTTTTAGAACCTACTTTGTAAACTGTGTAAAGTTTAAAAAAGTTCGGTGCATGAATAGGCACGCAATATAAAATCAAACGTTTAAACCTCTTTGTGGGACACCCGGTACATTTATGTATATATTAGAGGTGTGCGGATAGTGAAATTTGACTTCGGATCGGATTCGGATCGGATAGTTTAATTTCTGGTCGGATTCGGATCGGATAGTAAGGGGTTCGGATCGGATTTTATTCAGATACTCGCACGGACAGAGTAAACTGTTATATTACTCAGAATTAAAATACAAATTAATTAACAATAAAATCCTAGCACTTTATTTCTAGGAATGCATGAAAAATGTTAATTTTATTTTTGTTTAATATAGAAATGTAGGCATATATTGATTTTTTTGTTTTGTTAGGCCTAAGTATTTGTTCAAAACTAGAATTATAATTTACATTTTGGACAAATACTTCACAATTATGTACACAGAATTTTATTGTGTTTTTAGTGTGCATGTTTGATGTTGTCCTTGAGTTGTATTAGGCCTAGATGTTAAGTATGATACCATTTCATATTTGTATGATTTTGTGTATTATAGGCCTATTATAATATAGTACCAGGGGGACCGAGCTTAAGCTCGGTAAAATTATTACTTTCGTTTCTCACACAAAGCTCGTTCGCTCCGCTCACTCGCCAGGCGGAAGGTTTGCTGCACATTGGTATGATTTTCCTAAAACCACAGGTTAAAGATGTAACACATTGGTTTATTTTATCTACAGTTATCAGCTGATTTTTGTTCAGTTAAAAAATTTCCATAAGGATAACATGGGATCTTTGAAGGGCTCTAGCGCGAAAACCGGATTTTTCCCAGCTATGGGACCAGCTCCAATCGATTTCTGGTGGCCAAAACCCCCATATTCCAAAATTTGAAGGAAATCGTCGGAGCCGTTTTTGAGATAATTGTGCAAGCAAGCAAACAAGCAAACATTGCTCGTATAAGAGTATAGGATTATAGCCTATATAATATAGTTTCATATATTCTACTAGCTACAGTAGGTCTCATCCAAAATAAATTCACTACAAGGCTATCGGTATCAAACCGAGTTTTAACTTAAGGTAGGCCTACTGTTTAGCTCTAAAGTCGGTCAATCAATAGGCTGCATTTGTAACTATTTGTTTTTGGTGAGAAAATCTTTTTCATTATTTTTTTACAAATTTGCTTAGAACCTAGATAAATTTCTCTCTCAGAATTAGGTAATTTCCACTCTCATTTTTTGTTGGAATACTACATTGATAAAAATATTTTGAGCAATAACTTAGGGTTATGACCAAAAAAGGTCTATTAACTTACATTCATTAGGCCTAGGCTATATGCAAGTTTTGATATCTTTGAGTCACTGTGATGACATTACTGTTTAACAGTAGCCTAGGCCTACACCTTCATGAAGGCTACAGTCTTGTTTGATGTTTAAAAGTAGATTGCTAAGCTTACTTCAATTCAATGATGCAGTTCAATGATGCAGTAACATGTAATACTTTTAACACTTTAGGTTTTAACACGTTGAGTGCGGGATACGTTAATTAACGTAGTTCCACACTGGCGCGGGCGGCGGCCTACGTTAATTTACGTAGCGCTCCTGCCCGAAACATAATGGTTCAGTATGAGCTTAGCCATTGCCGGGAGAAGTTGATGCGCTCACCGCCTGTTGTGCTAGTCCATGTGTTCACTTCGGTGTAGTTCGTTTCCCGGTCCGCCGTTTCTTAAGGAGTGGGGAGTTCAGTTTCGCGTGCAGCGGCCTGCGTAATATTACCTACCACTTCCGGATTGTGTAACATTGGTTTATTTGTTTAGTTAAGGCTTTAGCCACTGCCGGGAGAGGTTATATTGCTCTCCGCTTATTGGTGCAGTCCATGTGCTTGGTTTGCGGGTGATCATTCGTCGGTCCCCCTGGGCGCGCAGTGTACGAAGTGATTGTGTTCACAGTGTTTTCTATTGTTGATTTTGGAGTTACTTGCTCAATGAAGCAGGATAATGACGAAGAATTGTCAGAGAATTTGTATTCTGATTATGAAAACGGCTCCGACGAGAGTTTACACAGTTAAAAGTGACGATCCCCGGCACCACCGGCGGACTACGTTAATTTACGTACCGGAAATGAAGTCATGAGATTTGACAGAAAATAGATGAATAGACAACTTCTGACGACTTTTTAGCAACATACAAGCAATTACCTAGTGATTAAACAAAAAAAAATTTTTCGCATTTTTGATGACCCCATATATGGATTTTCCGCACTCAACGTGTTAAACATACATCCCAATTTGTTTTAGGCCTATTACAATGAGCTCAGTTAAAATAAAAACTTTCCTATCTCAAAGAATTTATGAAGTGGAAGCAAGTCACAAGTCTCAATTTCAGTAATAATAAACCGAAATTATTTTATTTTTCTACAGAGAACATTTTCTGATGTCTTAGTTATCCTACCCTTACCTTTAGAACCAGCTTGCACAATAGGCATTCCGCCTGTTCTTGGTTTTTCTCAAAAGATTTCCAAATCAAACTCTTTTTCTTTCTTGGCTCCATAGCTGAGTAGTTAACAACTAGCCTATCCGATTTAGAAAATTAAGTTGATCACATTAAAAGTTCGTAACTTCAATTCAAATTTTATCTCGTACGCTGTCGGCTGTAGCAGTATTCCCAGACTTCAAAACATCGTACCACACGATAATAAATTATTGCACGCCACAAAAATGTCGTGTTCATCAATGTAATAAGTGATTGATGTCGGGAATGATTTGATTTTGTTATATTTTAGGCACGAAAAATCAATTACTTGCCAAAACTATCACTAATTATCTTGAAAAATAACGGCAAATCTTTGGGAGAAAAATCAGTGTGACGTCGGAGAATGAGTAAAATAACTAAGTATTACAGTATTATCGTGTACTTGGAAACACTGTCGTCTACTGCGCAGGACAACAGAATCAAATAACCACAGACTAAAATCGTGACACTCGGTCAATTCTGGTGTTCCCCCATACCAGTTAATTCCAAATCGGTGGCTGTGGAGTGTGGAGTGCTAGCGGGGGTTCACTAGCGCGCGTTGTGATTGGAATCGGAACCTAACTCTACAGCCAATCACGACCCCTGTTAGAATGAGTTGTTTTACTCGGTTGTGAATGTCACCATGTCAGGATTTATGACGTCACAGGAGCACACAAAGCACTGTGGCCGCTTTCCATATAATATTCTGTAATATCATTCATTTTTATGGTAGAGTGATGTTTTTGGTATTGCTTTGGTTTTAAAAGCAACAACAAGAATGAGCAAATTTAAATTAAACAATTTAAAATTTAAATCATAAATTATAAAATTTTTATTAGAAAAGTTAAGTTTAGACTTAACACACTAGTAATTTTATGCAACTAAGAAAAATTACAAGTTGTACTACATTTAGTTGTGAACAGAACTGAATATACAGGGTCAGCTTTGACTGTCCGAAACTTTTCCATGATGTTCAGCAAGCCAAAAGAAACAAAAAAGTTCATATAAACATATGTCCTAAAATGTGTCGTTAACCCGCGAGCCGCCATTTTGTTTTTTACACTTAATAATTTTTATTTCCGTAACGGATAAACTGATTGGATTCATATTTGGCATGGACCTTAACTACAACAATGGTTATCAAAATAAAAAACATAATTTTTTTCCGTCACATATTTTCAAAATGGCGGCTATTTTAAATTTTTAACCTCAAATATCTCAAAAACGGTTAATGTTATAAAAATTTTACAAGACACAAAAACTGCAAAATGTAATTATTTAACTAATAATACCAAAGTTTGTAATGATATGACAACAATTAATTAAGTTATTGAGATTTTTGTGTATCAATTCATTGATTTTCCATTATAATGCATGCAAATTTAGGTTAATTTAGAAGAAAGATCTCAATAACTTAATTAATTGTTGTCATATCATTACATACTTGGTATTATTGATTAGATAATTTAATTTTGCAGTTTTTTTGTGTCTTGTAAAACTTTATAAAATTTACCGTTTTTGAGATATTTGAGGTTAAAAATTTAAAATGGCCCCCATTTTGAAAATATGTGACGGAAAAAATTATTTTTTTTTGTTTTGATAACCATTGTTGTAGTTAAGGTCCATGCCAAATATGAACCCAATCCATTTATCCGTTATGTAAATAAAAATTATTAAGTGTAAAAAACAAAATGGCGGCTAGCGGGTTAACAATGCATTTTAGGACATATGTTTATATCAACTTTTTTGTTTCTTTTGGCTTGATAAACAACATGGAAAAGTTTTGGACAGTCGAAGCTGGACACCCTGTATTTTGTTTGGATATAACACTCCGCCGTTCCTTTATAATGGTTAAACCACATGTTCTCATATGCCTTTTGAATGTAGTGAATTTTTAGGAAGTGTATACAATAAAAAAGTAAAACAAATCAAAGGGATTTGATACTCGTACATTTATTATGAATAACATGATATGTGTTTTATTGAAGTAGTTTTCAAAAAAATAACTTTCTAAAAATAAAAGAGGTAAGTGCCTAGGTAGGGTGGTAAATCTTGCATAGCAATTTCCTATATAGGCTTCTGGCGGTCAAAGGGTAAACCATGATAGTTCTGTAGTTAGTACATTATTTATTTTGGTCTAACACCAAAAATATGATTGTAGATGTACCAGCAAGCCGGCACGGTAAGCTACCCCACCCGTACAATAATGGCTTCCCCATTCGCTGCGGGCGGTGTGGCTTCGCAGGCGGCCACCGCAATGTCCAACAACACGGGCAACGTTGCCAACAACTCCGGCACTACCCCGCGCCAGAGGGTCTTCACCGGAACTGTCACTAAAGTGCAGGACAACTTTGGATTCGTTGACGAGGAGGTGTTCTTTCAAACAAGGTTGGTTGGTCGACAGGTCTTCTCTTGTGTTTATTTGCTTAAGCGTCTTCTCTATTCTCTCCTCTTCTTCCCTAACTTTTTATTTTCTTTTGTTAAGATAAAGTGAATTTCATCATAATATGGACATAGTCAAGACGATTTAAACATTGATGAGTTTTTTATGCTTCATGTGGACAGTTTGTAAGGTCATTTATACGACAGATTTAGAAGTTGCAGATCTAATTTCACGAAGATGAAACGATGTATCGGCATCGTCAACATCGTCTAGATAATCCTATCAATTTTAAGGTTTTAAGAGCCCACCTTTTAAGAGAACTAAAAATTCTAAAATTTTGATCTCGATTCTGCATTCGATACCGATTCCAATGATAGCTTGATATATTGTTGGAAGATCACAAGATTAGAAATAATTACTGAAATATATTTATTATACCATAAAAAATAATTATAGGCCTAAGAAAAAACAGAAAAAACTAAATTAATTAGAAAAAAAATTGAAAACACAAAAATTTTAGGCTTGTTATGGATGAAAACCGCATGAGACCATGAAAATCTGTTTTTCATTCACAATCTTAAAAGAACAGAAAATAATAATAAAAATATATAATGTGAAAAAACATGTACATCCATTAGCTCACAATACACAAAGTATACTTCCAACACGAAAAAACCAAGTCACAATTATTTAGATGGAAAATGCAAAGAAATGAAAGAATGGGCTGGTTCATGATCATGCAAATGGGATTCTGTTGTTTTATTTTTTGCGGTTTGCAAAAGATGGGCTTGAACGTCAACTTTCAAAATCCCTTCATTTAGACATCCTAGAGACAATAAAAATGCTCAAATAAAGACCTAACCTAATACCAACACCAGATCAGAACCAATAAATACAGACAGCAATCGTTCGAATCGTGGTGCATCATCCAATGCCTTTATAAGTTCGTTGTCAAACACAATCGTAATCTTCATTAGATTGAATCTTATATTAAGTGATGAAACTACTGCAAATGATGAATTGTCCCGCAACTACTAGCGCTCCAAGTCAATTGTTACCACAACTGATTATCGTACCACTACACTGTGATCCAAGCGGGTGGAATAAAAACTAGCGCGTCTAGAGTTGCCGTTATTGGCCTTGAAACACTTGTTTCTTTACTACTAGCGCTCCAAGTGAGAGATTTCAGAATTGACGCTTTGACAACTGCTCAGTTGAAGGGTAAATACTTAACCTAGGTGGCTGGGTGTTGTGACTATTACCCGTTTAGTTTATGATCAGGCTTAATCTGCTTCATTCCTTTGGGTGTTGTTTTATTTTTCATGACATAAGTTAAAAGTAGCCTGAAAGCGATTGGTATTCATCGCCCAATCTTTATAGTGTACGGAGAAAACGTGTGTGATGGAATGGTGCGCAAGTGATTTAGGGCATTTAAAGATGGCCGCATAAATGTGCATGATGATTAACGGCATCATTTTGCTTCACGTTAATGCTCGTCACTAACACAATAAACCTCCCTACAGTCTCGATCCAGCGCCATGTGACTACCACACGTTCATTTGAAGAAAGGCATAGGTCGGGTTCCCCACGACAATGACGATGATGTCAAAATGGCTGTTTTGGGGTTTGTCTCAAGGCAGGCGGCAGAATCCTATGACAATGGAATTGTAAAGCTAATTAGATGATATGACGAGTGCCGTAATAATGCGGAATTTATATAGAAAAGTAGACTAAAGTACAGGCTTTCTTGTAAAAATTAAATTATTAGAAAAACTTTCCTATTTTTTATTTATTTTTTTTTTTCAAAACCGTACTTACTTTAAAAACATGGCTCGTATATATATATATATAAATTTTAATGACTATTATTTTTGGTCTCCGGGCACCTCAAAACTAAAAAGTAACATGGTCCCGGGCTTTGGTCTTACCATAAGACCTATGGTAATAGCTTCCTCTCCATTAAAAATTCACAAAAAAACGATTAAAATCTTTTAAAATTAATTAAAATGTTGCTGAAAAATTTTGGCCTTACCATACATTGGAGGTAATTCTTGTGACATTGTATTCCACTGATTATAACAATTTTCTGTTTACAACCAATACTGGAAAACTACCTACAGTACCCCTCGTGTGTTGTAACACTCTAGAGGTGAAAAGCGTACATAACTTAAAATGGTTAACCTTTGAACTATTTTATCAACATTTTGAGTTAATGTTGTAGTTGCTTACTCATCATGGAACCCTTGTGTTACATTGCAGTTGCTGTGTGAAGGGGTCAGACCCGCAGGTGGGGGACAAGGTGTTGGTGGAGGCGATGTACAACGCCAGCATGCCGTTCAAGTGGAACGCCACGCGGATACAGGTGCTGCCGATGGACCGGTCGCAGGACGGCGGCGGGGGCATGGGACCCGCCCGGCGCACGTTCACCAGTGGCCCCGTCTACAACAGCGTCCCCCCGCCCGGTAAACACACATCACGTTCCTCTCGCTATTATTGGGCGAGTATTCAGGCTTCGAGTAGTGGCGTGGGTAGTTGGTCCTATTAAATCCAGGGTGTCTAGCGGTCTGGAAATTTCTGAAAGTCGGGAATCGGTGGTGGAATCAGATAATGGTCTTGAAAAGGCTGGAATTAGTACAGATATTTGACCAAAGGTCTGGAAAACTAAAATATTGTGTATTTCATAAAAAAAATTTGGAAACTCAATGATATATAATTGTATTATTTTGCTCCGTGGGCAACTCCAAAACTACCAATTAAAACAGTTATGGTAAATTGATTTTTTAAAATGTAGTTTTATTTTCAAATTTATCTATATCTAGTATTCTAACTTGAGAAATTTATTGTTAATAATAAAATATTCTTGGAAACTGATGTGGAGTTTAGTGATTACTTGTTTTTATTAAATTGGAATCATCCTTTAATTAGTAATGTCATATATTTTGAAAGACATAAGTGCTTTTTCCTTAAAATCATTAAATTGTAAATTGCATTCGGACCCTTTTATCATTTCAGCTGATGATATGGGTGGTTCTCCCATCAATGACTTTGGTGGTAGAAGAAATCGAGGAAATAAGAGGAATAGTAGAAGAGATGACGATGATTTTGATAGAAAAAGACGCAGGGACGATAGAAATGAACGAGCAAGGTAATATTCACATTTAACTAAAATTTCAAAGTATTTTTATCGATCTTTAATATTTCAGAATAAAAAATAATTTGAATTATTTGCGGATTAGTATTTTAATATGCCTCGGAGACTAAGATTTTAGATTGCTCTCCCGGTTCTAGTCTAAAGAAAGAAAACAATTTTTACTACCACAGCTTGTCATCCAATTAGTAAAATTTTAATGAGTCTTAGTCTGATTATTATTTTGTTAAAGAATGTTAAAGGGTGAGGTATGAGTAGAGACATGTGAGTGTTAGCGTTGCATAGATACTCTTGATGAATCTCTGCAATTCACAGAGGTTAACTGGGCTGCGCTGAGTGTTATCGGACTGCCAAAAGTTTCAGTGTCACCTGCTTCACCAGTTCACCACAGCCATTGGCAATCATTAGAGCTGATAATACAGTATTCTGGTTAAAGCAATGATGTTACTATTTTTTCAATTAGTTATCATAATGCTTTGCAGAGATGAGAAAGAGAAAGAAAAAGAGAAGGATAAAGAGAAAGAACGTGCCAGAAGTCCACGTAAACGCAGCAAAACACCAAGGAAGAGGAAGACTCGAGTAGTTCCAAGATATATGGTTCAGATACCAAAAATTGCGCTTGACATGTAAGTAATAATAAAATGTAAGTTTTCCATAAAAATATTCTTTCATCCGCTTTCTACTGCAATTGCTGTGAACTGTATATTGTGGTTTGAATAGCTACGTATGCAGTATATGCATATACCTAAATGAAATTTTACAGATGGCTGAAGATTCGCCCCATAAATATGACAATCTTTTTCTGTTATTTACTGTACCTTTAAAAAAGAGACAACAGACACACCATCAATTGTTAAAGGGTTTTTAATTGAAATGACAGAATTACCTGTTGAAAATCTATACTTATTTAATACGCTAAGGGTTTTTTTTGTCCTGAGAACTGCTCCTACAATTTTCAACCGATTTTCAAGTTTTTGGTGTCGTTGGATAGGGCTTGGTCTGTAGTTGTTTCTGCCAAAAATTGATAAGAATCGGACTGAAAATAAAGGCGCTATCCACCATTGAAATCTCAACATTTCCCATTTAAATAACATTGGGATTGAATAAAGCATTTTAAACATATGTTAATAATCAGCTGTAAATACGTGTTGTTTTGGTGATTACAGATACTCACAATATTGGATTGGTCGGATGTCATTGATTTAGAGCTAAAAGTAAAATTTGTTTTATATTAAAATAAATTGCTCGATTTCGAGCAACACGTATACTAGTACAAATAAATTCAACATTAGCAAATTTCCCTGCTTTTATCTCAAGTTGAGAATTCAATTTGCCTTAAAATATTTTCTCACTAACCTAAGCATAATAGTGAATTTCACCAAGATTTTAATCATATAAATTGCTTATGTAAAGGGTCATATAAGTTAATATATAAAATTACTTTTTCTCTAGGCCAGAAGCAGATGTGTTGGAGGTGAAGAAACGATACACCAACCTGTACGTTCCCTCTGATTTCTTTGTGAGCTCATTCAAGTGGGTGGAGGTTTTTCCCCCTCACAGATCGTTGAGTGTGAGACCGTGCTCCTTCCATGTCATGCATAAAGATGTGGACCCTATAATGGAAAATGACGCTGTTCTCGACCCTCCGGATGCAGATTATCTCTTCTCCGCCAAGGTATGAATATTACTAACAACATGGTTATTAATAAATACCGCTGATTCCGTCTCATTTATCAAAGAGTTTATCTACTTATCAACCTTGGTCCTAACTTGCAGTTTGATTTTTTCAGTAGAATAAATAAACTATCACATCTGTAGCAAAATGTTAGCTAACTTAAAATTCTATAAATATATCTAAAATCCAAATTTTCCTGGGTTCTTTGAACTTTGTTTATAACATATTGTTTAAATAAAAATTTTTCTAATATTCAATGCATACATCGATTAATTTTGAAGATAAAAAATTAAGCCTAAAGTAAACAAAAACATCTGATCTATAGTTGCAATAATCGAACCAATAAAATTTAACTTTTTTTATTGGTGGTCAAGATGGCATGATAAAGTAAATTAAACTGAACAGTCCTATTGCAGACTCCCGATTATTGATGGACTATTATAAACCAATTGCGCTCTTAATCTTAAAATAACCTCAAAATGATCCGATAATGCGAAAACGATTGCCAGATGAAAAATAAACCTATTGCTCACCAAGAAAAAATCACTAATGAGATAAGCGATTAATTAAAACATTACTGTACATTTAATCTGTAATACCGATAGTTCTCTCATCAGAGTCTACTATACATTATTTGAGATTCAAACGAGAAGCAATATTTATTTCACAGCAATCGTTGTTGTTTAGGTGATGCTTCTCAGCATGCCGGAGATAGATGAAATTTACCGCAGATCGTGTGGGTTGGCCGAAGACAAGGAGAAGGAGGGGAGCTATGACGACCGCGACTTTGTGCATCCCACTCGCCTCATCAACTTCCTGGTCGGCCTCCGAGGCAAGAACGAAACCATGGCCATAGGAGGCCCGTGGAGCCCTTCTTTGGATGGACCCAACCCTGCTTCAGACCCGACGGTTTTGATTAAAACGGCCACGCGTACTTGCAAAGCCCTTACAGGGGTGGATTTGAGCAACTGTTCTCGCTGGTATGTTGACAGTACGGCACTTTAAAATATTTTACATTTGTTATACTGTCTCTGAGGTCAAGGAGGTGACATTAACAAAACTTAATTTTGACATACAAAACTGGATAAAATTCAGTTTTGATAGTTTTTCTCTTTAGCATAAGGCATTTTTACAGGTCCTTTTCATCCCATGTTACGTACAACCGAGAAGTGAAGTAAGACTGGGACTGTTGACATTACCAGTTGCCAGTAATTTAGCCAAGATTTGGTCCTGAAGGGTTTCCAAAAGATGCCCTGCTACAAATGGGAAAAAATCATGAGTCTTGCCAGAGTCTGTTTAAAAAACAGTTTTAATTTTCTAGTGAAACAGTCAAGACATGTATATATTTGAACCTGTGTGTTTCACAGAATACAAATTGTGATGGGAAAGCTGATTTTTGTTCCAGTAAGCCTTTTTGCAGGTTGCTGATAACTGTCTAACTTAAACTCTTACTTAAGGTTTAATGTATATTGCCAATATTCACAGATACCTCTTTGTTAAACTGCAAAAGTAACCTATTGAAGTTAGATCTATTAACAATTTCTGAACTCAAATAGATTAATGTTAAAAAATAGCATAAAAGTGACCGGTAAACAACAAAATCAACAAAAGAAACCGGAGGAGCACACTGGGATGCGGACATCTTTTTTACAATTTGCTACTAGTAGCTCTCCGAAGAGTGGCCATGACTGAAACCGGGAGGCAAGGAGTAAACCTGTAGTTAGACTTTTCCTATAAGGCTTTCTACCCCGATGTTGGTCTTCCTCCTCATCAAAACTGCTGATATTGTTTTTCACCTGGACAAATGAGGGTTTCCCAATAGATCTGTGTTTTTCAGGTACCGTTTTGTGGAGATTTACTACCACCGGGCGGAGTCGGTGCACAAGGGCAAGACGGTCCCGGCTCGTGTTGAAACGGTGGTACTTTATCTGCCAGATGTGTGGAACTGTCAGCCGACTCGGCTCGAGTGGGATGGCCTTCACCTCAACTATAAGAAACAACTGGACCGGCTGCTCAACCAGGACGAAGAGGCTGAGGCTGACGAAAAGGCACTGCACTGTTTGTAATGTTAGATTTTAGTATAGGATCCATCCGGGTATCTTCGAAGAACTTCATTCTTAGATCAAAGCGATTCCACCTTTCCAATTTTCAATGGAGGAGAGATTGAGATTTTCTCGCTCGTTAGATTTTACCAATTCTTTTGGTTGGAATCGTAATTTACAGTATTTTAGGTTTGACCGAGCAGAAATTGGGTTTGGTTTGTTTAATGTGGTCTGTTATGTTGGTTTTACAGGATACAAGCACCACTGAAGTGCAGAAAAAAGAGCCTTCTCATTATTCTCAATTGGATCCCAAAGTCATGAAGGTGAGTACTGGTATGACTAAAATAACAAGTTTGATTTTTAATTTGACATAATGGTTCTTCTAACAATTAATTCACAACGAAAATCCGTATATTGAGTTACATTTTGTCCTTAAATTATTTTATAACTTAAAGCAGCCATTCAATGTGATATTATTATGCTAATTTTTTGTGTCCATGAAAGAACTTAGCTGGTTCAATGGGTTATCATAACTGTTTATTTAATTAAATAGCTATAATATCCCAAATTTAACTACAGAGGGCTTTCGTGGACACTATATATTATTTTTAGTAAAAATGTTCTTGTCTACCTTAAAATCAAAATATAATCTTACAAAGCGATAGATAAATTGCCTAGACCTTCATTTACATAACCATTGTCTCCTGACATCATACATGACTGCGAGGAGAGAGAAAATATAATAAAATTGGATATAATAAAAATCACAAGTGGTTTATTTAGTAACGGTTATTTAACTGTGAGTTATGATAGGTAAACGAACTGCGTGAGGAGCTAGAGGCTCGGAACTTATCATCTAAGGGACTTAAGTCTCAACTGACAGCACGTTTAGCCAAGGCCTTGAAGGCAGAACAGGACAAGGAAGAAGAGGAAAAGGCTGCCAAAGAAGGAAAGGCTACTGATGCAAAAACTGAAAAAGAGGAAAAAGAGGAGGCTGAGAAGAAGAAAAAAGAGGTTTGTATTTTTTTTATTAGGATAAGTTGGATTGTATTACTTAAAAGGTTTTTCACTTAAATCTACTCTTTCACAATTTAGTCACTTTACTGGCCTGAAAATCAAACAGACTATATCTTCATATTATTATCTTCAGCTAACGTTTAGCTTCTCTTTGGCTGTAATTCATATTCATAATGGTTTTTCAATTATATTTTCCTGTGGTGCATCTTGCATCTTATATCCTTCATTTCATCTACTTAAATGTGAGCTAATTTATCTCCATTAACTTGAATTGCAAAAAATAAAATTTAAAGTTTTACTTATAAAAAAACTGGCTTAAAAAATAGTATGAATAAATGTGAAGTTTCAAAAAATAAAAAAACAACGAATTTTGAATTTTAGGAAGAAGAGAAAAAGAAGATGGATGAAAAGGATAAGCTGTTGTTAGAGAAGAGACACACTTTACCGGAGAAAAGTCACATCTTGGTTCATCCTTCACGAACCGCCAAGTCTGGGAAGTTCGATTGCACTGTTATGTCACTTTCTTTGCTTCTGGACTACAGGCCTGAAGACTCAAAGGTAACAACACCAACCTTGTGTAGAAAATAGATAGATAGGCCTATTTATTGGTTTTGAGACTATTATTTCCTTTCATGATCAATTTGTGGCATCTCCATAAGGTCAAGATATTTTATTTAAACACCTTTAATCTTGTGATTTCAAAAGTGCTTGCAATAACTCCTTCTAAATTTTATCTACAGAATTTTTGAAAAGTTAAAGTATTCAGTAGAAGCTCTCTTTAACTGACCGTTCTCCAGGAATATATAAAACTTCCCCTGTGTGAGCTTATGTTACGATAATGATCAAATCATGTTACAAAAGGTCGGTCATACGCTTCTGTCGTAAGACAATTTGTTCAGTTGCTCTCATTATTTTGTGTAGGCAGTTTTTATTGTCCTAACTGTGTTTGCTAATTTTGTTGTTTAATAGTTAATTATACCACAACTGTCTGTTTAAACAATCTTAACAACAATCTTAATGATTGCGTTAGGAACAACTGATAGTTTTGCAACATCATTTTTTTACATTTGTTACTTTGTTTGACTTTATTTGAAACACTGACGCACTCTGTGGTGAGCATGACTGAAGGGTGAATGTGATGATTTTGACGGATCAGATAAGGTGTAGCTTTGTTACAGACAAATAGCAGTTTTTTTATTTGTCAGGATCATTAATTAATAGGCCATTGACCAAATGCAGCTTGGTCCAGTATCAAACCATAAAAAGCACTAATTTTTCCAGGATTTTATTGATTGTAACTCACATTCCTGGTGTTATTTGGTTTAACTAACCTTTTTCTTTATGTGACCACAGTAGGGGTCGGTTAAGAGAGCTTCTACTGTTGTTGACTCTCTTACAATGCCTTTGTAGTATTATCTGTCGTCAGTGTTACTTTTTTAAATTTGTCCAAAATGTTCTGCAATACATTTTTATATAAGTTGTGTTTCTATGTCAAATTAACAAATGTTTATACTGAAGCGCCGTGTTGTTTGTGACCTATTTGAACAGGTATAATTTGTTTTACTCTTTTATGAATGATCATTTAGCATTTTTATTTATAATGAAACTTCTAAAAATCCATAATCCTCTTTAATCGGTCAAGTTCCTGGTCCCATTTGTTTTAGAGTTTACTGTAGTAACACAGTTCCTAAGATACTGTACAGACAAATAGAGTTCATATTTTAAATCATGCCTTTTGCTGTAGGAACATTCATTCGAGGTGTCTCTGTTTGCTGAGCTATTTAATGAAATGCTCATGAGGGATTTTGGTTTCCGCATTTATAAGGCTCTAGTAGATGCTCCAGAGAAGCCAAAAGAAGAAAAGGATGACAAGGTAAGTGAGACAACCCATAGTCTTCATTTAAGTTGATCACATTTTTCTGTACAAATTGGTTCATGAAGAATTGAACAAAAGATGACTCATTATTTAAAATTTTAACATTAACTTTGAAGAAAGCATTAGTTTATTTAAAAATAAGTTAGAAGAAATGCTAGTCAATAAAGCATATTATAGTATTAAAGAGTATATGCTTGATAAAATCTAGATAGGCCTAATTAAACTGGTCTTGAATGTATTGTATTGTGATTCATGGTGCTAACTTAAGAAACATTTTAACCTAGTTTTAAGTTGATTCTGACAATGTCACCTGTTTCGCCAGCTTTGCTGGATTTATGAAATGTAACTTAATTGTGACAATAAATTCTTGATTCTTGAAGTAAGAATAGCACTTACTTGGCTTGGTTTATCCTCAAATATTTGTGTATATCGAACAATATTAATAAATTAAGTATCCAATGTCGTTTTGCTATAATAGTAAACATAAGTGGTGAGTAAAAATCATGAGTTTGTTTCATGAGAGAAATACCTAATTCAGAAATTATTTTTAGGATAAGAGAGATAAAAAATCTGACAAAGAGAAGAAGGAGTCTGATGAGAAGAAAGATGAAAAGAAGGATGATAAAAACAGTGTTTCTGGCGACGAAGGGAGTGGTGACGTAAGTGGTAGCACAACTAACACTTATTCAAAAGAATTATTCTTCCTTTTTCCTGTATTTATCTTACACTTTTTTTTTGACACAACCTATCCGGCGATTGCTGGTCTCGGTTACGGAGGAGGTAATTTCAGGTAATTTCAGAACTGACTGGTGTGCAATCAATACATGAACCATTATTACATACATGAATTGCCTTTTCCTATTTGGTTTTCCAAACGTAACACCTCATATAAAAAAATATTGTTTAAAAAAGTTTTAATGAGTTTTCTAAAACGTAATTTAATGTTTTATGTAACATGGGATTTTTGTTTGGTTGGAAATAAATGGTTTTATTTTTAAATAATTATTTTTTCAAAATATGCATGTACAGTAATTTATCTTTATTTATCTGGCTTTTCTAGAAATCTTGGTGTTCGCCAAAACAGGCAGAATACTGAGAATTTGCTGTACTATAACTCACTTGTCATTTAATTGTCAAATTGTTACTTAGTTTAAATTAGTATTCTCAAAAAATAAATATTTTCTTACAAAAAGATTAATTCGTTGAAATTATAATTAAACTAATCATACTATTTCCAAAAAGTAACTTGTATACATAATTGAGTGGAATGGATTCTGTACATTTAATTTACAACCAGCAAGGAGGAAGTAGAAATACTTCTATCAAAAAGAAGTATGCCAGTTTCATCCTGCCTGCGTGGATCAAAATTATTGTATTAGAAAAATATATTATGATTCTTCTTTGAAAAACACAACCTCAACTTGAATATAGAGAAAACTAGTTACATTTCATTTAAAACTGCTCAATCTCGAATTTTGAAAGAACCTTCAATTCAAATTGATTCTGAACCAATTGAACTAATTGATAGTACAAAATTTTTGGGACTAATAGTGGAATCTTAATTGGAATGAGCATGTCAACAATATGTTATTGAAGATTAACTCGGGTATGTATGCTCTGAAAAGGATGTCTTTTTTATGTAACGAGTCCACTCTCAAAATGATTTATCACTCATACATCCATTCCCATATTGCTTTTGGGGTTTGTCTCTATGGTTCAACAAAGCAAGAAAACCTTGTCAAAATTTTAAAACAACAAAAAAAGGCAATCAGAATTAATAAAAAACTTCACCCTGAAGAATCGGCAAGACAAT
The DNA here is from genome assembly GCA_030545055.2 of Neoaliturus tenellus. Taxonomy (NCBI): domain Eukaryota; kingdom Metazoa; phylum Arthropoda; class Insecta; order Hemiptera; family Cicadellidae; genus Neoaliturus; species Neoaliturus tenellus. The sequence continues at coordinate 267,951,000 of CM061533.1, forward strand.
ATTTCAAGTCTTTAAATATTTTAACAGTTTATGGTCAGTACATTTTTGATGTCATTATGATATATAAAAATAATTATTTCTTAAATACATCAAAACAGCCCAATGTAACACATCCGTACAACACTAGATATAAAGGTGAAATCATACCCACTAAACATAGACTTCAATTATTTACAAAAAAGCCATCGTATGCTGGAAATAAATTATTTAAAGGGCTGCCTAAGGAAATTAAGAATGAGGAATTTTTACCTAAATTTATAAGAAAATTGAAGAGCTATCTGGTTGATAAAGCTCTGTATTCCATTGATGAATATTTTCAATTGTAAATATATATTTATTTTTTTTAACGAATTGTCGAAGTTGTAAATAATTTAGGTTAAGTTGTTATGATCCTGATCACGACACTATTCAATGTATACAATGTATATTATATGAAGTACCAGGTTAACCGAGCCTTGCTCGTTGGTTTTAATTCAGTTTTGATATAGTGTCATTAGAGCCATTAAATTTCCCCCAATAACCAACTATACCTCTTCACAGTTAACAGCTGTTTCAAAAAGTCTACTTAATATTAATGTCCCTTTATTTTTGTATACCTTTCGTTGTTATTTCGTTACCAAAATAGCAACCCATAAGACCAATGTTAAAAATTACGATTTTTAAACTTAAATTCTGACAAAATTCGATTTTTCCTGGGATGGAGGCCTTTTTTAAACTTATTTTTGGGCCATTACACTTTTAATTGCAAAGTTTAAGCAAAATCTGACAGCTAGATTTCGAGATCGTGGAACACACATCCCTTCAGACATTCCTCGTATTATAGTATAGGATAAAGATGATTTTGACTTGACTTGACTATACAATAATTTATCCCTTTTGAAATAGGGCTTTAACTTAAATATAAGAGTTATCTGATTAAACTTAAATATTGAAAGTTTAGTAATGAAAATTAATTTCAGGATGATGACAAGAAGGATAAAAAAGATGGTGACAAGAAAAAGAAAGAAAAAGTGAAGCTCGTGACAGCAGATCCTTACCTACTTTTGTCCTTTGTTTACTTTGACCAGACTCATTGCGGCTACATTTTCGACAAGGACATAGAAGAACTCTTGTTCACATTAGGACTTAACCTGTCTCGAGCTCAGGTCAGTATGATTTTAATCAAGATTTGAATTTAATTACATATATAATGTACAGTCAAGTCTAAAATATTTAACATACTGTAATTGTTTTACAAAATACAATCCTTTTTATTAAAAAAAAATCACAAACTATAGTGGCCTTCAAAAAAGAAAAAAAAAAATACACATACATATAAATCATGTAAGGTTGTAATATTCAGATCTTATCAAGATATTGATCATTCAGGTCGCACTAACGTAGTGGAAAGTAAAAAAAAAGCTGTTGAATAGTAAACGTTGATAAGGTTGTCTGCATGTCATGAAAAAGCCAGAAATTTCGAGGGATTTGGAAAAGTATGAAAAAAGTTGGTTTTTGGTCTTGAAGCAATAAAATTTTATTGTAGCCTATTTTACAAATTTTAAAATTATTTTAGAGAAAATTACAAAGGACCGGGTAGAGAGTCAAGTGTTTTGGTCAGGAAATTTCTGTAAAATTTAGTTGGCACCTTGATAAAGATGGTGAGTTTGTGAGTACATATGTTAAGAATCAAGCATAAAATGGTACGCATAAACGGGGTTAGGAGGGGTAACGTCCATGTTGATTTGAGTCTGGGAGAGACTGTTACATCAGAACTGTTCTCTCGCACGGTGGCGCTTAAGCAATTCACTCTGACACAAAAACCTAACAGTTGATTGTCGCTATTGTTCAGAACGGTCACTAGATCTCAGATACCTTACCTTAATACCTTTATTGAAATGGCGACCTAACTCAATAGGTAGTTTAAAGCCAAGTATGAATGAGGGATGAGTGTAGGATGATTGTGGCGCTATCTTGTAGTCTTGTTACTGACTAAGGCCGAGATAACACAACCCGATGTACAATCTTTTCCGACTGACTTACCTCCTATACTCATCTTGAATAAGACTACAGAATTTTCTTCAATTAACAATTGTTTATCTTTTTTTAACAACATAAATTCAACAAAAAATTACTTATGTTGAAACAACAAAAATTGGAGCTCACCAAGTTTCAAACTCTTGCTCATTAAGTTATTTTGTAACCTTAAATAAACCACAAACTGCTGTGGTTCTTAAAAAAAAGAAAAGTTGAAGTTTGTGCTATTTTGATCTCTGATTATAGCCATTGTAATTATTTTCAAACATTGTAATTATTTTAGACAGTGATTTAGACATTAATATCAAGTTACTTTGCAAATTTTTGTATGACGAAATAAAATTAATGAAATGAGTAATCCTAATCAATTCTTCTTTCAAAGGTTAAGAAACTGGTGCAGAAAGTCATCTCGAGGGATTCCTTACATTACAGAAAACTGACTGACAAACCAAAGGATGAGGTTGCCAACAAGACTGAAACACCGACTCCGTCAGTAGAGGAGATGGCCAGTCTTGCTTTCGGTAAGTGCTTAACTATTTAGTAACTCATCATCTGATATCCGGGCCAGAGGTATAAAAAAATAACCAACTCATGTGATGCGGTACAGTCAAGATTAATCACTAATGCCGACTATTAGTTTAGTACTCCGCTCAAAATTAACGTCTGGTCAAAAGAAATCTTTTCTTTCCCACCATAAGGGAAATTTCTTCAATACGTTCCTGAATTACCCTATTTTCTTCAAAATCAGAAGTTACTTTAATTTCGCCCTTAAAGTTTAGAGTAGAAAATGGTGCTGATGAACGTGTTACTTCCCCTTTTTGTCATTTCAAGCGCTTCTTTTTACACCTCAGATGTCAAAATAAGAATATTTGTTTGAACTGCCGAACTGCCGAAATATTGCTACTCATTTAAGGCCAAGTGGTGAAATTGAACATCTACCTAAGTTGCAGATGTAGCCAATTACTGTTATATCGGCACGTAAGCATAAATAAAAAGTCATTATTTCGGAAAATAAACACTATTTTTTCTAGTCCATCTATCTAACGTTCAGCCTAGATCCCCACATTTTTACTCATCTGTCATTTATTAATCATAAAACAAAACATATTTTAAAATTATAGAATTATTTTTTGTAGAAAATTTCCAGTAACAATATGGCGCTTTTGGAGATGTACTATTGTTTCATGATTGGTATTTATGGCTTTAACCAGTAAAAGTGTGTGGTGGTGTAAGAGTTGTACCAAAAAATTTAAATTACACACATCAATCTCTTACTATTATTAATCTCTTAATTATTTATAGGAAACAAGAAATTACTACCAGTTTTTGATGATGACAGCACATCAAACAAACGCATCAGGAAAGGAGGCTCTGAGAAGAACCCGAGTGACGGCAAGGCACTTCCTAGCGGTGAGACACTTTCTTTTTTTATAGGTTACAAATAAAAATACTGAATATGTAGAAAATAACATACATACAAAATTTGGTCTGTAATTTCGTATTGTCACTGACCTTCCCAGGTCGCCCCAGGTGTTCTTTAAAACGTTGATAGTATGCCCCCCCCCCCTCCCCTGTTAAAGAAGAATTAATTGTATTCTCAGTTCCCTTTGGAATTGCCAGATTTAATTACTCCCTATAAGAATACAACAGGTCTAACAAAGTAAGTTTGTCGCAATAAGGTTGTTCCATTGGATTATTATTAACTCTCAACTTCATACAAATTTATTCCTAAATGACACGACTTATTTTCCAGTGGGAATGTATTTGTCAGAACTTATATTGGTCTTTCGGAATTCACCCACGTATATTTTCAATGCTAGTGTCTTCCTTTGTTTTGTGTTTAGTATCTTTTGATGATGTAATACATAATTCATTGTTCATCAGACATTTTAAGAATATCATTTGTGTAAAGCAATAATAAACAACATAATCATACTGAAAGTACGTTTTATTTTTTTATTTTTATTTTGGGTGTATCGACCCAAAATAAAAATAAAATAAAATAAAATATTTTATTTTATATACTACCCGATTCAAAAATCATAGAATACCCCTTTTAGTTCTATTATTAATTAATTTTAAAAAAATGTTCTTATCTTTTTATTTATGTTAAGTTTTTTATTTACTGTAATAGACTTTTTGTTAACTAGGGTGCAATTTCTTACTTTGGACTCAGCCCTGCGCACAGGTCTTTGACCTATGCAGGGTTTTATTTCATTTATTTTATGATATTTGTACCATGTTAATTTTTGGAAATAAACTTGATTTGACTTTGACTTTGACTTTGACTTTGACTTTAGTTGTGAATTCCTGTCAATTGATACCTAAAAGAATATTATTACGATTGGCTGACACCAAGATTAGACAAGAGGACTCAATTAAACGCTTTAATAGAGTTTACTTGAGCATATTACTTAAACTGCTCAATTAAACTGAGCAGTTTAATTGAGCGGTCTCTGACATATTACTTTTAACTGAACAGCGACTTTTGTGCATTTCAGGGTTTGTCATGTACAACGGCTCGCTACTGGATGTCAACAAACTGCAGGCGCAGCTGCAGCGCAGCGAAGAATCTCGCATCAACATCGAGAAAATGGTCGAAAAACTGCGGGTTGACAATTGTAAGTTGAACATGAACATACGCCGATTGCAAACTAGGACCACCCGTGCAGTGGAATGCTCAGCATACATCAAATTGAGTTTTACTTTTTATTCTGCTCTTAACATGTGTTCTTCCATTGTACTATGTTTCACTATTCATAGCCATTTTAGCTATTAAATAACGATAAGATTTGAGATTGCAAATCTTAAATCTTATGGGCCAAAAACCAACTTTAAGGGCTGCCCTTATCCTTCAGAGTAAAAATATTCAAAATCTGAAACCTTATTGGGAACATATGGACGTCGGTGGATTTATTAACATCTCAAGCGCTAAAATGGTTTCAGAAGTAAGGGAGGAGTTATGTTCACAAAAAACGTTTTCACGTATTAAATACAGTAGACTCCCTATTATCCGAGCCCTGGTTATCCGAGACTCAGGGTTATCAGAGGTCGCTCTAAACTGAAGTTTTTATCTTAATTTTTCGGTTGTAGCAGAATAATAACATGCTTAGTTTCAGTTTTGTCCCAAGTAAAAATATTTGTAATGTTTAGTTAAATAATTGCTTGAAATACACATCAAAAGTATTATTTTTAAAGTACGAGTTATATACAATAACCGTTACTGTATTATTTACTTGCTGTATAAACATATTTGTCCTTATAAAATAATATATTTTTTATAAAAATATAAAATAGCAAGGGCTTACTGACTTTTTAATTATTTTGGTGCTTACAGAAATCAATAATGGAACTATGATATGTTTTTAGAGCACAAATGTAAGTGCCAAGAAATTTTGTACTCTATAATACTCTATATACAAACAAATAATTTGTTCAAAAATAAGATTTGAAAACACATTTTTGGGGTCATAACAAGACATTTGGAGTTTGACAAATAAACCAATATGTTAAATGACTAACCAAGTTATGTATTTTAAAAATGGTGTGTTAAAGTTTTTCCCAATTGTTTACAGCTAATCTCAAAGAAACCAACAATAAAAGTGTGTCTGCTATCAAGAAGTTGTCAACAGAACTGAAAGATTTCAAAGAGAGGCTTACCAACACTAATTCTGAACTTTGTAATATGGACGTAAGTATTATGTTAAATATTTAATAATTTGCCACAGTTTTCATTATTGAAGAAGCCCTGAACCAGTAATTGACTTAGGTCTGAGTTATGCATACCCATGACGGTTTCAATTTTTTTTTTTTTTATATGAGCAAGTTGTAAAATTCATTTTTGAAGTAGAGCTACTAAAAGTAAAAAAACTCATAAGGATAACGAAATTTTGTAAAGCAAAATTTTGTCTAATATTGTGATATTAGTGTGTTGTTGAAGAGGGAGTGAAAGGACTCTTCTCAGAAGATCATGCCTGCTCCCATTCAGTGCCAAAGTCATATAGAAGTAAGAGAGGTTTTAAATAAAATATAGAGACTTGGGCTATTCAATTTGCTTTTGAATCTTTTTTTTAAATTTTGAACCCCTATTAATGTATAATGGTTCAAAGTTGATCTACTTTAGATGAACTTTAGACTTTTATTTAAAACCTCTCTCACTTTTATCGGACTTTAAATAAAGCCAATAATGGGAGCAGGTGAAGCACTGCTTTATGAGTTTTTTACTCCTGAGACCTCAAAATGGTTGTACAACAATGCGAACTGTATTACAGTATAGGGGTGTGCGATGCAGCAAATCTTTTTCGATTCGATGCAACGATTCGATTCACAGAATTTCGATTCGAATCGATTCAAATTCGATGCGATGCAAAGTTACACGATTTCTTAAATTTATTTTTTACTTATCTTGCAATTTACAAATCTTAGAGTTTCTCAATCCCACTAAAAATAAAACCATAAAATATCACCTTTAAAATCACTTGACATCTGATAAAATATAATATATATACCGTATATATATATTACAATTAGGTATTTAGTTCTGACTATATTTATGTACCTCTTGTCTCAAGTTATCAGATATGTTACTTTAGTGTTATTAAAGTCATCACATGTAATTTTGATTCTGGTTATTTGTTATGAACCCTCTTGGTGACATTACTCGTTCTACATAAGTTGAAGTAGCATTTAATATTAAACCAGATAAGAAATAAACATTTATTTATTTTATTTATATTCGTGTAGGGATGTGTCGGTACCTAAAGTAGGTTCTCGGTACCACCGGTTTTTGGCAAAGTACCAGTACTGAGAACCGATGTCAAAATCTTGGTACGGTACCTCGGTCTTTTACAATAAAATAAACTAAAACCAAAGGTGCCAGTCCACAGTTTCCTCAGAAAATAACAATGCGATTGTATTTTCAGACGACCAGGTTGACTGATAAAAACGATAAAAACTCGATGTCTTATCTTATCAGTAAGTTATTGTTCTGTCCGTCCAGCGCAGGGAGGAGGGGGCCAGCCGGGACGCGCGGGTCCGTCACAACAATTGACTGATAAGAGTACAGTTACCTTATCTCCTATATATCCAGAATTATTTGTCCAACCATAACAAATCATGGAAATTTTTTGTCTAATTTTTACAAATCGATAGAAATATAATAGATTTTTGGTTGAAAAAGTTCATTATTTTGTTTCAATATTGAAACTTTAAAATAAAATATGAAACCATTAACTAACAAATGTTCTAAAAGAATATATAATACGGTAATAAAAAAATCATAAACCAAAACATAAAATATTCTAGAGATGGTCGGATCCCGACCATCCCAACAATATTTAAATAAATTAAATCCTACACAAATTAAAACGTCAACTAAAGTTGTGTGACTTTTCATTCAAGTGTAAATTAGAAAAACATTGTTAGGTAAATCATTCTTTAGTACAATTACTGATTTACAATGTTCAAAACATCTTATTATAACTTAATATAATTTTTAATTTAAAACTTCAAATGCCCTTAAATATATTTTTAAATAGAAATATAACAAATACATTAAGGCTATTAGTCAACTAATTTATCAACTAAGTTAAAAATAATGAAAAAGTATAACTTGAACTAAATGAGTTTTAATTAGGGATATGAGCATTTCCGGGTGAATTATAAATTCATTATTATTTAGCCACTAAACTTCAATGGAGGGATAAACAGCTCTTCCAGGTGACTGAACATTGAGGATGTGGACAAAAATTGAAAGGGTCTCTCTCTATTGTTAGGAACCTGGCACTGGGATGGGATCACAACAAACAACACCTGTTTTGGTTTCTATTTTTATGACATCCTTTGCCGGGGCGAGCGAACAGTGTGAGCAGTGTGTGTGTGTGAGAGAGAGAGAGAGAGAGTGTGTGTGTGTGTGCGTGCGTGTGTGCGTGGGCGCGAGCCAGTGAAGGTCATTACCCCGCTCCCTCCCCGCTCCACTATGCCATTGCTCAGACTCAGACCTCCCTGACCCCGCTCAATAATTTACGTAGTTAACGTGTTTATCTCTATTTGCATTAATAAATCAAATAACTGTTATTTACAGTTTTATTCATTACAGAGATTTATTCTGAAGGTTTTTTTTGTATCTTCTGAAATCATTTGCAGGTTAGGTGGTTTCACCTGCGAGAGAATAGAATACCTGTAGTTGTTACCAAATACCTGCGTCCATAAGATAATGCATGAATAATTTCCCCGTAGTTCCCACATGGTCCCAAAATATGGCACCAGATTTATGGCATCCACACAATCTAATTGTTTCTTTTATCGTACGTCTGGCAACACTGATCTGCCAAACCGAAAGAGTTTCAATAGGGATATCCCTCCGCGCCGTGCCGTTGAGATGTTACTCGCGGAGGTAAATTAAATTTTTCCTGACACTTCAAAACAAATCAAGTTTCGTAATAATGAGTTTTTAAGGGGCGATTGGTCTTTAAAACTACAATAAATGCAAACAAGTTATGTTTTAATAACGGAACTATTTTTCAAATGAATGTTGAAAATTATTGCGCAGTATCCTTTCACCGCTTACCAATTGGCGTCGTCAGCCATCACCGAAATTGCGTTGTTGTTGTTTTTGAGAACGAGTTTTGATTTAAAATTAAATAATTTAGCTGAAATTGTGATTAGGTTTCAATGAAAATGAAACACAAACACAGAATACATTTTTATGTCTTTTAAATAACATGAAAATTCGGCACGTTCGTTGCGCCTCTTGAGCCGCATCGAACGTACTCTATGCATCGTAATTTCGAATACCTCTGCATCGAATCGCGATTCGATGCATCGAATCGAATCGAAATTTCGATGCATCGCACACCCCTATTACAGTAGTTACTGCAACGGCCACTTGCCACTTGACTGTGCAGGCAAAATAATTGCTCTATCCCTTTAACCTAACAGTATACAGTACAGACCTCTCCTCTCTGACCTTCCCACAACCAACTAGTCTCCATATCTGACCTTATGTCCGACCATCTGTTATTTACAAACGCTCCATTGACGAGCATGTTCAGACTTGAAAATGTGTTTTATCTACCTTCGCTTTGTTTTTTGTCACAAACTCTCAGTCTCATCCATGTTTGTTGATGTGAACTGTGCTCTGATTATAATATTGCATTGTTTTATGTTTTTTACCGGCAATATTGTTTGTGTTTTCTCCATTATTTTACTCCTGATATCCGACCTTTTGTTCACTCCAACCATGGTCTAGTCCCATCCTGGTCAGACCTGAGAGATTCTACTGTGTTTAAAAAATGTTACAAAAAAAACCCCAACTCACCAAAAAGAGTTTTTTACCAGTGTGAAAAGTATGTTTTCAAAGAAGTTTTTCTTCCAAATAGGTTGACTCAAAATGAAAAATTGTGTAGCTTTTGCTTGTTTATAATAATGTGTATATTTGTTAATATGTACCACAACATGTACTCATGTTATGTAAAAAATGATGTTTTGGTGGAAAATCCTATAAAAATGAAATTTTAGATAAACAAAGGAGACCTGTTAAAAAATTATATAACTTTTTTTTGTCATCGCAATAATGTTTTGAAATCATGAGAAAAATATTTGTTGGCATCAAACATTTTTAAATTTGCTTATTGCAAAATATTGTGACGTTTCTATTACAGTTGTCATTATTTATTAATTCCTGCATTTATGTGTTTTTTTATAGGTATTAGAGGTCTGCGGGTAGTGATTTTTCAAGTCGGGTCGGTTTCGGGTCAGGTAGTAGATTACATCAATTTTCGGGTCGGGTCGGGTTTGAACATTTTAGTTAACATTTTAACATTTAACATTTTAGTTAAAGAAAAATTCGGGTCGGTTTCGGGTTCGGGTGTGTGAGTTAAAAAAATCTCGGGTCGGGTTCGGGTAGCCTATGTATGTTAAAAAAACTCGGGTCGGGCTCGGGTATTGTAAGTTGAATAAAACTTCGGATCGGCTTCGCTATTATTTGTAAAATAAATGTCTAGGCCTAAGTTATTTCATTTTAAAATAATTGTTGATGTGCCTACTAAGCTTAAGTATAGTATTAATAAATACAAGGCAAAAACCTTCCACCTACTAAGTTAGGCCTAGGCCTAACAAAAGTTAAAAAACTATAATGTATTTTATTTTAGTATAAAAAGTTAAAAAATTCTCCCGAGCCAATAACCTATCAAGCTAAGGGTTCCTTTAGTCCTAAGTTACTTTACCCAATGTTAACTTTTTCAACAAACATGACAAATATACAAATGATATTGTACACTGTTGAAACTAAACAAAAACCACTTTTATAACTGTCAAAATACCCTAGATGCGAATTATCATACTGTAGGCTAGCTTTTTTTTCTGTAGGCCTAATAATACACAAAGTTATTTTATTATGAAAAGATTATATGATTATACTCAAACTTGGCCTTTCAATCAATATTGCCATATCCTATTTTCAAAACAGACTTAAAATAATTGCATTTCATTTCTGTTAGATTACTTTCCGCAGATTTGTTTCTTTGCTTGAGTGATTCCAAATAGCAGATGAATGCCCATCCACGACATTTTACACTTCCCAAATCTTTGGTTTCACTAGTAGGACTGTTAATGGATACACGGACATTAGAATTCTCTCAATTCCGTGGCTTTTTAATATTTATTTTTCATATCAGAAAAAAATTCAACATCACTCAAGTAACACAAATGTGAATTGAATAAACAAGAACGAGAGGAAAACCATCTATCAAATCATCAATACAGACGATGGATCGCGCCATACCATACAACAAACATGGAGTACCGTTACTATAAAACTACATAGAGAATGAAGAAATCTGTCTATGAAGTATCCAACCATTGACTATGGATATCCAACTGTTACATTATCCAAGAAATTGTTTTCATTGGTTCTCAAGAAATCTTAAATTTTTTGACAATTTGCAAGATGGAATGAGAAATAATTCGGCAATAAAACCAATTATACCGAATAGTACTATATTGATTATATTTCGTAAATATATATACACTGATGAATTTTGTATTGTAAAAATAATGTAAACACTAATCTGTAGAGATTATTTACTTTTGATTTTGCTCTTGCTATTTACCTGTTATCGTGTAAATAGTACCATTGACTTTACAAACAAAGACTTTGTATGTAAAGTCAATGATAGTACCAATGCCACTGCTACCTTGATTTCGGTTTGTACAGTTGGTGACGGTATTGGCTACGCCACAGTCTAAGAGTGTGAGTCAGTCACTACGACGACACTGAGCAGTTCCTTTAGGTTAGAGTGAGAAAAGTATGCTAGCGCTACTGGTGTCTAGACTTGCAACAAATGATTTAATGCTGTTTAAACTATTTTTTGGGCATAAAATAGTATTGTACTAAAGGAATACAAATGTTCCTACGTCAAATACGATCTTTCATGATCAAAATGTTATTTGTTTTAAATTGAACATGAAGTATGGCGTACCAAATTATCAACAAAACAAAATTGCTTACGTTTCTAGGCACCAGAGACCGCTAGCTTCTTTCAGAAGCCACATTTTCATGTGCGAGTGTCGCGAATAGTAAGCTAAAGTATTTCTAGTTCATCCACATCCACCTCAGTAATAATGACTGGCAGTTATGACCACTAGTCTAAAATAGTGTGTGGAACGATGCCCATTTATTCCGTGAACGTTGTAATTCACAAATTTTGGCTGTAAAATAGTTTTAAAAACCCGGGTTGGCTTTTAATGTCCTGTCGGGTACCTACAACCCGATTTAATTCGGGCATTAAGTATCCGCCCGACCCGGCTTAAAATAAAAGCCCGCCCGAATAAAGACCGAGACGTGTCAAACCCGCCCGACCACTCGGGTTCACGCTAATACCCGGAGTTACCCGAATTTTCGGGTACCCGCAGACCTCTAATAGGTATTACTGAAAACTTTATTTTAATTTGTTTACTTTTTATTGCTGAACTTAGCTCGTTGAAAAATAACATTTAAATATTGCATTAGGTGGTATAATAATTTTTACTAATTATGCTTGTTGTTGCAGGGGAAAACAAAGCTTTACTTTTCAATAATGACTGAGATATATGAAAAGTTAACGCCAGTTGTGGTTCAAAAGCAAAATCCAAAGGAAGAGGAAGTAGAGGATGTGGAAATGGAAGATGTGAGTGTAGCAAATGGCGAGAAGAAACCTACTCAGACAGAAACAAAAAAGGAACCCACTGAAAACAACACAGAAAGTGAAAATGTTCAGTCAAATGAAAAGATTGAAACAGGAGAGAAGAGTAATGAAAATGTGAAGCCAGTTCAAGACAGTGTGTCTACCAACAAAGTATCTAGTGTCAATGAAATAGTTAAGAAAGAGTCACAAGAAAATAATGAATCTAATTCAGTTAAGCAAGAGGTTGGAGTCAAAGAATCTGCTAGTGCTGATGCAACAAACAAAAATGAAAAGGAAACGGCACAGGAAAAGAAAGAGCAAACAGAAGAGAACCAGGGGCTAGATCACGAAGGCACGCCCCAAATCAAAACAGAGCCGCAAGGATCTCCTGCAACTAAGAACATACAACAAAAACAAGCAGAGTCTCCTTCTTCCGTGCGTGCTACCAGGTCTAACACGCCCAAGAAATAAGTGTTCACTGATGTTGCATTTAATTTTATTATTGTGATAGAGTAGATTCTTATGTGTATTTCAAGTATGATACTGAAAGAGTATATAGCATTGAAAGTATTGAAACATTCACATGTTTTGTTGATGAAAACATATTTTAATGTGTAAATTTCTTTTTACTAAGAAAGAACAATAAATTAATCTAAATGTGGTTATTGTTAAATTTTATTCTATCCCAAAGACTAAATTTAAGAAAATTTTTACTAACAGATATACAACTGTCTTAACACGTTCACTGCTGAATATACCGCAATAGTGATTAGCATATGCTAAAATTATTTTTTTATGTTTTTACTCAGCATTGGATGTCTTTTGATGGAAAACAGTGCAGAAACGCCATTTGGAGCAATAAAAATGGCATTTACGGCCTTTTATTTTCGCGGTCACGATCGTGTACGCCCGCATCTGGCGACGCCGTTTTGCCGAACGGCGCACTTTTATTGTTCAAATATGTAAAAAAAACTCACTTATATAAATCAAAAACATATTTATAAGATTTTACATGATAAAATACTACACTAACATAAAAATATACTATTTACAACCCCGCCAGCCCACCCTGATGTCTTTCGTTCAGTAAGCCAAAAATCACAAAATCGGGGTCCTCATCCTCTGACTCGCCGTCGGTCTCGTAGGGTAGCTCATCCAGATCTTGTTCTTGGGGGTTATTTTAATCGTCCGAATCATATTCTTGCACTAAACCACTAGGACTGGGAAGTAGGTCCATTTTTATAACCTAACAAAACACTATTTACTAGTTACAAATATACAATGTTTACACGAACATATGTTTCCATAGAAACGCGCCAATTAAAACCTAACACCGCCAAAAATGAAAGAAAAGTACCTCCCCACGAGCGCGATAGCAACCACTTACATCGGGAAAGTGCTGGCAGCACACTGACGTATCTAAGCAACAATGAAATTGCGGCAACGATCGTGTACGCACGCACCCGGGTAATGGCGGGCGCGGCAACGATCGTTGCCGCGCGCACAGAACGTGTTAAAATAAATTGGCCATATATTGTCCTGGACAGGCTTATTAGGGGGTTAAGCACTTTTGGTAAAGGAATACCGTAAAACGCCAAACGTAACTTAGTTTATTATGGATTTACCTACTTTCATTGCTTAAATCTACAAAAAAATAAGCTGAATAGTGTACAATTGTAAATATTATAGAGTATTGACAAATACTTCCTCTAAGGTGTAGGGGCCTTAAGTCTCGATAACCGTACCAAAAAACCCACCCATCTTAGGGTATCGGTCAGTGCATATTAACATGTCGCGGTAACAGGGGTGCAATAATAAAGGGATCGGGAGACAAGGTGGCCAGAAATGTTGGGCTGAAGAAAAAAGTTTAAAAAAATCAGATAATATCATATAGGAAGGTTTTAATTGATATGAGGATTTGAAAAGTTAACAAATGGAAGCTTGAAGATAAATTAATTATTTAACCAATAGAGGAAAAAGTAGTGGGGGAGTGATGGCTTGAAAACTTCAATTTGTCTTTGATATGTATGGGGGCTGGAATAGTTAATTTAACAGAGCTCCTTCTTTAAGAGCTATAACATTAAACGACTTTTAAAGAAGTCATGAAAAATGAACTTTTAAGATAAGTATATTTCACGGGACTAGGATAGGTCATTAACAGAACCCCACTCACAGAGCCATAGACATTAATGACTCTTAGAGCCATAACATTTAATGACTGGGGAAATGTTCTAAACGATGATCTTTTTTGGGCCACCTTGGTGTGGGGGCAATGTGTGTATTTGCAAATAAAGAGGGTTGAGAGACGTTTCGGGGATAATATATAATAAACTGCAAGGGCGCCATCTTCCTGAAGCAATCTGCAACAAAAGAGAGAACTAAACACATTAGAATATTTGATTTTGAAGCATCGCGAATAATTTTCAAACATAATTACAAATGACCAAGTTTTTATTTTGGTACAGTTTAAAATTTGTATCATAAAACAATCAGATTTAAATACACCATAAAAGCAAATGTAATATAAAATTAATAACAAATTAAAGCAATAACACACAATAAATAATATGTATAGCAGGAATTACAACGTGGTATTTGATTTCTTTTATACAAGCCTTTTAACAAGTTACCGGTTCATATTCCGTAGTAGCTACAAGATCATCAGTATCTCTTTATTGCAATTTACAAATTTCGCCAGAAGCTAAACTTTAGAAATGATCGAATTTCAATAAATTAATTAATGGTTTTAAGTGTAAAGTTTCAAAGTTGAATTTAATGAAAGTCAAAATGAATTCATCAAGTTAAAACTTACTTGTTCGTGCACATAATTAGGTATTTAAAATAAAAAATTATGTCATTATAGTGTTCTTACGATGATGTGGCCTATTTGATTGATTGATTGTAACAGAAATGCTCAATTCCAAGTAAGAGAGCCAGAAAAAGCATAATTAATTTTGCTATAAAATCAGTTTCATACAATAAATATCAAAAATAGTTTAGAAAAAATTATTGTATAAAGTGTTTTAAATTGATACTAGTGAAATGAGTACTAAACCCTTGGATAGTACGTAGGTTTGCCGCCATATGGGTTTTCTAAGCAAATATAAGTCAAACGCTTCCTAATGAATGTACATACCAAATTTTATCAAGATATGTCAATAAATAAGCAAGATAGAAGGTTTTGTTGATTTCCCATAAGAATAACATGGAAAACATACTTTTTGGATTTTCTCCATAGCCATTTAAGCTAGGCAAAAAATTCAAAATACTAGATTGTTTGTTTTTTAAGCTCTCTTAAATGGTTTAAGTTAAAATTGATGAATTTTCTAAATACAAGTAAAAAAAGCCAAAAACCCTTTTTTAACCCATTTGAAACCCCATAAAACCCCGTTCCCATGGTCCGATCATTCTGGTTCGCGAACTCAACCTAGTAGATGCTGGCTTACACCCCTGTACCAAATTTCATCAAAATCGGAGGTTCCGTTCAAAAGTTATCGTGGTCACGGACATTTATATATATATATATATATATATATATATATACTATATATAAACAATCGTTCGTTCAAATTGATATATATATATATCTATATCAATTTGAACGAACGATTTTTTTGGCTTCTAGGGACCTCAAAACGAAAAAGTATCATGGTCCCGGGCTTAGGTCTTACCGTGACTACTACCGTAATAGCGTATTCCTAATAGGGAAATTCGCTAATAAACTGAATCGCTATGTGTGTTTTATTAAAACGCCTGACGCCTGACAATAAAAATCACTGAGCCGTACTAATGAGGGTCGGCCGCCGTCGCCATCACGTCTTCCTCGGGGCCTACCTGAGCTGATCGATGTGAAGTATAGGATCCCGTTCTCAATCACAAGAGGGAACGGTATTCACAGTTCACGACTCGTTCACCTCCGAGCAGAGATGAGTGCAGTTATTTTTAACAGGCTATATATGAGCCGGTTGGAATGAAAGTGGCTCAAGTCCAGCAGAGCTAGTTTTGAGACATTAAAGGTTTTACGTTTTGTTTGATAAAAAAATTATTTATTATTTTTTAATTTTCTTATTTATTTTATCAATTGTTTGGGTATGGTTAATTTTTTTTTGCATTATAACCATATTCATACTTGGTCTCTTTTTATAAAATAAAATAAAAAATGTGACTTACGCCACTGTCATTCTCAACATATTTTAGGTACGGTTACAGAATTTTTAAGATGGTAGTACTAATGAACACGTATATAGGTACATAACACATAAATAGGCCTATTCTAATGTTAAAAAAATTAAATTTGTGAAGATAAAACATAGGCCTAACCTCAAATGTGTAAATTGAATAAAGTTGTACCTTATAGACAGTTTATTTAAAAAACCTTACTTTAAAACACTGACTAAAACATTATAAAACAATAACAATTACTAAACACAACATAAAACACTTTAATAATACAAAAGTCGCATGATAAAAACAACTGGAATCAACAGCTGAAAACTCTGAAGGACTTACTTCACTGTCATTCTCAATGGAACAGAAATTCGGCTAAGTGGACTTAGTTTGTGCTGCTCCTGGTGGCACAATATTGAACTAGAAACTTACATCACTTTCATTCTAAACAAAACAGTCTTTCTACCATAAGAAACTGGACTTATCTCAATCTCAATTTTTTCAAATTTTGGACTTACGCCACTTTCATTCCAACCGGCTCATATGATCCCAGACAGCAATGAACGTTTACAAGGAGTTTGCACATCAATTTCAACTGCAAACGAAAATGTTTGCTGTAAATATTCATTGATAACATGAAATTGTTTTAAGCACTTTCCGCAAATATGCAAGTTTACACTTCTCACATTTGCGGAAAGATTTTCACAGATGTTTGCAAAAAGTGATTAACGAATGTTTTCCAAAAGTGATCAACGAATGTATTTTAAAAGTGATCAATGAATGTTTTCCAAAAGTGATCAACGAATGTTTACCAAAAGTGATAGACGAATGTTTACCAAAAGCGATCGACGAATGTTTTCCGAACGTGATCGACGAATGTTTTCCAAACATGATCGACGAATGTTTTCCAAACGTGATCTACAAATGTTTTCCAAAAGATATGAACGAATGTTTTCCAAAAGTTATGAACGAATGTTTTCCAAAAGTGACCAATGCATGTTTGCCAAAAGTGTTAAAAAGATGTTTCAAATAGTGTGCAATGAATAGTATACAGGGTGTCCAGCTTCGACTGTCCGAAACTTTTCCATGTTGTTCAGCAAGCCAAAAGAAACAAAAAAGTTCATATAAACATATGTCCTAAAATGCGTCGTTAACCTGCTAGCCGCCATTTTGTTTTTTACACTTAATAATTTTTATTTCCGTAATGAATAAATGGATTGGGTTCTATTTGGCATGGACCTTGATTAGAACAATGTTTATCAAAAGAAAAAAAAATAATTTTTTCCAGTGTGTATTTTCAAAATGGCGGCCATTTTGAATTTTAAAACTCAAATATCTCAAAAACGGTAAGTTTTAGAAAAATTTTACAAGAGACAAAAAAGTTTTAAAATTAAATTATTTAAACTGTGATACCAAATTTGTAAGCATCTGACAACAAATAATGGAGTTATTGAGATTTTTATATTAAAATAACATCAATTTGCATGAATTATAATGCAGAATCGATGTTTTTTTTTTGCAGAAAAATCTCAATACCTCCATTATTTGTTGTCAGATCCTTACAAATTTGGTGTCATTGTTTAAGGAATTTAATTCTGCAACTTTTATGTCACTTGTGAAATTTTTCTAAAATTTACCGTTTTTGAGATATATGAGTTTTAAAATTCAAAATGGCCGCCATTTTGAAAATACACACTGGAAATTTTTTTTTCCTTTAATAAACATTGTTCTAATTAGGGTCCATGCCAAATATGAACCCAATCCATTTATCCGTTACGGAAATAAAAATTATTAAGTGTAAAAAACAAAATGGCGGCTAGCAGGTTAACGACGCATTTTAGGACATATGTTTATTTGAATTTTTTTGTTTATTTTGGCTTGCTGAACAACATGGAAAAGTTTCGGACAGTTGAAGCTGGACACCCTGTATTTCACCGCTCGTCTCGCTATTCGTCCGGAAAGTTACCCATTTCGGGGCGAGATAGTGTTTTACGCGCGAGAGGTAAAGCCAAGCGTGGAAATCACTATCTTGCCCCAAAATGGGTCACTTTCCAGACGAATTGTGAACGATACTTTTCATCAAGTTGCAACTAATAAAATATATCAATGTTTCTAGGAGAATTATTCAAAAATTTGTTGTTAGTAGCCATAGTTAATAAAGCCAGAATTAATAATTTAATTTGTTTTGAATTCAGCTGATTGAGTTGTTGCTGTACGGGAAAGGTTTGTTGATGTAAGGTAAAAAATTGTTTTCCTTGGATCGAAAGTAATGTTTATGTACAAAAAAAAAAAAAAAAAAAAAAAAAAAAAAAAAAAAAAAAAACAGCTGATGGTGACTACTGTAGTTTGATCTCTGTTTGGAAATTGATGACTTTTTAAAGGGCCTTTAGCTGTACGGAAAGTAGCTACTTTCAAATACTGAGAGATGAAAATAATTTTATAATAGAATGGATTGCTGGTCATTTGTTAATAAATGTGGAAAATAAATATGGTTTATATAAACTTATGTAGGCTACAGCTTAATTTCAAACTCTTTTAGTTATTTGACACGTCATGAGCAGAATGAATCGTAAAGTTATTCAAAAGTAAAACATTTAAAAATTAAATTACTGTAATTTAAACACATAGTACATAAACTTAAAAATAAATTGTCTTAAGATCGAGTTTTTTACAGTTAATCAAACTTCATTTAATATGTTTCATAAATTGCATGAATACTATTATAAAATCAATGTTTTGTTTCAATGAAATATAAACAATTTTATAACAAAAAAAGCAGGAAACGTAAGAATAAAAATCTTTATTTTGCACATATATTTATTTTGAATTATTTACAGAGCTTAGATAGATAGATATATTGATTATAAATTTAAAGATATATAGATATATTACAGATATATTGATTAATAAACTATATACAAGTAGTTAGTTTGGTTCTGGTCTGGTTGAGCTCCTTTGGATTCCCTGAAAAAAATACAATGAATTAAAAAATGTAGTCCTATAAATGGCCTAATCTATACTTGTTTAATACGCTAAGGTTTTTTTTTTGTGTTAACTCCTCCTACAATTCTCAACCGATTTTCATGTTTTTGGTGTGGTTGGATAGGGCTTGGTTTGTAGTTGTTTCTGCCAAAAATTGATGAGAATCAGACTTAAATTAAGGGCGCTATCCACAAATTAAATTTGAATTTTTTCCACTAGAATTACATTGCGATTGGGTTGAGAGTTTTAAACATCTATTAACGTTCAGCTGTAGTTCTTGGTGATCACTGACATTCACAATATTGGATTGGTTGGATTTAATTGATTTAGAACTAAAATGTAAGTTTTGTATTGTATCAAAATAAATTGCTCGATTTCGAGCAACACGTGCACTAGTTAATACTTTAACAATCTATTTTTCACATATTTCTAGTCATGGGACCTGCTACACTCACATTTCTCAATCACTACTGAAAACCTCATATAAAAAAACAAAATAAAATCTTGTTTTAAAGGATAAGGAATTTTAAATTACTATATTGCCCTGGCATGTTAAAAATATGGCAAAACATCAATTTTAGGACTGTTTGCACCTTTTAGTTTAAACCTGATCATAGGTAAATATTTATGTATACAGGGTTTTCGGAAAAAACCTTTCAGGAATTCAGGAGGTTATTGCCCACATTAAAATAAGCATGAAAGTTCCTATAAACAAATGTCCTAAAATGCTTCGTTAACCCCGCTAGCCGCCATTTCGTTTTTTACACCAAATAATTTTTATTTCCATAACGAATAATTGTATTAAGTTCATATTTGGCTTGAACCTTTGTCACACCAAGTTTTATTTTCAGGGAAAAATTTTTTTTTTCCAATGTAGCCTATATTTTCAAAATGACGGCCATTTTAAAATTTCTAACTCAAATAACTCAAAACCTGTAAATTTTATCAGAATGTTACAAGAGACAAAAAAGTTGAAAAATTAAATTACAGTATCTAACCAATGGTATCAAGTTTGTAAGGATCTTAACAACTTTAAGGTTATTTTAGTAGAAAAATCGCAATAATTCCATTATTTGTTGTTAGATCCTTATAAACTTGATAATCATTAATTAGATAATTAAATTTGTCAACTTTTTGTCTCTTATACAATTTTGATATAATTAATTCACTGGTTTTGAGATATTTGAGTTTAAACAATTAAAATGGTCACCATTTTGAAAATACAGATCAGAAAAAAATAATTTTTCCTGAAAATTAACATTAGTGTGATACAGATTCATGCCAAATATTAACTTCATACAATGATTCGTTAAGGAAATAAAAATTATTTTGTATAAAAAACCAAAATGGCGGCTAGCAGGTTAACAAAGCATTTTAGGACATATGTTTACAGGATTTTTTTGCTCATTTGGAGGTGGGCAACAACCTAATGAATTCCTGCAACGTTTTTTCCGAACACCCTTTATTTCTGTGAGGATGAATTTTCTAGTCTGTTAATGAAATGGTATTGGGTTAATTCTAAAGTAAGGGGTTTCCTTTCTTTATTGTATTAACTTATTGTTTTTCGCTAACAAATTATATTATATAAACTTGACTCTAAATAAACTGTTACCAAAAAACTTGACTCGACCTTGGAAATCACTACTCGATAATTTCAAACCAAATGTTAGTCGCTCTTTGAATCACTATATCACTATTTTGAGACAAGGACCTCACAAAGCGGTTAAATTTGTCTATCACTCCTATTAGGCTATTTTAAAATAAAGCAATTGGCACAATCAATGAACCTATAAATTCGTTTGATTTTTACTTCCTCCCCCTATACTATATTATATGGAGAAAGTATTGTTTTCGCCAAAATTTTCTAATTTGAGTTGTTGGTGGATTTATCTATTATGGTGCCCCCTGAGTCCAAAAAAGAGGTTTAAGTTACAGAGTGATTTCTGTGTGAGTGTGTGTTAGAGAATGTAGAGAATGTGAATGGTCTGATTTGGATTAAATTTGGCATGTAAGTCAACATCCATAATAATTTCAGGTGTTTTTTTTTTTCATTTTTTGGTTTATAAGGGTAATTGAACCCTAAAACCCCTTAAACCATAAATACCCCCATCGCAGCAGACCTGCGTACTCAGCGAATTTCCAAACGATCTTGAGATATTGTATTTTTCCAATAAACACCATAGGAATGGGAATGTAGGTTTTCTGCCTTGGGATGTTGTTAGAAAATGTTAGTTTTGTTAGGAAATGTAATAGTTACGTTAGGTAATTGTCAAACTGTATCAATATTCGGCACTTTATAATTTTCCCCATAAACCCCATGGGGGTGAGTATGTAGGTTTGCCGCCATATGGGTGTTGTAAGCAAATATCAGTTAAATTCTACCTAGTGAATGTACATACCAAACATTATCAAGTTATGGTGTTCTTTTCATTTTCCCCATAAACCCCATAGGGGTGAGTACGTAGGTTTGCTGCCATATGTGTGTTGTAAGCATATATCAGTTTAACCCTATCAAGTGAATGTATATACCAAATTTTATCAAGTTATTCCAATAAATAAGCGAGATACAGGGTTTTGTTGATTTCCCATAAGATTAACATGGAAAACCTATTTTTGGCTTTTCTCCGTAACCTGTTAATATAAGTTAAAAATTCAAAATACTACATTGTTTGTTTTTTAAGCTCTTTTAAATGCTTTCAGTTAAAATTGTTGAATTTTAAAAATTAAGGTCCAAAAATCCAAAAAACCTATTTTTGACCCCTTTGAAACCCCATAAAACCCTGTTCCCATAACCCGATCATGCTGGTTCGCGAACTCATGAAAATAGATCTAGTCTTACACCTTCTTACCAAATTTCATCAAAATCGGAGGTCCCCTTCAAAAGTTATCAGTACCACGGACACATAGATATATATATATATATATATATATATATATATATATATATATATACATATATATGAAAATGAACGAACGGTGTTTTTGGCTTCTGGGGACCTCAAAATGAAAAAGTAACATGGTCCCGGGCTTAGGTCTTACCATGGCTACTACCGTAATAGTGTATTCCCTATAGGGAAATTCGCTAAAAAATCAAAATCTCTCAAAATCAGCTCTAAAAATTTTGATTAAAATTTTGTGGCCTTTTAAGATTAAAGAGCTGAATAAAATGACACCCCCCGTATCTCCGAGAAAATACACGTTCAAAAGTTGGAAAGCAACAAGTGTTTATAAAAACCAATTTTTCATTTGGTGTTAAATGGAGTACATTGTTAAAATTCACAGACGCGCGTGGCATGGAGTCTGCTTAGCTGGTAACCTATTTGACTGAACCATCAAGACATGAATGTTTGGAGGCTTATAACTAGGCTTGCCATAGGCCTACATTCGGTTAGACCGGGACAGTCCCGGTTTTTCGCTCTTGTCCCGGTGTCCCAGCCGGTTTTGCTTTAGTCCCGGTTTTTTTGTAATATTTAGAAAAATAAGAAATAAGAAAGACAAATTTATTTGTGGTTAAAGAATTTTTAAATAAAATTTCCAATTTCAGTTAGGCCTATAACTGTATAAAATCATATGTTTTCCCAACTTTTAACTGCTTTTCGGTTAGTTTTGTTGTTGAAATAATTTAAAAAGTGTAACCGAGGAAAGTAAGTGCGTTCTTCTTTATTGATATGATATGACACCTTATTTATAGCTCTATGCTCGATGTAGCAGGAAATGACACGATTCTCAAAAACCCTTGCGTTTGGGTGGTGTGCCAGAAATAGACCAGAGCCTTAAACCCGAGCCTTATGGACACCCAAAATATTCAAGGAAAGAACTTGTGAAAGAGATGGGATAAAATGTACTATCACTTACTTTATAGCAAAGCAGATGATTCACCAGCTGTATGAGTGCCTATGTGTTAACTGCGTCCTCTGTTGACTTGTAATGAATTTCCATCACTGAAGCTGAAACAAAAAATTTCAAAAGATTGTAATATACTATTAAGCGAACAATTTGATTGGGTGTCCAAATTTGTTTTCTCATCCATCTTCAGCCATTAACTTATTTCTCTGATTTCATCATTTAAAAAATCTCAAATTGGAATAGGGCCCTGTAGTTAAGTGTCGATATATCCAAATGTCAATTAACCAAAAACCCCTGAATGGCCTACCAATTCAGTGTACAGTATTAAAAAAAAAAACCTTTAACGAAAGTGTCATCAAAATAGACTATTAAGAAATGTATACCTTTTGTAATTACAATTTTTTGCTTAGAGCTATTTATTATCAAAGCCCTAGATTCTTAAGGAATATTTAAGTCTTAAAACAGTCAATGAACTATACCTGAAAATCCGTGATTTTCCAAAAAAAAAAAAAAAAAATTTGAGATAGAAAACTTTAAAGTTTTGATAATATTTAACGTATTTTAATTCATTTGGAATTTTGTTTTACATCGTACTGTATAATGCACCTATAAATTCACCAATCTGTAGTTTACCTACTAGTTGACATTTACAGCATATACATTTAGTGTAAATATTTCAGCGTTTACATGTTTATACTATTGAAAATCTACTCCTATAACAGAGTTGATACTGGCAAAAAATAAATAATCCTTGGAAAAACGGTTGTAACTACTGTAAATAGTTTTTCATTTTAAGGTAAAAATATAAAGTTTTCGTGCAAAATGTCCATTGTTATAGCGCCACCCAGAACTGCGTGAGCACGTTTAGGTAACTGTAGAAAAATATTCAGAGGCGGGCCTGTCGTATAGCTTTGCACTAAGCGCGTACACGACAGGGGGTGCAATTTACCCAAGGATACCATCATAGATGAAATGATACCATGGAACGCCAACTCCCGTCCATTTGCGCGACAACTAATCTTTAGGCTTCAACAAGCGGTCCGCTGGCAAATAACTCACGTTACTCAGGCGGAGACTTTCATGTCCTCCAGATGACATCCATTCCTTACCGACTAAGCCTACAGCACTGACTTGTAGGCCAGTGTTGTACACTGGATGATGAGGGAAATAAGTTTGTCATAGTGAAAAGACCAAGCACGTACCCATGACCCACGTAACACTGTCTTCGTACCCATGTGCTATTTACGTGTGCGTACGTCAAGTTAGATTTCTAAGTGCATGTCATTCGGGCTTTACCTTTTATTCTTTGACATCTTCACGACAGAAAATGATAACCTACGGAAGATTGATTTTAATTATGTAACCAAGTGCGTTTATGATGCAGGTGCGTTGGTTCAAGTTTTAGGAAAAAACCTCAAAGCGAATGTTACGAAAAGTAATTTAAACCACTATTGGCCATAACAATGTTAGGCCTTATAAATGACAAAAATGGATAACCTATGAACAGAAAAATTTTATTTAAGCCTATCCTACAGTTTATCACAAAATTTATAGGATTTTCATTGCTAAAAAATATGATTTTTCGGAAGGTTAAAAATGTTTTAAGGCACTTTGTTAAAATATCATTAGGCCCTAATAACGAACATTATTTGGTGTAAAAAACAAATAATCCTAAAATACTTATTTAAATTATATTAGGATTAGTTAGCTGAATATTTATTATTTCTGATATTCCCGAGGTGCTCAATATCACTACGTCCAATTAGTGTAATCTCCTATAGTGCGTGTAATCTACACTGTAGGAGATTACACGCACGGGCGATTAAGTAATCTCCTACAGTGTAGATTTATCTCGTTTAAGAAAACGATTTTCAAATGGTTAGTTGCGATCGTAAGAGCTGCCGCTGCCGCCAAGATTAGGCTACTTCAGTCAATGCTGGCTGAACTGGATCATGGTTTTGGACGTTCCGGTATATTTTATATTTTTCTTCCAGTATGGCATAATTTGTCATTTACATTTACCACACTCCAAACTTTCACTCGGTAGCAATCTTATGTCAACTGTTTTATTTTTTTTAAATTCTAGTTTAAGTTTTAAGCTTTTATGCTCCTAAAAAAAAATAATAAGCCTATTCCTTAAAATAAAATTTTTAAAAACTTTAAATTAATAACTAGATAAATATAAAGATGTTTTTTGGTTACCAAGATAGTTTTGTATTTATTTTTAATATCATTGTTACATAAGCTCGACATAGTAAAAGTGATTTGTGCATTTATATAGTGATGTACTGAACTCTGAACTCGGTCCCCGCGCGCACAGGTTTTCAGCCTATGAGGGGCCCTCAATTGTAGACTATCTTATTGTATTTCTCCATCTTCCTGAATTTATTTTTGAGAATAAATCATTATTATTATCAGCTGGTTTATATTATTAGGAAAGTATGAAACTCTTCCAGTCGGCACGAGTTAATTGAGTTACCTAAGTAAAACCAGGAAATCCAGTGCGATACGCGCTCCATACGATAATCCAGACCCGAACGTCGATATAATCGAGCGCGCCAAGCACCGTGTGTAGGGGTTGTGGGGGGTTGTGGGGGTTGTGGCGAGGGGTTGTGGCGGGGGGTTGTGGGGGTGGCGGCTGCGCGGGTTGCGCTCGATACCCTCAGTTATCCGTCCAGGCTCCTTGCATGAGGTAAGCGTTCCACTCACATTCGCTCACTCACATGACGACCCCTCAATGGAAACAAACACACAGACACAATAAAGATGGTCATCCCTCTCCCGTCAATGCATTCACCCCCGTAGTTTTGTGCAACTAACCGTAGAAAGTCGTGGGGTACGGATACAAAGCAGCTTTGAGAGACGTCTTGTGGTTTTCAAGTGCTGTCGGTTAATCTATCTTCTTAATTATACAGTATAAGGGTTTCGTCGGTTACATCCCTTTTTCTCTGTACCTACCTAACAGAGATTGATGTGTCATTTTAAAGCTTATGATTAGCGTGGGCAAATGGTAATTGAAAAGGTCATTACATTTCGGCCTCCCTCGCCTTTGATTTATTTATAGGGCGCTCTACAGTGTTAATCAACTTTATTTATAAGATTTTTAATGTGAATTGTAATTTAACTGCTGATTACCTTCAGATGATGTTTTATGTCAGATAGTAAACAAAAATAAATCTTTTGTCATCCACTGCATAGTGAAAATATATCTATCCATCTATACTTATTTAATACGCTAAGGGTTTTTTGTCTTGAGAACTCCTCCTACAATTTTCAACCGATTTTCAAGTTTTTGGTGTCGTTGGATAGGGCTTGGTCTGTAGTTGTTTCCGCCAAAAACTGATGAGAATCGGACTGAAAATAAAGGCGCTATTCACCATTGAAATCTAAAAATTTCCCATATAAATAACATTGGGATTAAATAAAGCATTTTAAACATCTGTTAATAATCAGCTGTAAATACGTGTGGTTTTGGTGATTGCAGATATTCACAATATTGGATTGGTCGGACGTCATGATTTAGAGATAAAAGTAACATTTGTATTGTATTAAAATAAATTGTTCGATTTCGAGCAACATGCACGTTTACTAGTATTGTTAAAACAGTCACATTTTGTTTTCATGTAAAAATGTTCTCCTTTGATAGTTTGTTTAAAGTCATGTAATTCCTTCGAATTGTACTGTAGGTGAGTTTCTGACATAAATAAATATTTTACAGAATGCGAAATTTACGCACGGAACTCCTAGTGAATAATTAAGACCTAAAAAATTTAATATAATTAGTGTTATTAATAATGTATGTAGTACTACAACATTCGAGGCTATTCGTGTTACTGATGGACTTTTAAGAAAGCCTAATTATGATGTTTTGTTTGGTGTCCTCAAACGGTTATTTTATGCCTCCTCCTACCTTAATACCTCCTATTGAAAATAAGAAGGAAAAAGAAGAAACAAAATTCAAATAAGTTTAAAATAAAGAAAAAGTCTAAAGAAAATAAGTAAATGAATTTGTAATCTAATGAAAATTTGTTAAATGGTAAGTGTAAATAAGTGCAAAAACTTTAAATCTGTATTGTAAATTCCCATACAATGTTAAACTTTGTCGGAGGAATAAAAATTATTAATTATTAACTATTATACCTTGTCGTTTCTGTGAATATAAACGCCTTAATCTTTCGTCACGTTATGCTTCACAAATTGGCAAAGAATGGTGCAATAACAAAAATTGTTTTGCTCAAATAGCAAGAATTATATCTCTACAATACGGTATAAGTCACTATATAAACTGTACATAAGCTCTTTTATTTTTTTAGTAGTTTTTAGACCTGATTTCTTTATGAGCTCAACGCACATGGCAACATTTTTCTTTATAATTAACGAGCTGATACCTGGCATGCTTTGCAATGCCAAACTCCAAACTTTTTTTATTGTTTACATGACAACAGTCGGAAGAGAGTTTCAAAACCTGCCATAGGTACGTTTATGACCGTCCTGGGGCTAAGCCGGAGCCTACTCTTTAAAAACCCTGACAGCTACGAAAACACGAATGGCTTACAAACTTTCTCCATAAAATTTTCCATACATGTACCGAGTTTCATGGAAAACGGTCCAGTGGTTTCGAAGTCCATCAAATAGACAAATCCAGGCTATACACCACCATCCTCTTTTATAAATGTACTATAGTCCGTTTTTTTAAACCTGATCCTTCGAGGGAGAGTTGGCTGAGGGGGTTTGTTTATACTTGCTACTATCCCATTGGCTGAAGATTTTTTGTTTTTTTTTTGTTGGTTTTTGTTGTTTTTGTTTTATTTCACTGTTGCATACCAGCTGGTAATTTTTACATCACAACATAATGTGTATCAGTTTTACAATATTATTGGTACATAGCAGTTGTTTTTTAATCAGTTTACTTTAGAACTGTTACTTTTTAACAAGGAATAGGCTTGGCTTAAACATATAACAGCTGACTAGGAGCTACTGAAAGATATTATAACTTATTTCAAACGTTATTTGAGGAAATCTGATACTTGACACACGTTTGTCACGATTTTAAATGTGTTGTTTACACTTTAAATTTTTTGTTTACAGGTTAAATCCCTCCCCCTCCCCGATTTTCTCGAGAAGGATCAGGTTTAAAAAAAACGGACTATAGTATACGTGTTGCTCGAAATCAAGCAATTTATTTGAATACAGTACAAATGTTACTTTAGCTCTAAATCAATGACATCCGACCAATCCAATAATGTGAATATCTTCAATCGCCAATAACTACACTTATTTACAGCTGATTATTAACAGATATTTCAAATGCTTTATTCAGTCCCAATGTTATTTAAATGGGAAATTTTGAGATTTCAATGGTGGATAGCGCCTTTATTTTCAGTCCGATTTTCATCAGTTTTTGGCGGAAACAACTACAGACCAAGCCCTATACAACGACACCAAAAACTTGAAAATCGGTTGAAAATTGTAGGAGTCAAGACAAAAAAAACCTTAGCGTATTAAATAAGTATAGATATTCTATTAACAGCTGTTCTCTTTTAAAGTATTTAGGGAAGTCCTAGTTTAAAGTATTGAGGGAAGATTGGCAATAAGAAACTATTTATAGAGGATATTAGATTTGGTTCGAGTGAGCGTAGCGAACGAGCTAAACCTGACGGCGTGTGAGCGTAGCAAACGAGCTCACCTGAAGGGCGAAAAAGTTTATAATTTTTGAAGCTTATTGTGACCAATCAGAATAGCTCACACTGGTAACCAAAGAGACGAGGGTAATGTGTGGGTGGTTCCCAAGGAAACAGCGGGAACCGTGGGCAAAGTGGCGCAAATCAACAGGGGGTGAAAAATTAATATGTGTTTTAGTTTAACCTCGTTGATACCACCTTTCACTGTCGCGTTCCCTAAGTCTATTTAACCTTTTTAACCAAAGTCAACCATATGTTTAATAATGAATTAAACTAAGACTAGTATACGTGTTGCTCGAAATCGAGCAATTTATTTTAATACAATAATACAAAAGTTACTTTTAGCTCTAAATCAATGACATCCGACCAATCCAATATTGTGAATCTCTTTAATCACCAAAACTACACATACTTACAGCTGATTATTAACATATGTTTAAAATGTTTTATTCAATCCCAATGTTATTTAAATGGGAAACGTTGAGATTTCAATGGTGGATAGCGCCTTTATTTTCAGTCCGATTCTCATATACTTTTGGCGGAAACAACTACATACCAAGCCCTGTCCAATGACACCAAAAACTTGAAAATCGGTTGAAAATTGTAGGAGGAGTTCTCAAGACAAAAAAACCCTTAGCTTATTAAATAAGTACTAGAGATCGCCTCCTGATCGAAATTCGATCAAAATTTCGGTTGATCTCTGGACCCAAGAAGCTTAATAGTAGTTTTCATCACTAGGAGCAAAAGTGGGTCTTTTTGGTGCGCAATCGTGTTTTAAAAACGAGGCGCAGCCGAGTTTTTAAAAACGATTAAGCATCAAAAAGACACTTTTGCTACGAGTGATGAACAAAGTTTTTTATCATGATGAGAAAGTAGACTTTTAATCGTAAAAAATATTAACTATAAAGTTGTATTTTCGAGGTTATATTTACAAAGTAAGTAATATGTAGTGTTTACATTTCTGTTATTTACAAACAATGCTCTTTATAACGTATGAATTTCAAAATTCTGCTCCTTAACATTAATAAATGTATACTAATATACTTAGCAAACAGCTGACTTTTCAGTACTAGTACCTAAAAAATTCTCCAGATGATTTTTCAAGTCCTAGGACAAAAAAGAATCTGTTTTGGTACTTATTAAGAGAGCAAAAAACAGGCTGATTTCGTGCAGAATGATAAAAAAACGTTTTATAACTGAATCATCTGTTTTTCTGCTTTTCTAGAAGTTGTTTTTACAACAGCTGTCTAATGATTCATTAAATTAATTCTCCTTTCTCCATAAGATTAACATTGGAACTTTGAAAGCCTGTGGGGCGCAGTCCTGGAGTCCAATGTGAATTAGATAAAATGGGATTCTGCTCATCTACAGGACTATACCTATCTAACGGTATGCCCGGATTTCTCCTACGTTGCGCACAAGCTGAGAAAAAAGGAGGAAATGAAACATGCTTGCGTATTAATATATAGATAGATAGATCAAGTTAAACGTGTTTCAGGAAAGCGTCCCTTAAAAGTCATTTAATTTTAAACCACACTAGGCTATTATTAATATTTTCTACTTTATAAAAAAACTTTAATGTATTTTTAGCCTCTTTTAGATGCCCTCTAAGTAATTCTCTCTGTAAACAAATGCTTGACTAACTACTATAACCTATAACTAACTATAAAACTGTTATTTTCTTATATCGACGAATCTAGGGCAGGTTTTTGTAGTCCCATCTATGCACGCCGCCGCCAGTTGTCGGTTGAAACAACTTCGGGGATGTTGCTATGGAAATGGAATTGGTGCCATCGGTGGGTCAGTGGATATAGACCTACACTATACAGTGTTTAGGAAATCACAAAAGTTTTACTTCGTGTTGTTAATTTTGTTCTATGTAACGACAAAATAACGACAATTATATGGAAAATTATATGGAAGTAGCCTATATAATTTGTCATTAAAAATTAACTTTTTGTTTCAATATAAGGTAAAAACCCCCTTTGGACAGTTCGTCTGAAACTTATACTGGGCCGATTTACAAAAAACAAACATTTTCGCTCCTATTTTATCAGTTTTACTCCGTATTAAATGATTGACAAATGTAGGGGAAATTGTTGTTTGGAATTGTTTTCTATTCCACTTTTGTTCTACGTTGCAGGTGAGGCATGAAACAAGGCGCCTCAGGGTTCAGTGGAGGCGTTTTCCTGCAATACTACGGGGTAAGTGCGTGTATGACACTCGGCAATCCATCACCTCAGGCCTATCTACTTTATATCATTGCCACGATTTTTTAAAAATCCGTTTAAAAATTGAGTTATTGTTGTCATGAGGATTATGTTTTTCACAAATTTTCTGCCAAACTGCTAAAACTTTTAATTTACCTACGTATTTTTGCCTTTGAGAACATAAGAAATTGCAGTTGTAGCGAATAACCTAATTTAGTTAAATTAGTTTGAATGTAAACTTGAAGATAGTTTAAATACTAATAATTTGGATAACTTTTATTCGGAATTTTATTAATATAAAATACTTAGATTGCATGGAGTGATACAATTCAGTTACGTACAGATATCTATTTACATTTGTCAACAGATTAGTAACTAAAAATATACTAGAGAAAAATTACTGGCAGAACAAACAGTCTCTATATATTTATGGTTTTGTAGGTAACTAATACATTAATACCTTTATTGAAATGGCGACCTAACTAAATAGGTAGCTTAAGCCAAGTATGAATGAGAGATGAGTGTAGGAAATTGAATGAGATCACGTGGTATGTTGCAGATAATTGAGTGAGATCATTTGGATTATTCCAGGTAATTGAGTGGTATCGCGAGGTCTGTTTTAAGAAATTCAGTGAAAGATCTCTTGGTTTGTTGCAGATGGTTGAGTGTGATAACGTGGTCTCTTTCACGTAACTGAATGAGATCTCTTGTTCTAGTGAAGGTAATTGAATATGATCTCTTGTTCTGGTGCAGGTAATTGAATGAGATCTTTTGTTCTGGTGCAGGTAATTGAATGAGATCTCTTGTTCTGGTGCAGGTAATTGAATGAGATCTCTTGTTCTGGTGCAGGTAATTGAATATGATCTCTTGTTCTGGTGCAGGTAATTGGATATGATCTCTTGTTCTGGTGCAGGTAATTGAATATGATCCCTTGTTCTGGTGCAGGTAATTGAATGAGATCTCTTGTTCTGGTGCAGGTAATTGAATATGATCTCTTGTTCTGGTGCAGGTAATTGGATATGATCTCTTGTTCTGGTGCAGGTAATTGAATGAGATCTCTTGTTCTGGTGCAGGTAATTGAATGAGATATCTTGTTCTGGTGCAGGTAATTGAATGAGATCTCTTGTTCTGGTGCAGGTAATTGAATATGATCTCTTGATTTTTCGGCAGGCAATTGAGTGAAATCACGTGATCTCTTGCAGGTAATCGAGTGAGTTGGTGGTTTGTCGGCAGGTATAATTGACTGGTATAACGTGGTCTGTTGCTGGTAATTGAAGGAGGTTTCTCGATTTGTTGGAGTTGCAGGTGGTTGACATGACGTGGTGTGTTTCAGGTTGTAACGCTAGTGCTGGTGTCGGGACTGGGGCTGCTCGCCGTGCTCGCCTGTTGGCTGCGCAGGAACTGCAGGTAAGCTAATGTATTACATCTTGGATTTTATTTGTTTTTATAGATCAACTACGTAACAAATATGTAACAAATTCGTTGTAAAAGTATTTAGAATTGCGAATTTTTGGTTCATCGTCCATGAAAGATATTCGTGGAACCTATTCTTGTTTCGTTTCTATAGATTTTCTGCCAAGAGATGAGGTCACAGGCCTATAACTCATGTATATCAATTAAATATGCTCATTTTACATTTAAAGGCAGAAAGAACGCTTCCGGTGGCAGATAGGTGAAATTATAATAGCATGAGCGCTTTATTTTACTCTGGTTTTCGAGGGCAAAACAAACAATGTTTCAACATGGGATTTCCCCACTTATTTTAATTCTGTATACACTGATTCATATTAGGTCGAACCTATAAGGTCATATTATATAATTATTTTTGGAGGCTAATTTGTTAAACAAATGTTCGCAAAAGGCATTTTTTGTTTTAGTACACCTTTAGGAAATGGAATAGCGCTTTATCCAACATTTAGAAACCCAACTTGACATACAAATCGAAGTAAAAACGCAATAAAAAGTTATATTCACTTATTAAAATCTAGAAGACAGCGACGTAAAATAACGAGCAAGGAAGGCATTGTTGGGTGAAAAGAGCGGCGACACTCGACAATGAAGAGACTCTCAGGTCTTGTCTGTAGACAGCCATCCAGCGGCCTCCCCGACGCTGGCTTAGTTTAGCTCATTTCATTTCCAATTTGGACTAATTTTTTTGTATTTAATCCAACGTTTGTTCATATCCCTTAAAATATTACCAGACGTTCAGTGAGGTGTATTGTCACCCCAGAGGAGTAGGGGATTGAAACTTCTCTTAATATTTTGTTTAAAAATGAAGTAGATTAAATTACAATAATTACATTTTTAACTAATAGCATTCAGAAATCATTATAGTTTATTGCATTGGATTGGGAAGATATAAGATTCTTTATTACAGCGAAATGTAGACTAAAACAAAACTGCGCACACCCAACTCAAAATATTGAAATTGTCCTCTAGTAAAGAATAAACCAAGAGCTGGCCACGACAATGGCGTTCGATTAACTAATTATGTATGCCTATAGCTTTTCAGACAAAATATTAGCAAACTTGTGTCTTATTTCTCTTTAATGTAGAAGGTATAATAAAGAGGTATAATTTTTATTTTGTCCTCATGGAAAGGAGGAGTCTTTACAAATTACCTTTGCCACAGTAAATATTCCGTAATACAATAAAAAACAGAAGCTATAGATTGTAGAATTCCTGATATAGACTATTAGAACCGTTGCATGACAGTTTGTACACAATAAACTGAGAAATCTCTCCGAGACATTGCACAAACAACTACAGAAGTACTGTTTTGGAGCGGGAATGGTAGGGACATCTTTGGCGGATGAAATAGTATGTAAAGCGTTTCAATTCTTGGCTAGACCTATTATAACCTTTAGCTCAACCTAACTCGTGGATAAAAAACTGTAAACCGTGGTTGACTATATAGCCCTATGGCCGTGTCTAGCCTACAGTTAACGGAGAGAAGCGCAAACCTCGACACTTTGAGACGGAGCAGAGACCCTCGAAAGCGGCCTGCCGTCGTGTAGAACTTGTCAGCAATAAATATATATTTTACTACAAATAGGAAAATATATTGTGGCATTATTTTACAAATTTAAAATGTTTCAAAACTACCTTTTCAAATAAAACTAAGTTGTTTGCAAGGTTCATTTTTTTGCAATTACGATTAGAAACTTCTACGATATTAGACGATTTCGTCTAATATGTACAAGAATCGCGCAAACATTATAATTCAAGAAATAGATTTAATAGAAATAATTTCATCCGAAAGAATAATATTTATATAACCTTAACAGTATCTTTCCCCTTTGAAGCAACTGCCTATACATTTTATCACTAAAATGAATAAAAATTGCAATGTGAAAAACTTATTTTAGTTTTTAGTTTGTGTCTGACAGTGTAGGTCTAATTGTCAATTTAACTTCAGAAGTCTACTACTTGACTTGTCATCGATTACTACCGTATCTTTATTCAGTTGCTGGACAAGAGTGCTAGAGTACAATTCAGCTGGATCGACACAGTTGATGCTAATGCTCGGCCGAGGAGGTGACTAACGCCTGACGTCATTGCAGCGGTGTCCGTGATCGATACGTCCATGCCGAACGACATTTACCGCGACATTTGCAAAAACCGTCTTCCGATCGACTCTAAAGGCCTCCAGGATGATTTCGTTAAGGCTGCGGTCTACCCCAACCAAAACAACAACAATGCCGAATGCCGCCTCGCGGCCGTAGCGCTAGGCGCTGCAGAGGTTTATGGGGATCGTGTTTCAGAATTAACCGATTAAGATAGAGATTAGCTGTTAACTTTTTCTAAAAGTAGAAAAAAGGATCTAGTCGGCTATCTTTTTAGAGTTTTTAAATAACATTTATAATTTCAGTAATAACTGTTTAAAATCATATGTTTTTTAGTTTTGTAAATGCCAAGGTTTACGGGGATCGTGTTTTAAAACTAACGTCTTAAGATAGAGATTTGCTGTTAACTTTTTTTTAAAGTAGAAAAAAGAATCTAGTCGGCTATCTTTTTAGAATTTTAAAATAAAATTTCTTATTTCAGCTATAACTGTCTAAAATCATCTGTTTTTTATCGATTTTTAACTGAAGTTTTCTATTATTTTTAATGAACTAATTACAAAAGTGTAACAAAGGGAAATTAGTACCGTCATTCTTCTTTAATATGACACTTTATTTATAGCTCTAGGCTTCATTTGGCAGAAGATAACACGATTCTAAAAAACCCTTGCATTTGGGTGCGCGCCAGGGGTAGACCGGAGCCCGGGACCACCCCGGTCTACCCACGGCGGCGAGGCGGCATTAGGCATTGTTGTTGTTTTGGCTGGGGTAGACCGCAGCCTTAAAGGGCTTGGTCAACAAGCCTAATTAGGCCTATCTTTATCTAAAGTTTTAAACCTGAGAAAACTATTAATTTTATAAAATTGTTTTGTTTTCTTTCATTTGTACATGTGTCCTGTTTTAATACCTTTTAAGCATTGTGTAAGATATTTACCTTAAATTTCTTTCGTTCTTGGGTTGAAAACATCGTTTGGAGGGAAAACATCAACTCAATAACTTATGCAATTTAAGGTAAATATTCCACAATGATTTTTCCTGTAATTAAATATTTTATAAAATATTTTTTGCAGAGACTCACACCTCTGATGTACCAGCATTGCTCGAGCTTGGCCTCCTGGCATATAGCTAAAAACCTAAATGTACTTGCATTTAAGCTTAAATCCTAAATTGCGGTGAAGGTAAAGCTGTTCATAGAAAGCAATCAACATAAATTATTTGCTCAATGAATCTTTATACAAACCTGTTAACAATGCTCGAGTTTAAACTTCGATTGTACTATATTTTACACTTGAAGAAGTTAGAGCCTAAGACAGTTTACGATGCAATAACCTTTAACACCCGGTTGTCGTGACCGTGTTGCCGAGTCGCGTGACTCGCTAGACGTTATCCACTCATCTGGTACGCACCAACCCCCAACCCTCAACCACCAACCCCCAACCCCCCAACCCTCAACCACCAACCCCCAACCCCCCAACCCTCAACCACCAACCCCCAACCCCCCAACCCTCAACCACCAACCCCCAACCCCACAACCCTCAACCACCAACCCCCAACCCCCCAACCCTCAACCACCAACCCCAATCACCAACCCTCAACCAACAACCCTCAACCACCAACCCTCAACCACCAACCCCCAACCCCCAACCACCAACCCCCAATCCTCAAACATCAACCCTAACCCCTCTTTTTGGCACGGCGGGGCGGTTATTCTTATCACAACACCATATCACAACTAAGTACCAGGTTAACCGAGCCTTGCTCGTTGGTTTTGATTCAATTTTAATATTTCCACCAACAACCAACTATACCTCTTCACAGTTAACATATGTTTCAAATGTCTGCTTAATAGTAATGTTCCGTTATTTTTGTTTACATTTAGTTGTTATTTCGTTACCAAAATAGCAACCCATAAGACTAATGTTAAAAATTACAATTTTTAAACTTAAATTTAGATCAAATTTGATTTTTCCTGGGATTGAGACTGTTTCAAAAACTTATTTTTGAGCCGAAACAATCTTTAATGCAAAGTTTAAGCAAAATCTAACCGCCAAATTTCGAGATCGTGGAACACACATCCCTTCAGAGATTGCTCGTATTAAGGTAAACGCACCAGTAGTGGACACTGTTCCAGTAGTGGACACTTTCGTCTTTTAAAGTTAATAATTACCTTATTTCTCAATTTAAACATATTGTTTTATTGTTGAAATAATCTTTGATTGTTTTTCTTTTGTGTATAAATAAAGGCCCTAAATTTTGCTTCATTTTAAAGGGTTTTATAGTATTTTTATTTAAGGCTTACACAGATTTAGAGATTGAAGAGGTCATCCTTATTCAAACTGATAAGGAGGTGAGTTTGGAATTTCTTAATTTTAGTTAGTTTTAAAGATATACAGGCTTACAAACTATATAAATGTATAATCACCGAAAAATTTGGGTCACTTTAAAGTAATAATTCGGAAGTTTTGATGAATTGTTTTAAGAATAAAACACTGTCCACTACTGGTGCACGCATTTCAATGAAAATCCAGTAGTGGACAGTGTGGTGTAGAATATCCTAGGTTAAGGTTTTGGTGCACTTTTTTAGTCTCTATGTGAATTTATATAACCAATTGTGGTGATAGCCTCACTCCCCTCGGCTTGTATAGGAATTTGGTATATTTTTCACCGTCATAACTACAAAAGTATTCATAACGGCAATTAAGGTCTCCTTTTTCTTTGTGTTTTTTTTATTTTTTATTATTTCGTTCCTTCTAATTCCTTGACAGTTAGTTAGTCTCTTAGTGTTTTGTGCCTTTTTGGCTGGCATGCGCCTTTGGCACCCTTCATTGTAGCCTTCAGCCAGTTGTATTTATACCTGACGTTTGTAAATTTTGAATTAAAAGTACGGGCTCCATCACCCCCTTCTGGGGGTTGAGGTGGCTATAATTCTTGTCTCCCGCTCGTCCGCAGCGGCCCTGTCGTGCCCGTACTCCCGGCACCCCGTCTTGGGACGAGGCGGGAGGCGCCCTGCGGGTGCGGCAGTCATCAGGTGGCCGCTGCAAGGGAAAGACCGCAACAACAACAAAAACTAGATAACGAGTTTTTACGCATTCCTGCTAAATCACACTTCTTTTATGAGTCTCAAATAGTCCTAAATATATCCATAAATGTAAAAAACTAGTAGTTCAAACCTCACTTGCCTCATTTGCTTCAATTTTCTTTGTCAGTTTTGTGATTCACTAATGTAAAATGAAATCAAGTCCTGATGGTGAAAAATACTATTACTGTAATATAATAACTAAATTGTTTAGGAAAGGTTTTCATGTATTTCAGAATATAAACGAGCAATTTAATGAAAAGAAACATGTTCTGTATGTTTGCATTAGTGTTTGTTTTTAAATTATATTTATATAATGCGTAAA
This sequence comes from Neoaliturus tenellus, assembly GCA_030545055.2. Taxonomy (NCBI): domain Eukaryota; kingdom Metazoa; phylum Arthropoda; class Insecta; order Hemiptera; family Cicadellidae; genus Neoaliturus; species Neoaliturus tenellus. The sequence continues at coordinate 267,989,029 of CM061533.1, forward strand.
AATTAATTTTATAAGCCATTAGACAGTAATTCCGCATAAAATTGTAAATATTTGTGTATGTAGTTTGATAAATATTAATTTCTTTACTAAAAAAAGCGTATAAATCAATTTTTTACACAAAACAGCAGAAGTCTGAACGGAACACAGTGAGGTGTCCACAGTGGAACAACTGTCTGTCCACTACTGGTACATGCTGTTTTTTAACTGTCCACCACTGGAACATGTGCATGACTTTATTATATCGATTCATACAAGATTATTTTAAGACAGAAACTACAATTATTGAATAATTTACAAACTACATTAAACCAGCTTTCCCCTCGATCCATAAAAACCATTGTAGGCATTTAAATTTAACGGGAATTCGATGTCAAACTTCCTACTCTTCTTATACTGTCCACTACTGGTGCGTTTACCTTATAGTATAGGATACTCAATACACAGACTATGCAATTAAATCCACTGTTACTTTGATGCATTGTACTAAAACTTTATTTGTGCCACTGGCACGTGAAGTGAAGGGTGAGTGAGTGATGGATCAGATGAGATGTAGCTTTGTTACTGAAGAATAGCTAGTTAAATAGTTAGAACCATGAATTAACAGACGAATGAACAAACAAAGAAGTCCAGTTTTGAAACTGATAGCATAGAAAAACTAATCATAATAGTAAACTAACCATAATAGTAAACTAACCAACTAACCATAAAAGTACATAGCTTTAATTACTAACTATTAGTAACTAACTACCTGGTTAGTTGTTCTATGCCACCAGCTTTTACTTCCAGACAGAGCCGTCCTTAGGAAATGCGAGGCCTGGAGCAAAATATTTTTGTGAGGCCTTATTTAACGGTGATTGCTGGTGGGTTGTGGGGTATGAAACATACGACATGTGTCCAAGTTATGTCTAGACGTTTTCCGACTGTCTATATATGTACTCAATCCATTAGACCTCTATATATTTTAAATTATTTGAGTTACAGAAATGAAACTCGGCACAACTATTAATTACAGGGTCTCCCTGAAGTCTACCCTCTAGCCCTCTATCCTCTCTACCCTCCTTTTCAGGTATTATTCCTGGACCAAAGACAAGCCAAAATATCATATTTAAAATTTAGTGATTTTAATAGGCCTACAAATAGTCACGCATATGAGCGGGTTGCCGCGCAAAAAGCGCGGTTGCGGCGCCAGCTCAACAATGGATTTCATACCAAAACTGCTCCCGGGGAAGCGGTCCGACCGTGACTAGCCTTAGTTATATCGCTCTATCTCGCTTATTTATGGACCAATTTTCATGACATCGTTGGATTTTAAATTAAATTTTACAAAAAACACATAAGAACATAAACTTTGCTACCTTATGAAGGTAGTTTTTATGTAATTTAAGGTTAAAGATTTTAATTGGCCACCATTTTGAAAACATGAATTATAAAAAGTTGATTATTTTTTTGTTTTTGTTTGGTGATGCCAATCAGTGTTAGTGTCATGTGTCTTGTTTTGTTTATGTTATTTAATGTATTAAATGTGAACTTTTTTATCTGTAAAAATTTTCAAATTGAATTGACGAAGTCTACTCAAGAGAGACGACAGAACAAAAATGTAGCTTAAGTCTGAAGTAGTAAGGACTGATGATAGTGTTTCGACACTGAAACCTAGGTCTCCATAAAACAGACATATTTGGATCATAAGGTAAGCCTAGAATATACAATGTTAAATAATGATCCAGAGGCTATACCCCATAATGATTATTTTTTCTAGCTAGGTCTTTACTTCAAAAAGCTGTGTACCGAATTTCAACTTATTACGCCAAGCCGTTATTAAATTAAAAACTATTCTTAAAAAATACAAAATGGCGGCTGTACAAATAACTATGGTGTTTTGGAATTTTTTAATATGATATTTTGATTTTGGCTTTGTGTTTGGTCCAGGAATAATACCTTAAAAGGAAGGTAGAGAGTTCAGAGACACCCCTGTATTATGTCGCAAATGCAAGTGAATTTTTACATTTCTAACATTTACTGTTTCAAGATGGCGGTAATTAAAAATGTTCAAAGCTAAATATTTTTAAAAGCTGTAAATTTTACAAACTTTTGCAAACTTACAACAAATTGCATGATTTAATTGCCGGAGTAAAAATACTAACATTGTTAAGATAAAACAATGGATAGTGGAGAAATAAAAATCTTATTTTGAGAAAACACTTGTTTCGCTCGTAAACTTATGTAAATCTTTATGATTTAAAAAATGTAAAAACTTAGATTAATCCGTTGTTTCTCGTTTGATCATTACAAACCAAACTTAGTTTCAACTTTTTTGTTTGCAGTTTTAAAAATATTTAGCTTTGAAAATTTTAAATGACCGCCATTTTGCAACCATAAATGTTAGAAATGACCAAATTCATTTGCATTTGTGCCTTAACGCACTTAACAGTTGTGCCAAGTTTTAATTCCGTACTTTAAATAATTTCAAAGATATAATGGATCAATCAAAAAATCACATACAGACAAACAGTTGAAAACCGGCTAGAGATAGGCAAAGTCGGTCATGCATGGTTGTGGCATCTGCAAGCATGGCTCGGCGGCCGCGAGGCTTGGTCCCGTCACCCCGCCCGCCGGCCGCCGCTATCAAGCGATGTTTTGCGTTTGCATCCTTTTGGTCGCTACTATTACGAACTAATAAGAATCGCGTTCGTAGGTTTTTTAAATCACAATAATTATTGAACATATTGCGCGGGTAATTAAACCGATATTTTAGGTACGTATCTGTTCATTATTATATCATTTTTATTCAACCTAAACGTTAATGCAACTAACTTTTTAGCGGGCAAGGCCTCGCGGCGCGAGGCCCTCCTCAGCACGGGGCCTGGAGCGGCCGCTCCACTCGCTCCACCCTAAGGACGGCACTGCTTCCAGAAGTTAAATTTTGGCAGTTTGTCTCTTAACCATTGATATATTTTAATAAAAAAAGTAGCAATATATTGTAATAATGGAAAAACACAATATAAACCATTAATTCAACCAATTCTGAAGGGAAAATCAACAATGATTGAACAATTCGACAGAACCTTCAAAGGTGCGATGTATTAAATGTTTTCCAAGACGTACAAGATCGCAAGTTTGTTTTGGTGTGCTACCAAAACGCATGAACGATTATAATAAAAAAATTCATAGAAATATAGGTATGAAACCGAACAAAATCAAGCTTTTTGAAAATCAAGCCATTTAGTCAACATGCAAAGATTAAATAAATTTAATGTTATGCAAAACAGAAAAATCTTGTAATAATCTATACTTATTTAATACGCTAAGAGTTTTTTTGTGTTGAGACCTCCTCATACAATTTTCAACCGATTTTCAAGTTTTTGGTGTTGTTGGATAGGGCTTGGTGTGCAGTTGTTTCCACCAAAAATTGGTGAAAATTGGACACAAAGTAAAGATGCTACATGCCCATAATTAAAATTTTACGGAGTTATAAGGCATTTTCTCAGGGATATTATATTGTTCCTATTATCTAGGTGCCACAAGAAGTCTTTTGACACCAAAATTGCCTTGATCCGTTCAGTAGTGTTCTCTCTAGACCCTTAAATGCACTTTTTGTATTATATACGATTATCAGTCGTAAGTAGACCTCTTCGAGTATATTTGTCAGAAACCGGTAGGACCAGTAGGACTAGTTCCTAAGTCACGTTAGATAACAATCGTTACCATAGGTAATTATCAGCTAATTCTCCCCCGGCTTGCTAAAAATCCCATAACAACATCAATTACGTCAAAACAAGGTTAAGGAAGGTGGTAGCACTGATTCGCTCATCATATTCTACCCATAATTCCCGAGCGTGACTTGACTTTAGAACAACCCTCTTTAGCCAGGTTTAAATATGGTTAATGGCTTGATTTGAGAATAATATTCACGTTTACTTAGTGACATGGTGAATGACAATGTAAGATTCGTTTAAAAGACGTGTGAGACCTTCTCCTATATAAAAAATAGGAACGAAATAGATTGGTTTTTATGAAAAACAAGGCTAGGAAATAACATTTTTTCATTGTGTGGCACTCTTCTAGTTGATAATGTTTCGTTTTTATTTACAAAAGCCGACAAAACCGTTAGAGTGTAATCGGGACGAAAAGGAACATATCGATTTGATATTAACTAACACTTCCCGACCACACTGTTGTGGCTTGGTTACCCCTCCCTCCACCCTTCCCTTGTGGAACAATTTGAGACCAGTTTTGAAATACAGTAGTTTTTGTATAAATTATGGTGCCCAATAAAAATAAGTTTTGAAACAAACTGTTAGTACGAAAAGAAATTAGGGAAGTCTCTTAATTTTAGAGAAAGAAAAACATAATTCTGCATTGCCGAGAGATAGTATTTATGTTTATATCTAAGTTAAAAGTAAACATTGGGTTTATTATCGTCCTTTCTAATATAAAAAGTCTTGAAAATCAAGCCATTCAGTCAACATGCAAAGAGTAAATAAATTTTATGTTATGCAAAACAGTACATCTTGTAATAATTTCCCATTAAAGTTTGGCTGGTTTGACTTGGTTAAATCGTAAACTAACTAATGTGATTCGGCGATGTAGTGGTGTACCATTGTAATTATTGTTAATTACCTTCGGGTAATTCATTGTTATGAATAATAGCCCGACATGAATGGCAAACAAGCGACTTGACGTTGACAGCTGGATATTGTTGGTGACATGCGCCACATTCTTCATCTTTTGACGCTGGAAATAACTTTGTTATTCTGACTTCCTTACTTGTTATTCATACAATAAATGGTTAACTTGCAAACTATTGTCAGTAATAATTGTTATTCTTGTTTACATGTATTCAAAATGAAATGTCTCAATTTAACATATAATTGTTTCCAATTCAATTCTCATATGAACATTCCAGAGATAGGTAGAGATAGACACTGTAAATCAGGAAAATCTTCGACAACACATTATAAAAGAAATACATATTAATGTATTGATAATATTTTTGCAATAAAATCATGGGTGTCATATCACTCATTTTGTATCACTCATAGTACAAACACTTACATTAAACAATAAAACAACAATCACTTATATGTAACCTTGCAACTTAACATACTCTCCTAAGGCTACGGCCACACATGGCGACTTAGTCGCCGCGACACAAACGCCGCGACAAAGAAAAAAAGTGTGATACATTGAATGTCGCGGGTCGCCTTGTGTGGCCACCTTCAATTAATTCAATGTATCACACTTTTTTTCTTTGTCGCGGCGTTTGTGTCGCGGCGACTAAGTCGCCATGTGTGGCCGTAGCCTAAAAGTAAAATGCACACACCAATCACAGTGTAAATAAGCAGGTATAACTTCAGACACACAGTTTATAAAACTGAAAACAACATACAATAGACAAGAATTTATTAGTTACCAACTATGCTAAGGTTACCAAATGCGCACAGCTTTATAATAAACAGATTTAATGAAAAATATTCTGGTAATCATAACACTATTTAAAATGTTAAAGTAAATCAAAGCGTTGAAATATTTTATAACAGATGAATTACAATGGTTTCCCATCTAATTTTATATGGTTTTATCACAACTAGAGATCGCCTCCTGGTTGAAATTCAACCAACATTTTTTCAGTTGATCTAAACTGTCTGGAACGTCTGGACCAAATTTGACCTTACTTATTCTTTGGGAACTAAAGATTTTAAAATTTCAAGTAGAAGGAAATGAACATGACAAGATAGATATTAGCAGATAGATATTAGCATGATCGTTTTGATACTGGCTCTGCGAGCAATTAAAATGTGCTATACATGTGTTATAGTATAAACTATAAAGTAATTAATTTTCAATGCACTCTGTATGATCGTGTGTCGTGTGCCAGTGACCTGTTGCCGCTGGCGGGGTGCCGACTGTTTTTATTCCCTAATTGTTTCTGCACCTTCTGTTTGCATTGCACATATCTGGAATTTACTTCACTGCAAAGATTTCAGGAAGTTAGGGCAACAGTTGAGATAAAAATTGTACAACAGAAGAAATTTCTTTATTTGAGAACATAAATGCTTAACATTTAAGGAGCCCTTCTTACTCAGTGTTTTTAGTTTATTAATAATTTTATGATTTATTCGCTATTATTTTCCAGAAAGAGAGGAATATCATCCCTTATAGGGTTGATGCGACGTGGGTTTGTTACGAAATATCAAAACTTGGTGGTGTTTATTAAAAAACCGGGATGAAACTTATTATATGCTTTTTTCTAATTGAGATACAATTTTAGTTTGTGATATTTCATATATTACATACCGTGGCTAACGTGTGAAAATGTTATGCGAAAACAGAATCATCTAAATCTTTAATTTTACTCGATTGTTCATCTGTTTCTTTAGGCCTTATGCCTCAGATCTCATTAGCCTGTGTATTATACACAGTGAAACAAAAATTGTCAACTAATTTGAAACCAAATAGACTTCATCATCACAATCAAACGACACAGACAGTCTGTCAATTTTCAAATCTGTACAAATCGGATTTTTTTCATAATATGCTATTATCAAATATTAATTAAAAAGCTTTTAGTAATAAAAATATTACACTACAAAGTCAAATTTACAAGTAATAATAATGGTTCGTATAAAAATATCCAATTTGTCGAAAATTATTTTATATTGGGCCACAAAGATGGAATACGTCTTTTGAATACATTCATTGAAATAAATTGAATAAATTATATAGGTACATTTTAAATTGTAAAAATAAAATCCTTAATAGTTCATAGGAAACATTTCACATTCGTAAACGAGCAACCTAATACGATTTGTAAAGGTTTATAGGAGTTATTTAACAATTCCCTAGAAATTGATTAAAATTCCAAACAAATGTAACATGTGCTTAATCTTTATATACCTGATTTATTATAGATAGAAATCACAAACTGTGAACGTAGACAATATTTATTCACAAACTCGAAAAGTGCTCTTATAAATAATTATAGATTGCGTAAGTTTTAATGATAAAACAATTCTTACCAACAGACACAATTCTTAAAAACTAAAGAAATGAATGAAACAGACACATTTCGTAAAGTGTAAATAAAATTATTTCTTTGAAAAGGAGTGGGTATTGTAAAAATAATATCCAGCGGTTCTATTTTCATGAAGCTCATCAAAAAGCAGAGAGACCGTGCACTGAAAGGGCCCATTTAACGCCAGAACGGGCTCAATTTTGCCTTTGCACAATACATGGGGTTTCCTGGCATTCACTTTACTTACGGCACGTTATTCTTACAAACTAATTTTTTTGTTTAGTTTTCAAAATTTTGGTTTCGTTTACTACTCTTGGTGCTTCTAATAAAACAATTAATAGAATAATACACATTCCATAGCACTCCTATTCTCCTATTTTTATTTCATTTTTAATTACACTTTATGTAAATGCCAAAGAATTTTAATTTTAATAACTGTTTATTCTTATTTTTATCCCCAAAAGGAAAGTAATAAATATAACGGAGGCTTTTCTTTAAATTAAACTTTGGTTAACTCAAATTATTGGAATTGCTGTCTTTTAATATTTTAATTTAAGTTTTTAGACATATCAATTGATAACAAGAAAGCAGTTAAGGGTACTTAAATTAAATAATTGTTTTCTTATTTTATAAATATGAGATTAAAGTATAGTATTGCCACCAGAGAACTAACATCAATAAACTACAAATAAAAGTATTATAGCAAATTATCAAAACATCATAGTTTATGCTTAAAACTAAGCTAGGTATATAACATTTTTACACATTTTTGCAGCCGACAATCTAAGATTGCATAACGTGTTTGTCATGTGTGTATGCTTTTTCATATCTCTACCACTGCATGTTTTATCCATTACGTAGTGTTTTATTTTACCATTTTTTCTCGGCTTCTTTTTGTCAAACCATTCCCAGAGCCATTTAAAGTCAAATCCCAAAGCCAAAATCCGCCGGACTGCCGAAGCCGCTGTATGTTAGCCAAGAGTCATCTTCCCCCCTGTGCCAGTAGCCCATTGTTGCGCATTCTGCAATGTTAACCGTACGGCTTTTTTGCTAAAACATGGTAATTTATTCCCCTGTTTTGGACGCCGTTTTTCAACCGATTTTCTTTAAACTTGGTAAGTGTTTAGTTGAATAGTTATATTAGGCTCCTCATACCTAGAAATTTTTAAAATTTAACAAATATTACTCTCTGTGACGTTGCAAAATAACTCGATTTCCTTAGTAATATTTGTTAAATTTTCAATATTTCGAGGTATGAGGGACCTAATACAACTATTCAACTAAACACTTACCAAGTTTAAAGAAGATCGGCTGAAAAACGGCGTCCGAAACAAGGGAATATAATACCATGTTTTGCATTAAAAGCAGTATGGTTAACATTGACGACTGCGCAACAATGGGCTACTGACTAGGCCTACTACAGGGGTGAAGATGACTTATCAATGTCAGCTGAGCGGCTGGTGCATGGCATTTACCGCATGGTTTGCGATGACGTCACTGCAGCAACGGAGTCACGTGATCGATATGTCCTGTCCATTGATGGCGGCCAACACTGTTAACTGTTACCGTAGTACCGCAGTGTGTTGCTCGGGGGCAATCAAGTTAATTTAGAAATCAAGTAGCGGTAACTTAGAAATCAAACAACAAAAATAGCCTAATAAGGAAGCGATTTTGATTCGTTGGTGGATTTGACCCAAAAGGTGTCAGTCTTCATTCATCCATGTCCAAAGTTACTATGTTTGTAAAAATGTCAATACTTTTGAAACATTTTTTATCCTTTTTATACGGTCAAAACTGAATTTACGAATTAAATTGAATAGAAACACAGTTCGTTTCAATATTTGATTATACAGTTATTTTTATGAATCGAAAAATATTTCACAATTCCATAGTTCCTGGTTACTTACCTTTTAATTTTTAATATCTAGATCTCATAATAATATTCCCATAATACAACTTAATAATTCCAAATACTTTACTCATGTACTAATTATAAATAATAAAAGGAGTAATATTATTATTACTCATGTACTGTGAACCTTATAATAACTATACTTATATCCTATTATATGCACCATACCTATGTATGTAACATGTAAGGTATTTGTTAATTCCTACGCTTTTAGGAAAACAGATTAAATAATAAATATTGATGAGGTGCAACGAAGTCTGTTCATAGTTTTCCCACTTGTTTCTCATAATTACATTGAAGTTGGTAAAGATTCAGTTATTACTGTAATGTAACTCTCTTTAAGTTTAAAGCTTTCCTTCTCCAAAAATGCTTTTATTTTACGACTAATTTGATTACATACATAGATGAATTTTTTTGCTAAATATAAAACAGTTTTAGGTAGCTGTGTGCTTTTATTTTAAATGATTCCAAATCCCGAATTGAAACGTCGTAGAGTTCATAGCAACATTCTTAGTAGGTAATATGAAACCAGGTACAGGAGATGACTACGACAATATCAATTAAAATGACCGTTGACTGGACTCCTTTGACTTGCACTCAGTTTCGTGACACAGGGTTGCATGTCGCCTGTCTCCCCCATCAAAGGTCCTAACTCCACACCCCAGGGTCATTTTGCTACTCAATACACCACTGCTTAAACCAAAACGATCTTCATACAATCGCAAAATCTCACCCTATTACCATTGACTAAACACTAACTTGAATGTGTCCTTCATTCAATGCTATATTACAAAATTAAATATTTTTATTATAAACCCCGAAATATACTCAAATGCCAATTATTGTAAAGAGTATATTTCAACTATATCAATATGACGAAATAAATTTTAAAATATAAAACGATTTATAATCTTTCAATGCAATTCAAGGACGATTTTTCAATTCTATAACATAGTCCATTGATTTCCATTGTCTTGAATTAATTTGGAGTTTCTTTGCTGATTACTAAAATCTGTAAGAAATTCCGAAGTTGAAAAAATAGCGTCATAAGCGTCATTAGGGCTCGGGTGTTCACTGAATAAAGCAATACAGGAAGCTGAAAAGGCGAACAATAGAAGACAACAATCCTTGGATGCTTGCCAACGGCGGCAATCTCTCGACTAGATCCAACACTGAATGGAATTTGGATTCGACTATTTTATGTGGAAATAAATAGTAAAAAACTAAATAAGATTTTCTCTGCAATGACGTACTTTCTTTTATTCTTGTTAAAATTAAAAAGCCAAAAGCATTATCAAACACAGTTTTACAATGGTAAAGAAAGAATGAAGATACTGATTCCCTGATGGAAAAAAATAAATCTTAATATTTTTTTCCATGAGTAATTATAATAAATCTATCACGTTGTATTAAGATAATGGAACTTAAATTTAATCACACTCTTACTTATATGACACAATAATTTTTAAGAACTTTGGTAATTTCCATTAATGATCGCTAAACTACACGAGACGAGGAGGATTACAGATTTAAAAAAATGTTACCTAAATAACCGATAAAATTATGTCACTTTATTATGTAACTATGTATTGTAATATGAATTTAACCTGATAGTTTATGATTTATAACAATTTCTATAAGGAAGGTTTAATTTTGCTTATTAAACACTTCTATAATCATAACACATGACACTATAATTCAACAACATTCAATTCCGAATCGCAGCAATGGTAAAGAACTCCGTTCAAATAAACCCCGTCTGAGCATTGTGGCGAGATTGCCCCAAAGAGGCAGCCGGGAGAAATAGTTTTGGGAAGATGAAGGTGGTTCAGTCACGCGACATTTCTGGCAACAATACGGCGCTGAGCATTGGCTCCGTTCAGCTTGCGTTTATCGTATCATTCCGTTTATATCCCTAAAACACTAGATAGGTAAATGTTGTCAGATATAATGTAGAATCCCAATTGAGTTAGATTTGATTTATTTATTTAAGAGGTTGATAGGCCTCTATTTTCTCAAATAGAAAACTTTTCAAAGCTAACTTTGTACAACACGATCCACGCACAGATGAATTCTATGTGGGCGGGGCACAGGAAGAAAAAATAATACAAATAGTTCACTTTATTAAACGTAAAAACTACACCTAACTTAATACAGGGTTATTAAAAAAGAATGGTGCAAAAGTAAGTTAATTAATTTTCTGAGTTGCTAAATCATGAAAACATAATATTTTGTTTTGAGAGTGAAGTATGTGTTTGGAGAGCCAATATTTGGTGGTCCCACTGCTATAACTAGCCTACATATAGATTAAACGTGTTACCATTAGGTATATAATTTTGCATCGTAGGTAAAAGTAAAATTCGATAGTCGTTATTGGTTATACGATATTAGAATAAATTGCTGCACCAAACTGTATACGAACGTTAGGCAGGGTAAAAAGTAAAACATAAGAATTCTAGTGCTTTAGAGAATTGAACAGGTGGATAATTTGTAAATAGTTAAGTTAAATAGTTAATAAAAAAGTCACATATAAATATTGAAATTTGACTAACAGTCGGAACTGTAATGGTTCGCGGGTGAAATGGCCCGGTCATTCAGCGGTGTTTTGACTCCGGGCCAGGGCTTTAATCCTTTTACCCCCCCCCCTTGTACCCCCCGAATCCCCCCCTCGGATTAGTTTGATTGTTTACTGGAACCTCTCGCTAACAAAGCCCTATCGCTCGTTATCAAAAGCTCCCTAACGGCTGATGTTACGCTGTCCGCTTCATTAGAAAGATAATGTGTAGGTTAGGTTCTAGAATGTATACAGTATTCATTAGGTGAAAGTTTCTTATTTAAAATATAAGAAGTTTTTTTTTGCATCGATCAGTACCGGCCATCGTGGAATTTTATTCCCAAAAGACTAATGTTAAATTTGAAACGTCGACACGCCTACAGATAAAAAAAATCATCAGTATGTAATTTTAAATAAAATTTTAACAAATAAATATTACCTATGGAAATGTGAATTAAAGTCACGATTTGAGAGCAATATATGAGATTAATCTACTAAGAAACTTGTTCAAATTCGAACAAAATATATTGAGAATACTTTTTGTATTAATTAGGCTAAACAGCTAATAATAGCTAACTCTTTATTTTATATTTTAATAGGTTTTCAAATAGCCTTTAAAATTATATGAAGATGAATCGATTTTGACCAGTATTAAGATAAGCAGCGATATTTCAAATTTAACATTACTGTAGTCGTATGGGAATCTCTTATATTAATACGTGAGGGCTGTTTTTGTGAACAAATCTCTCCCGTTATTTCGTGAGCGATTTTAATGTTTGAGATGTCAAAATGTTTGTCCCGATTCGTAGTTTTGCATTAAGGTTTTAGATTTGTTATATCCCTTTATCGTCGCCTTTATTATTTTAAATTTTCTTTTTCTTACTCAGTAATAATGCCTTTTTATGTAACATTTTTCATCTACAACATTGTGTATGGCTGTTCCAATATTTTTACAATAATATATTCTCTTTTTCAACTGTTTATTGCACACATGATTAGAACTCGTTCCACACTCCGGCCTTTGACCCATGTGAAACATTTTTCTCTGATAACATGTTTGTATTTTTAGGACCATTGCCACAATAAAGAGTTTTATATGTGATTTGATTCGCCTTGATAAGTAACCGATGACCCTTCTGATGTTCTAACAAATATCCACATACTTCGTTTTACCTAGAAAGTCTGCAATCCTACAACAACAGTTTACATGTGGTTTGTAAATAGATAAAGAGGTTTAGCGCGGCGAACGGCTTCTTTGTATCAGGGACTTGACGGGATTCCCTGAGAGAATTTATTTATTTATTTATTCTCAACGGCAAACACCATTTACACCATCTAATATAGAATGATAAATGACTCAAATGTTCATCTGACGTGGACAACATACGCTATCTCCCTGCCCAAAAAACTTGCCCTCCCTCTGCAAAGTCTGCTGAAGAAGTTTATAAGCGGATTTAGCAAAAGTTACAACTACTTCGGTTGGATATTGATGGCACGATGTGAGAATAAAACAAAATCAACAGATGAGAAATTTGCATTTTAGATAAATAATTATAGTCTAGGACAACTATGATTTTTTTATGAAAGGAAATTTCAAACCATTTCTTTCAATAACCGGCATATTTTGTGAACCATTTGATTAACTATAACTATATGCTAACTTAAAGTAATTCTACCTATCAATTAACATTGTAAAATATCTTTAAGTAGGCTTTTTATCTTTAATTATAAAATGCAGAAGAATGCTGCAATGAACAAAGACTATTGTAGAAATAAATAGTCTTGTGATGTTTCCTTCGAAAATAATCCGTCTCTCAAGCAGAAAGCAGCTGCATCTCATTGTGTCTAATGCATATTCCGTGGATCCCATCATCCAAAGCCTCGGAGTGTTCTAGATACAGGCTAGACAAGTCACCGCTCATCACAAGGCTGCAATTCTTTTATTACTTTATTACTATTTTGGGTCCATCATTGTCTATCTCTAGATGGAACCGATATTTTTGGTTTTTAATTTTACGTAATTTTCAATTTCCCCGCATAAATATTCATGAGGTAATTTTTTGTGAGAATTTTCCCATTTGAATATTTTTTTTGAAATAGTTGTTTTGGAGTTCACTAAGCCAAGGATGTGTTTTTAAAACTTTGGAAAAATCAGATTTCTATTAATTTTAGTATATAAGTGCATAGTGGTTTTGTGGGCCTATATTTTTGAACAATTTGACTAAAAATATATAATGATCAGGTGGTGGGAAAGGGTTTTTAAGTTTCAAGAATATAGGCTCTTTTCTTTCAAAATTTGAAGAAGAGTTACAAAAGAGCTAAAAAGGAATTACTAACTTTGAAAGAATTAGCTAGCATAGTTGATTTCGAAAAGAAAATTTTGAAATAAATTTATTTGTGAAATTTAATATCTTGGTTATTTACCATTAGATTACTTTAATATAACAAATGATTAAGCAGGCCTGCAATGAGGAACGTTTTATTTTTACTAGAGATCGCCTCCTGATCGAAATTCGATCAAAATTTCAGTTGATCTGGACCCAAGAAGTTTAAAAACATTTTATAATTCAAACATCTGTTCTTCCTGTTTTTCTAGCAGTTATTTTTACAACAGCTGTCTAATGATTCAATCAATTCTCCTTCCTCCATAAGATTAACATTGAAACTTCGAAAGCCTGTGGGGCGTAGCCCTGGTGTCCGATGTGAATTAGAATGTGATTCTGCTCATCTACAGGACTATACCTTTCTAACGGTATGCGCGGATTTCTCCTACGATGTACACGAGCTGAGAAAAAAGGAGGAAATGAAACATGCTTGCGTATTAATATATAGATTCGTAACACCAATAAACATATAAAAATCACAAAACACAAATTAAATATGATTATTTAAATAGCTTTTACACTTATTAAAAACGTCTTAGATACAACACATTTAATCATAACATTTTAATTTTACCAGTGTAGTTGTTGCTCGAAATCGAGCATTCAGATTTGAAACGTTTTACTGTTTACATCCTTTAATGTAGTTCGTTATAAGCAGTAGGCCTATTTCCTCCATGGTTTAACATAACCTTTTTGGTATAAACATTTAATTTCGCTGGTGTACTGTGTTCACTCGAAACTTGTAAATCCTTTAAATTGAGAACACTAATGTATAAATATACCGCAGCCATACCAAAGCAGCAAAAATAAAACAAAATAAAAACATAGAATGGGGAGGAAATCTTATTTGACCCGTAATCTCAGACAATATCGAGGCAGCAATATTGAAGATAGCAGTTAAATTCCCGGCGGCAGATGTAAAAATAGCTCAATGATGCAAAGAGCACTTTTATGGCTGGGAGTTTGAATACATCCAGTATACTACAAACTATAAATTCATCTTATTTATTATATGGACTGCGTAATGTTAATACTTGTGTACAGTGTTGTGCTTCATTAAGCAGCTTATCTGATACAGGAAAGTAGATTTTATTCGTTTTTACCATCGTCATTTTCAACAGTATTTTTAAGGGCCTGGTTTGTACTGTATTATTATAATGTATGGACAGCGGTACTGGCACCAGGCCAAGAGCTCGGTTCCCCCGAGACCTATCAACGATACTGTCCTCTCCTACCCTCAACCCTCAACAGTTCGGTTGATGCATCGCCTAGAGACAACTACAGTGGCGTTTAACATCGCTGTAAATTATCCTACCTCCCCGTGGTTTCCCCACTTCGTTATTTTGCTATAAATGCGTTCTAATGTAAAGAGATTTTGGTATGTATTTTTGCCAATACCTTGCTTTAAACACCTCCTTTTCTAATAAAAATTGAGTTACTGTTTTTAATTATTTGAGTTTTCTTTTCAGTGTTCAGTTCATTGAGTGTTCAGTTTTTTTAGTGGAAATATAAAAACGAGTCTGTCAACGTTATTGCTTAAATGTAAATTATAATCTATAAATATATTTGCTCTAAATAAATGACACATTTTTGTGTTATCCTTTATGAATAAATATTGGTTTTTGTTTTTTTTAGTGTAAATTCTAGAAATGAAAAATAAACTATGACTAAAACATGACTACTCTGTTACACAATTACATATGCATGTTCATTTCCGCTCCTACGTTTGTATATAGCATCAATATTTGCTCATACTCCGACAAGAAAACTGCATTAGTTGATCTATTTTGCGATTCGTGTTGCAATATTAATAAAGTTTTGTATGAATTGTATTTAATTATAGAACTAAACTTGGTCAAGTTTAAATTTACTGGACAGTAATAGATTACATTTTGAAATACAAAATTTAACTGCACCATTTAAGTTTTGACTATTCACTTCTCTAAGCATATAGGCGTGTTTGTAACCTATTTATGGTGGTTCGATCCATTCGATCTTCTGCGGCATGAAGTACATATGACACATGATAGGTAAATCAGTATTACGACTCTTCTTAACAAAAAATGAAGAATTTACACCTGAAGGTTATGTTAATGTTGTGGTAAAGTGTTTTTGCAGCACTGCAAATCCAACTGAATCATCGATTGCAACGCCTCTGGCGTGGCGTAAACGAACCTTCTCTCGTTAGTGTATATAGTCGATGATTTAACTAACCCTTTATCTTAATATATCTTACAAACTATTTTTTGTGCTACAAAATGAATGCTCTCTTTTATACAGAACAAAGGAGGCTTGACATATAGTTTACTTGTTAACGTTTAATAAATATTATAAAAAAACGTACAAGCCTGTGAATAGAATCTCATCGTGTATTATTACAGTATGAGTATGGAATGTTATCATATCCCTATACCTTACGACGAGCGTCTGTGACGATGTATTTTCCATCGATACCGAAATGTAGCGGATTTATTTTCTTCAACTTTGCATTTTACATCAGTGTTTTGGTCTACAAATAACTTTAGAAACAGTCTTAACCCCAGGAAAAGTCCGGTTTTGTCTATTTTTTTTAACTGCCAGCCATAAAGCAAATAAATCACAACGAGAAGTAAACAACAAAAATGCTACTTTTAAGTATTGGTTTTGAAATAGCTATCACCTGTGATGAGGTATAGTTGGCCTAAACTTCAAAGTCTCATTACAGCTAATGTTTTATTTCCTACCCAATAATTAAATCTATCAGTTAATGTATTTGGGTAAGATATACTGTAACAAAATTAAATTCAAACCAACTAGCGAGGCTCGGCCGACCCTGTAACACAAGCAAAAGCAATTTCATATTGTATTCATTGTATAATTCCAAATATGTGAGGTATGATTTTATAAAATTTACGGTATTCTAAATCCTTTGCCAGATGACTCTTTGCTGGTGTTTTTACGCCTTGGTTTCAACCCGCAACTTGTTGCCACCGCCGCGCTGGCCGGCTGCCGACACCCTGTTGATGACGTCATTGTCGCTGTGTTGCACCTACCTTTAATAGGCCTACCTTTATTGAAATGGCGACCTAACTCAAAAGGTATTTTAAAGCCAAGTATGAATGAGAGATGAGTGTAGGGTGATTGTGGCGCGATCTTGTAGTCTTGTTACCGACTAAGGCCGACATTCTCCTTGAACAGGACTGTTAATTTATAGCCCGACAGCCAATGGTATCTAGGGACCCACAATTTAACGTGGGATCCGAACCACATTTTTGACCTATTATATACGAATTGGTCTAATTATGAGGATGGTCTTTATGGATGAACTAGTATTCATCAGTGCGGACGTTAATCCCCAATAGGGAATATCGCATACACAAGCCATCGCTTATCCACAATTCGTGACCTCCAAGTAGGTGGATAAGGGGTAACCTCCTGGGGTAGGGCCGTCGCCACCGTCCCAGTCCTACAACGCCACACGCCCGCATTAATCTTGAATACGTATAAATTCAATATTTAAATAAATAGTTATTTACCCGTCCACTCCACCTCCTTAATGGGTTAGCCGAAAACAGTTAGAGATTTTTTCAGTTCTTACACCGGTCCCCACTTTTTTTTTATTTGAACTTTTTTAATTTTTCTCACACGTTTTACAGACATTTACAACTTTCACAATACAATAAATGTAAGTTTTACTGCAGGCTTTAAATTTTTGTCCAGTTTTTGCTTTTGACTTGCATTTATACTGAATACCTCGTACATTCAGTGTAAACACCAAATACCATTATTACCGCACCAAGGGAAACTCTTTGTTAATTAGCGACAACAGTGCCATTCGTTGATTTATTACGCACGCACTGAAGTTATTACCGAACCAAAATTTCCATCACTGGCAAGCCTTTTAACGTATGGCGGAATAAAATGTAATTGGCCCTATACTAATACACTCTAAACTATTACGTTCAAAGTGCACAGTTTAGCTGCACAGCATATATTATTATTATTATAGATATTGCGCCAATCCCTCGTTTTAATGTACAGGATACGAGAAACTATGGAAACGGATTAATATTGTTATCAATAACGAGTTGTTGCCCGTAGATACTCGGCGGAAACAACTCGTCATGGTGATCGGGGGGTTAGGCAGATGGTGTGAAACGTGTATAAAATGTACTTTTTTAATTTGATATTTCTTTTCAATTAATCAGCTGCTTTACATAATTAAGAAACTT
This sequence comes from Neoaliturus tenellus, assembly GCA_030545055.2. NCBI lineage: Eukaryota > Metazoa > Arthropoda > Insecta > Hemiptera > Cicadellidae > Neoaliturus > Neoaliturus tenellus. The sequence goes on from CM061533.1 coordinate 268,007,102, forward strand.
TAAACAATATGACAGTGCAAATGATAAAAAAATTCAGTATTTATTAATCTATCAACTTTAAGATTGAGCACAGTTTCAATAGTATACACTGTTTTTTTTTTTCTTTCCATTAAAAGAATAACGAATAATTCATTATAATTATATACTTTTTTAGGTACACCATAGTACACCAAATCCTCCTTGAGCGTTTGCTCTTCTACTCTGTGTTTCGACCAAATACCTCGTGCGTTTACAATCAGCTCATTGAAAGGGTGTAAAGAAAATTTATTTTAAGGTTTGAAATTGTCAAAATTTTTAATTTAATAAAGTAAGATAATGTTAAAGTAAATCAAATCGGCTAATATAGAAAGGTTTAGCTTTTATTTGGTACAAACTGTGTGTAAATTAGTCCAGTGAAAGTCTCAGACGAACTGTCCGAAGGATTGAAAATCCCTACATCCCCCCCATGTTAAATCTCCGTAAGAAAATTTTGTTTGATCGATTTAACGTAAATATTTTTAAAATACAAATTAAACCTGCTAATATAGGACTAAAAACTTTTGTTTTGATTGTACAACCCGTATGTAAATCAGCGCAGTAAAAGTCTCAGACGAACTGTCCAAAGGTGTTTTTACCTTACTGTTTTGAATACTGTATATAGATCAAGTTACAAGTTTAAAACTCAGAAAATTAGTTTGAGAGCTAAAAATCTATGTTTTTTTTTTTTTTTTCTTTCAACGTTATAACTAGGTGTCCAAGTCTGATGGGGGTTGTTCTCTAAAGGCGTCAGTAGACAATCTTGAAAAGCACAGGTTGAGAAGTTCATAAAATTTAAGTTCTAATTTGGTAGGGTAGGATGCCGCAACCCCGACTTCGAATGGACAAAAATGGAATTTCTCATCGTTATTACATTGCTGAAATTTACAAATTCGAAATTCGTTTGCCTCCCGTTTGCCTCCTTTTGTTTGCCTCCCGATTAGTTTCGGGTTCATTTGTATTGGCGCCATTAATTTACTTTTAAAGACACGACAAATTTAACTTAACTTTTTTATAGTTTCAAGATTTAAATATAGATTTCACAATGACGTGTTGTACCCGTAATCTGGTTATCAAGGAGCCGGTGGCGTCACGAAGCCTTACGAGGCGCCAAGGTAGGCAATTCCCGCCGGGCCCGCGCGTCTCTGGATTGCATCACGACGCCTGCCTCTCCCTGACACACTGTCGTGCCTGCCCATCACCGCCGCCGCCACACCGCGCCGCGCCCGGCGACATGTAAATATCCCTCTGCCTTTAGTTTAAGTAGATACAATTAGCCTATATAAAACTTAGGTGTCCATTTTAATTTTTTGTATTGTAAATTTGTATAAATTATAACCAGCGATATCGGCATGGTTTCCGGGGAGAAAGCACTCTAGATAAGATCACAATGTTTTAGTGATGAAGCATGCAATGTGATCGCACACGTAAGAATGAAATCGATTTTAAGGTTCTTATTTATTATACAGTAATGAGGTTAACGTAAACGTTAGAGAAGAAATTTATAATAAGACTAGGAGTACGATTTTTCTGCGCGTATATACAGCATATAAATGCAGATTTATAGGCTATTAAACAAAATTTAACTAAGTTATAACACATATACCAATTCTCACAAATTAACTGCAAGAACTAAGTTAGAAATTTTATTGTACGTTTGTTTGTTTTGCATTTTTTAATTGTATTTTTGTTTCTCTATTATATTAACAATTTTTTTAGTATTATACAGCACCAGGAAATATTTTCCAAGTTCTTACTCTATGTCTGGCGCATGGATGTAGGTTAAAAGTCATCTTCACCTTTGGGTTAGTTGCGCAGTCGACAATGTTGGCCATAAGACGGCTTTATGCAAAAAAATTGTATTTTATTTCCCTATTTCAAACGCCGTTTTTCAACCGATTTTCTTTAAACTTGGTAGGTGTTGTAGTGTTGAATAGTTGTATTAGGTACTCATACCTAAAAATTTTGAAAATGTGCAAATATTACTCTCTGTGACGTCACAAAGTAACTCAATTTTCCTTACTTTTAGGATTTGTTTCTATTTATACCATTTATTTTTACTGATATATCAGATATGAGGGACCTAGGTCTAACCTTAATATACAATAAAACATAAATATTACCAATTAATATTGAAAAACAACGTCCGAAAGAGGGGAATACGGAGGCATATTTTCAGTGTTTTTACAAGGGTGAAGATGACTCTTAAAAACAAGCAACTCAAGCACCTCTAAAACAGCCTCCAATGCGTCTCTTACAGGAAATTCTAATTATTAGTTTAATAACCTTCAGAATTATTTCACCTACAAAAAAAAACTTCCCATGACATCTACAAATTATACGAAAAATCTCCAAAAAGTTTTAAGTTGATATAATGCTCCCTTAGAGAGTAATCTTTTGCCTTTTAATTTGGTGTTTATCAATACAGTGAGACACCGATTCTCATGTATGGGGGTTTTCTTGTCTCCAATTGGTTCGTACAGTTATCAATAATTTCTGATCGAATTTGAACAAGAGGTGTTTTTCTACGTACGATAAGTATTGGTCTGAAGATACATTTTTTCGTGACTTATGCTTAGTGAGTAAATAATATTAAATATTTGTTCATTGTTCATTCGAATAAATTTAAAATTTCGAGTCTTAAATATGTTAAATCATTTATAACTGATGCCTGACATTTAAATACGAATACCTTTAGTTGTTTGTAGGTAGCCTAAAACTATTCCAGGTGTTCGGTGTAGGTTTTAATTTTTGTTATTTTTTGTCGGCATTGTAAATTTTATTGCATAAAAAATCGGCGTAGTTTATGTTTGGACTTCAGGTAGAAGAGCTACTTTTCAGTACCTATTAATATAATGCGATGAGTCATAAGATTAAATCAGGTTTACATTTAATTCTTGTTTTCAATTTTGACACTAAAGTAATACAATACATGTATTGTTTGAGAATTAAGGAATAAAAGAGTATCAATATTTTTTCATGAGTAAACAAATAGGCCTAAGCTTGTTGACATACGATAAGTATAGTACAGGGGAGTACCGCAAACCCGGACTCTGGTAACTTTTGGAATTCAAGATAACTCGGAAAGCCTGCTTAGTTAAACACACTGGGTTTCAAGGTAATTATGACTGAAGGATTTAGGTGTGATGGATCAGTTGAGATGTAGCTTTGTACTAACAAATACTAGCTAATCCGTCGTTTATCAGGATTATTAATAAAACATCCAATGAGATAGCCCAAGGACCAAATGCAGCTCAGTTTATAATAATAGTACAGTAGAACCTCGACACTTTGTGGACTTAGAGAGTGTCGAACTATCGAAATGTCGAACTATAGGGAGTATATGGGAAATTTCAACACTCTGGGAGTGTAAAAATCATAATTTGAATTTAGGGAACACTAAATTTTAGTGAAACCATAACCCAATTTAACTTTAACAAAACAACATTCAAATCATTCTCCAATTTGTTTACATTTTCACCTTTGTCAGGCTCCAACATTTACACTATCGGTCATAATTAACATGTTAAGTTGTCATGGACCATGTCGAACTATCAGGAGTGTCGAACTATCGAGGTTCTACTGTACTTATATTTCCATAAATAAATCAATGCCATAATATATCATGTGCAATATTATAGAAATCTTGGCATTCTATAATATTTATAAATTAATACAATCACTTTGTGAAGATTTGTACACTCTAGAACTGGTAAAATAGTAATAGTAAGAAGATTGAGTTTAATTTTTTAACTCGAATATCTGAGCCATAATCAGAATGCAACCGGGTTGGATAAAGGGATAAAGCGACAGAATATTGGAGCACACGTGGCGGGTATTGCTGCATGCAATAGCAGGAGCTGTATAATCATTCTGCAGCGATCCAGGCAATGCAAGCCGATGCATCTCCCTTCACTAACTACACTGCACCATCTACTGTACTTATTACACTAAAGCGCTCAGTAAACACAGTTAAAATTATAAAAAAAAGTATGAAACAACTTCTCATTTTTATTCTGCAATTGACTTTTTTTGGAATGGGTCCCACCCACAGGCTTTGCCTACAATAATATGAAATAATAATAATAATATGAGACCTTCTCATGCATTATTGTTCGTTATACAGTAGTTTGTATGGAGAAAATTAAATTCGAAAAACGCTGAAGGTTTGCAAAATATAGACTCAATTTCCTTTTCAAATACTGATTTATAAACAAAAAATGTATTTGCATTTTACATTTTGTAAACATTATTATTTTACAATGTCCATTTCTTGTAATAATAAAGTAGTTGTCATCATTAGGACCGAAAGTGATTTTTGCTGTACTCAGAAATAGCGATTAAGCACAGAAAAACACTTTCCGACTGAGTGATAAACAACGCTTTTCATCATACGGTACTGCAAAAATATAAAAGTAATAACTATAAATAGTCTACATTGTTGCTCGAAATCGTTCATTTATCGTTCAGTGTGTCAACCGGAACAATAATCAATAATCATTACCAATTCAGAAATACCTGTACATTTGGCTATTCCTAAACATAAAACCTTTTTTTAACAAATACTTTATATCCTTCGAAAATAAGAAAAGAAGCCAACGTTTCAAGAGTCGTCTGCGAGCGCTCATTCTCAGCAAAGAATATTACCGTGTACAGGACTTTTTAAATGATAAGAATAATTTTTGTTAGGAAATTGATTTGTTTTTTTTTTATCCTATAATGTATTCTAACAATTGTCAATGCTGTATTAACATCAGTTTACGACAATAAATGCTCTTGATTTTTTATTCTTGGTTCAATATATTTTGATACAGTACAAAAGTTATATTTAGTTCTAAATTAAAGACATCCGACCAATCCAATACTGTGAATATCAGTAATCACAAAAAACTTCACGTATTTACAACTGTACAATAACAGATGTTTAAAATGTTCAACCCAATCTCAGACCTGTTAACTCTCACGCAAAATGCGTGAGTCTCACGCATTTGATCGACGATTCATGCTCTAACGCCCAGCGCCTAACCCACGAATTGTGAGAGAGCTCGATGAAACTACGCTGTCTGTCTGTAATCACATCAACTAAGACTGACAGAGGAGCTCCTAGTAAAACTGCGCTACACTAATATAAACAGCCTTCTCAATTGGTTATTTTGGAATGCCATATGATAATAAAAGGGCTTCTGCCATTGGTTGCTTTGTAAAGATTAGCACTAAACACGATTACCTGAACCAACAAGAGAGCTTCTGCTTGTTTTATTTATCTGTCAACTAAATAGTATGCAACAGCGTATTGTTTAGCCGGTTTGTTTTTTGTAAAATTAAATTTGTTTTGTCTAATTTCTCTCAAAACTAATGTAAAATATGTTAGATTAGGTTCAATGTTTTTGCACATTGTTCATAGTATTACTATTAAACATTACATAAAAATAACGTTTTGACTGAAGATTGTGTATTTTTTCGCATCTCATCTCACGCATTCTCACGCATTTAAGATCAGGTTATAAAACTCCCCCATTAGCATCTTGTTAGGTTTACAGGTCTGCAATCCCAATGTTCCTAATGGGAAAATTTCAAATTTCATTTGTGGATTGTGCCCTTATTTTAAGTCAAATTCTCATTAATTTTTGGTGTAAACAACTACAGACCAAGCCCTATCCAACGACACCGAAAAATCAAAAAACCAGTTGAGAATTGTAGGAGGAGTTCTCTACAAAAAAAAAAGCTTACAACACCCCCTTGGCAGCAAACCTATCTCCTCATTTTCATCGTGTTTATAGGTTAAATAAAAAACACCGAATTCTGTTGGAAATTTGCTGAGTACTCACTTCTACTGTGACGTGGATATTTTTATTTTAATATCATTCAGTAATTCAGTTACTGGCTACAATGGAAAACCCCACATGAACTGGAGCTCGCTGTTCGTTTGACAGTTGAGTCAGCTGTTTGCTATGGAGTTTAACAAAAGAAGCAATTCTTCTTTTGTTAAACTCCATATAACCAATATTAAAATTTGCCGTTTTTTTTTAGTTCCGTTGGTTTATACGTACATACATACATCCATACAAATATACCTTATTATAATATATTATTATCTTATCTCTATATATAAATGCGAAATTCCGATCAACGCACAGGCTAAACCATAGCACCTAGAAGCATGAGTTTTTTCATACATATTCCTCTCATAGCGTAGGCAGACAATAAGAAGCGATTTTACAAAATTCCCAATGGGCTCCGCCCCACAGAAGGTCAAAGTTAGCATGGAGTTCGTATAGGAGGAGTAATTTGTTTTGGGTTTTTGTTTACATTATCGCAGATGAGAGCTATTTGAAATTTCAATAGTTGTCTGCAATTGATTTAATTATCAGCTGTTAGAACAAAAGTTTACTAGGGTTATTTCCGACCATTTAAACATCATAGTTATGTGTCAGTGAAATCAACCTAATTTATAAAGCATTTAAGTTTTATAAGCTTCGAAGAAAGTAGAATTGAACTTTATTTATTGCATTTTAATTTTTAAGAACTCACAAAATCTCATGAACTACCAAATGAATTTACTTGAAACTTTGACCACAGGTTCGTCTTGCCTCTTATGTGCTCACTAATAAACGATTTTGCAAAATTCCTTCAGGGCTCCGCCCCACAGGCTTTCGAAATTTCAATATAATGCTATCCGCATGACCAAAATTAAATACTAATCAAGAAACCTGTGGGGTTGAAATCTCTTTGCTAATAGGTGCTCAATAAAAAAAGTATGTTTTGTACACATCCTTTGGGGCTCCACCCAACATAAGTTCACAGTTTATATATAGCTCACGTGTTGAACTTTTACATGGACGATTTTCTTTCCTAATAGGCACTAAGACTCTGTTTTGCAAATATAGTTTTTGAAGCACTTTAGGGCTCCGCCCCACTGAACGTCAAAATTACTACAGGGCCTCCGGGGTTGAAATTTGACATGGACTTTACTCTTTGCTCATAGGTACTCACTGCGAAACGGGTTTCCGCAAATATTGTTTTTTAAATACTTTAGGGCTCCGCCCCACAGGTCTTGAAAATTAGCCTAGGGCCCATGCTGTTGACATTTGACATGGACGTTCCTCCTCTTCTCATACGTGCTCAGTAAGAAATAATTTTCTGTAGGGCTCCGCCCCACAGAACCTAAAAATTGCCATAGATCCTAAGGGGTTTAAATTTAACGTGGATGTTTTGTTTTGGTAATAGGTGCTTACAAAGAAATGGTTTTGAAAATTTAGTTTTTGAAGTTCTTTAGGGCTCCACCCCACATGACTTCAAAATTAATCCGCCCTGGATTACTGGGTTGAAATATTGAAATTTAACATGGAAGTTCCTTTTTGCTCATAGGTGTTCAATAAGAAACGATTTTGCAAATGTCCTTTAGGATTCCTTTCCGCAAATCCTCAAAATTACCATATATCATACGGGGTTGAAATTTAACGTTTACATTCCGTTTTAATAATAAGTGTTCACTAGAAACACCTTTGCAAATATAGTTTTTGATGTTCTTTAGGATTTCGCCCCACATGACTTCTAATGACTATGGGGCTTACGGGGTCGAAATTTGACATGGCCGTTCCTATTTGCTCATAGCTTCTCATTAAGAAAAGGTTTTGCAAAATTCCCTCAAAGCTCCACTCACACTAATTCATTGTTTGACTGTAATTCTTAAGGAAGAAGTTTTCGTTACTCTATTTTACTATCTATAAAATAAATTAAATCACGGGCGAAGCCGTGACGGGCAACAGCTAGTATCTATATATTTTGTAGTAATAGCGGAACCCCTGGGTTAATAACCAATTAATAACCCTATCTAAAGAGTCAGCTGATCTTAGACAGCAGTAACAAAGCTACACAAGGCATCTCATCCATTTTACACTCATCCTTAATTCATATTCGTACGTCCTGGTAACGTAAGTGATTGAGTGATTGATTGATTGGGTAACCAATCAAACGTTTGCATGACAATTGATATTGATTGTTTTGGTTGGTTATTTTACACTATATAATTTTAATCGATCAAAGATTGTTCGTTGGAGGTTTTGCTTTTACAGATCAACATGTCACACAGTTGACCTAATAACTTCCTTACCAAGGTACATCACCAAAGGAATATTATTGCCCTTGTGGCAATCATGTGGCTGATCGCAGTGAGGTAGTCGTATTCTAAACCACTTTGCAGTCAATTACTGTCAATATAGTTGGATACTCGATTCTGATGTGATTGTATTTGTATTATTGAGGTTCAGAGTGGACGTGTTCAAATCCGTCACAACATTCCCTCAGTCGTGCACGGTATGAGCATGTCACATATCACCGTCAGCGGCGTGTGTGTAGTGACAAGCGTCAATCAACCAAGATGAGACAGGTTTACCCTCGCCGTCTCTCTGGCTGCATCAAGCAACAATATGCTGATAGTGGAATCACAGACAACCTTGTCATGTAGATTATCTACAGGTTGTCTGTGGTGGAAACAATATATTAACCATCCTGCACGAGTACCACATTAATTTGCATTATTAATAATTATAATACTCGTAGTCTGCGTTGGAGCTAAATTCAATTTTATTCAATATTAAATTTTCTCATTTTTTACTTATTTTCATAAAATATGCCAACAGATTAGTGCTTGTTGAGGTTAGGTTTTGCTCCACGTACAGCATAAATCATACGGCCTTATGTATACAATTAATCCATAATGTACACGTACACTACCAAGGGGGGTTTCCCTTCGGGGAGCAAAAGTGTACTTTAGTCCCTAGAAGCACAAATAACTATTTTAATTTCAATTTATTATAAAAACAAAATTAAAACGCTTGACAATAGTAAAATCAGCTGATAACTGAAGAATTAAAACCCACATATACAGTTTTAACATGTGGTTCAGCAAATTAATACTAGAGTGTAGCACCTTTAAGGCCGGCGCACACAGCAACAGACGGACGGAGGAAAAATCCCTACCCAGGTTATTTAATGTTGCAACGCACACAGACCGTCCGTCTGTCTGAACGTCTCCAACATTACAGTTGCTGTGTTAAATACACCTTCTTAGGGCAGGCTCGAGTGAGCCACGGCCCCGACCTCGAGGTGATGACGTCACGAACGGCACGCGTCGCACGCGTCACGCCACCACGTCACGTCACGTGACCAACAATCAATCAGTGGCTATGGCGGTCGTAACGTAACAGGATCAAGCCCCGCGAGTGCACCAATCCGTTTACAGTCGGCCACGGATGTCAGTCCGCCACCGCCGCCATGCTGAACCTGTACAAGAGCATGGCACGCCACCAGCAGGCGGACAAGACCGAGCAGAAGTACACGGGCCACGACCGCTTCGTCGAGGTCAACCGGACGGCGTCGAGGAGGCCGAAGAACAAGAGGCTGCTGCCGCTGGGCCCGCGGCGGGCGCAGAGCGCGTCGGAGTTCAACTCGCGGTCGTTACGGGAGGCGCGGGCCCGGGCGGCGCTGTCTAGGTCCGCCTCCACCGACACTCCACCACCGCCTCATAGGAGCGCCTCCTCCGGGGGGAACACACCCGTCGTCGCCAACCTGACCAGGCTGTTCTCGTGTGTGAGCATATCCTCCGTGCACACCAGGACCCAGGGCACTACGACGGAGAAACGCGCCGGAGCTGCCCCCAGGTACTGTGCTTAGGCGAGTCCAGCTTTCGCATTTATATTTGTACAAGATCAATCAGAATCAAATGCAAAGACGTATCGACTGTGTTTTTATTTTGTGAGAATCAAGTGATAAAGTTAAAGTAATCTTAAGATCTGGTGAGGGTTTTTTTGGTGACAACTTATGAACGAACAGTTTTAAAGTTTTTTCGGGGTGATGTTGTTCGCGTCCGCAGCATTTCATTAAACCTGCACGTACTCCCAGGGTGGTACTATACTAAACGAACAGCAACTTCTGGCAGCTCTCTCAGCTATGCCAGCTGCCAGACCAAATCCAATCGGTCCTTTCCTGGGCCAATTTAGAAATTAATTCTTTTGAATGAGCCATACGGTATAAGATGTATAGTTTTGAAGTGTCCTCCGAAACACGATGGCGCCTTAAAAATTATATTGGTGTTTCTAGAGAATTAAATCTGTGTTTTAAAGTATCCACTTAGCTGTGACCGGCACTTATCATAAAACGCAATATACGAGTATCAGTAAAACCATGTAAAAAGAACATGATGTCAATCTCGTTGAAATGTAATTAAGTGGTTTTTGTGGATTTTAGTGTGGATCCTTATTTCAAATTTAATACAGTTTGAATATATAGTATAGCGTAGGTTATGATTTGAAGATTTCCCCCCTAAAATACCTAGACGAATAAAGAACTCCCAGCAAAATAAAACAACATACAAAATATTTATTTCCATTTAATTTTCTGAAAGTTTCATGTATTTCATGCCATGAAAAGAAAGTCATTAAACGTCATGTAAACATACCTAGTGGCTGTGTTTAAGTTATGTACGGAACGTTTCTGAGACCACGGGATTGACCTCAAGGGGGGGGGGGGGTAGAATGAGGGTGGGGGTTAATGGTTGTTGTGGTGGTTGGGGGGGGGGGGTGGGGGGCAGAGATAAGACTGTCAGCAAGCTCTCATAGTACGACGTCGTCTTGATAACATTGAGTGTCAACTCTAGACGGACATTTTCTGTCTCGTTTCGCATTTTAACAATCTGGTATTCCAGTGGTATTTTTCAAGATGCATTTCACTTGTATTTTTCTCTTCTTACAGAAAAATATTTTTACTCAATAAACATTATATCTTAAGTTGCTCATTAGCAGCTATATCCTAACGCGATGCTGTTTAAATTAATTCAACAAGATTAAGATAATTCTTCACGAAATGTGGTTTATAAGGAGCTAAAGTCTTAAATAAATTAGAATATTAGCAAAACTGTTTTGAATACTTTGGCAAAGAAATTTTTTGTTTCCAATATTACTTAAAGAACTATTTATTATTCTGAAAGCATAGCAATAGAATCAAGTCGATGTATGCTCAAACTTGCTTTGCTTATCAAACACCTTTCTTTCTCGGGTTTTCCCAAAACATTTCTTAGATTTCACAAAAAATTGGACTTTTATTCAGTCAAAGGATGAAGTAGGTAACTCTCTACGCGCATTGATGATTTGAAAAGTGCGTGTAACACTTGGTATTTTGTATTCTATCATATAAATTTTTATAATTTACGAGTTACTATTACCAATTAAAAAGTAGAAACGCGTAATAGAAAGTCATTATTTTGAATCGCACCACAAATGTCGCTCCTTAATTAGACCATTTATACTCAGAGAAGTTTCGTGCGAAATTGAACAAACTCAGCTGGTGAACTTTGGCAAACTCTAACTGGTTTGTTGTTGAAACTTTGCCCCCGTTTACCATACATTAAGGACAGACACAAAAAATAAATTAAGTATATTTTTTCCATTTCATTCAAAATACTACTACTAATTACGTAGGTAATGATATTAAGTCGTTATATTATGTTTTATAACGATATAACTTTATCTGAATTTATTATTGTGGTGAAAGAAATTTTAAAGACCAACTTATACATTTATCGTAAGGTAAATTAAAAAAGAAAAACAACTAATCCCTTAAAAAATTAATCTCTAAGATTGACAAGAATAGCAAGCTAAATAATTGAGTAGAATCAAGAGTTTCCTTCGAGATTGCTCCGTTGTGCTAAGTGTTACTTCGCAGGGGGGGGGGGGCTGGCTATTGTTCTGCTGTTCAAAAATTAACAAAAATTAGAATGTAATTGTAATTATTTAAAATGTTTACCGGTATATTGGGTAATAATTCCATTAGGCCTAAATCCATGAATTCTTTACATTTTCTTGGACATTTGTGACCAATATTAGTTTGAGTGGCACATATTTTATTTTTATTTTGTTTGTATTTCCTTTCTGCTATGAAAGACTGATATGTTCTAAACATACCTTCAAATTTAAAATTTAAAGTTGATCCCCATCTTTTTATTTTGGGATCAAAGCACATTTTTATGTAAACAATTAAAAAACGCTCTTTTCTACTTTGGTGCCAAAAATATTTTTTATCAACAAAAATATCGGTGTTTTTCTCAATGTACACGATGTTATTATACGCTATCTGAAAATGCTGCTAACATTTTGTTGTCTGTTTGCAAAACGAAACTCACTTTCCAATATTGTATTAAATTTTGCACGACATTTGCATGATAAACTCAAAACTCACATTTTCCTTCACAATTTTGACATTGACATTCGCCACGAAATTACTTCAATTATCCCCCCAGAGCGGTTTATCACGTAATTTCAAACTAAATGATTAACAGCTGAGGGGGTTGCGTGCCTAGAGATAACATCCGTCAGTCGGGAGGGGGTGGGGGTAGTGCAAGGGGTGGGGATGGGGGTTGGTTCTGCTCTGTATAAATCATTACGTTCGCGTGAGGTGAGAGTTAGGTTAGTAAACCCTGCCCGCGCCGGCACGTGTATTCCTGTGTACCGTCCGCCGTCGCTTCCGCGGTTCCCGTGGTACAAAGTGTCACCAAGTGGTTCGAAAGTGGTGTAAACTTGTCTGTGAGTGGCGATGCGCTTCAATATGTCAGTTTTCCGGGAGGAATGAGTCTGATATCGGATAAAGTAGGAGTTTCTATGAATAATGTGTTTGGTTCGGTGTAAAGTATTCATGTCAAGTTAAAAAAATAATATGTCAAATCAAATTGAGCATCGGTATCGGTGTTGTAGATCTAGCTTTCAATCATTACAAACTTTCTTGTTGTAGGCCTACGTACAGTAGTCTTTAATTTGGCACTCTTTCGTAAATTGTTAAACCAAGCACTTTCGTTAATATTGCAATTCCCCTCTAAAATATTTTGTTGCATCAAAGTATATGTTTTGTTGAATTTATTTATTTTTATAGTTTTGTTTTTAGTCAAATTCTTTGGGGAGCTCTTTAATTATTTTAATGGCCAGGAGTACTTTTTCTAAGTTTGAATAACTTTCCCATTCCAATGTTTCCAGTACTGCATTTGTATAAGCAAATTCTGATAATTGCAACAAAAATGCCCCTTATGGCAACAAGGTTAGCTTTGAAAAATTTTAGTTAGGCCTAACTGTCGTCCAAATTATTTTTTGGTAAAACCAACTACTATTCAGTTACTTAATTAGTTAAACAGCCATAGAGTGAATCTAATGTTACAATCATATTTCACCGTGGTAAATGACCGTATAGTAAAATAATAAATAATTATTTTCGTAAAATATTTCACCCTCTGATCGTTTTTTAGGCTACAGTAAAATTGTATGCAACATAATCTAATAGTTAAAGTACAAATGAGTTTATAATCACCCCAAAATGTGATATGACAATGGATGTTAAACAAGCTTACATTTAGTTTATTGTTGGAAATAACACCGGTAAGTGTATTGTGTTCATTTTGCAAACATATCATCCCTAGAAACTTTTAAACAAGTAACATTAAGATGCACTCCAAGAAATACAGCGTTGTCTTAAGACCCTCATAAAATATTCATAACTCTTATCTTATGCAGCAAAACCACGCAATGTTTCTTTATTGGCTATAAACAAAAAACAAAGTTTATCGCACAAGAAAGCAGTTTTATAGGGGAAAGAAATAAAAATTATCTCTGAATAATTTACGTTTCTGTCAGTGTTCAGATACTGAAGTGGCTAAAAAATGATATTTATCACAGGTAATGTTATTATAATTTAAATACGTAAATCATTAGGTTACATTTCAGTTGCGGGTGGAATAAAATTTATTCCTGATAAACTTTTAGCTAACTTATAGAACAACTCTAGGACCGCCTATAAAAAATAAAATTATAATTAATGGTTTCAGTCTCATTATACAATTTGGGCACTGGAAAAATTAATAAACAAGTAGCTTATATTAAGTTTGGAATCGTGTTTATGGACAGACTTTAGGCTAAGAATAAAAATTACTGCTAGGCCACAAGTCTGGAAAACTAGAATTTTTCAACAATAAAAGTAAATCTTATAGTTGATTGTAGGGTGAATTCCAGAGCGCATACTTTATGTAGTGTAATAGAGTAATATCATACTTAATGCTATGGTAACAATTTAAGTAGGCTTAACCCTTTCGGTTATGGTGGTCGTTAAAATAAACACCACTTTAAATTTTTTCCCCCAACTAAAAATTGAATTATGTTTTCAGCGATATGTAGATTTTTAATCTTTATTTATTAAATTGTTATAAATGTTGATACATTGTGATAAAAATACTCATTACTCTATAAAGCCTATTGTCACACCAGTTTTCATCTTATACATCCAGTAGACTATACTCAGCACCAAGCCGCAATGTTCTGATTTCCTGCACGGTTGATCTTACAGGCAGGTACTAACTACTTGAAAGTCGAAGTTTAATTTCCCTCGTGTTTCACAGACGTATTTAGAGTGAATTCCCGTCCATCCTAAACGACAGTTCACTAAGTACCCAGTAGGCGAATTCCCTTTCATAACTAGACTATTGCGTCTCAGCAAAACTTCCATTTGGAGTGGGAAACCGTTCCGTATTAGATTCGGGACGAAAAGATTCGACAAGTTTTTAAGACCCCGATACCTCGTTGGACTCGTGGTCCGTCGCTTATGTGGAACCTCCTGCTCGCCTACCTGGAGCTCCTGGTGGTCCGGCCGGTCAAGATGTCGCAGCGGCGGCGCTCCTGCGAGGGTCTGGAGTTGACGGAGATGGAGGGTCGCCGACGCGGCTGCCTGTGGGGCCTGCTGGGGCCGCGGCGCGCCGCCTCCACCGACCTCGAGATGCGCGACATCCGGAGCCTCACCCAGGGGTAAACCAACTCACAACAACTTGTAAACTCAATACGTCTTTGATAATTCAATGGTTCAGCGGTTCAGGGACTGAGTGTCGATGGAATTTGCCAAAAGAAGGAAAGATTGTTGATCAGAAAAGGAAGCAAAACCGATTGTTGTATAAGCTGTACCCGATGATGCATGAAAAGGTCTAATAAAAAAGTAGCCAAATTGGTACACGTGGCAAGACATCACACCGCATACTTTCTTGACTCATCTATCTCTGTTCTACATTAAAATTATACTTGAAATTAATAATAGGACGTTAATTACATCAGGCTTTAATGTTAAATAAAATCATCCAAACTTTTACTGATCGCCTTCACTAATCTGGAATGAGCATTCCTTAAATTTAGTTGTATCATGAGTCTGCTCACTCAGTTTAGTTGCATTTACCTATGAAATTTCGGGGTTAAAAATTGAACGCTGGAAGTATCCTCTCAGAATCCCTATGTCCCAGGAACGTAGGCGTTGACCCACCAACATGTGGTGTGCAGATTCCAATTGATCTTGGCGAGCCAGACATAGCTGAAAAACGTTATTAGCAGTTTAACAGCCACGGCGATTCAATCTCTCCGCCGTTCACCAACGTGTGATCTAGAATTGCTGCATAAATACCATACTGTCATTTACTATATACACTAACGTGAATAACTTCTCATTGAATAGGCGTGTTTGAAACCATTATACGGTGGCGCGATCTTCAGCGGCGTACACCGAAGTACAAGAGACATATATGTAGGTAAATCAGTGTTACCACTCTTCTCAAGCAAGAATAAAACATTTTATAAGGGTTATGTTTATGTTGTTCTAGGATGTTTTCGCAGCACTATAAATCCAGCTGAATTAATTACAACGTCGATTACAACACAACGAATCTGGCGCCGCATACACGAACCTTCCAAATTTCGGTATCAAACAAAATACTTTGGATGAGAAGTCTAGTCACGTTGGTGCATATAGTCAATGATACTGTAATTAGGTTGGCAGGGCAGCAGCCTTTCGATGACCGCTCACTCTCCCGTCTCCCGCCTGCTGCTATTCGTGTCCTTCACCTCCGTCCAGGCCCACATCAGAAAATTAGAGTCCCTGTTCTTTGTCTCTGAGGCTATTTGTCGACCGCCAAGTCTAGATCCGCTGCCTTTGGATGATACAGTGGCATCCCGTGCAGGCTGTGATGGCCAACACAGTACAGTTGCAAGAGCAACTCACAGCGATCTTGGAGGGAGGAAGGTTCATCGGCTCTCTTGTAGAAAGCCTCTGCACCCCCCCCCCCCCTTGAGGAGCTGCTTACGCTTACTTCTCACCAAAATCATTATTTGTTTCAACATTTTACAATACTTAGGCCCACTGCTATAGTAAGATGCACGAAAATAGTCCGATGGAAATTTTAACAGCTGTGTCCCCCCTCACCCCCTCTCGTCCTGCAAGGTTGCCATTTGTGGTTACGTTTACCATGTGTGATACAGTATAAAAATGTGTTTCAGAATAAATTTGGCAACAATGTATCGACTCTCATCGGACTATTTTCTTGAATCCTACTATAGCTATACACATAATAATGAGTTAAAAAAAGAGCAATATACATAGGCCTACAAATGGATAAAATATAGGCATGAAAAAATAGTTTTGATTTACCTTAACTACGGTACTAATCACAGCTTTGGTTGCCTTCAGTTCGCAGTGGTGTTTGCTGGTCTTCCTTGGGTGACATCCTTGGTAAGAATACCTATCTTCTTACCATGGGGCCTTCCATCTGAATTTTCGGATTTTAACGCAGTCCATCTGGGTATTTGTTCTAACAAATACACTGTATTACTGAGTTCTAGACTTCCTTGGGTTTCAATTAGGATATCTTTAAATTTATGCTTGATAAAAAAAAAAAAAAAACAATAATTTAGAATGGAATTTTTATCACCTTTACTGGTTTCCCAGCAACATTCTTCACTTTTTCGTCAACTTTTCTCATAGTGTCATCAATGTATACAGGATCCCAGTAGTATATAGTGACATCCCATGGTAAAAATGTTTTACATTCGAGCATACGGTATATAAATCACTTTCACTCAATTAATTAGTGACCAAGGGATTCTTTCACCTATACAAAAAAAAAAAAAAAAAAAATGTGTAAGAGCTTTCTTATTTACAAAATAGTTCTACGGTATATCTGCTAATGAAATTTGATTTCTTGACTTTTACCATGAATATTATGGGGTTGAAGAAGATTTGCTGAACGGGCCTGATGTAAAGAAATATAAGGTGCTGATAAAGTTCAGATGGGGTAGAAAGCTTACAGATAAATAATGTGAAGACCGATCTGGTTTAGTGCTCATTTCCATAGAAAGACATGCAATCTACGATCAACTGTATCATAAATCAGGAGTTTAAAACCCATTATAAGTTTATAGCTCGCTCTTTACTGCTACTGCTAATCGTTCACAATAATGGCCTGCAATTGAAACCGTGCTGAATTATAAAATACCCATTAATTGAAGTCTTCTTTCTATCTTGTATATACTTTAAACTGTATGTGATGAAGTGAACTATTATGGTTGTTTTAGTCTATAGATTGCATTATAAAATGTGGGATATTTTTGTCGGGTCAATTTAAACCACTGCGCCAATGTCGCCATGCAGCCACATTTTTAGCTCAATCACGCAACGGTAGCTTGACGGATGCCAGATGCCACAACTTCCGCCTGCTATTATACAGTTCAAAACGATCCGTCCACGCGAAAATGGTGCACGTTCTTTAGGAAAAATTAAACTTTATAAAATTGTCAGTGTTAGACTATAGTAATACATCTCACGTAATGGGAATGTAGTGTATGTAGAATATATTTTACTGGAAATAAATGGTTACCAAGGCAGATTTATCTTGTGTTTCAGGTTAAATAATTGGATTATATTTAAACCTGTCTTGAATGTCAATCATGGCCAATAAGGGAAAAATAATTATCCACGTCAATCAAGTGGACGTTTTGTAATAAAATACATAGTAATTTACTTACCACCTCGATCTTACAGTCATCCATGAATTTTACTTAATTCCTTGGAGGCAATATTCACAAAAATTAGTGTTCAGTATGACGCAAGTTTAGGTGCCATAGACAGATTAGATTAGATCTTCCATAGTTCAGTCAAGTTCACGACAGCCAAATAATGTTTCCTCCTTAAATATAATGGGTTTAAACTCGTAAGTGAACTTGTAGCTGAAAACTGTATCACTGTTTTAACTTATTAAAATGCAACTCTACACCTTTTAGGTTTTCCTTAACACAATAATGTACAAGTTAGTGCTCGTCGAGACAAACAAAACTGTCTAAGTCTTTCCACAACATCGATCTAGCAGGAAAGCAACAGTCATAATCAATTGGTTCAATATTGTCAATTTTGACGTAAAGCAGCAATATTACAAAAAGCATGGTAAACATCATCAAACTTTGAAATAATTGTGTTATTGTGCTACTTTTATCAATTGAAAGAAAGATTTGTGATCCACAACGGCTATTGACAACAGTTTATTCATTCATTAGTGCGATGCTTTCTACAATGAAGGGATGCTCGGTTTTGTATATGAGTGGGTCAGAGATTTGAATTTTTCATGGAATGAAAAATATGAGGCAGAATTATTTTTTGTGTCCTTCAAAGAACTGTAGAGTTGTGGTTGTTGTTCCATTAGGATGATATAGCATCTATTAGTTCAGTGATGTGAATCGTAGTAAAAAAGTATTAAAAATTTAAGCAGGATAGTAATTTTGCATTTTCTAATAGAGTCTGTAGATTGTGTGTCCTAATTAAAAGAATGTTTTAGTTTTGAATTCTTCCCAAAATTTGTTTTATTGTTAAATTATCCTGTTGCTATATGTTAACAAACACAGTTAAATTTTTATGAAAATATTTAACTTATATCGGTGAGACACTTATACAGAGTAAACAACTTTAAACAAATATAGGCCTAATGTATACAATTTTAACTTGCAATACCATTAAAATCTATATATTTTTATTTTTACGTTCTTCATTATACTATTTATTTTATATAAAATTTTTCTCAGAAAGAGGCTCTATAATAAAAGAGCAACATTTTCAGATCAATTACCGTACATAATACTAAGAAAATTTTGTGTTTCTCGAGTAGGGTATATAATATTAGTTCACGCTCACTAAGCATTAATTGATGCATTTTTAAACATAACGCCTATGAATTTGTAATACATTAAACATGGAATTGGGTGTGCATATGTCAATTCATCTAACATCAAACATTACACACACAAAAACCAATGAAAAGTTCTAATCACAGAGCCTCCATCAATGTTGAAGAGCAATAAAGTGGGACCCAAAATGGGCTGTGCTTTTAATAGTTCATCTGTACAATCAAATTCATCGAATATTATTATACATGTGAAACCAGTCAATAGTTCTAATCATAATTTGATTTTAAGGTAAAGTTAATTGAACTATTATATTATGTCTTAACTTAAGTATGTTCCTCTTAATGGCAAAATATAATTTAGCAGTTTTTCATTGTTTACGGTTTTACATGGCTTATATAATTCTCAAGGGATTTCCATCTGTTAGCTATGTTAGGGTATTAATGAAAAAATTATAAATTTAATAAACTAATTGGAAATGATTAAAACATATTTAGAAAGTTACTGCGGAAGCAAATCTTTTGGATCTTTCATTGTATTAATCTGATTTATTCTGGGATTTGTAACAAAATTTAAGTATTTATTACCAGTACATTCGTGTGGGATTAACGGAGTGTATTCTCCTAGAGGACCAAATACTGCTATATTTATTATCTATGTAATCCCTCACAATTTGACTGGAGGTAGTTTTGATTTGATATTATAAAAATTTAAACACAAGTAGGCTACAGTGTATGTGTTATGACATACTCCATGGACTTTAAAAACCTCGTACCTTTAAACTGTGGAATAGAGTAAAAACAGTATTAAATGTACTACTCTATCGGAAATCACATCCCCCGGATTACTTTTATTAATTTTTTTAAAGTGTCATTAATTCAGACATGATTATGACCTAAATAGGATCGAAACTAGTTGTCAGTAAAATAAAAATGTTTTTAAAAAGTAAAAAGGGTACTTAGTTTATTTATAATGAAAATAAAAACAATAAATTTTTTTAAATAGTTTTTTTTTAATAGTTATAAACCTACTGTATTACCTATTACACTAACTTTATGTAAAGAAGAGTGTTTTTACTAGCTGGAGTAATAATTATCACGCCATATAACCTTCCTTCAACCAAAGACTAGTTTATTCCAGCTTTGCCCAAACAATGGGCTTTATAACACAGGTGTGCCAACCCAGAGCTGATGACATCCGTTGTTATGTTGGCAGGCATGGAGGGAGGTACCAGTACACGGCCTTGGAGGCTGACTCAACGGCTCACGAGAGACTGGAGCTGGAGCGGAAGGCGAGGGAGCAAGCACAGAGCGCCTGCCTGCACTACCTGCGCTGCTGTCCGCGGTACTCGCTCCTGCAACACCTCAACGACATAGGTCAGAACGCTACTTTAAAAAAATTTCATTTTTAATTGAATTAACTTCTCACTCTATATTTATTGTTTACGCAAGAGGAATTTCTACTTAAGATTCGTACTATGTACACTTAAAACACATTCGCTATTGACCGTCAACTATAGTTGACGCGAGATTGTCTTTAATAGCCTGAACCTGACGTCCTTCTGAGACTAAGCTTATTGAATTAAACTTAACCAAAGACCAATGTCTAGAAACAAAAATGCTGCTAAATTTACAAAAAAAATATAACTATGTGAAAACCATGACTCCAGCATAATTTGAGTACTAGGTATCTCTGTAGACCGATGCCTAACAAACGAGTCAATCAAATAAACCGTTCTTTATAAGAATCTATAATAAAGTTGATGTTTGTGTTAACCATAGTTGACTTTGGTCCACTGGATCCAGGCCACGCATCAACTGTAGTTGACGCCAGTCTGTGAAGAAAACATGGATATCAACTATTGTTGACGTTGGTCTGTGGTTAAGGTTTTTATTTACATGTCGGTAGTGAACGTGTTAAACGATTTTTGAAAAAAAATCCAAACCCATAAATTTTTTCATCCTTCATTTGATTGTTTATTTTATTGATAGTGGTATATAAAAGAGTCTAAATTATGTTTATGTATTTAAATAAATGTATCATTAATGCTAAACATGTTTAGAATTATAAACAATTTGTAAAGTGTACTGTTTTGTGTTTGTTTTGCTTATATTGTGATTGAAAGATTTTTTCAATTTATCCCTGTGCACAGGCTTTACGCTATGGGGGCCTTCTCATGCATTATTGTTTATTTGTATGTATTGTATTTTAACGGAGAAAAATAAATTTGTCTTAATTTTGGTCACTTTTGGGTTGAATGTGAAACAAAAATGTCCTAAGGCAATGTGGAGGGTGTTTTCATAGAAAATGGGAAAGTAGTGGTTGTGACAGGAGCAACGTATTGTAGTAAGATGACTTGATGTCTAGTGAGGGATAAGATACCCCCTCCAATACCGTAGCTGTTATGTATACTGTAAAGCAAAAAATATATTGATTCCTTGAAATCAAAGTATACAAATATTTGTTACTAACAGGAGAGATAAAATAAGTGTGACTAAAGGGAACGTGTTTCTCTCAATCCCTTTCTCCCTAGCTGTCCAAAACATCGTCTAGTATCAATATCTCATCCTTGCCAGTATGGCAACTGCCAGAGGGTCAGGGTTTATAAAAATGTGTGACTGTCTTTCACGCAACTTCAAGTCGAGAAGTTAGAGTAAGAAGGGGTAGCCAGGTCCTAATTCTCTACCAAACTGGTGGATTACTGTTTCTGAGGATCTCTACCAAAATGCTAAATCCATGCCAGTGCATATAGGATTATTGAAAAAATTTCATTGTTACTAACTCACTTGACCAATTTGAAAGTTTTAAAACAAAATGCATAACTTTCATCTTTGAACACCTGATCATCTTCTAAGCAATGCTGCTCTTATAAGCTATGTCATCCTAGTTGACATGTAAAATTATAAGTTTTTGTTAATGACACATTTTTCTATTATTTTGGATTTGGTCTTTTGTTGAACTTATTAAAGGTTTTCAGTACCATTTACCTGTACTATAGCGGCTCACTTCCTTACTTTGTCTGATATAATCCACCCACAGATCAATGGTCTACGTGGACGGGGCAAAGTAAAGCTATACAAGGCCTGCCAACTTCTTAAAAAAAAAGAAAAAACACCACTACCACTATAGACTTTCCTCTGTGATCGGCAGGCTCCCGAGTGGACAAGCACTGGTTCATCGTGCGGGACGGGTCGGTCAAGACGGAGCGACTGCTGACCCTGGTACCCAAGAGCCCCAACTGCCCCATCCCCACGGATGCCGACACCAGACAGGTCATCCTAGACCTGTTCCTGGCCCTCCAGCACCCCTACATCTACCCCGTACTGGACCTGGAGTTCAGGTAACATACAGGGTGTCCCGCAACCATGAAAATATAGAATAGAATAGAATTTTTTAGAACATTTTACCAGGTGTAGTAAAAACAAGGTTTAAAAACCAGTAAATAATTCAATGTAACACGTGTCTCTCGATTCTTTTTCTATCTGTGTGTATGTAATTAATAGGCAACATCTTTCAAACAACTTGACAATTTGATTTTGAATTTTAGTTATGAAATTGAAACTTGGCACAACCTTAAGTATTTTACTATTTTTCATATTGGCAGCACTCACCCTTAAAGAATATTTGAATATGATGTGATGCTAGACGTGAAGCCGTTGTTAGAAGATTGAAAATAAAATAACACACGCATAAGTCAGACAATCAGGCTGGTTGTGCAACTGAAAAAATGGTCGCAATTATTACACTTCCAATAACGGTATACTTTGTTTTTTCGTTCAGTATATGTGTGAAGTATGTTCGTATTTTTTATTTCAACCTTCTGACAATGACTTCACATTCTTCAATGGTTAGTGCCGCCGCAATTTTGAGGCGGGCGAGTTCTACTCAGAGCCCACTGCTGTAGATCTGCGGTGGCTGGGCTCACTAAAATAGACTGCCGCCGCAGATCTGCGGCAATGGTTCCATGATACTAAATACAAAATTTCTTCGGTGCGGTCTATTTTAATGGTTAGACAGCTTAGGCACAGTCTACAGGATAGTCCGCCGCATATGTGCTGCACTTGGTCTATGGCTAAAACGATCTCTGACGTCACTAAAGTGTTTTAACATACATTTTTATTTAATGTATTTTTGAAAGTAACATTTTTTAATGTATTTGAGATATCTTTACACAAATATTCATCAAATCTCTTACATGACGTTTAATGACGTTTAAAGAAAGTTTATTGTGTAAGAAAAAGGTAGGCTATAAATATTTGCATTTTGTAAACTTGTAAAACATTATAATTATACTACGTAAATAAATTTTAAACAACTATTTTTGTAAAATAAATTTTTCAATACCCTACAATGTTTTTATGTGTAAGCTGTATTTTATTTTCCGTTTTTTCAAAGGCTATGAATAAAAATAAGGTTATATTAGTGCCGACGCTAATATGCGTCACTTAGTTTCTGAGGTGAAAACATGTTACCTGTAATCTGATGGACCATGGGCCTCAAATGTTTCACACCATCTGCCTATATAGCGCTCCACTCACCATTACTGGAGCTGTATACATCAAGTATCGATGAGCAACGACTCGTAATAACTATTTTAAGAAAATTTTGCAAAACTATTGACATTAATATAGCATGATAAACTTGCTGGTTCTGTGTAGTTTATAAAATATAATCCAGGTATTCATTCATACCTCATTCATTCATGAGTTCTGCTGTGAAAGGGTATTAAAATGTTATTGTATAGTCTATAATCATGAATTGTCCACAAATATTTAATTTCTTTTGTAGGGAAGGTGTCCAGGCCAACCAGACATATATAGTTCTTGTTCTACCCTTCAACACAAAAGGCAGCCTCAAGGATTTAATTTACAAAGTAAGTAACCAACAAATGTAATTAAATTATAAGCATGGTAATTTTTTGTGCTAAAATTTAGAAGCATGGAAACAAGTGCATAAAATTAAACACTGTAGTTTAGGAAATGTTGCAAGTCTATAGAATAAACTTTAAACCAAAGTATTGTTGACTACCTAATATTAATAATTATATAATATACCACATTAAAAAAACATCATCCAACTAATTTGAATAGCTATTAATCAACAAAATTTCTAATCCCTCGTATTTATTACATTATATTTTCACTGAGTATGTTGGTCTGTTGTACAGAGGATACTGTATTACTTTTTATAAGAATAAGAACTACTCACTTGAAAAAATGGATTTGAGGGTATGTGGCTCAGTTCCAGGTTACTGACAAAGGAATAAATTAAAAAGGTAGCCAGAGAACTTACCAACAGAAGTAGAGTTTTGTAAGTCTACTGGCTCAAAAGTCATAAAAAATAATACAAGAGACAGGTGATAATTTTCACAGCAGCATGCTGCTTTCTCAATCAGTTATAAAGTTGTTGGGTGGACTCAGAAACTTTTTGGGCTTGGCAAGCATCTTTCAATCGGGACCACGGAACTCGGCACTTGTTCTTAGTCACTTTAAAAATACAACGAAACTCCGCACCAGGGGCCCAATTTTTTAATCGAGTGAGTCGTGAGTTACATCTCACTAGTTAGCTCCTTATCAACTGGCTCGAGATGGTAAAATTGAAGTTTATGTTAGCATCCGGTTTCAACCGTAAAAACAATAACAAACATTATATATCGCCAGTTATAGTAGTTTAAAGATTCTAAATGACTTGCATTGTTATATTTAGAACATAATTACAACGTTATTTTATTTTAAATGTTTAATTACACAATTGTAAGTATAAACACACATTTTAGGCTATTTAACTAAAGTAAACATAACCTCGAGGATTTGAAAAGTACAAAAGTTGTTATGGACAAATTGAATTATTTCCTGTTGAGATCGATATGAAGAAGAAGAATTTTCAACCTCAAGTGAGATTATCTCACCAAAACCACTCACCAACAATTTGTTAGGTGAGTGAAAACGGGTGAGTTGGTGAGATTTTCTGCACAAAATACATTTTTATACATATATGCGGCAATGGTGAAAAAAACAATCCCTTGAAATACTGATGAAAAATATTAGTTACTGCATGCGCAAGTTTTAAAAGACCTTATAAATTACATTCATTCTTATTTACTTATAAGGGTGGATGTAAATTTTTGGCAAATATGCCAACTCACCAACTCACTACTCACTCAATTGAAAAATTGGGCCCCAGAGCCGGGAGCGGCCACCTTGACACCATGAGAGTCCGCACCTGCCACCTCGGTTCCCTTTCCACTTTTACTTTTACCCTCTCCTACCGCTCCCTGCCGGATCATCAAGGCCTATAATTTATTGTGACCAACTGACGTAATTGGTTTGTTGAACTTAATATATTCTATTAATCAGTTTCATTGTTTTCTCTTTTTTATAGTAAGCTACAGTTGTTTTCGCATAAATTGTATTACATACCTTCCTGAAAATCAAAAACAAACTTAGGACTACCAGGACTTTTCACAGTTTAAATACCTCACGTTATGTTCCTCACACAAACACTTATGTTACTACACAGATTGTCTAGAAACTTTTTCCTAGAACTTATTTTTAAGTTCATCAACTACTGCCCCAGTATGTTATCTAAAAATGTAATACGAAAAACCATACCCATTTGACTTAGTAGAAAACATACTTTGACCTATCTGATAAAATACTAAAACATCGTTAAAATCTTCCATGAAAAATTAATGGGTCTGAAGGAACAAGTAGTCATGCATGATTTTAAAATGGAGATTGGACCCGAGTGACCATCAGCAGAGCTAAATATGGTCTCTCCGAGGAACAACGGTTTTTTCTGAATGTCCAGGCTATCGGCAAAGCTGAACCATGTTCTGAGCTGAGAGTGGTGGCGAAAGAGTTAGCTAGGGGAGTATTAAAAGAGTGGTGCTGTGATGTGGAGGGGATACACCAGCACCTATTTCAAAACCACTCTGGTGTGGAGTTTTATTGTTGCATTATGGACAAGTTTTGGTGCAGACTTTCATGGTTGGTTTACATTCAACATCTCACTATCTGATTGAGAAATCAACATGCTGTGAAAATCATTACTTATCTTTTATGATTTTTTCGTAACTTTGGTGGCAGTGGGCTCACAAACTATGTGGACATTCTACTTCTGTTGGTAAGTTCCCTGGTTATCTCTTTTCTTTTATTCCTTTATCATTAAAAAAGTTTATATTTCCTGAGCTATTAGTTTATGTGGGGCTCAACTCTTATTTTATAGTAGAGGGACTAAGTACTTAGATGATAGTTTTTTTGCAAAAAAAATAATAATAAGCCTATTTCAGAAATCCAGCCCCCTTTTGTAGATGAAGATAATTATTGGAATAAACACACTTGGCAACCTTTTTTATTGTTACGTATGACTTAATTATTTCACCTGTCATAGATATTGGATCATTTTGTAGAACAATGTATTGTATGATTTTTTTCATTTACACACACTCACCATTTACACACACTTTACCATTGCTTATTGTGCACTTTATTTTTGTGTAGCTTTATTCGCCACCTTATTTGAGCAAAAACATACAAGATGCTGGCTGTGGTTGCCCTGAAAGTAAAGTGTACAGTTTGAATTGGTGTAAGTAAATTGCTTCGAAATTTAAAAGTCAATATAAATACTCCAATGAGACTTGTCTTAAACACTAATCCAGTAATGTGATGATTATGATTATACAGTTGAATTTCAAGTTTGTCGCCCTTTTAATTTTTTAATGTTGTTTTTTGACTCCTGGATGTGCAGAATACGTGCCTTCATGATTTCTGTTTCCTCACAAAACGGCAACGCACAGCATCATCATATGGTAAAATAAGACAACGAATCACGCGTTCCTACTGCAGGGGCGAAAATAAGAGGGCTTGCATGCATGTGAGTTTGTTGACTTGGCTTCATGCTTATTCCTTTTAAGTAAGCCTAACATAGTTAACACCAATACCTAGATATTAGACGTTGATGTAGAAATATTGATTTGTAAATATATAAAATATCTAGGTCTAGGTCATTATGGTGCAGGTAATGAATGATGTGTGCATGTAGGTTGATGACACAACGAAGTCACGTTGTACAGTAATTTGCATGGATACAATACAACGTGCAGGTTATGCAGTATAATTTGTGAATCATTTGTATAAAATGCAGATGAGATAGGAGAAAAATAAGTAGTTTCTTGGTATCATAAGTTCTAAGGTTATACATTACAAGTACACATAATATTCAATCAGTTTTATATTTGAAATTTCTTATAGTTCCAGAAAGTGCTCTTGCATTAAACTAACATTTTTATTAAAATATTTGGAAAAATAACAAAATTAGATAGAAAAGTAAAGCTAGCAAGGGTTATCAAGTTAAGTGACTGTCACAAAAAAAAATATGTAAGAAAAGTATTTTAATTTTCTTAAAAAAACTATTGAAATTAAAATTGGTTACTATTAGTCTTAATGATTAAACTCAATTTCCTCTAGTATAAATAAAATTACTGGGTTAACCAAGCCTTGCTCGTTGGTTTTAAATTGTCGTGGTAATAAGGCTATTAAGTTTACATCAACAACCAACTATACCTCTTCACAGTTAACAGATTTCATAAGAATGCTTCAAAGTAGTGTTCCTTTAGTTTTGTTTAACTTTAATTTGTTTGTTATTTTGTTATTAAAATGGCATCTTACAAAACCAATGTTAAAAATTAAAATTTTTGAACTTAGTTTTAGACAAAAATAGATTTTTCCTGGGGTTAAGGTTGCATAGTGTTGCCAGACACTCAAGTCTAAAGAGGCTTACCAACAGAGCAGATGGCCAGACCCAGACACTAGGCAGGATATCAGGAGGAGTTGTGGGATGGTCGGATTAGAGAAGTTCTACGGTACGAAAATAATTTTGAATCATATACCTTTACCATGTGCAGAGCATTTTAAGGTTGTGCAACCATGAGATGGCGGGGGCAGTAGTTTCCGGACACCACTACCCAGTAGTACCGTGTCACCCGGTACACTTGCACTTAATATTAAAATTAATTGCAATTAATATTTAAATATTGCCTAAATATTCGGCTGCCCTGCCTTTATCCCGCAGTTGTTTTTCAATGTTTCTTTGTAAGAAAAGTTTATTGAATAATACTGACATTTTTGGGATTTTATTTACCGTTTGTTTGTCTTCAAAATGACATAATATTTAAACTAATTCAATTGAAATTCAAGGTTATAAAAAAAATTTGTAATTTTTAAATTTTATTCTTTTTTAATTAAACTTGAGATAGGTTTTAATGATGAATTAATCCTATACACTATTGACATTGCAAGGCTGTAAACAAAAAAAATTTCGTGAGAATTGCACCAAAAAAATTGTCAATACTACTTCTGACCTCCATAGCCCTTAAAGTAGTTGCCCAAAATAAGAAATAAAAATTGTACGTCATATTTGTAACATAAGAAGTAGTTTAAAGAAAAAAAAGAAAAAAAATTATTGCATGCACAACCTTAATGATAACACTCTGTATCTCAAATAATATTAGATATAGTTTATATTAGATTAAAACATTGGTTGAAGGTGAATTAAATCTTTAAATTTAAAACAAACAAGATCACAAACCAACCCCAAGAATTAACCCGTGATGGTACGTACGCGTGTGTGCAGAGCAGCTGGCAGGACGACTGGTGTGACAAGTACGGGCAGCGTAGCGAGGGGCTGCCGATCTCGCAGGTGCAGCGCCTGGGTCGCCAGATCCTGGAGGCTCTACTGTTCCTCAAGGAGCGAGGCTTCCCCTGCTGCAGCCACCTGCACTCCGGCAACGTCATCCTGCAGAACGGTGTCGCCAGGTGAGCCCAGGCCACACACCCTGAAACAGGATGGGATCACGTTAATAGGATTCTGACTGTACCCTCACTTATAGAATTTTTTGAATTTTTTTTTAAATCTTTAGTTGGGGTGTAGTGCTTAAAAAAACCCACTTATAAATTATACCTTTGTTTGTTTGATTCTATTTTTAGTATTATACATTTTTTTCCTAAGTTATGTTAAAAGGAGGCTCAAATTACTTATTTGAGGATATTAGTCCAAATTTTTTATTCACTAGTAAATAATATTTGAGCCCTGTTTTACGCTTTTGCCTCACACCAATCTCAAAGGAACCAGGTAATAGGTGCCTGGGGTGAGGTTTTCATCTGTGCCCCCTAAATTAATTAATTGGCGTACCTTGTGAACTGTTATGTTAAAAATTGCAGTCGAAAGTATTAAATTAGTTGCATGGCTAATTTTCAATGCTGTTTGCTTGAATAAACTAATCACAGAAAATCACTTGTAGGCCTACTATAAAGCTTTGTTGACACAACCATTTGCTGACAACATGGGTTCTGAGACGCTATAACCTAAGACAAACTGCACCTCAAAAATCTTAACTGTTTATTGAGTACTAAATAAAAAAACATAATGATTTTTACTAAAGTGATGGAGATTCAAGAATAATGTTTAACTGGAGTCATCAATGTAATCTTAACAATATCGTGACCTCAAAGTACAAGTAAACTTACCACAACAGTGTTAAGCTTCAATAAAATGATGTCTTCAAAGACAAATAAAATTTCAAAATAACAAATATAACATACTATTTCTATGAGCAGTCATTCTAATTTATATGTATCGTCATTTCGATTATCTTAAATTTTCGTGTTTTTACAATTTTTGTGAAGTTTGAGCCTTTATAAAACCTGGATTTCCTCACGGCCGCTGCGCCCCCTTGGCCGTGGCGCCCGGGGCGGCTGCCCCGGTCGCCCTGTTCTCGGGGCGGCCCTGGTCAAAATTCTCTTACTCTAAAAGTAAGAAAGGATTAAAAAATAAGATGATAGAGCGAAAATATTCATACAACTTAAAACAAACAAGACTTTCAAATGGTTCTTAAAACGGAAAGTGTATCAAGAGCACTATTGAAAGAGTATTAACCCTAAAAAGGAGGTCTGAGCGTATATGAATTTTTATACTCATTGCCACTTTAGTTATATTAATTGGTCGTCACAGCTCAAAGATTTCTTTCAAAAGCTCTAGAAAGATTCTATTTCAAAGATTCTATTTCTTTCAAAAGCTCATTATTTTTTAGATCTATGTAGATTTTGACTATGGACAAAATAAAACATTCATAACGGATGACTTACTAGTACAGGATTTCAAAGTGCTTTAGAGACAGGTGGCCTCTAACGGTTTTGTTAAAATACTATCAATAAATAATCTTCTGGAAATTTTTGTGGTGAAGAAATGGAATCCTGCTATGGCCTATCTAATTTTATGAATAGGGACTTTTGTCTTTGTGCCTATAAAGCCACTATAGTGCTTAATAAATTTGTAATATATTATTTAAAATTAAATATTGCTTAATCTGTTTCAGACTGAGTGGTCTAGAGAACACACTGTTCGGGTTCACGTCAAGAATACATCCCGTGATCTGGAGTCTAGCTAGACAAGAGCCTTCCTCCGTAGATGTTATTTGTTTTGGTAAATAAAATTACATTACTTTTTAAACGTTTTTGGACAAAAACGTTTTTAAAAAGTACAAAATAGTCAGCAAAAAATACAAATAAAAAATAATTTAAAATCAACATTTTAGGGTTGTACGTAGATAGCACAGCAACGTAAAAAACGTGAAAATACCAATTTCCTTTTAACATTTTTGATGTAAATTTAACGTTTTCTCATGTGATTATAAGATACAGATGTAATACTTTTTTATTTTAAGGAAATGTGAATATAACATTTTTGTATCACTTAATTTTTTCCTTTCAAACTTATTTTTAACTGGTCAATTCATAATTTTTTTAAAAAGAATTTTTTTTATTAAGATTTGAACCCTTAACCTTTTACACAATGCCCTAACGCCTCAACCTCTTGAGCTACTTTAACTGTACTAGAAGTGGATTTAATTTACTATTTATAGTCTACATTTAAAATCCGGCCTTCACTGGTGCACTTGCATGAAAGTTTTGAAAGTCAAAGTCAAACTGACCATTATCAGGGGTTTTTAAATTAGTTTGTGAATGTCAAAAGTTTTACGTAATTTCTATTTTATATTTCTGACATCGAATGAATATGAAATAAACATGATAATTTTATACATTAAAAAATATTTTATTCAATGCAAATTTATATATATTTATAGATAAAAGTAAAAAAAAATAGTTGAAATAACATGTGAAAACTGCGTACCAGTTTTACCAATTTTTTACTTTATAGTTTTTTTTTCATAAAATTTTAATGTAAGAAAACGTTATTAGAATATCTTTTATTATTTGACAAAGCATACAATATTTTTTAGTTCTTTGGGGTTATTTCTATGCAACCCCATTATTGTAGCACATTAGAGAAATTAATTTCTTAAAAGAAGTCAAATGTAAAATTAACATGAAACAAACATAAAACTTAAAATTAACGTTATGAATTTTACTTTCATATTACTTCAACATTTTCTCATCTTTTTCTCTTGAAAAAAGACTTTTTCTATTTTACTTTGACTTTTTTGTCATTTTTCAAGTAAAAATAATGTTATTTTTAGATTTTATGCTGACTGGGTATAGCTCAGCCAATTAAGGGTTCTGTCAGAAGTGGTTCTAAAGTGCCTGAATCGTTTACAGTTGATAGACTGAAAAATTCAAGGAATAGAATAAGAATAAGTATGTCTATTTCCCCAAAGTCATGCTTGAAACTGAGAGATTGCTATGATAATGGAATAATAAAGTAAAACAACTTGGCAATAATCATTTTAAAAAGAAAAAAGTCTTAGTCTTGTAAATTAATAAGCAATATTTAAAAGTTTATTGATTCATTTGTAGTTTACAATTTTACTTCCTTCCTATAAACTTTTTGTTACTAAAAATTTTGAATGATTTTAAATTGTTCACTTGTTTCTAGGAGTTGGAGTATTATCTAAGTATTTTTATTAAAATTGATTTTAAAACAAATAAAAGATATTTTCTTGTTCCAGGACACGTGTTGTTTGAAATGTGTGCCGGTTACGAGCTAACAACCCCAAAACCGAGTGTCTCCAATCTGGCAGACATAGAACACTATCCTCAGGTGAATTTAAAGAAATTTCATGGAAATTACTTTACTCATAATCTTAATAAAGGTTTACCTACCATATTTAAAACTCTAACCTATTAAAAAATATATTGTAGTCTATAGCCCGTTTATTTTTTAAACTTGAGCCTTCGTGGGAGTGGCTAGAAATAGTAGTGGGAAGTGTTTGTTTATCCTTGCTAACATTCATAGGCGTGCCCAGGACTTCAGTAGTGGTGGTGCTAACTAGGAAGAATTGAATCTTTACCAATGGCTATAGATGTATGTATGTATGATTGAATTGATATTAAATCAATGGATTTTTTGTTTTGAATAATCTATATCTATAAAAGGCAAAGCCCTCACTCACTCACTCACTCATCACTAATTCTCCAACTTCCCGACTAGCTAGAGTGCTGAAATTTGGTATACTCATTCTTTAGGCTCAAAATAGGAAAGTCTAACTATTTTCATATTAATATTCACAAAGGGCTACGCCCTAGACGTCCTCAAAGTTACCATGTTATTCTTATGGAAGCAACATTTTTGTATTCTAACATATGATTATGGAAATAAAATTAGGTTTGTTTATATCTGCCACATGATGATTCATTCAATAAAATGCTTATAAGCATAGAAGTAAGCAGGTGTGAGATATAATGTTTATTTATGTTTGTCATTGTCAAGATTGGAGTGATGTACTATTACTTTTAGTCTGGTGTATTTTGGTTCTATTAAGAGCAGTTTACTTTATTTTGTATTTTATTACTATATACTTTTTTACTGTTCATAGGTTTTGCAAATATAGTTTTTGAAGCACTTAAGGGCTCCGCCACACTGGATTTCAAAATTACTTTAGGACATTCGCGGGGTTGAAATTTTTGACTTGAACGTTCCTCTTTGCTCATGGGTACTCACTAAGAAAAGGGTTTGCAAATATAGTTTTTTAAGTACTTTAGGGCTCTACGCCAATGGATTTCAGAATTACATTAGGGCCTTCACGGGTTTGAAATTTGACATGGACATTCCTCTTTGCTCATGGGTGCTTACTAAGAAACGGTTTTGCAAATATAGTTTTCGAAGTTCTTTAGGGCTCTGCCCAACAGGACTTCAAAAACATTTTAGGGCCTCCGGGGTTGAAATTTGACATGGACGTTCCCCTTAGCTCATAGGTAGGTTACTCACTAAGAAAAGGTTTTTCAAATATATATTTTGAAATTCTTTAGGGCTCCGTCCCACAAGTCTTGAAAATTACTCTGGGCCCGTGGGGTTGAAAGTTGACATGGACGTTTCTCTTTGCTCATAGTTGCTCACTAAGAAACACTTTAGCAAATTTACTTTAGGGCTCCACCCCACAGAACATCAAAATTACCATACATGCTAAGGGATTAAAATCTAACGTGGATGCTCCGTTTTGCAAATAGGTGCTCACCTAGAAACGGTTTTGCAAATATAGTTTTCGAAGTTCTTTAGGGCTCCGCCCCATAGGACTTCAAAATTATTCCAGGGGCTTCCCCCACAAATCCTCAAAATTACCATAAATGCTATGGTGTTGAAATTTAACGTTTATGTTCCGTTTCGCTAATAGGTGTTTACTAAGAAACAGTTTTAGAAATATAGTTTTTTTATGTTCTTTAGGGCTCCGCCCTACATGATTTTGAAATGACTGTAGGGCCTACGGGGTTGAAATTTGACATGGTTGTTCTCTTTTGCTCAATGGTTCTCATTAAGAAAATGTTTTGTAAAATTCCTTCAGATCTCCCAACACACAGTAATTTGTTTTTTCAATGTAATTCTTAAGGAAGAAGATTTTGTTTCTCTTTTAAAGATTTTATTACCTAAAAAATAAATTCAATCACGGGCGAAGCCGTGACGGGAAACGCTAGTAAATCAATAAAGTATACAACCTTATTTTAGTAACTTTTATTCAAATCTAAGTACACAGAAATAATAATAAGAGACAAATAAAGCAAGTTGTTTTATGTAAAAGAATCAAGTTATAAAGGTTTGAGTTGTTTTGTTATTTAAATTTAAAAGACAAGAACTTTAGTTCAACTTGGTGGCCGAGCTATCGCTAATAATAATCGATTTTTGCTACATTCCAAAAATAGAGTCTGACTTAAAAAATATCGCAAACTGAAAAAATTACAAAATAAAGATAAAAACCAGGCCTGTAGCAAAATGAGACAAAAATTATCGTTAAATGAGATAAAAACTACCATCAATAAATAAGAAAAGCTATCTCTAAAATTAAGACAAATTATCGTTTAATATAGGCCTAAATAAACTGATAAATGCCTAAACGAGCTGAAACATAAAAAGGAGTCCAAAAGCTTAGGCTATACGTATCTCACGAAATGTCAAATAGTAGGCATACACGTTTCACATTTTTTATAGCGTCATACGAAGGTCAAACGCATCTTTGATTTTGAACATGTCAATGATATCACTTGTTGTTGCATTTGCAGCCAGGATCTTGTTCCATGAACGGAATCATTGTATTTTCTAGACGATCTTGACGCATTGTGGATCTGAGTTTAAATTTTTAAATACTGAGTTTGGAAAAGTCTCTTTTTCCAAACTCAGCTCTTTTTACAACTTTGTTTGGCTCTTAATTGTGCAGCTGGTCACAGGCATCGTACAAAATTTGTTGACAACCGTACTTAAATTTTTAAAGGTTGAACCTCTTTGAACTTTTGAAAACCAGTCAATCCATTCCAAGACACTTTTAGGAGGAAAAATTGTGTCCGTTTTCACAAGCGTTTTAACAGCTTAAATTCTGCCGCTAGCTCTGAAGAATTTACATTGAATTGTTTTGCTATAATATCAAAGTCTTCATTATCACACTTGTAACAATCATTAACATTCAATCCTATCAATTTTCCTGCAGCGGAAATCACTCTTTTTGTTTCTTGATCGAATCTAGTATTTAGACTTTCTACAAGGCGGTCCAAAACAGGATAATAAGTAAACAATTTCAGTTCTTCTTTTTATGTTTGTGCTTTTTGGTATAACTGGCAATCCGGCCGCTGGTACGGTACGCGCCCTACACCCCGCTAGTAGCGGTGAACTGATGGTTCATTTACGTATTTGTCGCATTTTTTTTTTAATTGAAAGTTAGTTTAATAAATTATATTTGATTAATTACTAAATAAAAGCTAAATTTTTACTATCATATATGAATTTGTTTTGAAATAGAGTCGCTAATATAATTATTTTCTGTTGTTTTACTACGTGAAAATAGCAATTTACACAAACCAAATCTAGATCTAGTGGTGGTGCCGCGGCACCAGTGGCACCACCCGTGGGCACGCCTATGCTAACATTCCATTGGCCTTTTGGCTTTGTAATCAGTTTATTACTTTAGAACAACTGTTACTTTTTAACAAGGCACATATTTGGCTTAAAAATACAACAGCTGACTAGGGGTCACTGAAAGACATCATAAGTTATTAAAAACGTTGTTTAGGGAAATCTGGTACTCGAACATGTTTGTCACAAGTTTAAAAATTTTCTTTACAGTTTGAATCTCTCCAGCATCCCAATATTCTCAAGAAGGATCAGGTTTAAAAAAACAATCAATAAATCAAAACATAAATTTAAAATTTCAGAAATTTTTAAACTTACTTTGACTTTATTTTAAATTAGAACTCATAGTATAATAACGTTAAATTGCCAATACTGTATCATCAAACACATGCATTAATTTAGCATACAAAAATAAGCAGGAGTCTATAGTTATTGTTCTTATGATCAAATATTTACTAACTGGAAATCAATCATCAACTCTTGATTAAATAATATGAGAGTTATTAATATACAATCAGGAGTACTTGATAACTTTTACCAATCCAAACATCAATTGTCTTTATGTTTAAAATATCATAGATTGTAGAGCTCACTGACATTTACAGAAGTGAGATTCTAGATAAAACACAATTTTTGCTTCTTTGATTAACCTGTTTTTTTCACTCAGTACTGCATCAAATATTAATCTTACTTTTGATGTGTCGATATTTGATGTGTCGCAAACCGGTAGCCTATACCCCTGGAGGATAAGGATTCATGTCTTTAACCTCTTGCATAATATAGTTGCAAAGTAATCGGAAGACAACAATCAAAAATTAAGTAATGTTACTTAATATAATGATACAATCAAATTTTAATAATATAATGTAAAAATGTTTTGAAATACTCCCAAGGCTAGGTAATGGATCAACAAGATACAAAGTTGTGTAACTTGAAATACATTTTTCCTACAGTTTGAATATTTTATACTTGTCAACCATTCATAAATGTTCAACTCTTTTTCATTTATTTTCTTCTCACTTTAGATTGTTGAAGTGCTGGATTTCATCTTCCAAAACCCCAAGTGCCGCTATCCGTCCATAGAGGAGCTTCTTATGTGTGATTTCTTTCGCAACATCGACTTAAGAGAGATGCGAGCAACGTCTCTTCCAGTAAGCTTCAAGTTTATTGTTTTGTTGTGTCATGTAAAATAATTTTAGCTGTGACCATTGTAATAAGCTCCAATATTACAAATAACACCATCAAGAGGTACATTTAACCAAATTTGATTTTAATTGTTATTATTTTAGTGAATTATTACAAATAAAACTTAATGAGTTATTAGGTAAAAATTGCTTGAGTCTGTAAAATGATAAGCTGTAATGAAGTGACTTTTATACATAAAGTTGTATGCAGTTGTTTCAAAACAATATAAAAACTTGTAGTTTTAAAATGGAAAAAGTTTAGCTTTGCAAAAAAAATATATATATATCAAAATGTGATTTGGGCATGATACTTATATAAAAATCTTTTTGCAGCAAGTTTACCATGCCCGACTGACTGCTTCCACATTAGCTTTGCTGAATGATGTGAAAAAACAGCAGAAAACTAAAAGGTAAGCAGACTATGAAATGATAAGACTGATAAGTTACATTTGTTCATATGTTAATGTTTTATCATTTACTATAGTCTAGACCAAGGAATCTAAAATAAATAAAGACAAGGTAGGGGTCAAAACATGCAACACCCTCTATGCACCAGATGTTCTATTGCACCTATGACATCATCATTATCATTACCAGTATTAGTAAATGGTTACGTCATAGGTGCAAAAGAACACCTGGTGCATAGAGGGTGTTGGATGTCTTGACCTCTACCTTCTCTTTATTTTATTTAGATTCCTTGGTCTAGACTATATATGTATATACACTAACGTGAAAAAACTTTTTATAGCATAGTCGTGTTTGAAACTAATTTACGGTGATGTGATCTTCTGCGGTGAACATGGAAGTACAAGAGACATTTTATAACTGAGGGTCATGTGTATGCTGTGATAAAATATTTTTGCAGTACTGTAAATTCAGCTGAATAATAAATACAACATCGATTACAATGCTTCTGGCATAGCACACCATCTTTCCAAATTTAGGTATAAAACAAAATAGGTTACATTGGATGAGAAGTCTATTCACGTTAGTGCATATAGTCAATGGTTTTATGATTTTTTTCAATTTTATAATAATAAAATAATAATAATAATAAAGTAGCCTCTATGAAGGCCAAGAATTCAGATATTATAAAATCAATATGATATTTACAGTTAAAATTTGAAAGATAAAGCATCGATTAAGAATTTGGTAAAGAATTGTATGAAATTCTAAATGTTTTATGAGTCTTAAAATTTTACATAAATTGTTAAGAGTTATTTTTAAGGGGGTAATTAGTAAAAAATGTTAACCCTGTTCAACAAGTAGAGACATTGTGAATCATATGTTCGAATCTTTTTTATTTCAAATAATTATGAATTCCCGATGCTTTATGAATCATATGTATTAAAAGTAACAAATTTTCAGTTTTCCCATAAATATATTAATCAATAACAATAATAAATACGAAATTAATAAGTACTAAGCCGCGTCCGCACTGGCCAAACATGTTCGCCAAAACAAAGTTCTTCCGAACTTCTGTTTTAGAATGTAAACCATATGGCCGGTAATTGTACATTAGGAATATTTGTTGATTTTTTGTGTTTGGCAAACAAGTTCTCCAAGAATGTTCGGCCATTGCCGTTGCAGCTTTATAGTTCCTTTAATACTGTGTGAAATACATCAGTGCAGTGGTGTCATTGTTAATTTGTGAATTTGTGTTGTCCAAAGTCAATGGCTTCCAACCGATCTCTCCGATTGTTGCAGGGGTCGCAGATCGCACTCGGCCTCGGTGTCGGATCCCCCCTCTCCCTCCCCTCGCCGGGACCGGGAGCAAAGGTAGGACTTCTGCATCTTCTTCTGTGTTCGCATTGCACTGCTCTCCCACCCGCATGTCGCAAACACTCTGCCCAACGATACTGGAGTACGACTGAGAATGTTGAGCTCTGACATTCATTTTCTCTGCTTCCAGATCAAACGAAGCAGAGAGGCTGGATGGCAGTAATGCCGAAGCGACAATTTACAAATGTCCCATCCTCCCTTCAAACGATTACTCTCTTGCTTGTGATGAAGCCACTAAATTAGACTTGGAAACACGAGTGTAGATCCTGATTTTCATACACTTTCTTATAAAATTTTTATACTTTGTGAATCCGTTATTAGAAATGTTGAGATTACAAAATTGTTTTTGTCAATGAGTAGTTAATCGATGCACAAATTTATGTAAAAGGCACTCGCTAATTGTTAAAGATTTAACTTTTTTTTCTTTTAATTGTCCTCTCATATCTTGCAGAACTGTTATGTTAAATATTGTTGCAACGCATTTTGTGACTTTGTGACCCCGAGCATTTCTCCCTCAGTAAAATGCACTGTACAAAACCCCTTGTTTGGTATTTTTATGTGTTTTAAAAATGTCTTTTCTTTGTTTGTCATGTAATGTATAAATATGTAAATTTTTAGGATAATTGATAATGAGTAAAATGTTATTTTTAGAAAGTAATTAAGTAAGATTACAAATTATATTTTCCTTAATGATTGTTATTCGCATCAAGAGACTTGTTACTAATACATGATACATGGAACGTTATAATAACTTAAAACACCACACTAAACTAATTATTATACATTATAAAGAGATTTATGTCCATCACTCACTAACTCACTTGCGGTATGAATCACTCCAACCTGTTTCATATGCATAGGCATTCACAGAGAAGGATATTAATCTAAGTTATACCACTTTCAAAAATCAATTAAAAGATTACCTTTAATAACAGATTCAATTAACCAAGAATTTCTAATTATGGATGAGTTGAAGGGAGGGTGAATCTCATGAATCATAAATTCTTGAGCTGCCACTTTTCCCATGCTTATGAGGCTTGAGGTAGTTTGGAACTTTATTTAAAACTCTGTGTTTGCCTGTGCAATGCTAAATCGCAACATTCATCTAACATTTATTCCGTGACATTTTAAATTGTGTAA
This sequence comes from Neoaliturus tenellus, assembly GCA_030545055.2. Lineage (NCBI taxonomy): Eukaryota > Metazoa > Arthropoda > Insecta > Hemiptera > Cicadellidae > Neoaliturus > Neoaliturus tenellus. The sequence goes on from CM061533.1 coordinate 268,046,583, forward strand.
TTGTTGTTAAAACTTTGTTAGTACTTAGGATAACATATTTCATATGTCATTTTTGAAAAATTCTACAGTTAAAATATTATAAAATACTATATATTAATAGTTATGTGGTACAGCAAACCCCACAGATTTGAATCTTTGTGGACCATGGATAAACAGCCAGCGATTGAAACGCATTATCCGGCCTTGATAACCGTTACCCGATATAGAAAATGATTGTATCATCTAATGACAACGCTTGTATAGTGGATTTAAACGTAGAAGTGCTCCCCTCCTCAGGTAGGAGACCCTTCCTAATACCTTGCTGTCAAAACAATGTCACCGTTCTGGGCAGAAAGCCAGACATTCGCCCGGTATTCCAAGAAATTTAACGCCCCATTATAACTTTCAATTAGTTGGTGCACTTGACCTACATTGTTAAATGATGGACCATGCATTTAGTCTTACATGGGTGAATAAAACAACACTCAAATAGCTGTTCTACATCTCACTGATTGCAACTTTACAGTTGTAACATAACTTTAAGGAATGCTAAAGGTCGTAGAACTGTGATTCGAATTTTGTTTTATTTGTCTAAGCAAGACAAAAAAAATCAGCCATATTTTAATAATGTAGGACTTGAGCGTCAATTTTTTGTAAATTATAGGGAGGCATGAAATCTTGTAACAGAGGGCAGATGTTGGTTGTCTGGCTGACCATCCAGAACAGTTACATTGTTTTGACAACAAGGGAATAGAAAGGGTTTCTACCTGAGGAGGTTGGCTTTCTACATTTGAATCCTACTATACCACTGTTGAGTTGCAGTAGTGACAGAATCCCAAGTATGTGACCAAAAATTGCGAGTAAAAACTGACACTCAGTCTGAGAAAAAATTCTGCCAATAATAATTAGCAAGACACTTTAAAGCATGAGCAGTGTAGATTCGTACGGAGGTGTCGGATTATCCAAATGTCGGGTTGGGCAGGGCACGCACTACTTTGGAATCGGCTCGGCTCTGCTGGAATCAACTTAGCGGCCGATTTTTTTTGTATGTAATGGAGACACACGCACTGCATCGGGACTGCACAGCACGGATCGGCATTTGCCATTGGCATTTTGACGATTTGCTCCGGGAGGCGATTTTGGACAGAATTACTGAAGCGTCCTGGAGGGTGGGGATGGAGAGGGGCGGCAGCAGGAAGTGTACCCCCACCCCCCCTTATAGAAGGGGGTACACGACTGGGACGGTGGCGACGTCCTGTAATCCAGCTACTTGGAGGTCACGAATTGTGGATAGTTATAAGCGATGGCTTGTGGATGCCATATTCTCTGATGAGGATTAACGTCCGCACTAGTGAATACTACTTCATCTATAAAGATCATCCTCATAATTAGACCAATTCGTATATGTGAGGTCAAAATTGTGGTTCGGATCCCTTGTTAAGCTGTAGGTCCCTAGATACCTTTGGCTATTGGGCTATTAATTAACAGTCCTGTCTAAGGAGAATGTCGGCCTTAGTCAGTAACAAGACTACAAGATCGCGCCACAATCATCCTACACTCATCTCTCATTCATATTCAGGTTAAAATACCCACTATGTGAGGTCCCTATCTCAAAATAGTGATATAGTGATATAGTTACTCATTCCCATCTGTGAGAATAGAGTAGTATACAAAATAGAGTGTAAGTCCATGGATTTTCTTTGTACACTTAGTCAAAACAAGTCAACATTTCTTTATTCCAAAATAAAAGCAGTTAAGAATGTATTCCTGATATACAGTCATTCAGAGTACTGTACAATATATAAAAAATATCATTTTATAAAACTTAAAATATTTTATTTATACATAGGTATTTCTAATGTTTTATCACACCAACTGTGATTACAACCACCATATAAAAACTTTTTATTTTATAGTAAACTCTTGAATCAAGTAAAAAATTATTCTAACAGAAAATCTTTCAGCAGTTAAGACAATTTATAGTTTTAGTTCCTTTCTTTTCTTTTGGAAAGCAGTCAATATATTTTTCTCTTTAAGGTTAGGTTGTATTGTTCAACAAAGCAGTATGTGTTAGTAGATTTAAAGTTGTATGTGTTCACACTCTACGATCCGATTCCTATCCGGAGACTACGATGTAGTGCGCAGGTAAATGCCGATTCTGGCCGAGCCGATTCCAAATTAGTGTGCGCCCTATCTTATCCTGATGTCAGGTAATCTGGGTGTTGGGTTACAAGGAGTTGAGTCTGTGGGGTTTTCCTGTATGATTTTTGTCCGCTTCAAACCCTTATAATAACTAACTAAGAAACCCGCAATTTCCACACTATTCTTGAAATTTCATTGTCCATCAAAAACTAAAAACCCCTCTGCAAAATATTATTTACCCAGTGAAAATATATCTTCTACAATTAATATCACAGTTAATTAATTGTTAGTATTAATCAGTTTTTTGACAGTGTTTATATTTACTACTCAACAGTGTTATTTATAACAGTATTGAATTTCACCACTTATTACAAGAAAATTCACTACCTTCTTTATTTTAAACATGGTTATTCCTTGTGGGATGATATTTAATTTCCATTATGACATTTTCAATTTTAAAACACACTCAAAAGAAAGAGCAATATCACTAACACATTTAATAGAATGTAAAATTTACTATAGGTCAATTATAGTGATTTTATTTTTATTGTATGTACATGCCATATAGGGTTTAGGCGATAGTTACTGAGAACAATTTGTTACTGAGACAATGTGTGATTTGCCTTATCCATTTTTAAATCACCTGTTTAACTACTAGAAAGCTTTGTTACTAATAAATACTGTATGTTAGATATATTTTTATAACTAGGTAGCATAGAAAATAGTGAAGGCTAAAAGGTGTGTTACTAGTTTTTCTAAGGTAGACAAATATTTTGTTATGAAAAGTAAAAGAATAATTAAACGTTTAGAAAAATACTGCAAAATGTACTAAACAATTATAAAGTTATATAAAACCTAAAGACAAATGGTATGGATACATGTAGAGTTGGATAACAGAATATACCACTGATGATATTATGGTGGAACACTCTAGAGAAAAACTACCATATTCCCGTTTTCTTTTCTTTTTTTAGGAATAATATACATATTCCATAGGAATATACCTATGATATATGCATATGTGTAATTAATATACATATGCGTTACACCTTGTTTTTAGGCATCAACATTAATTTATTTTGTTTGTATTTTTGTTTTCCCAAATTAAAACAAAAATACTGCATACACCCAATGTCACATTTTAAAAGAGAGAGTCAAATAAAATAATAAAAATTTAATGATAGATACTTTACTTAAAATGACTGGCTTTTGAAGTAGAGAGCTAATAACAAGAGTCAAATGGTTAAAAATTTAATTAAACACATTTAAACCGAAAGTTGGCGTCAGAGACTGAATTACTATTAGATTGTCCATGAGAAATTTTGTCGCAACAGACACAACTGTACTCCTTCAAACTCTTCAATAAACATCATGATAAATAATGTGCCATCTGCAGTATTTTCTACTAGTATTCATGTTAATTACTGATCTGGAAGACCAAAATTTTTCTAAAATTTCTAATTCAGTGACTTAATAATGTCAATTTCAGTAACTCAAAACAGTTTGATATTTAACAAATTTTTAATTGAAGTTTTTAGAGAGTGTTATTACTTGTTTACGCTTTTGGGTCCCAGAAGCTCAGTCCAGTGAGTTGGGGAGGGGGGGCCTCAGATGTCTCTGTTATTTCAAAGCTTTATGAACAATATTAAATTGAAATTTTGTAAACAACATTTTTATGTTTTCTTAGTTTTAATTTTAAGTATTTTACGCCAATCATCTCAGACAACATCAACATAGTGCTTTTGTTGTTACATGTGTTTACAGATTCATATAATAAATGGTTCTATTTTCAGAAATAGTTGTTGATTCATTCTAGCAGGTTGTTAAAAATTTACTGTTGAAAGTTTTTGTTTTGGTAATAAAGCAATTGTTAATTATTGGCTAGGTCTTTCTTTACCCGCCTCATTTATAAATTATGCTTTTTGCTAATTGTATGCACATGTCCGCAATGCATGGTTGTTTTCCGTGTAATTGTGTAACATAAAATTTTGTTTTGCATGAACTGTGCTCATGGCAGACTGTTCCAAGACAACTTTGATGTTTGGCTTGCCTGAAGGTAACATAACCTGTAGTCTTGCTTGATTTGTTGTGTAATGTATTGTATTTGTAAATAAAAAATAGTTTCCCTTTAAGTGCTAAAAAACTTACATAATTTTGAAAAGTGGTGAGGAATTATTCATATAATTTCCGAAAAGTGCTAGGGCAGCTAAGGAGGCAGTGGCAAGCGCATGAGAAAAAAATAAAAAAAGATTTTGACCCAAAATTGCTAGACGATATTTTGTATCTCAATTGTATGGAGAATCGAATGAAATCTTCGGTGTTTCAAAGTAACAATCAAGACAACCGATATTCCTTTTTAAATCCACCGTATCGATATCGGCCTCACTTTGTATCGTTGCTTCACACTTATCTCGGAAAAAGACAATCAACGATATATCGTTCCATAGCATTGAAAGGGTTAAATGCCATATTTTTAAGTTACGAGTATTGTTTTTAACATCATATTTAGGTATTAATAATTTAGGTATTAATAAACTTGATTTCTTACAAAAAAAGACAAAGTTCTGAGTCTGTTAATTTTTACAATACCCTCTTATCATGAAAGATACCACACAAATAATATTTATATAAGGTAACACAATATTGATAGTAACAGTTGTTTTATAGGTGTGCAGGTAAAATTTCAACAATATATTTTGGAGTAAAAAGTATTACTGGGAAAAACAATGACACCTTTCTCAAAAAATTTTACTCATTCCATGAAACGAGAGAGTAATCATTAAGATTTAGATAAGTTTTTAAAATAAATTCAAGGCCTTTACATGAAAGTTTTTTATATTAAAAAGTGGGACTAGCCTATTTTTCTGCATCATCTTGTTATATTTCCGTTCTTTTTCACCATGTGTTTTAACAAGATTAATATCAAACTAATAGATTATTATCAATATTAATCTTTATAGTATTTGGCTAGGTATCACCTTTGCATTCAAAGGTTGCCAGTTCAATCCTGAGAAAAGTAAGTAGCTTTTGAAAGATTCATTCCGGACCCAGTTACCAATTGCCATTGGGCTATTAATTAGTGAAAACTATCAAATAGTCAAAGTTGGATGGTAAAAAAACTGGTGTTTGGACCATTATGTCAAAATGTTAAAAAAAAAAAAAAAAAAAAAAAAAAAAAAAAATGCCACTGGCGTAGAGACAAACAAAAGGAAAATTAAAATTGCTTTTCAAATGTGTTAGGACAGGTTTTACCACTCTACTAGTTACAAAAAACAAACCCAAGTGAGTGTTTTATATCATATTTGCATATAGACATTTTAGTATTTTAAAATTGTTAGAAATATAGTGTGATGGCTCATTTTTTCTTTTTTTTCTAAGCACTATTTGTAATCTATTTATACCGTATCACCTCAAATATTTATTTATTTCTACATCATTAGACACTGAATTTTCATTATAATTATTGAGCATAACAATCATTTTTCAGTGCATAATAATGTATTGCGGCTTATTGACGTATTCATTGATATAAATATGGTATTGCACTTTTAGTTTGAAGGTAATGCAGCGATTTTTTTAAATCCAAAACATTAAATCAATTTTACATTTTAGTTCAATTCAAGAGCACAGAAAAAAATATTTATTTATATCTAATACAACATTTTGAGAATGCATTTAATTGAATTTATTCATTTTTTGTTATTTTTAATAATTTAAATATAAACAGTAATAATACTAAAAAAATATTTTTATTTTGAGATATTTGCATAGTAAATTGTGAGACATTTCATAACAAACTAATCAACACCTTTGCTTTGTTAAAGAGATTAAAAACTACTTGTTTTCAAAGTCTATAAAAAATAAATGGCAAATTCAAGCCTCTTACTTTTATTTGGATCAGTCAGAACTGTGCAACACCATGACATAAATAATTCATGATTGAAAATCATGTAATGTACACTTTACTTTTTTACACCATGATCATCTACAATTTCTACTATGTCAAAACAAAAATTTAAAATTCACACATAATAATATGTTTAAACATTAAGCCTACTTTCATTCAAATTAGTATTTTAACAAGTGAATTCAAAGAGCAAAATAATATTGAACACATAAACATGAAAGTATTCATTGCATAAAAAAACTACTGATGGATTTAGCTTCCAAATTTTGTGTGTTGTAATTACATACATAATAAAATAAAAATCTACTAGAATGAGGAATTTAATTTTAACACGCATAGGTATTGTTAGAGTTTACACACAAAGCATCCCCTACACAGTCAGTCATACTAAAAGGTGGTTTTCCCGGTACTGCCATATTGATAATGAAGAGGACTTTTGAGAGAGTTGTCTCCTCTCTTTACTACTTCTTTATAGAGGTATACCATGCCAAGTTTAGTGGTAGTATCATGCAGTGACATATACGGGTGCTGTCTCCCCAAAGAGTTGTCTCAGGTGCAGATCTATCTAACACTAAATTCTCAAAATGAAATGTTACTTTTGTAAAAGTTTGGTATGCACGAATACTCAATCAAAATGTTGTATAGCACATTTGCTGTGAGTAAGGGGCTGAGAGAAGAGAGGTGAAAAAAATATCTCTAATTAATTTCTCGTTTCTCTACTATGTCCTCTGCAAGAATATTTCATAGTGCAAAATACAAGAAGGCAAAACATGTCATTAACTTTTTGCACTTACAGGCTTAATTAGGTATTAGGTAGATACAAAATTTTAAAGTTGTATATTCACTTATTAAATAAAGTAATTTAATTTTATACTGTATTTATGTCATTTCTTCTACCTATATACTACATACTAACAAGCATTAGGTATTTTCAACTACTGATATGACGACAATTAATGCTTGAATATATTCTGGTTTTGGAGATCACAAGTTAATAAATCTCTACTTTTCATAGTTAATGAGAACATAGCATAAACTAGTAATAAAATACTGTAGTAACATTTGAAACCAACTTAAATGGTAGGATATAATTTCATGTATTTGAGTTCACAAGTAGCAAATGTTTGATAATCACCAATTTAGCTGATAATAACTGATTTTACCTGATAATTAAGGATTAGTTCTACTACGCTTCTTAACATTACTCTGTATGCAAAGCCATCTGAAAGTAAATTATGTAGTTTATAAATTTAAATTATCATGATTTTTCCTTTTTTACTAAGAACAGTAATAATTAGTGTGATTTTTCCTATAACATAGTCCAAATTGTTGTCTTTAAACTAATAGATGAGTAATCTATTCACGTTAGTGCTTATAGTCAGCATCATTATAATTTAGTTGTCATTTTAAATATTGAAATTCTGCTTATAGTTCTCTATAGGTTACATTTTTAGAGTAGTCAAGCAGTAGTGTCATACAAAAAAAAACACTCTATTAGTTAGATATTTCAACACCTTGTTACAAAATAAGATTGCTTGGTTCCATGTGTTAGCAAGTTTGCATTAGATTAATTTGTAGTGAAAAAATTGTATCTATATATTGTTAAAGGTCCAGCAAAAAAGTGAGTGTACATTTGAATTTTATTGGGCTGAAAAATACTATTTATGGTTAATGTGGAAAAAGGCAGATTCAAGACAGTTTTATTTCATTTATTAACATTTTTTAATGAAAATAGACATTGTCAGAAGGATTTGCTTGCCGATCATCAATTATATTTCTGAAAATATTTAGAGTGTAAATCTTTAATGGCTAACATCATACCCTTAGAAATGTTGTAATAAAAGCCAATTGTTCATTATTTTTATGTATTAAGATATTTTACTTAAAAATTTCAGGACTTAAATACGAACAATATAAACTAATGCTAAACTATTTTCTTTGCTCTTAACTTGTTTGTCGATAACTGTAACTTAAGCTACATTGCATCCGTATCAACATATTTATCAGCAAAATTATGAGGAATTTTCCACCCCGGAAATATCTTTTAACCATCATTCCTAATGAGCCATGAGCCATTTGAAGTAAGATCAAATGAGCATTAATCATTTAACCCTTGGTGAAAGAGTGATTGAAGCATACAGTACAGTAGATGCTGATATTTGCAGCACAACCAGCGACGGGGAAAGTGCAGATGATGAATCTTCCAACCCTGAGACTCCCCACGACTCGGACGAGGACACGACTGGCGACTCGGCCCAGGTACAGTAACGTCTGGCTAACATATTACTCACTGGGTACAGTCAACTCTCCCTCACTCAAACCTTGATAGTTCTAAATATTCGGTAAAATCACATCTGAGTAAAAAATAAGACATATATAACTCTAATTAATTTTATGGTAATATTTTACCTCTATAAGCCAAAGGGATGCAAACATTACCTCTATAGCTCAAAACTCAGAGGACAAATCAAATTGAATTTATTCTTTTTTTCCACAAGTCAAATTTTACTGATATACCTTGAAGTTTTCTCTAAGAACGTCTATGAGTTAAAACCCCGTTACACAAATCACAAAATGAGTCAATATCACATCCAGTACAACAGATGTAGGCATGTAGGCATGATCCAGTGTAGGCATGTCAAACACTCAGCAGTAATTTTAAGACATCATTATACAGTTAAAATTCATTGTGTTTCTATTCTGTGTTTAACGCAAGCAATAATGGTAGGAAGATTGTAATTTATTTTAAATAAATTTTCTACATGTAATGAAATGTTTTCGGTGTGCAGGAGCACCGAAACCTGAGTCTCCACATGCAGTCTACAAGTGCGCCGGACAGTCCAGACTCCCAGAGGGCTCTCAGATAGCGCCACATCTCCATTAATCTCCAAATAAACTAAACTACCGCTGTCACGACCTGTCACGAGATTCGACTAAACTTCTATCAAAGAGTTTTTTGCTCCATTCTCTTCCAGGATGAGACTGTGCTTTGCTCTCTCGCCTCACAGCTCATATTACAATTAATGTAACCTTTATGAATTCTGAAATTTCATTCTATCTTTTTTAATATTGTCTTGAACTGTAACACACAATTTACGTGTCATCTGGGTTACCCGCTCATCCATAAGGACCTGCAAGTCATTTGGAAACATATCAAGATCAGTTTTCCAAAGAAAATCTAAAGAATGAGTGAAGAAATTTTCAATTCTTTCAAATTATGAAAAGTTTGCAAATTATTGATACTCCTACCTCAGGAACCTAACGCTTTGAATAGTATGTGTAGATTTTTACATTTCAATTGTCTATGTAGGAGGCAAAGATGACATTTTCCAGCTTGAAATGGAAAAGATAAAATATTGTTTTCGGCATTATCTCATCTATCTATTAATAGGCAAGCATGATTCTTTTCCTCCATTTTTCTCAGCTTGTGTGCATCGTAGAAATATTCGCATACCTTTTGAAAGTTAGTGTCCTGTAGACTAGCAGAATCCCATTATAATTCACATCAGCCCCCAGGGCTACGCCTAGAGGCTTTCAGGTTCAATATTAATCTTATGGAGAAGGATAAATGATTGAATCAGCAAACAGCTTTTTTTAATAACAAATGCTTGCAAATCAGGGAGAACTGATGTTTCAGTGAAAAATTTTTACTAATTTGGGACACGCTAACTGACATTTAGGTTGAATTTCTACCAGTGGGCAATCTCTAGTTTGAATAAGTCTGAAACTATTTTATTCTAATTTAGTCGGATCTCTGATGGTTTCCAAAATAATGTTCTAACACTACTTGCTGCTAAGTAAAATAGAAGCCTTTCTGTAAGTTTTTATATGCAGGGAGTTTTTCAAATATCAATTTTTTTACATCTGTAACTATAAAAATTTTAAAGATTTTATATCGTTTATCATTTAACATTTTCTTAGTTTTAACCAAAATCCCACTCTATTCTTTATATGTCTTTCAGTAAAAATATTTTGCTACTACATATATATATTTTTATATTATTCGTATTCCAAAATAATATCTTACATTCCCATTTTTATATTTAAAAAAATATGTATAAGACTTAATTTACTATTTTTCCATATTATAAATTAAACATAGTTTATCGCCATTGTGTTTTACTTAACAAGACCAGTATGATACCCAGCACTGGTAACATTATAAGTTTCTTTTATCACTGGTTATTTTTATTAAAACAATATGGCAACCCCACTGTGACATTGCAGTTGTCCATTCATAATTTTTCTTTTTAATAATATGTGTAACCATATTATATAGAGTATATTACTGAAATTCTAAGTATGATTGTTTAATTTGTTACTTACTTATCTTTGTTGTTCCAAAAGTTAGTAAGTTATTCGTTAGGTATTTTGTTTTTATAAGTCATTGGAGCTTAAGTAACCTATGCAATCGCTTTATAACAATCAATGTTGACATTTTCAGGTATTTCACACTCTATAAATCTAGCTTTGATGCCTAATATTTACTGGAAGTAACCTAATTATTACCATCTGTCTCAAACAATTTCAATTTGGAGATTAATGGAATTGAACTACCGAGTCGTAATTTTAGAATACCTATGTTAATTTTAGCTATTGATAGTATTTATTGTATAGTGGAGCAAATCTGTTTTTATTACAGATAACGTAAAAGCTTATAACATTGATAATTTTTTTATACTTTAGGATTCTATGACGGTGAGTAGATATAAAAATTCATGTTATAGTTTATTGTTCTGTGGGCAAATTAGGTCTTTAGATCAGCTATAATTGTACAAGGCTCGCCACATAAGTTGCTGAATGAATAGCCAAAACCCATCTGAGATGGGTGAGCGGGGTAGGGGTCCTCTAAAACCATCAAAATGTTCATATTTATGGAACAGGTGATGATCCAATATTTTATTACAGAATAATAGTGCATATTCATTCATCAAGTTATGTGGCAAGACTTATTGGCACAGTTTGTGGGAAATGTCTGTCTCTTCATACTATTGCTTTAGATCTTAGAATTTTTCTAACAAATTCATAGAGCAGTTACATATTAGAGAGTTTTTGCACATACTGAAGAAATACAACAAAAGGTAAACACTATTTAATTTATGGCAGATTAACCTATTCATACTTCTTGAAATTACAAAAACTTCTTAAAAAGTGATCAATGGTAAACACTGTACATTATTTATACAGTTTAACGTTCCTGCACAACGTATTATACATACATTTAACAATATAAAAGTAGCGTTTACGGTTTACTATAAGATTTACCATTTGTTGCAAACTCTCTATTATGTCACTTACTAGACTCCCTCTTAACCGGCTACCTCGGGACCGGATGACTAATTTGCCGGTTAACCCGATGTACATTTAAGAACGCCAACCTAAAATTGTATATGGCCAAAATGCAATTATGGCTAGAAAACAACTTTAAATACATTACTGCATATAACTTATTGCAAACATCCGACAACCTTGAAATCCACGACTAAACTAAGCATTTCTTTATTGTAGTCTACTGGGTAGCAGTTCCAAACTCATTCTCTTCCGACAGTACATTTTAATTGTTTGAGAACCTCAATATGATATAATGTTGAATTGAATGATAGATAAGAAAACAACGTTTCCGGCGAATCACGCCGTTTAAGCAATGTTGAGATAAAAATTGGCCGGTTAAAAAGATATTGTATTTGAGTCAGGGTAGGATGGTTAAAGCGGAGACCGGTTAAAAGGTGGACGGTTAAGAGGGTGTCTATTGTAACAGTTTTTTGTATAAAAATTAAATTACCACATTTCAACTAACTATATATCATGTGAGGAATTTATTTATTCAAAATGAATATCAGGTGGACCGATGCTTCTAGGTGTCAAACGATACAACTCAACCGTACATTCAAACCTCACAAGAAAATTCTGTTATTCATAAACTAATGTCACTTGTTAATATAGAAATGATTTATAGAAAATACCTAATAAGTTGTAAAGTGCTGTATATGATCATGATGAGGTGTGTGAGTTGTGGCATGAAAAAAAAATTTGAAAACAATTTCATAGATAAATAACTTAATGCATGCTTTGACAAAAACAATGTTGTAAACAAAGTCCCTCAGTATACATTAACTGATTTGGACAGAACAAAAAAACAACAACCTGGCTGTAAAATTTTTTGTTTAGAACAACTTATATATTACTTATGTGATTGTTGGGAGGCATCTAATAACTCAAATAACAAAGTTACCATAATTTTAAGTATAAATAAAAAGCAATATTTTTTGTGATTGTTCTTGTTGTGAATTCACTTTCCAGGTACACATCAGGTACACCCTGGTACACTTTTTTCCAGGTAGGTACACTTTACAGGTACAGGTAACATTAAAGTACAAACAAGTGATCATCAATATCAAGTGATCATCCCTCCCATTAAGGTTCAATGCTTACATATTTTTGTATAATATTGATTTATTTTTTCTGTTCTATGAAATAAATTATGTTACTTTTCATTATACGATCAAAACCAATTTTAGGCAAAACAAATGCTACAAAAGTATTATGAGGCATAAGTATTGAATTATTTATTTAGGTATGCGACCTCTTAAACTAAAACTGGAATCGATCACAAGGTAAAGGTTTTATCATAAATTAATTTCCATCCACATATCATACACTATGTCCATTTTTTAAAATCTTCATACACTTTACAATTTTATGAAACCTATTTGTTATTTATTGATTCCTGAATATCTCCAAAAGCAATATGTTGGTTATAGATTTAAAACTTCTTTTTTTATAAATTTACTCTCTTAATCTTAACTCAAGTGTTGTGATTCTTAATTATGACTTCCTAAATCCAGTTTTTACCATGTAATTGACTGTGTATGATTGCACACACAATTTCAATAACAAAAATACCGTTTGTCCACAAAGACTTGCCCTGATTTCATAGCTTTGCTGAACGCTCCCCATTATAGCCACATGCAGTTTACTTATAATTCACTACAATAAACAAAACGCGATGGCCGTCTACATTGCCATATCGTTCACCACGCTTGACCTTTCTGGATACCTTTATGTTCTCCGGTTTGTCAAAGATTTGGTTTATTCTTCTCCAGTTCCAAGTTTAAAAACTCTAATATAGACAATATTATATACATCAGTGACATTTATTACTCAACAAATGTTAACTGAAACTGAAAAATAATTGTTATTAAAAATAAACGGTATCAGTTAACTGACACATACTTTCTCCCAACAATATAAAAAAGATGTTAAAAGCTTCAAACATTAATGTCTTGATGACTCAGTCGTATAGCTACCAGCTGAGCAGCGTTTGTTTGACCCTACGCGCATCTGTGACTTTTAACAACGTACTGCGTTTACCGCTAAACGAAAAATTGAATTTTCTCCGCAACCACTTGCCGTAGAGCAATAATTTAAAATACTAGATTATTTAGTTTTTTGAGCTTGATTTAATGGTAATAAGTAAAATTTATTTCAAGACAACAGCTATTTTGAAAATCCAAAAAATTGATTTTTGAAACACTTTTTACTCTATAACTTTTGAACGCGAGTTTTCTCGGAGATGCGGGTGGTGTCATTTTATTCGCCATTTTAAGCTTAATAAACCACAAAATTGTAATCAAAATCGTTAGAGCCGTTTTTGAGAAATTTTGATTTTTGACGATTTTTGAGGGTTTTTGGGGGTAAAATACCCTTAAAAATAAAAAATTCAAAAAAATGAAAAAAACGCCTGGAATTATCGTGGATTTGGACCTATGTACCAAATTTAATTAAAATCGGACCATTAGGGCATTCTCTAGCTCTGTTTACATCCTGACACACACACACACACACAGACAGACATCACTCCGAAAACCACTTTTTTGGACTCAGGGGGAACCTAAATGGATAAATCCACCAACAACTCAAATTCGAAAATTTTGACGAAAACAATACTTTCTCCATATACTATGGTATAGAGGGAGAAAGTAAAAGTAACTAAAATGCCGTTAAGAAGATTTACAGATACCTGAGGCACACACATAGAACTGCATTGAGTTTGTGTATAGGTGTAAAAAACTTGAGAAGTCACATGTTAAAACTGAAAATAAAACTTTATCTTACAAAAAATCGTTTTCATAATATTTGGTTTCTTTAATTATTAGGGCAAGACTCTTTGGACACCTGGTATAATATATGGTAAGCCTACACATTGAGTGACAACAACTGCAATACCGGTACCTATTATGTTTTAGATATGATGCAATAATAATTAATACAAAATAAGTATAAATATATGGATGTTTTTTGTAGTTATTCATCAGCTTATTTCATCCAGCATTATACTATTTCAGCAACAACATATGTTGAAATGGAATCTCTGAAGACTCGATCATGTTCGCTGTAGTGTGCGGGCTTCCCATTTAAAAACATATTATTACCTCTGCTCTCGAAGTCGTAAGATGTTATGTCGCGTTGCGTATAGGTTGCAGATAGGTAATAAGAAATTGAAATTTAAATAATGAAGCGAACAATCGCTATTTATTTTTGCATGTAATTCATGCTTGCAAGTTGCAGCTACAGACAAACACAATTTTAAATGAACAACCCTTATACAAGTGAAAAGTATATTTGTGATAGACCATAATAATAATTAATGATTGTAAAGTTACCAAAAGGTATGGAGTAATCATGATGAACAGAGTATCATAACATATTGATCTCTGAGGTTCGACTTTTTGTCAAATTTGACAGTTTTCTTAAAAAAAATTACTATTGTAAAATAATTATATGTTTTTGTTAATAAATCCAGTTTTATGATATCTGAATGTTTTATTATAACCACTCTTAGTAAAACTCCTTAACTCCTTAAGAACACGTCAGGACCGGCTCTACCATGAAGGCGAACTAGGCGACCGCCTAGAGTAGTCCAAGGGGTACCAAATGACCAAGGGGTGCCATTGCAAAACAGAAAGGCAGCCCCCAATACTTGGAAAAGCCAGCGGACACAAGCGGCCTCGATCTGCAATAAAAGAGAAGTTCCCTATCGGCAAATAGGAGCGCTACTGATTGGCAGTAAAGAGCACCTTGAGGTTTCACAGTGGTTTCTTTCACAGCAGAGTACTCCCAACTGGCATTTCAGAGCGCATTCGGTCGGATGAAAAAGAAGTGCCTCAATCAGAGTTGAGCGCCTCGATTGGCATCTAAGAGGGCCTCCTATTCGCAGCAAAGAGAACCCCTTGTTGGTGGTAAAGAGCCACCTTGATAGGCCAAAAAAGAGTGCCCTATGTAGGCATTAAAAAGCGCCCACGATTGGCAGTTAAAAAAAATTCCTTGTTCGGGGTGAGAAGAGTGACTGTGTTTGTAATTAAAAGCACCCTTGATCGGCAACTATTGACCGCAGAGTGCCCTAATCAGTGGAGAGAATTGAGCATCTTCTATTGGAGGAGACATATTCCCTGAAGCACTCCTGATCTTCATAGATGAATTGGGTAGCTTAGTTACTGTCTAAGAAGACCAGCTGATTAACTAATACCCAACCCGTGGCAGCTGGGTCCACTTTCGAACCATATAAAAGTTGCTCACTTTTCAGGACCAAACCAGCAACCTTAAGTATATGTTTTATAACTTTTATAAGTATATTGGACGGATGTACGAGCGAGCTAGAGGGTGCACTGCACCAGGACTGGGGAAAACTTTTCTAATGTAACAGACAAATGCTATCTTATTGGCAAGTAAAACGATGCACTTTTATATACCCAATATGTTACTAGCCTGATAGCAAAAAAATGGCTTGTTCACATATTACTCTATGGAGATCAGTAGATTATGTTACCGGCCTGCATCGAAAGTGGCATTTTTTTGAAAAACTCTAAAGAAATTATCTTACAGTGGATTCCAGGACATATCGGGATTTTGGGAAATGAAAGAGTTGATAAGATTGCCAAAGAAGCCACTACTAATTATACACTGTCTGAAGTTAAAAGATGCTATATCCTAAAATCGGACTTTGTCTACGTAATTAAGAAAAACATCCTTAAAATATCCGAAACTGATTTTGACCAATGTAATAAAGGGGCTTGGTACAAATTTGTTCAAAGCGTACCATCAAAATTTCCCTGGTTTTACCTCATTCATATGAACAGTTACCAAACTTCCTTGATGTGCCGTTTACGATTTGGTCATGTATTTACAGCCTCTAAGTTGTTCCAAATTGAAAGAATTGAATCTCCGCAGTGTCGTTTTTGTGATCAAGATGTATTGGAAACGATTCAACATATTGTCATGGACTGCCCTCATTTTTCTGAAGAGAGGGCTTATTTATTACAGTTGTACAATAAAGCAAAATTACCAGTTCCTGCAGATTTAAGAGTGATTCTAAATGTTGATAGACATGTTTTTTGGCCTCATATAGTTGATTTTTTATTCCAAATTCAAAGAAAATTTAATATTCAAAAGTTCTAAATTTATAGTGGAAATGCAAGTGTAGATTTAATGTGCTATTTACAATGACTTTCTTTTGTATGTGTTTTTGTTCTTTGTAACTGTTTGTTCTGTTATAACTTGTAATGTTTGATGGCTTCTTGGGTTGATGCTCGAGCCATAATAAAGAGAAAAAAAAAAAAAAAAAAAAAAAAAAAAAAAAAAAAAAAAAAAACATTAAACACGTCTGCTGCTGAAATACAAGGAATTGTGTTGCTATTTGCTGATTTTTTTGTTGTATTTTCACTTACTATTAGCCGTAAAAAGTTGGTTGTAGGGGAACTGATCGAGTTCTTACAACATAAAAACAGGAAGTTTCCTCCATTTTGAAAATGTCTTGTATACAACGCCCATTCATGGCTCTCCTGTCTTCCCAGACACGTGACTAGGGATTTTAGTGCCTGGGGCAAGAACTCAATTTGGTGCCCCCCCCCCCCCTTAATAAAAAAGAGAACTCTCCTAGCTGAACAGCTAGTATATATTGAGTGGAAATACCACATGCCACAAGACATGGACATAATATTTCCTGAATAATTAAGATAAAGCAAAAACTTAATACTCGTTAGGTAATTAAATCATTTTTCAACTTATAAACATACTTTTTAGGGCAATAAGTTACTGTATAAGTGTTTTATCATGTCAAGTACACTATAGGAGTAAGAAGAAATTTTTAATGCCAGCATAAGTGATATGTGCATCAAATTAAAAGTCCCACTTGCAGAGTGCAATATGCCTCTATTTGCACCCCTTAGATGGAACGAAAAATGGCAGGCAATTAAGTTTCTATTAAAAAATCATACAGACAAGTCTTAAGAAATAATTAACAATTAAAATATAATTTTCATAACAAATTTTTAATGAAACATTTAATATGTATATAGCATAAGTAAAAATGGAAGCTGGAAAAATACTATAGTGTGAAAAGTAAAATATACCATCCCCAAGAAAGACAAGAGCTAGCACGTTGCCCGACTGCGGGCCCACTGTGGTTCAGTTTCTCATCATATAACACACATCAGTGTTATGTTTTCACTTTTACAATACTAGCTCCAGATTCTGACGTGGGGTATGCACATTGTATAAATACAACACCAGCATCAAAGGTCTTATAAAGGAATTAAACCTCCATTCTTTTGTTTTTGCCTCCACAGTTAAATGGCACTTCACAATTAACCATATTTTTGGGATGATACTTTTTTAACAATAATTGTTGTGAGCTTTAAAATAAAGTAACAAAGTGTTATTTTAAATACAAAAACAACTATAAGCCCAAATACGAACCATTTAAAATTTGTTTCAATGTTTGAATTTGGTATTCTGTTTGCTCTACAAAATGTATTAGAATTCTAATTTACATAGTGCGTATTATTTTTTTATGTAATGTATTAGGTGTGTATCTCGGAGAGAGCCGACACCCCCAGATCTTATATCAAGTTATATCAGCCCATGCCTATGGCAGTAGACCAACGAAATCAGCAAACAGCAAATCATCCCAATTTATAGGAAAACACTTAAAGCGATTACATACATACTCTTTATATATAATTTTTTTCTTGATATTATAGTCAACTGCCTATAATATCTTTAAGTTTCTTATTCATCAAAAGCATTGACTAAGTATATTCAATGATCAAAAGTTTCCTTATTTTATTTTGGATGAATGAAAAAACCAACAGTATCAGGTTGTATCTGTATATAGTAACAGATAAATTTTATGATTTCCTAATCTTTGAACATGAACGATTGAACCGGCACTGATGAAATGTCAAAAGTGGGAGCCATATTGATTTTTGAAAGGATGAGTGGAAGGTGTGGTTATAATTAAAAATGTTTGAAATTGTTTGTGATATAGATAGAATTTTAAAATATGTTTCACAGTGGGAATCATTTAATTTAATTTCATTTTTGTGAAATTACAATGGATCGTAGAATGGTTAGTACCTGTTTTTGATTTATTCAAAATGTTTACTTCCATTTCAAACCTCCCCATTATTTACAATGGCATTAAAACGAATTGTTTGTTATTCAATGTGGAGCTCTAATCAAGACAATTGAAATTTTTGGGTGTAGCTAAATTTTTTACTGAGTGAAAATGTGAAGCCTACCAAAGTGTCTAGCCTGTAAATGTAGCTTTTCATGTTGCTTCTTAGACGTTTTTAAAAACTGCCTAACAAATAGGAGAAACCAAAACAGAAATTTGGGTAATCATGTCAAAATTTGTATGCACGTCAGTAAGTTAGATAGGCCTACTGTTTCTTCATTTGAACTCCAATGTGTTTTGCATTACAATTAGGCCTACAGCTTTTATTTCAACGTGTTAGTTTTAACTTATGTTTTGTATTAATGTAAGTGATAGGTTTAACCAAATCAGCTAACCAGACAGATTCAGAAGCTTAGTTACCAAGGCAGCTAATTATACTGCTGTTAAACTGGACCTATAGTTGAAGTATTTACCTAAGAGGTTTTGCCTATATTCAAGCTTCTGCTCTTTTTCCAAGATTTGAAGTGTTTGGCCGCTTAACATCAGCTCCTTAACATATTACGTCTACAAACTAACCTTAAACTACTTCTATGGTAATAGGCCTATTTCCTTTTAGTGTTGAGTAGCTTACCCAATACAATTTTTTTTTATGTAAATGCTATGTAAAGTAAGGTAGGCCTAAGCCGCTGGTTACTTAGGCCTAAGCCAGAGGTTACGCTTCTATCCCAGCCTAAGTTTATACAGGCCTATTTATTTATTTATTCTCAACAGCAAACACCATACATGATAATTACAAAAGTGAAAGAACATAACATTAACTTACATAAGTTACCTACAGTAACTGAAGTGTTGGGGCCTAACCTAGGCCTATGGTATTTCTTTGTCTTCATTCATAGTTATATAGCACTTACAGTTACACATGACTCACCACCCGCTGGCGATGACTCACTTGTTTGGTGTAAATTCAACTGACCAGGTTTTTTTTTTTAATTAATGTTTTCATGTTGGGTTTTGTGTTTGTGATGTTAGACTATGATGATTGTTCCAAGTTTTTGTGAACAAGATAGGTAGGCCTATTGTTTGATTTTTTAAAATTAGGTAACTTGAAATGAACCCCATAGAGGTTTGAAACCAATGGTGACAATCCAGGTACGGTAATTAAAACCTTAAGACCAACAATCCAAACGTAAACCTCTGTCATTTGGACAGCGATGTTTCTAACAACAAATCGATAATACTAATTGGTTTCTATACCTTACTGTCAAGTGATCCAATAGTTAGTTGAGACACTACTGCAGTTTCAATCCATCAAAGGGATCTTCATCAGGTGTGCAGGTTGTCAAGGTTTCATTCAAACTGAACTCGTCAAGTTATAAAAATCACACACGAATAAACAAATAAATAAATAACTTACACACGATGACACTTTTTCACACCGGTACCGGCGACGACGGAATGCACGGCGCGTGCCAAGGGTTGGTCTAGACTGGTGTTATCTCAGCTGTACGCACATCCGTTGTCCCCCTCCCCCTTCCTTATCATCTGTTGACCATTTTTGGGCTGACCATTCAGTTAATTTTATTGCCGATTCATATATTATGTTGGATTTAAATCCCCTCTGTTCGTTGAGGACATTTTGTGGCTCTTTCTTAACGGCACTGTAAATTTTGTATTCCTCAATAGTATCCATGAATCGTCCTTTTTTACAATCGTGGAGAATTTCAGGATTATCTTCAATTTTAGAATAATTGTGTTTGTTATCTATTAAATGGTTGGCATATATGATGATATCGATGGCAAATGCTCCTTAAACCTAATGTTAAAAGATCTGGCTGTTTGACCTATATAAAAACCAGGACAATCGCTGCAACTTAATTTATAAATACCTGTTCTATTCATATTGCATAACCTGCACACCTGATGAAGATCCCTTTGATGGATTGAAACTGCAGTAGTGTTTCAACTACTATTGGATCACTTCACAGTAAGGTATATAAAAACACTTTAAAGAATTTGTCTAGGGGGTAGTTTTTTTCATTACTACCTCAAGTTTTCATGATTTTGACTTTACTTGAAAACTGTATTTTCCGATCGGTCAAACGGCATTTTTTCAATT
The DNA here is from genome assembly GCA_030545055.2 of Neoaliturus tenellus. Lineage (NCBI taxonomy): Eukaryota > Metazoa > Arthropoda > Insecta > Hemiptera > Cicadellidae > Neoaliturus > Neoaliturus tenellus. The sequence continues at coordinate 268,067,181 of CM061533.1, forward strand.
TTTTTTCTTATCAAAAATTATTCTGTTCTAGAATTTCCCAATGCGTTCTATACAATTTAAGTATGCTCTGTCTAACTATTTCCCTATCATTTGTCTATCTTTAATTACTATAGAGACATATGACTGTCCTTGTATTGCCCCATACCCATCCCGTAATTACCCCAAACCCACGGATAAATATGGGACAATGTTTTTATTTTTTTTTTTTAAGTACCCTGGGCTAAAAGAGATTTAAGATCATAAAATAAACAGGACCTCCTAGCCATACCTAGTACACACATAAAATGATTTTTTGTTTGGGCCTAACACATCTAGAAGTAAAAGAAAAATCGATTGTTTTGATTTTTGTCCCAGAATTACCCCACCTTACCCTATATGTGAGAGTAGACCAAGTAGGCCTACAATATATAGGTAACTTTCTTATACGTTGCTTTGTTAAAATGTAGCCTAAGTTGTCATTATGATTATTATTTCTTAGTGTTTTCATTTTGTTGACATAAATTAGAGTCTAAGCTTATGGTAAAAAATTTATCAGCTTAGTAATATTTTTGTTGTTTTAGATGAATTAACCGTGGTTGTGGGTAGTAATGACCAGTTGGGCTGAGAGAATGCATCGCAGGGCCGCCACCTTTGGCAACGTTGTCACCTCCTGTGGTCATCCGTCCGTACCTTACCCACGGAGACTAGAGAAGTAAGCCACTGTTCTCATATTTATTTTCCTACACAAAATTAAAAAAATATCGGCCTATTTGCTTTTAAATATAATTTTGAAGTTACCTGTTTATTAACTCCTAACATAAGTACCTGTGGGTTTGTTTGGATCTTTTTTGCAAATTTCCCTACAGGGATTATGCTATTACGATAGTAGTCACGGTAAGACCTAAGCCTGAGACCATGTTACTTTTTTGTTTTGAGGTCTCCAGAAGTCAGAAACGCTGTTCGTTCATTTTCATATATATATCGTCACATTCCTGACAAAGTGACGTATCTCAGTTTCGTACATTTTTCAGGAGAGCCAAAAGAAGAAAAAGGGGTCAAATTTCTGTCCATGGTGGAAAAAGTTTTTAATGCAGGAAAATGATATTTTGAAGGTCGATACCTTTAACAATACAATTATTATTCTAGTATATTATTTTTAAAAAAAATTTCAGGGAGTTTAAAAAAAAAATATTTTTTTGTTTTAAAAAGTGAGATAACGTCAGTTTGTGTGAACATGAAATTTTTGTTTGAGTGAGATACGTCTCTTTGAAGTAATGCTTTTAATTTTGAATTATGACAAAATATATTTATTAGCTATCAAATGTAACATCCAATGGTTCTAAACGCTTTTAAACATTAACGAGTCATCTTATACTATAAAGAAAATTTTTGATAAAAAATATAACACAAGATTTGTTTGATGAGGATCATTTAGTAATTACGTTTTTAAAAACAAACTAACTCTGCCATTACTCTTTAATACATTATCTAAGTTAGATAAAATTAGTTTCTTATAAACAAAATTTTCTGGTATAGGCCTAACGAAAAAGGAATTAAAGTTATTTATTGTAAAAAAACAAAAAAACAAATAGGCCTACGTAGAATACTAATTCAAAACTTAAACAACAATTTTTAGTAAGAATGTGTTTCCTTAAAAAATTTAAATACTTTTCCTTAAAATTAGGTAGTGTGTCAATGAATACTTCTTCATTCCCAACATTATAGTCTGTGAAGTTGTACACTGTGAGGCAGCGCTTATAAAACAATGAGCTCTCTTAGTGGTAAATAAATGACTTGTTGCAAGTTGAAAACTGCACACAAGAGTGTAGGAGCATTCTTTTTATGGTGAGATACACCATTCATTATACTAATAATGCTATGTAGGCCTAATGAAGTCTCACAAACTGACGTAACCCTTGAGTTACAACACTTGGTCACACAAGCTTCAAAATGGGTAGGCCTAACTAATTTTGAAAATCATACAAATTGTCGTAACTCGACATACGCCACTTTGTCAGATATAAAATTTCTTAGATTTGAGATACGCCGAAAGTGAAAATGTGAATATCTTTGTTTGTGGTGCAGATAGAGATACGGCTGTTAGTGGGAATCGTAGGGGAACAAAAAAGACAAATTGTAGCCGACGTATCTCAAAATTCGATATTTTTAAGATTCGTCACTTTGTCAGAAGGCGGCAAACACGTATGTGTGTGTCCCTGGTACTGATAACTTTTGATAGGGACCTCCATTTTCGATGAAATTTGGTATGAAAATGTAGGACCAGGCCTATTTTCATGAGTTCGCGAACCAGCATTATCGGGTTATGAGAACCGGGTTTTTTGGGGTTTGTAAAGGGTCAAAAATGGGTTTTTTGCCATTTTTGGATATAATTTTTTTTTTATTCAATCTTTTAAACTGCTTGGAGCTCTAAAAGAGCTTGGAAAAACAAACAATTCAGTATTTTGAATTTTGAATTTGGCTTGACAGGTTAGGGAGAAAATCTAAAAATAAGTTTTCCATGTTCCTTACGGAGAACTAATAAAACGTATCTCACTTATTTATCTTTGACATAACTTGATCAAATTTTGTATGTACATTCATTCACTTGACCAGAGTTTAACCTATAGCCCCAATATAGCGGCAAACCTACCTACTCACCCCTATGGGGTTCATGGGGAAAATGAAAAATTCCAGAATTTGGCTGCAATTTGGTATGTACATGCACTGGGAAGGGATTTTCCTATATCTACTAACAATATCCCTATGGCAGTAAACCTACATCCTCAATCTCATGGTGTTTATGTGGAAAGTTAAAAAACCGAATCCTGTTGGAAATTCACTGAATACGCAGGTCTGCTTTGATGGGGTATTTAACAAGTGTTATAGTTAGTGTTGTCTCATGATGAGCCAATTGATCTGTAGATCTATTCCCAAAAGCAGAACTACAGGGGCAGGGCGACATTGTCGCAGAAAGAAGGCGAGGGCAGCAGAAAGCTCAGCCTGCCTAACAGGTTGTTTTTAAATATTGACTGCAGAAAATCCTACATAATAAGTTTATAAAATAATATTATGCAGAAAATATTTCTGTAGGTAGTAAAAAAAATTACTTTCTGTGGAAAAAATTTCTACTTCTGCAAACATAAAGCTACAAACGAAAGCTACCACATCAGTATTCGGTGCATCGATCGAGAGAAACAACGCATAGAATAACCGAATTACCAAAGCGATTCAGTATTATAAAAGAAGACATATTCGAACCCGATACGAGTGTTTGAAAACAAATATCAATATACGATCATAATCGATCATTGACAGAATATGTACTCGACTCCAATCCGCCGATGCGCTCTATTTTTTAAGTGCCGTATTGGCGAAAAAAAAGTCATTGTAATTATAAATTAACTTTATATTTTTTAGGCCTGTGTGTTAAAAGCATTTCATTACATTTTTTATTTCTACATTCATTTTATTTTACAGAGTGAAGTTTGGTGTTCCATTAGATGAAGTCTGTAAAAATGACATCCCTGGACCTCTATTAGTAAGTTTTTCTTCTTTGGAATACCAGTATTCTGCCTTTTTTTCGATCAATTATTAATTTTTGATGAAATTAAATATTGGTAAGCTGACACATGTCCACTTACACATAGACATGTTTTCTGCAGACAAACTTACATTATGTGTCCCTAAATTTAGGGCTGTGCTCAATAAGTTGTTGCCCATTCTCTTGTTTTATGTACAATGATTGTGTATATTTATCTAGTTGTGTTTTAGAGATACTGTATCTTAAATTCTTGGTATTCTGGTTGTTTGGCTGATTCAAAATTAATTGTAAGTGGTTAAAAATGGTTGATTCAATGATATATTTTTTCAAGCACAAAATTGAACTTCAAATTTTTGTTGAATTAGATTATTAATAAAATGAATGTTGCTGCTTGATGGTATTATGAAGAATTTGATTAACTCAATTTTATATATTTTTCATTTATGGGTAAATTAATTAGGCCTAGTAATTTTAGAGAGTAACTGCCTTAAAGCACTTGAAACAAGCTTGGTTTAAAAATAAAATTTAATTAAATGCTTTGGGTAAAATTGCAGAAAGATGAAGTCTATAGATTGAATCAAATAGAACATACTGTAATTTAACTCATTAAAAACCACATAAGAAATTGTTCAAATGAGTATTTAAAATATAAAATATTATTTTTAGGTATTAATTCTTAAACTAAACAAAGAAGCACCGTTGAAGAAGGATGTGTTCAGAGCCCCTGGTCATCAAGGTAACATGAAGAAGCTGATTCATTTCCTACAGACAGGCCGTCTGGTGAACATAGACAACTTTTCAGTATACACGATAGCCTCTGTCCTCAAGAAATTCCTGCGTAAACTCCCCAATGGAATATTTGGTCGCACCAACGAACAACAACTCTTCACCATCGTACAGATGAACAGCATCACAGAGCAGCGAGATGAGATTTACAGGTAGCTTTATGATTTTGGTCTCTGTACATGTTTTTATTTCTCCTTTAATTCTTCCCATCTGCAATGTATTATAGGCCTAATTCTTCCCATCTGCAATGTATTATAGGCCTAAGTGTTCATTCCAAACTATTATGTTTCGATTTAATTCGTCGGTCAATGAAATCAGTCATGCAAGGACTAATTACTACGATTACATTTCAGTATATTCCCTAATAATACTCTTAAGCAGGACAATTTTTATCTTTCTATGTCATTAAACAATACTGTATAGTCATAAACTTTCTGCAAGCTTAGGCTTAGCAAGAATCATACATAATCACAATTTTGAAAGTGTATTATAATTTGAATTAAATAAAATCAAATACTTAATTGTTTGTCAACATTTTTTTGATGAACTAATGCATGAACATTGTCAATGAATAGTACACATTCTTATTGAAAATACAATTAATACAATACAATTAAAAAAGGCTATAGGTCAATATTAAAATCTCATAGAAAATGTGCTATAAATAAAAGTCAAGCTATTATTTAATATTTCTGCTACAACCGACTCTTCTAATAGGGTCGATCTTACTGCCGCACTGAATTTTCTACGGTGGTTGACATTTCTGAACGTGGCTGATGCTCCTAAAGCAGCCGTTCTTTCTTACTTGGCTGCAATCTATCTTTCTCCCCGGCCGAGCTTCTTGCTTCACCTATCTTTCTTCTGCAATCAAACTTCCTGCGACAGCCAAGCTTTCTGAAGCGACCGAGCTTCCTTACGCATTCGATCTTTTTCTGACAATTTCAGTCCTTCTGTGACAATGATGCACTGTCCCTCTCTTCTGTTGCTAATAGTTTCTCAAAATGGATGTACTTTTCTTGCACCTCCTTTGAACGCGCACGTGGAGATTTCTGTCTCCTTTATCTCTCCTTTTTGTTTCTTAATATTTTCTTCTACCTCACTTAAATTTTAGGCTTAGTGTTTGACAAAAGTTTTATACCATCTCCAAAGCAAAATAAATTTGAACCTTTCCTTTTTGTTAAATTTTTGTCAGGCTTGTTTGTAGTTTGTTGATCATCTATGGAAACTAAAGCCTATCTTCATCTCTGAGTTTTGTTCCTAACCCTCCGACATCCATGTATTTTGATGTTACCAGGTTGATCTCTTCGTTGCCATCTCACACGCAGCGACTCCTAGTCCTGTTGTTCGGCACTTTCCGTGTGATAGCAACCAACGCAGAGCGCGCCCACACCGGAATGACGTCCGAGGCTCTCGGAGTATCCGTAGCCCCCAGCTTCTTCCAGAGCTGCGTCAGCGACGGCAAAACGGCCAAGATGGAGGACGTCCTGCGATATAAAGTGAGTCCGTACGGCCTTCAGGGCATTGATGGAATAAATGTGTGGGACTGAGTGTATGTCATAACTTAGAGGTGTGACTAAGTATGAATCAAATATATGTTGTTTGTTATATAGCCCTATTGTTAAGGAATTAAAAACTTATTAGGAATATCAGTGTGATGATGTTCTGATGGGAGGCCTTTTTACTTACCTCTTAAATTGACCAAAAACAAAAAATACTCCATGATATAAAATTTTTTGCTTGTGGTACTCTACTAGTAATTTTGTAAATTCTTTATTTCGTTAATTTTTTTATTCATCAATTAAAACTAGATAGAAATAGATCTACATTAAAAACTATTTGGTTTTAATTTAAAACGTAAGAAAGGGGTGTCAAACTTTCTTATTGTAGGTAGTTTTAAAGCTACAACTAAAAAAATAACAAAATGTTAAACCTGAACTAATTGCTGTACTATAAACAGAGACTCATTTATGTAAATTTCCCTACAGGAAATACAATATTTTAAATACATTATTCTAAGATTGTAACTGATGGGCATAGACTACTAAAATTAATTTTCATTTTTATATCCATCCATCAACTAAAGTGTCAGAAACCAAGTTGTGGGTCACTCCATTGAAAAGATAGGTAATTATATTTCAATCTCAGTTTAAACAAACAACTACAATTACCAGGACGACCGAGTATTTGCTTAGTATACTTGTAAAACTAAAACTTGTAAGACAAGCTCGTTCCTTCGTTCCGCTCGTTAGGCCAATAGATTCTGCTCTCTGGTTTTAATTTAATCTATATATGTAAATGGAAGTTGGGTTTTGAATGTAGAATGTAACACAAATTGTTTAAGCATTCCCATAAGTACAAACCCCTACAACCATACATTTGATTGTGACATGAAAAATTTACGATCGATCACTCTCTTCAACAGTTTAAAAAATAGAGACCTTTAAAAATCGCTGTGGTGGCTGCCAAGTTGGATACCTCCAGTTCTTGCAGTCTAGGACTTCAAGTGTGTATCTAATCTGAAATCTGATGTGTAATCGTTAGTGAGACGTTGAATTATCTACAACTTTTGTATTTGAGGTTTTGCTCTATCTTTTACAATCTTTACACCAAATCACTTTAACCCTTTTACCGCTACGGCCCGATTAGATCGGCTCTATGTATTTATTTAATTGTGCTGTTAAAATTTTTGCTCATATTATTGTGAAATACATTCTAGAATAGAGCTAAAGAAACGAACTTAATGGTTCTAAAGTATAAAATTACCTTAACCCGGCAGAACTGACATTGATTTCAAAACTTGAGAACTGACTCACGGTCTTTTAGACCAGGTTTTAATAAAATACCATATATATTGAATAAATCAGTATTTTATCTTTCAAAACTGAAATTTAGAACAAATTTGATTTTCCTGGGATTGAGACTGTTTCTAAATTTATTTTTGGGCTGAAATACTCTTAAATGGAAAGTTTAAGCAAAATCTACCCGCTATATTTCGAGATCGTGGAACACACATCCTTTCAGATTGCTTGTATTATAGTACAGGATTTGTCACTCAAAATGAAATTGATTTCAATTTAAAAGTTTTAATTTGTATTTATTTTTTTATAAAGAAATAAAACAATTAAAAAAATAAAATTTTTTAGCAAGTCTAATGAACTACACAAGTGAATTTTATCAATGATGAGAAATGTAATGTAAGAAGTCTATCGATCCTATTTCGTTCCTCTGAACCCATGATTTCACAAATAAAAATATTTATACAGGGAAAATATTTTTAATTACAAATAAGTCATCCGTTAAAACTGTCACAACTTTATTACACGAAAACTGACACACGGTCAAATGCACCGTTTATTCCGTAATGCCGGAGCTGACTCACGGTCAAACGCACCAGTCTTCTACGGAATTATCCTTTTCACATACTGTACGAGTTGGACAATGACAGGAAATGCGTCATCCTGATCCTGGAAAGAGTCACGTGAGGTACAGTGCCGGCGAAGACTGCCGACACCCAGGAAATATTGTTTTGATCAAATAAACTTCCAACCCGGTCCTTTCGACCAGTATGTCAGTTCTCCCGGGTTAAGTTTTCATTATATAGTACCAAAACTACAAAACCAACATCGATGGAGATGGCAGTGGTCATCTGACTTTCGCCACGCTGTCTGACTGTGCAAGACTTTATTTTTTTATCTTTCTTTTATGGTTTACATTGAACTGAAAAACTTTACTGTTGATAGTGTGATAAACTTAGATTTGTTTCTGAACAGTTATCAATCATTCAGGTACGTTAATTATTTTAACATATAATTCATTATATGGGCCGGTTGTGCTGCTTAAAGAATCATACATTCTCCATTACCTTCTAGCGCTTCAACGTCACTGTCACTGGTCAAACTGACACTTGCTGTTAGTATACTGTTACTGCAACTTGGTTGCGTTGGTTGAGATTTGTCTTCTTTTTTTAAATTGTAATAAGTGACAAAATTGTTCAGGTTGTTTTTTTCCTTTTGTTTGCACTCATATCTTATCTTATACTCTAAAACAAGCTCCGTTTGTCCGGGCAAACTTTTTTTTGCTCCAAGGATTTTTGATTTTTTGATTGAATATGGGGGTTTTGACCACCAGAAATCGATTGGAGCTGGTCCCATAGCTGGGAAAAATCCGGTTTTCGCGCTAGAGTCCTTCAAAGTTTCCATGTTATCCTTATGGAGATTTTATTAATTGAACAAAAATCAGCTGATAACTGTAGATAAAATAAACCAATGTGTTACATCTTTAACCTGTGGTTAATGTACAGCAAACCTTCCGCCTGGCGAGTGAGCGGAGCGAACGAGCTTTGCGTGAGAACGAAAGTAATAATTTTACCGAGCTTAAGCTCGGTCCCCCTAGTACTTAGAACTAAAAACCACTACATTGTATAAGTTTATTAAAGAATTATATTAGGCTATATAATTCTTTAGTAAACTTTATATTGTGTTTTCCTTCCTCTCCTACAACACACTTTTCTTTAGACTAAACACAACTTCAATATAATAACAAAATTAAGCGCACTGACGCACCTGACACATAATCTTGCTGTATTTTGCACCTGTATTTCCGGGCGTTTCCCTCCAATTCCGTTGAGTTTTTTAACATGTTGTCAAGTTTTATTTGTCATACCGTGAACATTCTGTGAATATTGCGTTTAAGAACAGATATTAAAAATATTTTCAAATATTTAAAATAAAGTATTGATCACTAGGAAATAATACCTTGTCTATGAAAACAAGTCCTTCAAAACCTTCTGGGGGGGGGGGCTGGTCCCATTCGCCCCCCCCCCCTCCCATCGGTGTGCCCTGAATACATTTAGTATATAGTAAAATAGTTTTAAAACCGTTTAAAAAACTGACCCAAAAAATCACAGTTACATGAAACTTTAGTTAACATTAAACAGAAATTTAAAAAGTTTAAGAGTATGTTAGCAATGCTGGCCAAATCATCAATTGACCTCAGTCTTGAGGTGGCCTTATAATGCTGAACAGTTTTTCCCAAAGTTAGTAGTTTTTTTCAAAATTTAATCCTAATTTTAACTTTTTCTTGATTTTTTTTTTTAAGAAAAAAAGTTTTAAAAAATCTTAGTTTTTTAGACAAGCGATAAAGATTAAGATTTTTCTTTACAACCCTAGGGATGTAAAGTCAGCTGTTCTATTTTTGTCGTGTTACCAACTTATGTTCAAGAGTACATGGTGTTACTTGGTTAATTCCGAACATTTTTTTTCTTTTTTTTGTCTATTGGTTTTCGGTAACTATTTTTAGTTTAATTACAAACCATTTAAAAATATAATACTTAAAATCGTTTTGGTTATTTCGTTGAAAATCTATTTGTCTTTATTAATGTTCTTAAATGCACAGGAAATGTCCAGGAATTTACAGTATTGAGTTAAGTCGACAGCCTGCTAAACGTAACTTAAAGAAAAATTGTGGTTCCGTAAATTTCAAGTTAGGCAGAGTCTAATGTACTACAACTGGTTTCAAATAATTTGTTGACTCATGTTGCAAAAATTTGCAAAGTTGTCAGGAAGTCAAAAATATCTTGTCAAAACGTAGCAGACGAACGATAACAATAATATGGATGATAAATAAAAGATACAAATTAAAAATTTTTTTGTACATAACATGTTCTATTTTAAAACTATTTTTATGAGAGAATTTCACATCGGAAAATAGTAACTCATCTCTTTTACACGAAAATCTCTTTGCTTCTCATAGCTTGGGCTCCTGTTTGCATAGTTTGCTGAGATTAGTTATGTGTTGTTGGAGGTACCTGATTTATTGCTTTATTGTGCTGTTTTGAAAAAGAACCTTTACCAAATTAAAAACCTACATTTGAATTTATGGTTTTGATTGATACAAAGATACAATTGCTTTTCTAATAAATCTATGTTGATTAATTCAAAATACACTGCCAGTTTCAATATTTTCATGAGTTCTATTCTAAATGAAGCTATATTTTTATTAGAGGTGTGCGGATATCCGGAAAACCGGATCGGATTCGGATATCCGATCCGATCCGAATGTACAACAGGCGTCGGATAGGATCCGAAAAATATCCGATTTTTTCGGATAGATAGTGTATATGAGCATAAAAACCTTTAAACCCCCCAAAAACTACATTTGGAATCATACTGACGATCGCGTTCGTTCTAGGTATGAATACAATGTTGGATTAAAATACGACTCAGTGAATAAATTTTTATCATCTCTCACGAAAACTTGAAAATTGAAGACAGTCAGTCACACTAGTATTGACACTCCAGGCATTAGGGTGTCCCCAAGATATAGCGCACTCAAGGCAATGGTTGTCAAAACAAATCTGATAATTAGCGACCCAAGCGGATGGAGTAAACAACCCATTCTAACAGTGGTCGTGATTGGCTGTAGAGTTAGGTTCCGATTCCAACCACAACGCACGCTAGTGAACCCTCGCTAGCACTCCACAGCCACCGATTTGGAATTAACTGGTATGGGGAACACCAGAATTGAGCGAGTGTCACGAATTTAGTTTGTGGTTATTTGAGTCTGTTGTCCTGCGCAGTAGACGACAGTGTTTCCAAGTACACGATAATAATTTGTTATTGTACTCATTCTCCGACGTCACACTGATTTTCCTTCCAAAGATTTGTCGTAATTTTTCAAGATAATTAATGATAGTTTTGGAAAATGATTGATTTTGCGTGCCTAAAATATTACAAAATCAAATAATTCCCGACATCAATCACTATACATTGATAGACACGACATTTTTGTGGCGTGCAATAATTTATTTTCGTGTGGTACGATGTTTTGAAGTCTGGGAATACTGCTCCAGCCGACAGCGTATGAGATAACATTTGAATTGAATGAAGTTACGAACTTTTAATGTGATCAACTTAATTTTCTAGAATCGGATAGGCTAGTTGTTAACTACTCAGTTATGGAGCCAAGAAGGAAAAAGAGTTTGATTTGGAAATCTTTTGAGAAAAACCAAGAACAGGCGGAATGCCTATTGTGCAAGCTGGTTCTAAAGGTAGGCCTAAGGGTAGGGTAACTAAGACATAATAAAATGTTCTTTGTAGAAAAATAAAATAATGTAGTTTTATTATTACTGAAATTGAGACTTGTGACTTGCTTCCACTTCATAAATTCTCTGAGATAGGAAAGTTTTTATTTTAACTAAGCTCATTGTAATAGGCCTAAAACAAATTGGGATGTAAGTTTAAAACATAAATTGTTAAAAGTATTACATGTTACTGCATTATTGAACCTAAGTAAGCTTAGCAATCTACTTTTAAACATCAAACAAGACTGTAGCCTACATGAAGGTGTAGGCCTAGGCTAAACTTACTGTTAAACAGTAATGTCATCACAGTGACTCAAAGATATCAAAACTTGCATATAGCCTAGGCCTAAGAATGAAATAGGCCTTATTTGGTCATAACTCTAAGTTATTACTCAAAATATTACTATCAATGTATTCAAACAAAAAATGAGCCTGAAAATGACCTAATTCTGAGAGAGAAAATTTAATCTAGGTTATAAGCAAATTTGTAAATAAATATCGAAAAAGATTTTCTCACCATAAACAAATAGTTACAAATGTAGCCTATTGATTGACCGACTTTAGAGCTAAACAATAGGCCTACCTTAAGTTGAAACTTGGTTTGATACCGGTAGCCTTGTAGTGAATTTATTTTAGATGAGACCTACTGTAGTTGGTAGAATATATTAAACTATATTATATAGGCTATATATTGTAATAGGCCTATAATACACAAAATCATACAAATATGAAATGGTATCATACTTAACATAATAACTCAAGGACAACATCAAACATGCACATTAAAAACACAATAAAATTCTTTATTCATCATTGTAAAGTATTTGTCCAAAATGTAAATTATAATTCTAGTTTTGAACAAATACTTAACAAAAAAATCAATATATGCCTACATTTCTATATTAAACAAAAATAAAATTAACATTTTTCATGCATTCCTAGGAATAAAGTGCTAAAGTTTTACTGTTAATTAATTTGTATTTTAATTCTGAGTAATATAACAGTTCCTCACTCTGTCCGCGCGAGTATCCGAATCCGAATAAAATCCGATCCGAACCCCTTACTATCCGATCCGAATCCGATCCGAAACTAGACTATCCGATCCGAAGTCAAATTTCACTATCCGCACACCTCTAATTTTTATATACAATCTATTTTACTTTTATTTTATTCCAGCTTCATTCTTTTGGGCTCCATTTTGAGGTAATAGATTAATAATATTCTACTGTAGAACGTCGGTAATTTGGACATAAAAAATGCGGACTGTCAATAATCCGGATTTTTATTTAGCAGGAAGACATCTTAAATTGCACTATGCTGTTTACTGGAGGGTAGGCAATGAGGGAATACTGTTTAGCAAGGAGTAGGGTAGTAGTCGCGGAAGGGGGGGCATGTTCAAGGTTACACCGCCTATTCTACACCTGCCAGTCGGCGCAGTCCACTGGTCCTTTAGCAGTACTTAGTGTTACAGTTCAGTTACATGTTTAGTTACAGATTAAGGCTGTATCTACCAAAAACTAACTACTACGACAGTTAAAAAGTTCAAATAATAATTTCTGATGTTATTACTGTAACATGTTGCTATAAATAAAATACAATCCAATACTAGAATATAAAAATTTTCACGGAATCCTGTTTGCGGTGGATGATCATGAACTAGCCCATTCTCCCGCTTCTTTGCATTTTCCATCTAAATAATCTCGACTTTTGGTTTGACTTTTGTTGAAAGTATATTTTGTGTATTTTGAGCTGTGACATCATGGATGGACATGTTTTTTCCACATTTTCCTTTTTTATACTATTATTTTCTGTTCTTTTAAGACTAAATGAAAAACAGGTTTTCATGATCTCTTAGAGTTTTTATCTATAATAGGCTAAATATTTTAATGTTTATTTTTTTATTTATTTTTTTATTACTAATTCAGTTGTCTTTTCTGTTTTTACATGGACCTATAATTATTTGTTTTGATAACATAATAAATATGTTGCAGTAATTAGTTTTAATCTTGTGATCCCCACAGTTTATTAAGCTATCATTGGAATCGGTATTGAATGCAGAATCGAGAATCGATATACATAAGTTTAAGAATCCGGAATTGGAATCGAGAAATTCTTAAATAAACTGTAATTTAGGATTAGAAATTGTACAGATATTCACTTCATGCTTTCTTAAAAAAATTCAGTTGTATTAATTTTGATAAAAAACGATTTAAAATTAAATCGTATTCTTTCTGAGTACTCAAGTCTGCTGCTGTATCTTGATCTGCACTTGGTCATAATAGAGTTTCTCTGGAAATGCACCTTAAAAAGACTTTTTATTTAATACTTTCTTTGTCCTGTGCAGACAATCAAAGTTTATAAATTCAGGTACCTCTTGATATTTAATGTGCTGATGATACTCTATATGACTGTACATAATCTCTGTTTGTGTGCCTGCTCTGCTATTAGGCTGAAGTCCATGTAAGTAAAGCACTTGTATATACAATTAGTTTGCCTATGTTCGTTGGTTTATGTTTTCTTTTTATGTACAGTTAATTCAGTATTAGTTGTCCTGTTTTTATACACTTCATGTTTATTTGTATTTTTTTAGAACTTTTTTTGTCTCATCAAGAACTAAATTGTTTCCTTGTAGCCTACTTTTGAAAATGTTGGTTTTAATTTGCTCATAAAATTACTCTGATATCCTCCAACAGTGAAGAGATCACTTATTGGCTTTAGGTTGGGTTTAATTACCTCTATTTATTTTAAATATCTTTTGCCTACTGCGCCTATTTTACCCAATAGAATAATAATTAGTTTTTTTCAATTTAAAACTTTATGTTTACTACAAACAAAAGTTTGTTTTACATTTTTTATTTTCTATTTTAAATTATATGAAGTTTAAACTCTTGGTATCTAATGTCTCAATTTTTATTATCTATTGATAAATAATATTTAAAAGAGTGCATTTTTATATTTATGATTCGCTAGTTCTGTTATTTTTCCCAGTTATTGTACATAAAGGATTTGTCTCCCCCCTCCCAATTTATGTACTAATTATAGGTTTATTAATTATTACAAAAGTAGTTTAGATGTTGTCTCAAGTACTCATAATAAAATTTCAGATTTCTGAGATGAAAATAAATAAGGCCTAGTGTGTTAATGCACTTCAATCTGATCACATTTCCAATGGAATATATTGGTCAACTTAATTTTAGGTTGCTACAAGAATAATGAAATTTCTCATCGACAACTTCGGAGAGTGCAACTTGTTCGGGCGGCCAAACTATGAGTTCTACGCTAGAATTACAGGCAGAATATTGAAAGTGGAAGACGAGTGGATATTCAGCTTTAGATTTCCTCCAGATAATGTTGGCCGTAAGTAAAAAGTCATTAAATAAACCCTAGAACTAACATGAAAATAGGTATAACTAGAATAACATGAGTTGACTCAAACTTCAGTCATTATCTCAATGCTTTCTAGGCGTAGTTTTAGGAAAACATGAATAAGTATGAGAGAGGAAAGGAGTGATATGCTTTGTGAAGCTTTTTTTAAGTTTAACTTCATTTCTCCCCCCGCTCTGCGATAAGGATTTATAATACCCTCCCTGAAAGAATGAAAATGCTGGACTTGCCATATTTCAAGCATGTAATGAGGGAGAGTATTGTCAGCAGGCTACTGTTTAAACTTGATGAGTTAAGAGTCATTTTCACCTTTGGGCTAGTAGCCCATTATTGCACAGTCGGCAATGATAACCATACGGCTTTTATGCAAAACATGGTATTTTATTTCCCTGTTTCGGATGCCGTTTCTAAATTTATTTTCTTTAAACTTGGTTAGTGTTTAGTTGGAATAGTTATATTAAGGGGCTTATAGACGGGGAGAGTAGCACGGTGAGTGCGGACGGTGAGTGGAGGCCTGTTTACATCGCTCTTGCTGTAGGTTATTATAAGCATTCGGTGCTGCCATCTTACCTTTTGCTACAGGAAATAAATGATTATCTCATTTGAGGTAATATAAATTTATGTAGCTTGATCGATTTATACTACAGCTGACAAATTTCTAAGATAAATTTATTTGTAATATTTTGGAATCAAATTTTGAAATGATTGCATGATAGATAATAAAGAAATGGGAGTGTTTTATTTGGAAATGTTTGGATCATTGATCATGCTTGATCAATGACAAACTTTTCATGTTTTATTGCATATTATATTGTATGTCTTTTATAGCAGCCTGCGAATCATTCAAATCAATACTCAAAATTTACAGTAAATTCCTTTCATAAATTGTACATTATTTCATTTTTTCCGCTACTATGATAATGCCGCAACGACGACGACGGTTTGTGTGTTTGTTGGCCGGTAGATTTTCCGTCATTGAACGAGCCTACTATTATGCATACACCTAGAAACTCAATTAATTTGAAACAGAGGAAATCAAGGGGTACTTTTCAAATACAATCATATTTATTCTCCATAAATACAGTGCATACAGAACAAACAATACCGTAATCCATGAGAAAGATGCAAAGCCTCTGCACGGGAGCAGATTTAAAAAATGTCTTTCTTCACAATAAAAGAAAAAGAAGAAAAAACTGTTCACTATAGGAATAGTTTACTAATACTAAATATATTACCACTGTAACACATTTAATTAAACAACAGCTAATCTTATATCACTAGTAAAAAACAAGTTTACTCTATTATAAAAATACATTTTTAAAGTATTTTTTAAGAGAGCCAAAAATGAACAAAACATGGAATAAATGCAAAAGTTTAAAATTCTATGCAACATAAATAGAATTAAGCAAATTCGAGGATATCTCCCTTCGCAACCCAAAAAGCCAACGGATGATTTTCTTCCTATAAACTAATGTACTGCACAGCCAAAATTTCCAAGTTCCCAAGAGAAATTGTGGTAAATGATATGGGACTAGTAGAAAGATTCAATTAGTAGATAGTTTTATATCAATACGAGGATTTGTTATTCCAATAATGTTCCTGTGATGGGTGGTGTAATGGCAAATACCTAATCAGGTTAATATCTTAAAACAATGGTGGTTAATTGTAACAAATCGTCCTTAGTAAATTTTGATAAGCTCTTGTCTGCATGTTGACTAGGCAGACTATATTTTTAATGTTGTTTCTAAAAAAATCTATGTTTGGCACTTCTATTTTGAGAGCTATTGCTTAAATCTTGAGGCCAAAAGTGTACTGTTGCTTTTATTTTTGTTGGAATAATCTGCACTCTCATATTCTACAAAATATCATAGTTTTATGATTGCTGTCCAACAAATGTTGAACAACATTCGCACTACGCCTCTCCATACCTCTTTTTAATTAGTTTTAATTATGGTTGGTATCCATTTCTGAAGAAAGGTGTAGCTAAAGTATTAGCTGTTTACAAAATCAAACCTAACCTCAGATAAAACAATAACAAACAAAACGTGTTAAAAAATGAAAACATGTGATCACAAAATAATTAAGCACTCTCCATTTCACAGTGAGTAAAATCAAATGTGTTTTGATTTTGCTGTCCAGGAAAGTAACTGTCCATTTTCCTTTGTTAAGTTTCTACAGGAGAGTAGAATAAGCCTATTTAGACAGTGACATGTGTTTTACGCTACTGTCATCAACGGCCATTCTCCTATGTTTTAAACGGAAAACACCCACAAGAAGCGATGTGAACAGGCCTCCACTCACCGTTTGCACTCACCGTGCTACTCTCCCCGTCTATAAGCCCCTTTAGGTACCTCATACCTTAAAGTTTTGGAAATTTAAAAATACTCTGCGACGTAACAAAATGTAACTCAATTTTCTTTACTTTTATGATTTTTTGGTACTTATACCATTAATTTTTACTGACATGTAAGAGGGACCTAAATCTAACCTTAATCTAAAAGAAAACATAAATTTTACCAATAAATATCCAAAAACACCGTATAAAACAGGGGAATACGGAGCCATGTTTTCAGTGTTTTTACAAGGGTGAAAATGACTCTTAAGGGAGTCATCTTCGGCTCACGGCATCTACGGGCTCACGCCGTGATGTTTATTAATCACGTCCGGTATATTAATAAACAAGCATGTTACTTTTTCTCCTTTTTTCTCAGCTGGGGTGCATCATAGGAAAAATCTGTGCACTCCGTTAGTAAGGTAATCCCATTACAATTCACATTGGCCCCCAGGGCTACGCTCTAAAAACTTTTAAAGTTTCAATGTTAATATTATGGAAGAAGGGTAGTTGATTGACTCATCAGACATCTGTTGCAAACAAAAGCTAGCAAATCAGGAAGAACACATGTTTCAGTTGTAAAATGTTTTTAAAACTAGTTCTGCACAGATCAACTGAAATTTTGTCAAGTAGCGATCTCTAGCTATTATTATTTTACATTAGGCACAAACAATGTAGGGTATTATAGGTAAATTTTTTCAGAATACCAATTTTACTAACATGTAGTCAAATATTTAGGCTTGTATGCCTTTCTCAAACTATTGTTTAACAGGATACAATAGCCTATATCAATCATTTTGTTGTCGGGTTTCACGAGGTTCTTATAATGTGCATCACATTGAGATTACAAGGTAGGCCCACTATGCTTACACTACCTAAAAAAAATGTTACTGTCAGTTTGTTAGGCTATTTAATTTTTTATATTTTTAGGTCAAATACTAGAAAATGAGAAAACGTGGCTGCAGTATGAGTGTGAAAGATGGGGTTTGAAATTCAATCTGGAAAGTAAGTTATATTTGTCACATTTTTCTTTACAGTAATGTACATTTTATTTTGCTATATGATAATTCATAAAATCTACTCAGTTGGAATGTCTTTTTCTGCTCTATATTTAGATATGATGTAGTATTTCACATTCTAAAACCTGATTGTAACATTCTTTGAGGTTTTTTTTTCAAAATTTATAATCAATTGTGTAATATTCGTTACGTTGAAAATTACACTGAACAATGAAAAATTGCCAATATCCCTCATAGCAGAACACTTTATGCTTCTACAATGGTGCATAACATTGGGAAAACCTTAGACAAAACTTAGACTTAACAAATAATATCATATTATCACAGTTTTGAAAGTGCTTTTGTAAGTTAATTACCTAATGTTAAAAAATAGCTATAAACTCGTCAAACTATTTTTCTAATCTTTCATAAACTATCTTTCTGCCTGTGAAATCTTTTTGCTTTGGTAGGCCTAAACCTTTTCGTGGCGACTAATCTTTGTGCCACAGTCGATCTTTATCGTGCAGTCGATCTTTCTTCTGCAGCCAATACAGTGTTCCTGTTGGGCCCGACATTCCTGCTGCGGCCAAGCTTCCTGAAGTTTTTCTGCTTTGGGGTAATTACCTAAACCTGTCCATGAAAAACCCGTGGTAGAATCTGGGGTTTTCTTGACTACAGTCTGTAGGTTTCAACCTTTATATTTACAACACATTTGAATTTGTTTTTTAAACTGAAAATAAATTGGAAGCATTGTTATTGTATAACATGAAAAGGAAAGAAAGTGAAGAAGTGAGACTTTAGCATTGTGTCTGTGGCAGCCATGTCGCACCAGGAGGAGAGTCAGTCGACGCCTGCGTTGATCCATGTTCCCGAGGCGCTGGACGAGGCGATGGGAACCTCGCTGGGCATGATACCCGAGAACAACCTCCTGGAGAGCTGCACCCGGCTGTCCATCAGTCTCGAGGAGAACGGCTTGTTCAAGGTAAACCACAATACAAGGTTCACCTCTAATCTATATACAGGGTTTCCCAAAACTCTCTGGAACCCTTTTGTATATTTGTTCCTTGCATTGAGACAAGAAAAAAACTTCTTACAATTAAGTGTCTAAAATACTTTGTTAAGCCCCTGGCCACCATTTTATTTTTTAAACATAATAATTTTTTTTTTCTTAATGGACAGCTGTATTAAGTTTATATTTGGTATGGATCTTTATCATACCAATGTACATTTTCAGGGGAAAAAATTTCTTTTTCACTGTAGGCTATACTTTCAAAATGGCAGCCATCTTAATTTTTTAAACTGTAATATCTGAAATTTGGTAAATTTTAAAATTTTATAACAATTTTACAAGACTTAAAAAAAGTTATCTAATTAAATGATCTAACCAATGGTACCAAGTGTGCAGTAACAACAAATAACGGAGTTATTGCGATTTCTCTGGTAAAATGGCCTTAATTAGCATTAATTATAATGCAAAATCAATGTTTTTATGGAGAAAAATCACAATAACTCCGTTATTTGTTGACAGATCCTTATAAACTTGGTATTATTGGTTAGATAATTTAATTTGGCAACTTTTTTGTGTCTTGTAATATTTTTATAAAATTTACCGATTTTCAGATATTTCAGTTTGAAAAATTAAAATGTTCTCATTTTCTAAATTAAAATATACAGTGGAAAAAAATTATTTTTTCCTGATAATGTACATTTGTGTGTTAAAGATTCATACCAAATATGAACTTAATACAACTATCCGTTACGCGAAAAAAATATTATGTGTAACAAACAAAATGGTGGTTAGTGGTTTAACGAAGCATTTTAGACACTTATTTGTATGAAGTTTTTTGTTGTCTCGATGCAAGGAACGAATATGCAAAGGGGTTCCAGAGAGTTCCGGGACACTCTGTGTATAAATGGAGGTTGCGTTTTGAATGTAGAATGTACCACAAGTTGTTTAAGAATTCCCAGTATTCCAACCCCCGAAACTTCATTGGTAGTATTCCGGGCGCCTCACCGGGTTTACCGGTGACTAATTTGTCGTCTGCTAAACAATGCAAATGCCTTGTTAGCAGACGACATAGCAGACGAAGTTACCGTTTTGGTGTTACCGGTGAGGCGCCCGGAATACTACCATTGAAAGCTCTTGACACGATATATGTTTCATAATTGACATTGTTGACATAAATGTTTTGTTGTTGCAGTACCAATGTGTTTTAACCATATCAACCCTTAAATTTTAGAAAGGCAGCACTTATAATTAATAAAACTAATTGTGTTCAGGGTTCGAGTAGGTCGAGTTCGAGTAGTGCAAGCCATCATCATATGACTTTGGATGAGTTGAGGGCAGTCAACAGATATGCTGAATCCACTAAGAGCCTTTCCTACCTTCCACAGGTAAATACTCTGAGGCCATTGTCATGATGCATTTCCTGCATGGAAGATTGAAGTTTTTGTGTGGGTGTTTGGAGACTAACCAAATTAGTTCACTAACAGTATTTTAGTGCTTGTAAATTGTATCATTGTAGTTCTGAGATTTCGCTCATCCTCCATTCAAACTAAGATAAATTTCTCAAAATGTATTAAATAAAAAAGTATTTACCTTTGAATTGGTTTGATGTATTTGAACAATAGTCTATATTTTAAGAAGAGCATGATATTGATGTAATTACTTTGTCCTTAAAACAGATTTAAATTGTTATAGGATAGTAAACAATAAGCTGCTTAATTTTTTTATGTTTTTTTATGTCATCATTTCATGTTTGAACAAATAAATAAAACAATATTTTAGAAAGTAATCCCAACTCTCATTAGATTTATCCTTGTACTTTACATAAACATTAAATTTCAGTGGGAAAATTATTTTAAAGCAATACAGATCACTCGCAATAATCTGACAGTTACAGGATCGAGTAATTGTGGGATTACGAAAGGTTACATTACTATATATAATCTTCGATGTCATGAAAATAAAATAATCAATTTAGGCATTTTTTTTTACAAAAGACAGATTTATTATATCTTAAAGTGAAAAGGAAAATACTCTATGATAAAGCGGTAATAAGAAACAATGATCAAACTGGCGGATCGAAGTAGTCTAATTGTCTTTTGTTTATTTTTATGCAATTGTCTGACATGGCTTTATCTTGAATGTCGTTCAGCATTAAAACATTTTTAAAGTCAAGTTCACTCTCCGTACACACCCAGGGCCGGCGCACCCATTAGGCGAACTAGGCGACCGCCTAGGGCGGCTCTTTCCCAGGGGGTGGAAAAAAATTGAAGAAATAAAAAAGTCAAACGAAACAAAATTGACAAACTTGTATACCATTAACATATAACATATAGTTAAGCATTAATTGTTGATATCTACTTTTTTAGTAAATTTTCTAGTTAGTTGTGTTTAGTAAAGTACTGACTGCACCGCTGCCGCCCTATGAATCTGATTCGAGCGAGCGCTTGCGCTTATCAGTTGTCAGATCCGTGTGCAACAGTGCCGCCCTACAAACCTTCCCCCTCCCCCGCACCTGTGCCCAACATACTTGCCGATGCAACATTGATAATATCAAATCATAACGTTTAGGTTTTATTAAAATAATACTCTATATCAAATACTCAATGTTTTTCATTTTTGTTAACGTCATCACGATTCTGTATTCAATTTTATATTTGATGTATTTATTAGGTTTAGGCCTATGGTTTATGATTTACAATGTAGACGATTTAAACTTTCTGTGACATATTAACCTGTCAACATAACCAGTATAATAAAATGTTAAAATGCTGTCAGTTTGATTGGTTGTGAATTTTTTTATTGGTTGTGTATTGTCCATTAGTATGTAAAAATTCGAAGCTTGGTAAGAGTAGTCAGAATTGGGACCTATTCGTCCTTTTCATATTATGCTACCAATAGCAACGTTTTGTCGCACCAGTGAAAGGGTGAATCCATCTTGGATTTCCCATAAGAGCAATGTTAAACCTTCCCCCGCCATTTGTCATATAGCTTAAATTCTTTATTTTTTGTCCAACTTCCCTTAAACTTGTGAAATGAAATTTGAAAATTGAATTACTGGAGAGGAATTGTCGGACATAGTGGTAGTGGTAGAGGTGTTGGCCAGCTGCGGCAAGGCTGTTGACTGTGCAGGTGCACGAGCGGCAGGCGGCGCGGATGCGGACGCGCTCTGAGTGGTTCCTCAACCCCCCCGGCCGCCTGGCGTACTCCATGGACTCCGATCCCACGTCCATCCACGTACTGCGAGGCTCCAACAGTCTTAGTTCCGCCTCCAACATCGGTAAGCCAACCAACACCGTCCCCCGCCCTGCGGTCCTACTTGGCCACTATGTCGTATCTCTTTCCGTCCCCATTCTTCGCTGCTATCACAAGTATAAAGCTATTTTATATAGGCTTCTTATATAGAGAACATATAGTTGATTTTTCGTTTTCAAAGCGTGTGTAATATTCGTTACTAAAACTGTTTCTCTAACGTGAAGATGTAACTTTAAAAAAATGTGAATTGTGAATGCGGTATGGTAATGAGTTGAAATTTTAAAAACCTAAAATTTTTTTCAACCTGGAAAATTGCTGGTTTTTTATTTTGTACTTTTATTGATTCTATGACTCAGGTTTCAGGACTAAAAGACTTAATTACATTAATAAAGGTTACTTACTTACCGCTGTGGTCACTCAAACCAAAGTTGGTTTTTGGCCTCCGCAACGATACACCTCCACTCTTCCCTGTCTTCAGCTTGTTCCCAGGTTACTCCCGTTCTTCTGAGGTCTTTTTGAACTTGGTCCTACCATCTTAATTTTGGTCTCCCTAGTGGTCTAGTGCCTGCTGGTCTCCTTTCAAAAACTTCTTTAATAAATGACTTACATTTTATTTAAAATAAAATATTTTATTTAAAATAAAGGTTACTTACATTTTTTAATGTGTAGCCAGGTTATAGAAGTTTTGTTAGCTGTAACTGATGACACTTTAAACTAAACTATTTTATAGCTACACAATTAATTCAACTATAGTTTTTACATTAGATTATGATTTTGTGATAAAAAGGTTACATACCTTGACGTCCGCAATTCTTTTAGTGAAACTAAGTTGACTTTAGTTTCGGCTATCATGTAGCCATATTAAAACTAAATATTGATTGTTTAGTCCATCCTTTCGAATTTCGTCAATTGATCAAAGTAAAAGTACACTGAACACAACACATACTATCATTACAGAAAATAATATTGCGGAAATTAATACTGATCCGACCAACAAATACCATGCTTTGTTGAAAGATAAACTGAATAAATGTAAACACACTTTTAATATAAATGAAATCGAGTCTCTTAAAATGATGACTCCTCAATCCCCTAATCTTAGAGGACTCCCAAAAGTTCATAAAGACAGAATGCCTATAAGTCAATTGTATGTCAGCGCCATCTTATAAGTTGGCTAATAAATTAGATAAGTTATTGAGGCAACACACGAATATAAGCAATGCATGCATGTGAAAACAGCATCGAAATCATAGAAAAAACCAAACAACTACAAATCGAAAATCATATGTTAATTGCTTCCTTTGATATTTTTAATCTGTTTACCAACGTACCTGTAGATATAACTTTGATCATAATCAGAGAAAACCTGTCACTGAACCCCTATTTTAACTACAGTAGACTCCCTCTTAACCGGCCACCTTTTAACCGGTCTCCGCTTTAACCGGCCTACCTTAACACAAAAGGAACATCTTTTTAACCGGACATTTTTTATCTCAACATCGCTTTAACCGGCCGTGTTTCTCCGGAAACGTAGTTTTCTTATCTACTGTTTCATTCAATTCAATGTTATTTCATATTGCGATGTTCTCAAACCAATTAAAGTGTAACGTCCTGGACAGAAGTGAATGCCAATGGAAGTCAATGCGTTTGGACCTACTATCCAGTAGACCACAATAAAGAAACAAATTATTATTAGTTTAGGTTTGTTGTGGATTTTATGGGTGTCGGATGTTAGCTTTAAATCATATACAGTCAGTAATGTATTTAAAGTTGTTTTCAAGTGATAATTATATCTAGACCATAAAATTGTAGTTTGACGTTCTTAAATGCTGATCGGTTTAACCGGCCAATTCATTATTCGGCCGCATTTTGGTCCCAAGGTGGCCGGTTAAGAGGGAGTCTACTGTACTGATTATGTTAAGGAATTAATAGTGTTACTTGAACTGGTATTACAACAACATTATTTCAATTTTAATGGAAAGTACTTTAGGCAAGTTAACGGTTTGGCAATGAGTACCCCATTATCAAGCATTTTATCAGAGATTTCTCTAATCCACATAGAAAATAATTATATTTTTGCAAGCCAACACAAATATGCTACCAAGATTGAGACATACTTTTGATATGTTGATGATACTTTTGTAGTCTTCAACAAAACCACCTGGAGCTTCTAAAAAAAATTATTGAAATAGTATTGCTGACCATCTGAAATTCACACTAGAGATGATAATAACAATAATACTAAAGTTTATTTCTTCACAAGTATTACATATATTACAAAGAAAAACTTAAACTATAACTTATTGAAAAACTAAATAAAAATTTTCAGAAAAATATTTCACACTCAAGAGAAGAGTTAGTCTTCTGTGTTTGAGCGGGAGTCTCAGTTGGAATAAAAAAGTGATTACTAATCAAATAAAAAATTTACCTGCAAATTGTTATTGCAAATTAACATTATGATTGAAGATAACAATAGCCTGAATTTTGTAGACACAACCATTACCAAGGATTCTGGTAAACTTAATTACAAAATCTACATAAAGCCTAGAGCAACTGATCACACTATTCATAATACTTCATACCATGCTGATACCCATAAAATGGCTGCCTACAACAGTATGGTTCATCGTTTATTATCCATGGCTTTATCAGATGAAGAAGCGTTTCTCTGAACATTTACCGAAACCAAAACAGCCTCAAGAAAATTCCAAGTTTGCCGAACATCTGATCAACTCAAATCATGAGGTCACTAGTTTCACTGATAACACCGAAATCCTCCATACCTTTAAAAAAGGTTTTATGTTAGACACGCTTGAATAATTTGAAATTTACAAAGCTACTAAATCAGACCCTGACAGCATGCTCAACAAGAAACTCATGGCTCCAATAGACTTTTCAACACAATATTAAACTGTTTGTCAAATAGTTCTGTTGGTAGCATTGACCCCGGAGGATCAACTGATAGTGTCAATGTAGGTTTGAATGGAAACAATCCAGTTCAGTGACATGTGCCAGCCAGCGAACGAGTATGTGTTGTGTTCATTGTACTTTTACTTTTATCTATTGACAAAATTCGAAAGGATGGATTAAAAGTTCTATATTTAGTTTTAACAAGGGCTACGTGATAGCCGAAACTATAGTCAACTTAGTTTCCCTAAAAGAATTGCTAGGGTGTCTACAATTTATAAAATCCTGAAAACCGGGAATTGTACTTAAATTTCTTGTTACCATAAAATGTTCAGGAAATGTCCTGAAATTTGAGAAAAATTTGGCTCATGCCCTTAAATTTTAGGTTGTAAGCCCGTGGCAAGCTGCATTTGGGTGTTCTGTAACATGAATAGGGAGTAAGCAAATTTCCTCCGTATTTTCCTTTTCTTACTGATTATGTTTCAAATTTTATTAATACTAAAATGCTTAATTTTCGATAAAACGACATGTTTAATTTATCAAAATGTTCATTCATTTCATTGTATTTGAGAATCATCCTTAATTTAATCGGTTAAATACTACATTTGGCCTAGTTCGTTAGATTTAGTATTTTTTTTTATTAAGGCCATGAGATTTTTTTCTTCATTGCTAAAGATTAAAGTTTTTTTACAACTTTAGGAATGTAAAGCCAGCTGTTCTCTTTAGCTTGTGTTCAATCTTACATGATGTTACCTGGTTGATACGTGCGTTCGATTTGTGTTCTTTGGTTTACACACTGTAAGAATAACATAGACATTGTTTTTTGTGTTTTGTCTATTGGTTAACAATTTTTAGGCTGCCTACAACCTGTTTACTAGAATAATAATGAAAATTGTTTTGATAAACATCATTAAAAATCTATATAAATGTCCTTAAATATCTTGTGAATGTCCTTAAATGTACGGGAATTGTCCAGGAATCAGGAATTTTAGTTTTTGAGTTCAGTAGACATCCTGATTACAGACGTCAAGGTATGTAACCTTTTATTGTTGATAACCAATTCCGGAAGGCTTCAACATGAATAGATATTTCTGTGCTGAAAATAAGACAAAAAGAGCAATTACTTTCATCGCATTTTGTATAATTATTTTAGTTTTACTTTGATAGTTTGCATTTTGTTTGTGGGCTATTGGGATAGTTTGTTATAATTTTAGTTTTATCTTTGTGTTACTAACAATTTTTAAGGGAAGAATTTAAGTAGTGGTGGTGCATGATTAAGACTTTTTTTGTTAAAATTAATGTTTTAGATTGACATCATTGTAAAAAATTCATCAACTGTAGAACTTTCCATTGCCAACACATACCAACTTCAAAATTATCAACTTGGACATCCAAAGTAGACATATTTAGTCTATCAAAGTAGTATCAATAAAGTACTCTAGTTTACAGATTTTATTGTATTATTATTTTGTTTATATTTAGTCAAGTAAATTTATTGGTTGATCATTTATGTTACTTACATATCCAATGCTATCAAAATTAATGGTGATTTTTTCAATATATTAACTCATTATGAAAAAAGAATAAACTTTAAACTTCTGGTACTTTTGAATTATGTAAATTTTATTGTTTTTTTATTTTTTATTCCAGCTCATGTGCAGGTTGTATAGGTTGGTATGCTTTAAAAAAAATTGAGATTCTTTTAGTCTGCAGAGCTACATTTATTTCAATTTTTGCTTTACTTGAGCTTACATTGTGCTTCGTGAAATATTTTTACATTTGATGTGTTTATACATCTTCCCCACTCAAAGGTGGGAGTGTGGGACTAGCAGCTTGAACTATATTTTGTTTAAGTTTTCGGGAGGTATAATTAATTTTAATTAGCCATGGATACATGATATGGGCATATGCCTGTGTAGATGCTAATTAAAATTTTAGAAAATGTCTGTTTGCCTGCCTGTCTAAGGGAGATTCCCAATTGGATGTAACGTAATGTAATAAATAAATTCAAATTTAAAATAACTTTATTCATTAATATTGTACACCAAGGTACATGAATGGGGTAATTTAAACTAAACAAAAAAAGGAAACAAAATGGAAACAGAAGGAAACACGCAAGCTGAATATTGTGTGGGGGTGGAAAAACGGCCGTATTGCTCATCAGTTCAATTTTAATAAAATATTGTCATTAGCGTATGCTGGTGAGGAATGGCAGTGTCAAAGTCAAGGAAACCCTGCTGTGCTTACTGTACTGCTAAAGAAATTAAAGCCCATTGGAGTGTGTTGTTGCATCCTATTTTACAAATAAAGCAGCCTCCCAGAATTTTTTCTTGACCTAAGCGGTAACAAGAACATGTGTCAAATTTATTTTTGCATATCTGGGACTTTTTGTCTGTCCAGCGGGACTACCTAAATTAACAATGGACTATCTAAATTTGTTGAGAATGTTATTAATTATCTTCCTATTATATGCATTTCATTCACATTTCGCCCACACTTACACTTATAATTTTTTGATTACCTCAACCTTTTTTTACCCCACAGAATGAATGTCCATTTTTACAAAGGGTGACCACACATTGAGAGTTTCGGGAAATGCAGGAATTTTACAGTAATTCTTCACTGGGGTTAAAATATGGAAATTAAAGGTAATTTCCTAGAAAATGCATGGGTTTACTTACTATTTGGGATTATTAGCAAGCACTCCTGTCTACCGATCGGAGGCATTCGTATCCACGGATTGGAGAGGTTTGTGTACGCCGATCGAGAAAGCTCATTTCCGCAGATCGGGGACATTGACGTACTCCAACCAGGGTGCTTATATATGCAAATCTGATTTGCTCATGTCTGCTAATTGGAAGGCAGGCGATCGGTTTTTATTTTCCAGCAAATAGATGGATCATAATAATTATTTTTAATACTCATCATATACTGACATGACCTATATTGGGCAAAATTTGAAGAAAAGTGTAAATTACCTTCAAGAAAATACGGGAACCATACAGAAAATCTATGCATTGCATTCTGCGGACTATACATCTGTGACTATACATCTGTTTCTGTGAATATATACATCATGAGTATATATTCTGTAAGCATATACGAGGTATATTCACCTCTGGAAAATCACGGGAGTTATGTCGAAAAATAATGTAAGAGTTGTAGATTTGAATGCAATAAATTTTTTTGCTGTATCTGTACTTGTTCTTTTTTTATTTAAAAACGGAACTTACTTTCCGAATATACCTTGTATATCGTATGGCTGTTATAGCCAACCACCAACCTCTGAAAAGTATAAAAGATAATCTGCAGTGCATTTAAAACTAAACTAAAACAAAAATTCATGATCTATCTTTATAAAGCTAAATCCAGGGCGCTAAGCCATTGCAGCCCAGCTTCACTTGCACAATGCAGACCAGTCAACCATTTGGGGAAAGCACTCATTGGGCACTCAGTGACTTTGTGAGTTATAGTCTGGAACTCCGCTCCACAGCCGCATGACTGTTCTTCTGTCATTCCCCATTAGTATTTTCATTAATTACATCCGTTTATGTACACTTTCACAAAACAATCAGTAATATATGATATGCTATTACACTGCTCAATTGATCTGTTTGAGCTGTAACCGCTGTTGTGGATGTACTAGGCGCTGGAGCAGGCCTGAGCGCCAGTGCGGAGTCCGTCTCGAAGCGGCCGAGCGTCCGTCGCAACTCTTCCCGCTCTCGGCATAACCGCGGGTCTCGTCGCAACAAGGAGAATGGCGCCAACAAGCCACTGTCCCGCCCCTCGCAAGAACCCGACGCCCCCACCTCACAGACCATCCATGTCACCCTGACGTACAAGCCGCGGATTTAGTGATCCCACCTCAACACTTATTATATCCCTTTTCGTCTTTAACTTTGCTTCAAAAGTCAAGTGAAGATGTTAAACTAAAAAAAAGTGTTTTTAGTTAATTTTTTAATATGTATTTCTTTCTTTGTCTCTTTTAACCACTGTCAGATGAAAAATTTTAATGTACTTCAAGTTTTTGATTGGAAATCTTAAACTATTTGGCTGTCAAACCAGTCTTGTTACATGGTTTATTGTTCTTCATTTTTAAATTTGTTTTACGTGATTATAATCTTAGATGTCAAAAAATATTGTTATTTAATAAGTAAAATTATGGATTTCTAAGTGTTAATCAGTTTTGTGCTAACTTACATGTATTAAAAAAATGTTACTATTAATTGGAAAAAAATTGAAAGTCAAAAAGGCTCAGGATTTGTAATCAATTGACTTTCATCTTACATGTTTATACTTTTTAAGGGACAATCCAGTCTAGATTTAACCAAAGTTACCAACTAAATAAACTATTATATAGTTTGGTTTTAATTTTAAAAAGACAATCACATTTTACATTGTTTTGGATGGAATTATTTACACAAATTAATCTAGCATCTTAAAGTATAAAAGTTAAAATAAGCATATTAATATGTCTTGTTGGTTACTTGTTTGGTTAAACTTATTACAAATTTACTTGCTTATGCCCATTGGGAATTTAAAAGAAATTTATCAAAATAATAACTTCATCTCGGCTTTTTTCTTTATCAACTTTTCTTGAAATACATTAACACTTTTAAATCCATCAAATGAACGAAGACTGTTGTAGTTATGATATTACACGTTTTCCCTTGGGGAATCAAAGCTTGAATCTCAATAGTTGAGTGAATAATCTTTTATATCCACTTTTAAGTGGGTTCTGCATTTCCTTTTATTGAATCTGATTCATATCATTCCTCTTTGTTTTGTGGTTCAAGGTTGATAAAGGGCTTTTGTCTTCCTTCACTTTCTCTATGCACAATCTCTAGTACTTACCTTTTATATGAAGAAACTTTCTATTCATTTTGGTCAAAAGTTCCTGTTGTTGAGCTTATTTATATTAACTGTTTTATAAATCATTCATAACGTGTGTAGATTTTACAGCCACTTAAAAATTTTATAAATATCTAGCATTATTTACTATTGTGAGTTTTTTACTTTTTTGTAATCAAAGAATTATAGGGAAAATTGTTTAAGTTAGCAACCATGTTAGAAATATACGCTATTTGAAGTATTAAAACAGTAAGAGGTATGGTCAGTTATTATCAATATCGTTATGTTATTTTGTTTCATCTGTGTATTGGTTAGTTTGTAGTACAGTGGAAACGCTATGTTGTGATACCTTCAGGACTGAGAACAGGGTCAGAACCCTAATTAGGTCGGAATATTAAAAAAGCACATTTATAAATTAAATGTTACTGAACCATGGTTTAAACAGAACAATTTATTATTTTATTAATTTCCAAATATTAAATCAACTAAATTAATTTTTTATTTGTACCTATAATAACAATTTACCTAAGTAAGTTAACGGAGAAAAATTGGAAAAATAAAACAGAGGAGATTGACTCTCAGAGAACGTAATGACAACGAAAACCAGACATCTTTGTGATCCTAAGGATTTTATCTGTAATTTCTTATATTGCATAAAACATTTGATGAAATCAGTGTTGGATAGATTCATTTGTTTACTTTCATATTGCCCTACATTGCTTATATTTATAGGAATGAAACTTTGCTTGCATGATTGTTTTTCACTCTCGGTATGTTATTCGTATAAACTTATTAAAAACATCCTAAAACTTATTTAAAACTGACTTAAATCCAATTTTAGCAGATATGAACAAGTTTTGCCAAATTGAAAGTGAAAAATTCAAAATTTAGGATTTTTTCCCTTAACAAAGGAATTTTAAATCCAATAGTTTTTTACCCAAGACAGCAAATTTTTCAACTACTGCTGTTTCTTAGTCTGTTCTCCTTTTGAAAAGAGAAACAAATTTTCAAAAGAAACAAATTTGTTTATAGGGACAAAATTATATTGCCAGTACAAAATCTGTTTATTTTTAAGCACATTTTTATTGTTTACAATATATTTTTACAACTCTTAGTGTAGATATTTTTTACACAATTTGTTGCCAATCCAAATTAAGTTTATTTAAAAGCTCACTAATATTTGTCCTTCATACTTGTAGGACTAGGGAATATAGAAAAGATGTGTACCACAGCTAGCTAGTTAAAGCTGTTACCATCAATGATGGTGAAAATTAATACAAACTGATAAATCTATTTCCCATGTAACCATTTGGTTAAATTACTTTCCATCATTACTTTGCATCTCAGTCTTTTAACCTATTGTGCAAGATTGTATTCAGACAATGTTATCAACAAACTATGTTTTGGATTACATTTTACTATTATTCTTGAGACAAAATCATCAAGATACAGTGGACTCCCGATTATTCAAAGTCTTCGGGACCGAGGCAACCTCGGATAACGAAAACTCGGATAATCTGAGGTTACTGTTATATTTATTTTAAGGTTAAAGTGTTACAAGACTCTATCCTAGCATGAAATTGCCCTGAATTATTCTTTTTATTAGGGGATTTAGGACATTAAAATATTTTATAGTCACAAAAGTTGAAATATAGTACCGTTCTTTTACGTTTAAACTTATGCTACAGTTCACACCAACACTCTCACTAATGTCAACATCTAAAATTCACTGCTTTCTATAATAAACAAACTAACAGGTTGCAGACTGTACGTGCCATCTCTTTATCAACAACAACCTGGCACTCCAGTAGCTTGGAGCGCTAGTGAAAATTCAATAAAAATTCAATAGCGATTGGTGTTGGTGTTAACTCAACAGACAATCACGACACTGTTAGAATCTCGTTGATTCTTTTTCATCCGCTTGAGTCGCTTATGCTTCAGATTTCTTTGAAAACACTGTGCTTTGAGAGCCTTAACCCTCATCAGTAAAATGGCAGATTAGTTTTACTTACACTGCAGAGTTTTACTCCGCATCACAAAATTGCACAAATCTAAACAGTTTTACTGTGTGTTTTATAACACAATATTGTATTTAAATGTTGACGAACTTCATTAGGAATAACATTTAATCGTATATGCCATTAATTGTTTTATGGCAAATACGATAAGCAAATATTTTTACTTTAGACAAAAAACAGAAGTTAAGCACTTTATTATTTTGCTCCAAAAGAAAATTAAAATATAAAAATCCAGCTTAGAGCGACCTTGGATAACCTGGAGTTTCGGTTAACCTGGGCTCGGATAACCCGGAGTCTCGGATAACCCGTAGTCTCGGATAACCTGGGCTTGATAACCCGGAGTCTCGGATAACCCGGAGTCTCGGATAACCCGTAGTCTCGGATAACCCATAGTCTCGGTTAACCTGGGCTTGGATAACCCGTAGTCTCGGATAACCCGGAGTTTCGGATAACCCGTAGTCTCGGATAACCTGGGCTTGGATAACCCGTAGTCTCGGATAACCCGGAGTCACGGATAACCCGTAGTCTCGGTTAACCTGGGCTTGGATAACCCGTAGTCTCGGATAACCCGGAGTTTCGGATAACCCGTAGTCTCTAATAACCTGGGCTTGGATAACCCGTAGTCTCGGATAACCTGGGCTTGGATAACCCGTAGTCTCGGATAACCTGGGCTTGGATAACCCGTAGTCTCGGATAACCTGGAGTCTCGGATAACCCGTAGTCTCGGATAACCCGTAGTCTCGGATAACCCGTAGTCTCGGATAACCCGTAGTCTCGGATAACCCGGAGTCTCGGATAACCCGGAGTCTCGGATAACCCGTAGTCTCGGATAACCCGTAGTCTCGGATAACCCGTAGTCTCGGATAACCCGTAGTCTCGGATAACCCGTAGTCTCGGATAACCCGTAGTCTCGGATAACCCGTAGTCTCGGATAACCCGTAGTCTCGGATAACCTGGGCTTGGATAACCTGGAGTCTCGGTTAACATGGGCTCGGATAATCATGAGTCTACTGTATTTCTTGAAACTGATTTTTAAAATGAAAAAAGCCTATTCTTTAATCACCCTGATAAGATTTTCTTAATAAAATTTAAAAATGTATTGGAGTTTTTTCTGTCATTATTTTCTTTGTCAAAATTCATACGGTGAACCTCTGAAATGAAAATGTATCCTATATATTTGTTTATATTTAAGGTATTGTCTTGGGTGGGAATTAAAAAAGTTCTGTAGGATTTTAAGTTCCTCTTGTTTTTATAGTTGTATTATAGACAGGAATACACAAGATGTTACGTTTTATCTATTTTTGGAAGTAAACTACTCTTCAACAAGGAAAATACCTTTGTAACAATATTTACTTATTATGATGTAGATTTTTATTTTTATACGTTTAAAATAGTTTTTATTCGGAATATAGTTAGCAAATAAATATTTCGTGATTAATGTATAAAGCTGTGTCCGCACTGTCAAAACATATTCTTGTAACATTTGTTTGTTTGTTGAAATTGACTTCTAATTTACCCCACATGTTAAAAAATTATTTGTTAGAAATTTTGATTTTTTGTGTATGCTATGAGTATTTGGCCATTGCTGACACAGATTTAGTGACACATTAACATAAATGATTTCTTTAACAAGCTTTCCTAAATATTAAATATCTTTAATTTTTTAAATTATTTTTTATTGTGTGGTTCAAATTTGTGCCAAAGATTGTATCTCATGTCAATTTATCTTTGCCAAATAGATATGAAGGACGTTTTAAAACTTTGTTTTTCTTACTTAAGTCTATTGTATCAATGAACTTTACACTAAAGAAGTAGCAAGCATGTATTGTAAAAATATATTATATTTTAAAGTTTATTGTAATAATACATATACTAGTAAATATCCTTCTACAAGCCCCTTACAGCCATTGAACCAACGTGGTTGCGATGTTTGTTTTTTTTTTTGTTTTTTTTCAACAGTTATGTTGAATATGGAAGGTTTTAGTTACCTGAAGTAAAAGCATTGCAACCCATTTATCTTTTAGAATTCTTGTCACATCGACAAAAGGTGAACACCAATTAATTATTATTGATGTACTACATGTAATATGCATGTAAATAAGTAAAGTTTATATTTTTATACAAACTCACTCTAAGCAAGCGAAATCAATTATTGATGTCAATCTGATGATGAAAGTGCATTTTTTGTGTTTAACATATTTATTCTCTACAAAATAATTTATTTTTAAATTAAAAGAAAATATATAATCCAAAAATATTTTAATTTCCTCATAAATACAAAATATGGATGATTTAAAATACCTTGGCAAATGAAGAAATTCCCAAATCCATTGAAGCAAGGGCCCACCAGGATTCAGAAAATTTTAATGGAGGCAAAATATGACATTCATATCACATTTAAAAGGCTTGGTAGAAAACAATCCATAAACCGACTTTAAATGGATGAACTGAAAAAAGTACTGCTAATCATTCTTTGCAATAAACACAATACTTTAAACTTAAAGTTTTAAACTATACATACATACATCAGTACATAAGTTTAATAATAACGAATTTTAAGTTTAAGTTTACCAATTTTCTAATAAATTATTTTTTATAATAATAAGAAAACAAAAGAAATTCAAAAACAATTGGCATATTCAACCTAATTATTATTTCACTGTGGCAAACCGTAGGAAAAAATAATCTTTTAAAACACTTTAAAAGCGTTCTTAAAGTCGTTCCTAAAAGGAAGTCTTAGAAAGAACTTAGTATACGCTTGTCTTATTATACATTATTTTGTAGCATAGGTCTTTGTATTCTAAGCAATTCACTTTTAACCCAATTTTAATTCTATAAATTTATTTCTCTTAACCAAGCCAGGCCTATTTAGCTAAGGATATTACAAAAAGATTTTTTAAAAGGAAAAGAAATTTTTGTCGGCATGATTCTGTTGCAAAGTTTGATTGCCTGTCATTATCCAGTTATTCATTTGAGGCCACTTTATGAAATAGCATTCTAATAACTATAGTAAGGTTCACGAAAATAGTCCTATGGAAATATTTATCAGCTATGTCTCCCCCCACCCCCTCACACCCTGCAATGTTGTCATTTGTGATTATGTTTACCATGTGTTATATTGTATAAAAACATGGTTCTGGATAAATTTAGCAACACTCGTCAGACTATTTTTATGAACTTTACTTTTAATATTTTCATTTGATGTGCGTACATATCAATATGTCTTTAAATTTAAGATTGTATTCTTGATTAGGATATGCCTCATTGAAGAAATAAATCATGATTTATCAAAAAAACGGCCTGCCTTCTTGAAGATGCAAAATAAATTTAAAAATTTGTATTTGTCCAAGTCACTTTGTATTTAGGGGGAGAACATTTAAACGTAACCCTCCATAAAGTATAAAACTAATAAGAGATATGTCTTGATTGCGCTTTTATTTAATTTTTACGAGGTACTTTCGGAAAGTAAGTTCCGTTTCCGTTACTCTCCGCATCAGCGCTGTGATCACAGTTCCAGGCATGCGCGGTAGTCTCTCTCTGTGTCAAGCAGAACAAAATGACGCCATTTGGAGCTCACTGGCCCCTAGGTGTACTTAAGTAGTTTCTTTATAGGAATGAGAGAATTAGGATTCTTCCGTTTACTTTCTCATGCTACGTTTAAATTCTTATTGTTTGTTTGTGTGCTGGTATTATTATTCATTTTATAAGATGTGTCAAGACGTAGGGTTTGTTTGTAATGACAGAGTTGATTAGAAATCCCGTCCCTTGCGATATTCGTACGGTAATTTTTTCTGCATGCAAGGAACATTAAACATTTTGCTGATTGATTTCTTGCTGTGAGGTGGAACAAACAATAAAGAAGTTCATAGAGAGACGCTAAAGAAACTGCGCCACGCAATACAGCACAAGCTCCACAGAATGCTGACAAAAGGCGTGGTTTTCATTCTGATAATGCCCGACCATACACTGCCAATGTGACAAAAACACTCCTTCAGGGTTTTGGCTGGGATGTGTTTGACCATCCTCCGTACAGCTTCGATCTCACTCTTAGCGACTTACATTAGTTTTGACATCTGAAGTCATTCCTTGGTGGTCACAGTTAAACAGAAGAAGATCTGAAGTACCATGTTACTACATCATGGCTGATTGCACAGGCGGCAATATTTTACAAAGGGAGTACAGTAGACTCCCTCTTAACCGGCCACCTTTTAACCGGTCTCCGCTTTAACTGGCCAACCCTAACACAAAAATAACATCTTTTTAACCCGCCATTTTTTATCTCAACATTGCTTTAACCGGCTGTGTTTTGCTGGAAACCTAGTTTTCTTATCTACTGTATCTTTCAATTCAAACGTTATTTCATATTGACGTTTTCAAACCAATTAAAATGAAACGTCCTGGACTGAAGTGTATGCCACCGGAAGTCAATGTTTTTGGACCTACTATCCAGTAGACCACAATAAAGAAACAAATCATTATTAGTTTAGTTTGTTGTGGATTTCATGGGTGTCGGATGTTAGCTATAACTTACATAAAGTAGTGTATTTAATGTTGTTTTCAAGTAATAATTATATTTAGGCCATATAATATTGTAGGTTGGAGTTCTTGAACATTAGTTCAAGAACAATGAACATCGGTTTAACCGGCCAATTCATTATCCGGCCGCGGCCTGGTCCCGAGGTGGCCGGTTAAGAAGGAGTCTACTGTATACAAAAACTTGTGTCACGCTATGACAAATGCCTGGAAACTCACGTGAGCTATGTTGAAAAAAAATGTATGGTTGTAGATTTGTTTGCATTAATTATTTTTGCTGTATCTGTACATGATCGTTTTATTTATAAAAACGGAACTTACTGTCCGAACGTACCTCATATCTTCCCTTTCATGCATCAAATTTTAACCCTTAATGTCTTTGACTAAAAATAACTTTGAGATAAAATACCCAGAGGATAGTTAATGAGATGTAAAGGAAAATACCATTACTGTACTATTTAATATCTGTTGAAATGTTTCAACATACAGTACTCTGTGTGAATGATGTGTTACTACAGAATAATTCATTTCAATATTATGGTAACAATTTACCATTTTAATTTAAATTTTTGAAAATGTACTGTGCAACTTATTTTAGTATTTAAATAATTTAAGTTATAGAATAATGCAGGTCATCAATTGATATCGGTTTGTTTAGAGTTTAAGTTAGTACAAACTGTAAATATATACATATATATATAATAAATATATTAATTAACACAAAAAATACACTCATAATTTGTTATATCTTGCTTAAGTTGAGTGTTACAATATTAATTAAATTTGCACATTACTGGTTAGTCAGGCACCTGATCAAAAACTATTATTAGCATTTTATTCCCAAATCGTGTTGTCTTTCACTGATTTAATGAGTTCAAATAATTAATTTTATCATATCAAGTATGATTTTTATCATAATCCAATGAGCCGGAGGAGATTCTAATCCAAAAGATTAAAATATTAAAGATTATTGCTGTTACATCCATTTTTAACCAACAATCTCTTACAAATACCATTTTAGACAAACATGCACAAAATTATTGCTTTTTCTGTTTCAGTGGAGGATAACACTATCAACTAATTAAAATGGAATCACTTAATAAAAAATGTTTATTGTTGTAAGATTTGTATTTGAAAATTTGAAACCGCAAATCTGTACTGAGTTCAACGTTGGGAACTATTTAGAGACTTATTACGCACTAACATTTCTAATAAATAAATTTGTCAGGTGCCAAAGCAGTCAAGTTTACCAAAGATCCGTGTGGTTTCGCATCACTGCCAGTAGATAAGTCATAAGTTTGCGGCACAGTTTACCATTCCGACTATTAACTGCATTTGTACTTTATTTCTCTCAGTATTTAAAACAATAATTGCTGATAGTTTTAGCCGTTAATATTTAATCTCTCAGCACCTTATATTTTTATTAATATAGGTTTGTATTTTTATCATCATGCTCAATGTTATGGCTTGACTTGAATAGTTAGTTTTGATTGTTATTCATTTGGAACTGTTGGGAAAAAATCGCTTTAAATATTTATTTGATATAAAGTTAATTGGTTGTTCCAATTTCAGGCCTTAACTTTATATTATAACCGTTTTAATGAAAAGGACAGGTTCCCTTTTAATTTAATAAATAGTTGTGTATTTCAATTATTATACACACTTTTGATGTAGGCTACTTACAGTAAATGGAATGTGCAGTACCTAAATTAACATATATTTACAAAAAAAAGGTTTTTAAACTTAAATATACGTATTAAATAATGTTTTGCATTAAAAATAACATGTTTTATATCTAGTTCCACTTGAAATAAGAGCATTTTTATTTGAACAACAGTTCCAAGTTAATATGATAAGGAGCTAAAAGGCAGAGTTTTCACATGGACTGCAGATAAATTGAAGACGAATGCAATAAAAATACATCTGAATACATTATTGCCATATTGAAATTTAACTATTTCATTTCATAATTGTTTTTATCAAATAACTCTTGAACCTTTTCTTTCTTTAAATTTTGGTTTGTGATGGAGAGTTTATGTTATTGCACTCATCGTATGTCAATGATTGAAAAACACTGTTTTGAAATCAGAGTCCAGTTTCAGAAATGCCATGTACAGTACTATGTTTAATGATCAGCGATGGATTTCTTGATAATAATAAATATTTTTTGGTTTGTTGGAGCACTAAACCTCTTTGTTTTGTACTTGATTGTTAAAGGTTTGTTACTAATAGACAAAATTAAATCAACTGAGATTTTTACTTTTGCTTTTTCTTTCAAGATGGTGTTGTAATAGTACTTTTTTAGCAAGGACTTTTTTTGTACCTTGTAATTTACAAAATAAATGTTATTGTCTGATGCTCTGTCGGCTTTCCTAACATAGTGAGTGACCCTTCTGAATAATAAAAATTGTACAATTTTGTTTTTTATTTCCAGTATTTTATAGAATCACTACGTGTAACCGTTGCATTGGTCAGATTATGTTGAGATTTTAGTAGTGTTTTTGCATCAGATCTGCTTTTAACATGTGTTCTTTTGTCATACTGTATTAAATTTTACTATTAACGCTGTTTTAGTTTGCAATTCAATATCTATTCCCGGCGTTATTCTTAACTTCAAGGACAGTCCGTATAGAAATGATTCGGAATAGAAATTTAAATATCTAAATCTAAAAATTTCAAAATTAAAGTAGAGACAATTTTTTACACTTCACGTTAAAAATTGTTATGGACACAAAGGAAGAGTTTACAAAAAAAGTCTAACTTTATTGGTCACAATCTATTTGTTGTTTGTTTAAGCTGAAAACTCTGTTAGAAATGTTTACAATTTTCTACTATAGCTTGGTTGACTATTTTATAAGTGTTCATTATATTATAATACATGACATCGTTGCATTTTTATATATTACCCTTTTACTCAAAGCTTGCTTGTTAAGGGAATGTTGTCCTGAAATTCTTTGTACTCTCAACACTTTTAGAATTTTAGCTACGTTACATAATTTTTGCACAGATAATACTTATTTTATTATTTTATGAATTATTTTATTGGTTTGTCTAAACTATTATTAAGTTACGAATGTTTTGTTGCATGTTTCAAATTTCATCCTAGGAAATGTTTGAGTTTATAATTTTTAATGGCATTTTACTATTGTTATTATTACAATACATATTTATTTATTTACACACTTCATAACAGGAATTCGGATGTAGAATTTAATTTGGTTTAACAAACACTGAGCATGATTAAATTAAATGTTATTACTTATTTACTTTTTTAAACTTAAACTGCCATATTGTTGCAAGAAAAACTATTTCCCAATATCCTTCCTTGATATAAGTACAGTATAAATTTAAAGACGTGTTTTGTTCATCTAAAGATTTTATATGAATAGTTGTAAATAATGTACTTTTGGTGTAAAATTATTGTACCATGTGACTTTGCTAATTTATTAAAGACAAACCACCCTTTTTATGTGTTTTACTAAACCATCCTTCAAGTTTTTTCACTTGCCTTTTTTAAAGAAATTAGTGCCTTTTCTTTTGGTGAATCTCAGTAAAAATTGATTTTCAGACTACCTCTTTACATAATAATCTTAGTGTACAATAATTTATTTGAATAGTATCTCTTCAACTGTTCGTTTATTGAACAGGTTTCTACATTAAATTCATGTACCTGGGGCCAATGTATACAGAACCGAATAAGTAGGGACATCCTCATGGAGAAGTGAGAACGCCGCCCCGCCCCTGAAACACAGATAGCACCAAGACGTAATTTTTATTCAATGATCATGCTGATTGGTTGAATGGAAACAGATGGCTAGAATAATTTTGCAGATGTTTGTTATTGTTTTGATTTTTTGTAAACAAATACGCTCATTTTGACATTTAAGAGGTGGAAGGAGCGCTTCCTGTGACAGTAAGGAGAAGTAATCCTAGCATCAGCGCTTTATTTTACTCTGGTTTTCGGGGGCAAAACTAAAACTTTTTAACATGGGATGTCCCTACTTATTCGGTTCTGTATACATTGCTGGGGCCGAGCATATTAGACAATTAGCTGTTGCCCGTCTCAGCTTCGCTCGTGATTGAATTTATTTCATAGATATCACTTTAAAGCTTCTTTCTATAATTTTATTGAAACATTCACGTAGTGGGGCTGAGCCCTGAAGGAATTTTGCAAAGCGTTTTCTTAGTAAGCACCTATTAGCAAAGAGGAACATCCTCAATAAATTTCAACCCCGTAGAATTTATGGTAATTTTGAGGTTCTGCGAGGCGAATTTCTAAAGGGAATATACAAAAGTGTTTTTTTTTTTTGTGAGTAAAGAGGAACATCCATGTCAAATTTCAACCCCAGATAGGCTCTAGGGTAATTTTCGAGCCCAGTGGGGCAGAGCCATAAAAAATTCAAAAACTATATTTGCTAAAACTAAACCTTTTTTTAGTGAACACCTAAAGCGAAAAATCCACATTAACTTCGTAATTTTTAGGTACTGTGGGGTGGAGACAGAAAGGAAATTTGGAAAATGCCTATTTCTTATTGAGCCCCTATGAGCAAAGAAGAACGCTCATGTCAAATTTCAACCCTGATGTATAGGTCCTAGAGTAATTTTGAAATCGTGTGGGATGGAGCCCTAAAGTACCTCAAAAACTATATATTTGCAAAACCTTTTCTTCATGAAAACCTAAAGAGTAACGTCGACGTTAATTTCAACCCCGTGAGACCTATGGTAATTTTGAGATTCTGTATGTGGAACCCTACATGGAATTTTGGAAAATGCCCACTTCTTATCGAACCGCTATGACCAAAGAGAAAGCCCATGTCAAATCGCAACCCTGTATAGGCCTTAGAGTAATTTTGAAATTGTACGGGCCGTAATTTTGAAATTTAAAGGACCTCATAAACTATATTTGCAAAAACTTTTCTTACTGAGCACCGTAAGAGGAACGACCACGTTAATTTAAAACCCCTAGAATCTATGGTAGTTTTGAGGTTCTGTGGGGCAAAGTGCCCCCACTTACTAATAGTCAGATAGACAGACATAAGTTTTTCAAGGCTTTGAGTCTTACGTCAGCTGGCCGCCGAGAGAGGGGGGGGGGCAGATTTCCCTGGGCCTCAAGAGACAGGGGGCCTCATCTTCAGGCGTTTTATTTTTTTTAATATTTATTCTAGTTTTTTTCTATCTATGGTAGCAAAATTTTACATTTCCTTAGGCTATGTAGTAACACCATGTATTTTTGAAGAACTATAAAAATCTTTAAACCGTAACAAAGTATAGCCTATGACCTGAGTCTATACAAGCCAATCAGCCTGTATGAGTGTCCATGGTTTTAAGCTCTGTGTTGGTGAACAGGCGCCGCGCCGCCTCGTGCTTTGTGTTGGTGACTGCAGCCTTGTGCAATTCTTTTAATTTTATAAATTAATTATAAAGCAAAAGCAACAGTTCAAAAGGCGTTTAGTGCAGTTGTAAACAAAATAATGAAATGAATTAACCATTTTAAAATAAATGGCATTTTTATAATTTTTCCTGTAAGCTTATAGCCATTTCATAATACTTAAGTTAGGCCTAAAATAACATGGTAGCTCTCCAATAAGGACTCTCGAACCCAGTCAAAAAGCAAGTTTGATCAAATAT
This sequence comes from Neoaliturus tenellus, assembly GCA_030545055.2. NCBI lineage: Eukaryota > Metazoa > Arthropoda > Insecta > Hemiptera > Cicadellidae > Neoaliturus > Neoaliturus tenellus. The sequence continues at coordinate 268,109,480 of CM061533.1, forward strand.
TTCATGTAGGCCTACTGTATACCTTAAGTACATTTATTATCTATTATTTATATCATTTATTATTTAAGTAAAAGATATTAAAAAATGGGGTTTGGACCGTTCCCCATAAAAACGTTAAAAAATGCCACTGTCGTTTATACACCCAAAATAAAATAAAATGTGTAGCCTATGTTGGTTCGAACACAGACAGATCCGGACAGGGATGGCCCGAGCTGGGGGGCACTATAACCACTCAGCTTCCCAGCCAGTTAATATTAAAGAGAAGGAAAACCTAAGGAAGGGTAGCATAAGCATTAATGAGGTGAACAGGCCAGAAATACTGTGATAAAGATAAAAAACAGGAAAGGTTTGTATTTTAGTAGGAATACACACAAAAAAGCATTTAAATTTGGCCAAATTAATAAAAATTAATATGTTATATTTATTTTGATTTTTTAAAAACATTATTTAATTTATTTAACTGCTTTTCTCTTGTGTTAGGCGATTTAACAGTATTATGGTACTTAAAAGCACCAATTGAGCTTTGGGGTAATTTAAAAAGTATAGAAAAATAAATGTTCCATTTCATAGATTGTCCAAGTCAATGAATAGTTATGAAGTATTAGGTTTAATTAAAGATGTTTAATAAATTACCATCAGAACTCACTGATCTGCTTTTAAGTATATTTAAAAGCAAATTGTACAATTGATTGGCCAACAATCCCTTTTACTCTGTTTCTGAATATTTTGAATGCTGTGAACTTTTGTAATATTGATCTGTTGTTTTATCATTGTGTAAATGTTCTGTAATGTAAATATGTGCTCAAAATGTATATAGTAGGCTAAGTTTAGTTTATAGTCTTGACTTTGTCTATTTTTTACTGTAATGTTTTAATAATGAAAATAAAATTTTTATTAATTTTTTTTTATATTTAGGGTAATTTTTCCTCTTGTTTAAGGTAAAACTATGCTTACGAGGTGGCAACACTGACTGTGGTTAGGGCTGTCTGCAGAGCTCTCAAAACAAAAGGCTGGGTCATCTATATATTAATACGCAAGCATGTTTCATTTCCTCCTTTTTTCTCAGCTCGTGTACATCGTAGGAGAAATCCGCGCATACTGTTAGAAAGGTATAGTCCTGTAGATGAACAGAATCACATTCTAATTCCCATCGGACACCAGGGCGACGCCCCACAGGCTTTCAAAGTTTCAATGTTAATCTTATAGAGGAAGGAGAATTGATTGAATCATTAGACAGCTGTTGTAAAAATAACTGCTAGAAAAACAGGAAGAACAGATGTTTGAATTATAAAATGTTTTTTAACTTCTTGGGTCCACATCAACTGAAGTTTTGATCGAATTTCGATCAGGAGGCGATCTCTAGTCATAATAATTAATTGTAATAGGTTGTAAATAAATTGTTTTGTGCATGTCATCGTGACAAGATAAACCTTTTAGACGACACATTCCATCAACCGGTAGGTTTTATTAAAAATTAATTTCAACAAATGGACGAGTGTTCATTATAATATTTGTTGGGCAAGATTATTATGTCCAATAGGCTATTTAGGCCTACAGGCCAAATTGGTGAATGAAGATTGCCTTTAATATCACAAAGATTTGAAATGTTTAAAAGATTTGAAATTTAAACTTGTCACCATCTTTAGTGCTTGGTACTTTCGTGATTAAATAAAGTTGTGGAGGGCGTTACATTACTACCAGTGTAAGTTTCAGCAGTTTTACTGTTTAGTAGCAGTCATTAATTTGTTCAAGGTTTTTAGGTTAGGCCTAGTGAACTTACCAACCTCACTTAGTAAATTTAACTCATTTCCCTAATGTTTTTCATCTCAGTTGTTAAATAAAATGTGTTTAAAGAAATTCAGGTTCATATCCTACTACTAGAGTGACAAAATAAATTTTAATTAAGATTTAAGTTGTCTACTGACATTCCATGTCGCTGTTTTTCATGCTGTGATGCTTTTAGTCAACACTGCTACATTTTCAAACAACTTACTAAAGTTGTGTCATAAAGTTAAAATAAAACGTTCATAGGCTAGGGCCTACATGTCACAAAGACAGAACCAACTTAAATACTGGTAACACTCTTAAACATATATACCCTATTATGTTAAAGCGGTGCCCACATTTTGCACGACATGGATGGAGGATTTACAACTTTTATAACATTCCTCCTGACTCCAGTCGTTGCAAACCATCCGTATGTGTCGTGCCCTTCGACGTAATCTATGTTTAAGTGTTACTAATATGTATGTCTTTGTATGTGTGAATGTTTTATTTTAACTTCAGGCCCGGATTAACACGTTTTGACGCCCTAGGCCAAAGGTCTCAATTACGCCCCCCCGCCCTCCCCAAAAAAAAAAAACTGATTTTTCTTTGGCTGTTGTATAAAACGACAGAACAGAACTATTTAATGAATATTATGATCATCATTTTTGCCACTTTAATCCGTGGACGTAATCATTTTGGATAATTTAATGTACCATTTTACCACCACGTTAATTTTCGACATGAAATCAAATATTATATAATTTTGTAATACAGAAATAAATTTAAATCCAGGGCAAAGGAACATGATCAAGACAAACCTTAAAAAGGTCAGGGCAAAGGGGCACTGCTTACCGTCAATAAGGGAAGGTTTACCGCTGGTCGGAGACCATGGCAGCGATGTCGTGGGTTCGAATCGGCGTTCTGCCAGTGAATTTTATCAGTACCTTTCACCTTGTACTGTAGCGGCTCACTCCACGCACAGATCAATAGTCAATGTGGACGGGGCAAAGTAAGGCAAAAAGAGGTTTGCCAACCTCTTTAAAAAAAAAAAAAATCAGTATTACCAAATTACAATCTATACAGGGTGTCCCGGAATTCTTTTTTGTAGCTTGTGTGCATTGTAGGAGAAATCCGTGCATACTGTTAAAAAGCTAATGTCCTGTAGATGATCAGATGGAACCCATTATAATTTATATCAACCCCAGGGCTACGCCATATAGACCTTCAACGTTTCATGTTAATTTTATAGAAGATTGGTATTTGATTGAATCATTCACTTATAAAACATAATATGTTAGGCCTAATTGAAACTTGGGCTGAACTTCAACCAGTGGGCGATCTCTAGTACCAGTATGTATGAATTTGTAGAAATTAATAAAATAATAGGTATATTATCAATATCAATGTTTGTTACGATTTGAAAAGTATTTGTTAACAATTATTGCTGGCAAAATAACGATGCTTTTTCTAATGCAGCAATGGCCGGCTACTTTGAAGAGATGGGCTGGGAACCCCTTAGGGATGGAGAGACTCCAAACAATCTTCTTGATCTTGTCAGGTTTTTGCTGGAGTTCCAGTACCTTGAACCTGAGACGCCTTTGGCTCCGGCAGCGTCTAAAGAAGCTGTAGCCGCTTTGCCTAATATTACCATCTCTAAAGAGGGTAAGATAATTTTAAGTGATTATTTCAAACATTATTTTCCTCACATTGTACTGATTTGAACAATATAGTTAGTACACTCTCATTCATCCAAACTAGAATAGTGTGGCAGATGTCCAGTCCAGATTTTTAAAATTCCACATGAAACTGGGCGGTAATTCTTTGTTATACAACAGCCACTAGATTTTAAGGTTATTTTTACTTAAACATAAAAAAAATCATAAATCGGGAGAATGATATTCTATGAACATTGTGAGAAAATTACACGATTGTAGGCTGAACGGATCTTGAGTTCTGCTTCGCAAAAATATCCATATCCGTGAAAATCTTGGTAAGTGCAACATTGCCCATGACCTCGATTAGGCCTCTCTTATTGTTAATAAAATATTTAGTTACTGTAGAACAGTGGACCTATGAAACTTTATTATGTTTATAAATTACATCAACTATAGCTAGGTTGTTTCAAGTTAGGATACGTAAAATTTGGAAATTTTTGTACCATCATTTGTAGGTTTTGTTTTAAATTATCAATTACTCAGGGTTATGAAAACTCAGTGTTCAGACATTTTAATGTTTTGCTCAATTTTAGAGATGATTTTTTAATTACAATATAAACTATTAATTTTTTTAGAAGGAGAATGCACAATATGCCTTAAACCATGGGAAGTCGGAGATACTGCCAGAGAGATGCCATGTAAACACACATTCCACCCACAATGTATATTACCATGGTTAGAAAAGGTAAGGAAACAATAGAGGGATGTTTCGCTTTGTTTTGCCAAATCATTGTAATCTTTGTACGTAATTAATTGTTGGTAGAAGTCGGCAACTAATTGTTTTCACTTTATTGTGGGTGTCGAGGTTTAACTGTACTAACTTCTGTGGGTGGTATTTGGGCTCTCATTTTTCTGCCAATAGGCAGGGGAAAAAACAATAAAATACTACCGTATATGTTTTATGAGTGCATAATATTAATAAGAGCCTTAATATACATAAGAGACTTTATTACACAAGAACCAAACTTGAACCCCAACCTGTATATTTTTCAATGTTAACATTGTATAAAACAGTACTTACAGTTAATAGAAGAGAATCAATATGTATAAGCTTAATAAAATAGTCTTCTGATATTAAACCCATGGACTTTATATGGTATCTGTTGAATAGATGCCACATCACATAGATAAAAACTATTTAATAAATTACCCGTCAATATTAAAATTGTAGATAATTTTTAAAGATTTAAATTGGATTAGGATTTTTTTTAGGGAACACTTTATATTTCATAGGCATACTTAAACAAAAAATTGCTAGGAAAAAGTCTTGTTTTGTATTCCTGATTTTTTCAGACAAATTCTTGTCCTCTTTGTCGGCATGAACTCCCAACCGATGACCCAGCTTACGAGGAGAGTAAAAAGCGTAGGCTGAGAGCAATACAGAGAGAGAAAGATATTGAAATTCTCCACGATTCTATGTTTTCATAGCCCATGTTCTAAAAGCAGTATTTGTGAAAGGACAGAATGATTTGGAAGTCTTGCTAAAATTATTTGGCTCAAGTATTGTATTTTTTATTCACATATTCTTATGGTTTTAAAATGATGATATATAGTTGTTTGTACCTTTTTGTTATTATATAATACTATATTGATATTGGTGTTTCAATTGCAAAACCAACACATATACTTACTATTGTTTTACTTTGATGAGATCTGGCCAGTAAGGTTTGGTGTCATAGTTATTAAAACAAAAACATTAAGTACTGGTAAGAGACAAATGAACGTTTTGGAGTAGAAACAAACTATAATTTTGTACCCAAAGTCCCCCTTTAAAACCAATCTGATATACAAATCTTTTTACTTCATCATTTTAAGGCACCTCGGGGCCGGGCATTTGCTCGGTAAACTTAAACAGTTTTTTTAGTCATAGTAATATCAGTCACAAACTGTACGCTAAAATGGCAAGCCCATAAGGTATTTTTCTATGAGCATGTTCGCTCCACTCACTCGCCTCCACTACGGTCAACCATTCAGGTTGTTTTATTGTAGGACTAAGGGCACTGCACTCTGGTATTAGTTTGTTGAAACTGTAACACATGAATTTTATCTCCACGGTTAACAGCCGATCCCATCAGTGTTGCTTATTCTTTTTTGTTTTGTTAATGTAATTGCTATTCTAAAAATTGCTTAGTTGTTTTATCTTTTTCCTTTACTTTTATTTATATACTAAAATTATAACTAAATAGTCATAATCAACAGTATAAAGTACTATTCAATAACTGATGTATTTTTTTTTATTATAGAATCATTCAGTTTCTGGCCACATTGGGAAAACCCACATTTTTGTACTAAAGCACAACAAACTTGAATTGGGGCGTAATTTTTTCATACTAAATTTCAAAATATAATTTTGTAATGTTATGTTTTTATGTCTTTCAAAATAATTCATACAAAAAATGTTTTATGCGCTGAAATAATTTCTTTACACATTAATTTTTTTTACACATGTACAAATTTGAGAAGACGGATATATCCGTCTATAGCCCACAAAAAAACTTTGGTGGGCGTATATATCCGTCCACCGCCCAGAACAACAATAGAGAAATGCTGATAATTTTGAGTATTTTTGTAGGCAGAGGACGGATATATCCGTCTATGTCATTTTGTTGTTTTATTTATTCCTATTATAATATAACAGTAAAAACAGTTCTTCTTAGAAACAGTAAAAGAAACAAAAGCTAAAAATGCAAGAATTACAATAAAAAACTGCATCTGGTTCATCGATTTTTTGCCAAAATAATTTTTTATATTATAGTCATTTTTACTGCCAAATATGAAATCACTTTCAGATACACTTCTTATTTAGCATTTTTATAACATCTTCAGCAAAATTTCGGTCATTAGAAATAATCATTTTGAAATAAAACTCATAGTACGTCATTACAAAAACGTAAACAGTTACTGTAAGGTCCCAGGGCAAACCTTGGAGGAATTATATATAAGGAGTGGCCACGCGGGGTTAGAAGCGAAGCCGCCGCGCCGCGCTCGTCGGGTGGTGGGGGCTACCGAGTCGTTGCATCATGGAAGTTTAAGTGTAATTAGTTGTTTTAAATAACAGAATAAATTTTAGAAAAGTTTTAAAATAATTTGTAAATTTTTAGGTCTATATTTTTCAAGTTGAAAAATAACTGTGTTAAGGCTATGTATTTTACAAAGGTCGACTAATGCTATAAAAAAACCGTAATCATTATTAGTAATTTTTTATTAATATTAATAAATCATCTTAATTGTCCTGATAGCCTTAAAGGGTAGTTGTTCTTGTTAGCATATATAGTTTACTTAGTTGTTAGTATTTGACGAATAATCGTCTATTGTTTGTAAGTTAGTTTTCAGTTATTGTATCCTAAATTCCGTCCTTCTTATTATTTGTTTATATTATCATTATTAACCCATCAATAGTAAGTATGAGTAATTAATTGTATGCAAATAAATTACTGTCCAATATATTGTAAATATGATTCTGAACATCACTTTAAAGAGGTGTAAACTTAAAGTTTTTTTACAAATTATAATAAGCAATTTACATTCAAAAATATCAATTCTTATAATTTATTTTGTTTAAAGTATTATATTAGACAATAAAATTAATTTTACAGCAACACATATATATTAAGATGATTTAAATTACGTTTTTATGTATCAAAATCATCTCTTCAATACAGATCTTTTACTTTAATGTCCTTTTATAAATTAAAATTATATGTTTTATCCAGAACAAAATTATATCACTGGATAGAGAATTTAATCCTTTTTAAAAATGCAAAAGCTGGACTATGTGATTTGCCTGGTGTGCTCAGGATTTTAATTCAAAGTTGCGCGCGTCACGTTTTTTCCTATCTCTCCCGTGTTACAGCGGCGGCACCATGCTACTCTACGGCCAGCCGTGCCACTCTACGGCCAGCCGTGCCACTCTAGTGGAGGGGAGCGGCCGGCTTCACTTAAGCACGGTATATCCATAAGGACGTGGCCACTCCTTATATATAATTCCTCCAAGGGGCAAACAGCTGAAAAAGTCAAGGGACATAATCTTGCCAACTGGAAAAATTGAATAACCCATCTATAAGTGAATATTGTGTTTATTATCATAATATATACAACATATGTTTTTTGGACGGATATATTTATCTTTATCCCGGAAAAGAAAATTGTTAAGACGGATATATCCGTTTTTAGCCTGGACCAGAAATGACGTTCGATGGATATACCCGTCAATAGCCCGGAAAGGGTTAAACTCTATAATACCAACATTAAAATTATTTTAATTTCAATTCAATATAATAATGAAATAAGATTTTTCCTAGCATGGAGACCTATATACATATTATTTTTATCCCAGAAATAAGTTATTTGCAAAGTTTGAAGAAAATCGTTAGAGCCGTTTTCGCAAACCGTGTGTAAACTTACAAATATACCTTACTCGTATTAGAGTATAGGATAGGATTATCTGAAATAGGTAGTTATCTATACATTTTCAAGTTTCAATTTCTTGTCCTTTTTGAAAGCTCTCTGTTAAAAGCAACTAGCAAAAAAAAGTATGGTAAATGGTCCATCTTGCTTTTTTTCTTTTTTCTTTTTACTGGGTAAAACTGTTGTATTGTTAAAGACAAGAGCTATCTCATTACCTGGTTAAAAAATGTATAAAATTATACCCAATACATCACTAGCCTGATAACAAAAAACAGCTGGTGCGTGTTACTCTTAAGGACATCAGATGCATTATGTCACCAGTCTGAATCAGAAGCGGCATTTTGAAACATCAAAGGAACAAAACAGCCCTTCTTTTATTTTGGTTTTTTTCTGTAATCCTGGCTTTTCTATCAAAGTAAAGTGTATTTACCCTTTTGGATAAGATCTTGGGTTGAGTTTTCGGATTGCTCTAGTGCCTTTAACATGATCTTGTGACTACTGTAGTAAAAAACCCAGTAGCTTAAGAGCCAATTAATGACGGTTACAATCTGAGTCTCAACTTCATTTGCTATTCTCCAGTAACTTTACCTGGCCTGGTAAGCCATTGCTTTACCAACTGAATTGTGACTTCCTTAGCTTTAATATTACACACTTCAAATATTTTGAACTAGCTGACCCATTGGGATGTAGGGTAGAAGAAGTAAGACTACAGAGTATGAATCGCAATAACAATTTATTAAATATAAATAGCTCATGTCAGCGAAATGCTTCTCGATTGGACTAGGTATAGTACGAGTGGTACAGGTCAATGAGGAGGGAATGCTATGACTTAACTTAACAGAGTCCTCTCATTACGTCATAAAAAACATACACACAGCAAATATACTAGAAAATAAATTACAAACTCTAAGTTTAAAAATAAAAATGCAGAAAACGGCGATTCAAAGTCGACCTTTCTGCTACTTAAAAACTTTTTGTACAGGGATATGAAAATATACAATAGACGAATCGGTTACGATCGAATAACAAAAACACAAAACAGTTAACTAATTCTACAATCACATTTGAGGCCCTTTAGGACCCACGCTGTAACAATATTATATACATCGGCATCACAAAAGCGTATTAACCTAATGAGTGATAAATTATAGAGTGGTACCTTTATAATATGAACATCGCATTATTATAAATTAGGAATACATTTTTATTACTGTAAGACTTAATAGATATTTGTGCCTGCGGACACTAGTCTGGTGGGATAACATGCGTCGTGCGTCTTCGGCACTCTCTCGGAACACAAGGCACTCTCTCGGAATAATAAACAGAGGAATGAGAGAAGCGTGATGGAAATGCAGTTAATACAAAAACAAGCCCTCCCACAATTAACAACAAGTGTCTATACAAAAACACAGCCAACGTTTGTTAGGCTCCTTCAACATTGCATTAAAGAGCGGCTAAAATTTGATACACTGTACATTTTGTGTCTAGCAACTTTGTGCTATCCAACTTCCATTTCGTTTCCCTTATCCACCTAATAAATGAGTCTTATACCTCCATTGAACAACATCACATAAAATGTGGTAAACGAAAAACATTAAAATTTGTTAAAAGTCGATAAAATGTAAATAGTTTTCAACTACTGAGAATTCCTTTTCTTTTACAACATAGATAAAATAAGACCAGTATAAAAACTTCAGTCATAATCAAAGATATATCTAATAAAATTACTTAATGTTAATGAACATTTTTGGCAGTGTAAAACTCACTAAAATTATTTTTAAATTAGTACAAAAATAGTTTTTGCAGAATCTGGAACTTGTGTTTACAATGTTTTATCATCTATCTGGCTCTGAACTCTTTAGAAGAAAACAGAACTTAAATTTGTATAAATATAGTGTACCTACTTAAGATTTTGAAAAAAAAAAACAACAAATATTTACACATTTTATTCGTCTGACATGTAAATTGTGTCTTTTGGATATGTAGGTCTCCAAAATATTACTGGAAAAATACTCTTTGAAGCTAGAAAGTATAGAATGGCTAGAAAGAATATACAGTACTGCATTTGTAAGATTCTGACATTATTTAGTTTTACCATCACAAGGTTCTAAAAAAATTTTGAAGGGCTTAGCCATCAAATTTCAAAATTAATTTAAAATATTGTACAGTAGATCCCTGCAAACCCAGACTTTGATAACCCGGCTTTCTGGATAGCTCGGAAGGCCTGCCAGATCATTAAAGTGCACTAGGTTCCAAGGCTCTAAGTGCCATAACATTGGCCAGAGCCTACTAGTCCGTGGAGATAGCAAAAAAATATTTCAGTGCTGGATACTGGTCTAAAAGTTTTTTACACTGCTTCTACATCAAATGGTATCTACAAAACCGCCGGGAGACACTCTTTCAATAGTCCGGAGGGACGGTCCACAAGGAGTCAGAAGAAAATCTTAAATGTAAGCATAGGTCAATATATACATCAAATTAACGGTCTCGAAGAATAGAGAACAATGCCGCAAACCCGGCCTCAAAAGGATGATCGAGTCAAAAATGGCAGGCGATCAAACTTTATATTAAAATCATATTGCTGAAAACAAAAAATGCAATAACTAACGATCCACTCAACCTTTTGAGGTCGGGTTTGTGGCAAATTCCTCAGAATGCAAAGCCCTTTAAAATGATGTATCATATGACGTAATCCAATGAAGTTTTTTCAAAGACTTCCTTTAGGGACGTCCCTAGTAGAGGTCGTCAGGAAAACTGCATTGGGCTACGTCATATGACATATCATTTTGAAGGGCTTTGTATTTTGAGCAATTTGCCACAAACCAGACCTCAAAAGGTTGAGTCGATCGGGAGTTACTGCATTTTTTGTTTTCAGCAATATGATTTTAAGGCAAAGTTTGATCGCTTACCATTTTTTGACTCGATCATCAAAAAGAGTATGGGTATTTTAAGGGTATTAACAGCTGCAGAATTTCAATACCTACAAAACGACACATTAAAAGTCAAAATTGGTTGACTTGGTGGGCAGTAATAAGTATTTAACTAAAACACTGCAAAATTGGTTGGCCGCCATTTTGATGACGTCATATGGGGGTGATCCGGACTATTGAGAGAGTGTCTCCCGGCGGTTTTGCACATACCATTTGATGTAGAAGCAGTGTAAAAAACTTTTAGACCAGTATCCAGCACTGAAATATTATGCCTCTTTTTGGAGCTATCTCCATGGACTATACAGAACAGGTTGGTTTTTCTTTAAGTTTGTTTAATTGATTAAACGAATGAGTTTAAAAGTTTTTAGATTTTGTATTATGTACATTAAACAATAAATAAATGTTTTTAAAGGAATAATAAAGTAAACTTTTTGTACTTTTTCTTATGCTTACTAGTTTCTCAATAACCCGGAATTTTCACAAATCTGGACCCGGATCAATCCACATTATTCCAGTTTGCGGAACTCTACTGTATATGTGAAACAATCATCATTAAAATTACTTATTAGCTTTTATCAGTCTGATATTGCCAGGAAATTATTAGAAAGCTAATTTGGCAATTAGAAAATCAATGTAGTAAAAAAAACGAAATAATTGCAACTGCAAGATCTGTTTTCCCTTGGAGCTAGCGGCCAGAGTGAGTGTTGGGCAGACGATGGATGCGGCGAGGAGGGGAGGGTTCACTTGGGCCGGCGGAAGTAACGGAGAACGATGTAGCCCAGCAGCCGAAACAGCAGCAGGAAAGCGAGGAGGACCAGGGTGTTGGCCCACAGGGGGAGGTTTGCACCCTGCATCTCTAGGATGGTGGACACCGGGATATGGCTTGAGTCCTTACACATTTCCAGCTTGGACTGGGGCGCACACCTGGCGACAGAGAGAGAGAGGTGAGATGAGCGAATGTGAAGAGGGGAGGAAAAAATAACTGACAGCAACTGCAATACAGTAGAAACTCTCATATCCTACCATGACAGGACCGGGCTATGGTTGGAACAGCCAAAAGGTCTGATGTCAGGAGGAGCAACCAGGAATGAAAAAAAGGCAAACAGTATTGAGGTTAAAAACATGAAACAGTCTAATATTATTGTCAGAGCACATTCCACTCATCAAACTTTGACAGTTTAATTTGATTCACCAATTTATTGAGGTACTGAACATCACTGCCATTAACTTTCAAATCAAACTATATTACTTTGGTTCTGATACTTATTTTAGAGCCGTCCTTAAAACTGACTTGAAGGTTAAAAAATTTCTAAGAATTATAAACTAAAATATTTTCAAATAAATCTAAAAAAAATAATATAACTAAACAAATGTCTGAGTAATTAAATTATTTTAAACAATTTAATGTGCATACTCACAGAACTCCCTGACCGTCGCTGAACTCAACGATCTGCATGTTCTGGTAGGCGTAATGCACCATGGAGAGGTAGCGCACCCACGTCAGCCACGGCGGGATGTTGGTGGCTAGGTAGCCGCCGAACAGTTGCGTGGCCAGCGTGTAGAGCGCACTGATCGTAATGGACACCTGCATGTCCATGCAGCACGCGCCCACGAAAAAACCCACACTCTGTGTGAAACAAAATATGCAGTTAGTAAAAGTTAATAGCTACTGTCACATGTCGTTCAACATACATAAAGCTTACTAGGTAGTAAAAAAATCATCTAAAAAATTATGTGTACAATTAAAAAGAGTTTTTGATAGAACTAGTAGACTCCTCGAACAAGGAGTCTCGACTTTTCCTTGGCCAGCCACGCTGTTTTTATTCACCATATTAATTTTTATTAAATGTTTTGTTCATTGTATACTTGTTATTTCAACTTATTGACAATGACATGATATTCCTCAGTGGATTCTACTTTGATATTTTAGAAGAATTGATAATGGGACATAGATCCCAAACTGACAGCCCATTTTTATTGAGTAAAATCAACCTGTACGTTCCCAGAAATAATTTGAGACCATCTTTAGTTTTTTTTATTCCGCGTTGCCACACAGTTCAACATTACAATTTATCGTTTTTCAAGGCTTTTAGATTATTAAATTTATATAAAGATGAAATTGATTTGTTTAATTGTAATTTTAGTTTATTTCTTAACCAAATGGATAGATTATTAATTAACTAGTCATTTTATTATATTAATTTATGTATTGTAAATGTTTAATACTGCACTTGTAATTAATTTATTTTATTATTTTTGTAATACACACACACACACACAAAAAGTTGTTCTTTTCTTTGTTTATGCCTAAGATTATTATGTGCATGTAATATATTTTTCTTGTACTGATATATATATTATATTTTTGTAAATTTTTGTTTGTTTTCAAGATAGCTGTTTTGGGTAATGTCCTGTAGCTATTGTGTAATAAATATGTCAATAAATAAATAAATAAATAAATAAAAGTTGAAATTGACAATGGTTACAGTATTGGAAGTGTACTGTAATCTGTATTATTATAGTCTGAAATCAATTCAAGAGGAATAATCATGAATAAAAGCGAATCGTTTAGAGAAGGTGAAAATTTTTACCCTAAACCCCCTTTAAGTGTTAAGTTTAATTAAATAATGCCTTTGTAATGAGGTGAATGGTATCTTTCATTAAATCTAGTTTTGTAATGCTGATGGGTGAATTTTTTAGCACAGGGATGGGTGATGAATTAATTGGTTATATGCAAGTTAAGGTGGGGTTGTAATGAATATGGTGATACGCGGGTGAAGGTGGGGTTGTGATTAGCAACATACTATGCGGGTGAATGTGACTACCTGTGCCACGATGGTGTTGAGCAGCAGGAAGCCGAGCAGTGTGAGGAAGACATTGACGCTGTGAAGGCCCAGCATGGGGTAGGAGATGAGGTGGTAGACGGCAGGCAGTGTGATGGTCAGCGGCAGCTCTCCCACCATCTTGGCCAGGTAGTAGGCGGACAGGCGGTACGCGCCACTCTGCCGCTCCTTGTTGATCACCTCCCGCTCCGGGGGAACTGACAAACAAACATATTATTTTTAAATTAAAATTTACTTGTAGCTAAAAAATATTGAAAGTATTGTGTACTAAGCATCAAATAAATGCAGAATTTACAATTGCACAATCTTATTCATTAGCAATGTTATTAGAAAAAAAAGAGACTTTTTAAAAAGTTTTCAATAACATGAAAAAAGATACAAACACAGAAGCGAAAAACTACAGCAGAACATTGCTTTTAACACGGTTCACAGAAATGAACGTTCGTAAAAGTCGCTCCAACCCAAAGCCACCAATATAATGACTTTCAGAATTCTAATGTGCATTGGTTTGTTAATGTTGCTTTGAATGACTAAGCTCTTTTGAAAATATGGAAACTTAAACTCCTCCTAGGATTTTAAAACCATTTAATTAATTTTTTTTTACATTTTTTACATGGACGATGAATTTGAGGACATGTCACACACAGGGCTGTGGACACCTGGATCAAATTACTTTATTGATAATTTTTCACAGCTGTGAATGTGTTAAAATCCCAAATAGTTTTTTTTTTAAACAATTAAAGACTGATTTTATATTTCTTATCCAAGACTTGAGCTTGTGATCTCTGAAACCTCAACCCTAAACCAAACCCACACACAAGCTTGTCACTCACATGATGAGAGCGCTCCGAAGTGAGCAAACAGCATCCAGTAGGTGGTGGAGAAGAACATCCAGCCTTGGATGTCGTGCAGTGACTCCTCTGTGCGAGGCAGTCGGAACCACAGCAGCCCCGCCATCAGCCCCAGCGCCACCGTCTGCACCCAGTTGAGGGTCGAGAGCATCCGCGGCCGCGCCTCCTGGAAGTTACGCTGCGACAGCACCTGCCAGGAAGGACAAACAGTGAGGTACAGTGTGGAACCACAGCAGCCCCGCCATCAGCCCCAGCGCCACCGTCTGCACCCAGTTGAGGGTCGAGAGCATCCGCGGCCGCGCCTCCTGGAAGTTACGCTGCGACAGCACCTGCCAGGAAGGACAAAAAGTGAGGTACAGTGTGGAACCACAGCAGCCCCGCCATCAGCCCCAGCGCCACCGTCTGCACCCAGTTGAGGGTCGAGAGCATCTGCGGCCGCGCCTCCTGGAAGTTACGCTGTGACAGCACCTGCCAGGAAGGACAAACAGTGAGGTACAGTGTGGAACCACAGCAGCCCCGCCATCAGCCCCAGCGCCACCGTCTGCACCCAGTTGAGGGTCGAGAGCATCCGGGGCCGCGCCTCCTGGAAGTTACGCTGTGACAGCACCTGCCAGGAAGGACAAACAGTTAGGTACAGTGTGGAACCACAGCAGCCCCGCCATCAGCCCCAGCGCCACCGTCTGCACCCAGTTGAGGGTCGAGAGCATCCGCGGCCGCGCCTCCTGGAAGTTACGCTGCTACAGCACCTGCCAGGAAGGACAAACAGTGAGGTACAGTGTGGAACCACAGCAGCCCCGCCATCAGCCCCAGCGCCACCGTCTGCACCCAGTTGAGGGTCGAGAGCATCCGCGGCCGCGCCTCCTGGAAGTTACGCTGCGACAGCACCTGCCAGGAAGGACAAAAAGTGAGGTACAGTGTGGAACCACAGCAGCCCCGCCATCAGCCCCAGCGCCACCGTCTGCACCCAGTTGAGGGTCGAGAGCATCCGCGGCCGCGCCTCCTGGAAGTTACGCTGTGACAGCACCTGCCAGGAAGGACAAACAGTGAGGTACAGTGTGGAACCACAGCAGCCCCGCCATCAGCCCCAGCGCCACCGTCTGCACCCAGTTGAGGGTCGAGAGCATCCGCGGCCGCGCCTCCTGGAAGTTACGCTGTGACAGCACCTGCCAGGAAGGACAAACAGTGAGGTACAGTGTGGAACCACAGCAGCCCCGCCATCAGCCCCAGCGCCACCGTCTGCACCCAGTTGAGGGTCGAGAGCATCCGCGGCCGCGCCTCCTGGAAGTTACGCTGTGACAGCACCTGCCAGGAAGGACAAACAGTGAGGTACAGTGTGGAACCACACCAGCCCCGCCATCAGCCCCAGCGCCACCGTCTGCACCCAGTTGAGGGTCGAGAGCATCCGCGGCCGCGCCTCCTGGAAGTTACGCTGTGACAGCACCTGCCAGGAAGGACAAACAGTGAGGTACAGTGTGGAACCACAGCAGCCCCGCCATCAGCCCCAGCGCCACCGTCTGCACCCAGTTGAGGGTCGAGAGCATCCGCGGCCGCGCCTCCTGGAAGTTACGCTGTGACAGCACCTGCCAGGAAGGACAAACAGTGAGGTACAGTGTGGAACCACAGCAGCCCCGCCATCAGCCCCAGCGCCACCGTCTGCACCCAGTTGAGGGTCGAGAGCATCCGCGGCCGCGCCTCCTGGAAGTTACGCTGTGACAGCACCTGCCAGGAAGGACAAACAGTGAGGTACAGTGTGGAACACCCCAGGAAACTTGACACTTACTGATGCTTTAAAGCCTTTTAGTACAGCTATCTAATATAATAATACACAGTTGAAACGCTACGTTCTCAAGAACTACTGAATTGATCTTGTTTATGTTGAATTAAAAGGAATAAAGACGAGGTTTGCAGAATTTCCTTTAAATTCACAATGAATTTAACTGTGATGAACTGCCCTCAGGGTTTACATTATATAGAACTTCAAAGGTTTGGACCAATGCAATTAGTTAAACTCAATGAAAAATTGTCAGATTTTTAATGAGATATTATTTGTTATTGTTTGATAAGTTTTATTGTAATGGAGCACGGCTGTTTTGCAAATGTTGTATATAAATACCACCTTGATAAAATTATACAGCATCCTGTATTTTTATATAGCTTAAATAAAAACACATGAAAAGTAATCCTATTTAATTTAAAAATATGTTTATACTTGTGTAAATCTTATACAAAAGGATGATTTTCCCGATCACGGATTCAACCTCTGCTTGTAGCCGATGTTAATTAAATGAACACATAGCTAAATTGTATCCAAATTCATTTCAAGCACAATGTGTAGGTTTTTTAGCATAGTGTTATAACAGCATTCAGTACATGAAGTACCACATCAATAAAACCAAACAGTCCAATTCAATAGTTAATAGCAATTGACTCGACATATGTTACTACATGTAAAATAAAAGTGCAACCACCATTAAAAGGGTAATGGATCACGTGATGCATGGTATTTTAAATGCATAGTTACTTTTTTGGCACTATTTCCACTATGATATAATGCTTAATAAATATGATTCGTAATAAACGTAGCAGGTCCACCGACCTTGAACTGAGTCCAGAAGCTCGTGGGCCACTGCCAACTGACGTCCTCGTCCGAACTGCTGACCGACGACGAAGCGTGACTTTGGTTGTCCAACCACAACGTTTTGCCTTCCTCTTCTTTAACTGTACCAACAACATAAAAACCACTATTAAATTTAAATCTAATTATTAATTGTTTTCAAAAAGTGCTCATTGTAATTTACATCAATTTTAGATAACCAATTGTTATAATTACTAATTTTCACATCGAGGAAATGAGACGGAAAACATGTCTACCTATTATTGTTGCTTACCTGCAACTGTGGTATATACGTGACCCTGAGATTCCGTGGTTTCGCCAATCTCTACGCATACATCAGTCGATGGCCGGGCTATAGAATTCTGGGCATTGGTCCACATTTCTCTTTGGCAGTGACACTGTCCCCCTCCTATGTGTCCTAAAACAACAAATTAATAAAAGATAGGGATAATCTAATTGGCCTGTTTACTTTTTAGTAATAGGAAAGGAGAGCAGAATATCTGATGGTGAAGCTGCATTGAATAAAACACTACACACTAGAAAAAAACACAATATTTCCAATTCACAGGTTCTTCATCAGTATGTGCAGAGAGTAAATTGTTTTCTCCGTTCTGAGAAGAGTCTTTTCTCTACTCATCCTGATGTAAAACCTATGTGGATTTGAAATATCATGTTTATTCTAGTGTTCAGTATCAGTGTTATATTCAACATCACCATCAGGTATGCTGCTCTCCTTTCCTATTCCTAAAAAATTAAATTAATAAAGTGTGATTTCTTTTATTTTGCTATACATAGACAAAGCATGATTAATTGTTTGCATTACCTGATTGACAGTAATAATAAGTACCGGAAACAAAAGATGGAAATAGCCATTGACTGAAACTGTAAATTGTGAGAGAGTTGAAGAAACAAATAAATAAATAAATAGTTGCTTGTTAAAAAGTATAATTTTAATCCCCTACACCATAATGGATTTGGAATCCTTATCTACTCTACAACTATTTTTCAGGATGTTATAAACTAAATAGTGCTCAGAAGTGGTTTTGATAATTTCTTACCATTGGAGTGTATATGTGAGTGGTTTTCGTGGTAGTTGTTGAGGTATTTATCACAGATAGAGTGGTTGAAGTATTCGGGTTGCAGCTCGGGAGGGTAGTCGGGACGTAACCGCATTTCCCTCGACGCCGCAATTATCTTCTCCTTCATCTCTTCGCTTCCTTTCACTTGTTCCACTGTTCAACAAAGGGAATTAAGATAAGAAAATTGTAGCCTTAAAGCATTTTCCCCATTTTTTTAATCCAAATTTAATATAATAGTTGAGATGAGAGTTGTGTTTTTTCTTGGGAGTTTCAAATTAAAATATTAATTTTTGAATGGGGGCCTCCCCTAAATATGTCATGAATACAATTTTATGTGCAAAATCAATCATCCAAGGATAATAATAATTTTTTCTATCATGTGAAGGCCCAATATTTAGTGCTGGAAAAACATTGAAAATTGAACTAGACTTATCTGGTCAAAGTTTTTGTAATTTAGACACAGTAGGTAGTTTTAGCACACAATACTATGTCATTATATTTTACACCTTACTTTAAAAATTAATAGGGTTAATTAAAACTAATAAAAAAATAATATACCATATACAGTACAATTATAGCAGTAAAAATTACACTTACGGACAAAGTCAGCTGGGTTGTAGTGAGACATGACTGTCAGTCCGATGTTGTTGAAAAACTCCACTACTTTGCTACAGTCTCCGAAGTAGGCAGTCTAAAAATAAAAAGAAAGAATAATAAAAAATTCATCAACTTAAATGAAACCCCAAAATACTGTAAGTACAAGAAAACAGATTAATTCTTTTCAATTGAGTAATTTTCACCTTTACTAATATGTTTAATGAATTACCTTTTTGTTTAAAAATCATATAAACGGGCCATTATCATTAGCTGATGACATACAGAGAATCTCAGAATCATGTAGTCAAGCCTGAAGAACACAGCCATTTTAAGAACTGCCAAAAATATCACAACCAATCAGGAAGCAATTTCAACATAAACCAAAATAATATCATATTCAATTAGCAAACAAAATATAACCGAATTGATATGATTACAACTTGTATGTTTATACATTAAATTTTCCTCCATTTGAAATTTTATTTAGTTAAAAAATATCAGAACTAAGACTATTGGCGTAGTATTTCAGCTATTAGTCAATTCTAGTGTTACAAACGCCCAGGATTGAACTGTGGACCGCTCTCTTGTGAGGCCAGAACTTTGCCACTGAGCTACCTCTCCCATTATCATCCCTATAATACCTTTGAATGGTTAACAAATTAATCAGAAGTATTTTAGAGTTAGTCCTTGAGCATACCTGTCCGTTGCACAGCAGCAGCAGTTTGTCGAACATGTGGAAGATTTGCGAGGACGGCTGGTGCACCGTCACCACCACCGTCTTGCCTTCCTTCTCCGCGTATCGCTTGAGGCACAGCATCAGGTTGTAGGCGGAGTGGGAGTCCAGGCCGGACGTCGGCTCCTGGACAGACAAGACGCAAACGTTGAACAACAACAACAGTACCAAACTAAAACGTTGAACATCAACAACAGAACACGAAGCAAACATTGAACAACAACAACAGTACGAAACGCAAACGTTGAACATCAACAACAGAACACGAAGCAAATGTTGAACAACAACAACAGTACGAAACGCAAACGTTGAACATCAACAACAGAACACGAAGCAAACGTTGAACAACAACAGTAGACAACGAAAACAACATTGGCATTTTTTGATTTGGCCAGCCTCGCTTTTCAGCTTGAATTATGTAAGTATACATTTGGTCCTGTTAGGACAAGTTTTATATTTCACGTAGTTTTGGCCAACATTTCAACCACACTAACACTAGAAAAATGTTTGTGGGTGTTAGAACAAAAAAAAAATCATATGATGTGTATAAGGCAAATCATATGGTTTATATAGATACTGAACTTATGTTTCTGTCGGTATTTAATGACATCGAGTAAGGTGTTTGAGCACTCACGTCAAGCAGCATGAGGGCAGGGTTGGTGAGCAGTTCGCATGCGATATTCGCTCGCTTCTTCTCACCTCCGGACAATCCTCGCTTTAGGTAGTCTCCAATGACTGAAACAAGCGATGCATTTTCAATTACACTACTAGACTTGCACAGTCAGTAACAATAGTACTGGTGATCACAACAAGGCTGCGCTTGTTACTTCAATCCTTTCAAGCCAAATATGTTACAAATTTAAAAAATAGTTACATTATATGTTTATTTCTTTATTTTATTTATTTATTTATTTTTTTGGCAATACTGAAATTATAACTTTGCTCATTTATATAAGAACATAATATAAAAAAATAGAATAGCAATATAAAAAAGCAAATTTTAACACCAAAAGAAAGGAGTAAAAAACTTTGTGATAAAATCTTGTACTATAATTTGTTCAACTTGTTTGCGATTTTTCAAGATTAGAAAGACTAAATTGTTGAAAAGTGGGAGAAAGCTATTTAGGTCGAGAGTCCCCGCTTATTGAAACCATCCCAAATAATTGGCAGTAGGCTTTTAGAACCTGTTAAATTGGTTATACAATATTTCTGGCAAATTACTTTTCAAGAAAACTTATTAGGTTTCTTCATTTTCACTCCCAATAATTTTATGAGCTTTTTAATGGTTTGTGAAACCTCCTCAGCTAATTTTATGAGTCTGCTCCAAATTTGGTTTATGATTCTGCTTTGCCCTGGGGATTGGTTTAGGAGAAAGTGTATTATGCCATAAAATATCATGAACAACCTTCAGTCTTTGGTTATAAGGTGATTAATAGCTATTTGTGTTTTAAGAGCGTAAAGTACGTCATTGGCACTCGAGAATTGTCAGAATTTTGTTTAAAATTTTTTTATTTCTAAACCAAATTTTTAAAAATTAGCACTTCAAACTCTCTTTTTTAGGCACTTTGAAAGTGTAACCATGTTCAAAAGAACCCCAAAAATCAAACCAATTGAAGGCTGTCTAAGGCCGATTCAGTAAATAGGATTTACTGATTAAAAAGTACTACTTTTGGTAAACACAAATGATTGTTTTTTCTGGCTGTCTGGTTAGTTTGCAACTTATTACACTTTCCCCGTTAACTATCATGCTAAATTTTATCATTGTTTATCATTTAATAATTTCATCATTTAAGTTTTTATCAATATACTTTTTCAAGACAAAAATACAATTTTAAGGTGATCTTGGGGAGGTAAGGAAGGGCCTGCTGCTCTCCCCTCCTCCCAGCCCTGGGGGATTTGGGGGAAGATATCAGTGCAAACATAGCTAAATAATGAAATAGTGTTTTCTTAACTAAGATTTCCCAACTATGATACTTATAAAATTATATTTTTACTGCGTAGTCTATTTCTAAGAAGTTGATACTATTATTTCTAGAGAGCGTAAAACTCCCCCTAAAAATAAAAAATTCCATGCCTGTCCTGGGTCCTCTCTGAGCCTAAGGCCCGAGTCTCAGACTTGGCTGACATATATCTTGACAGCCCTGCTGATGTTCAACATTTTATTATGATTCATGTCACTGTCAGAAAACATTATGAAGGGAATAAACACTGCAAATTATTGTTTCTCTGTGACCTAATTCATGTTTTAAATAAAATAATTTTATAATTAAAGATCATTGTTTAAAATTAATAACAAAAATTAGCTTTAACTTTTAGGTGCTGTACCTAATGTTTTTTTTTTTTTTTTTTTTTTTTTTTAATTAAATTTAACACAACAGCCTTAGTTGTTAAAAAAAATACCACTTAAAACTTTTTCTTAAAAAAAAGCAAACAAAATCACCTTAATTTTTCAACCAATTATTTAAATCCAAGTACCAGTTACCACATTAACAGTACATAGTTATGAGGGACTCACTCGTGTGTTGGCAGGAACTCAGATCCAAGACATCGATGATGTGGTCCACGTACTGCATCTTCTGTGAGCGAGTCAGGGAGTCGGGCAGGCGCAGCAGAGCGGCGTACTGCAACAAAACAACACGTGCAATCTAACAACATGCAGCTGTTGCTGAACCACTGATAATAAAAGTTTCCTTCTAAAAATAAGAAGAGCCCATTAGAAATAAATTTTGAGGTTAGAGTTTTTTTACTAAGTGTAGAAATTAACAAGACATACAACTATGCAGACAGGTGCAACTTTTGCACCTATGATATCACCAATTACTAAAACAAGTAATGATAATGATGATGTCATAGTACAAAAGAACACCTGGTGCATAGAGGGCGTTGCATGGCTTGACACCTACCTTTTCCTTATTTATTATAGATTCCTTGCCTATAAAGATGTCCCTACTTATTCGGTTCTGTATACGTTGGTAGAAGTATCAGTCAAAACAAGTAATATTGATTTAGTGTTGAAAAATAACTTTCTGTAATAATTTTCCTAACATCAACAACATAATGCGTTTAAACAAATATGGAACACAACTCCTCTACAATTAGCCTGATAAAAATTTATTATTTAAAATGATATGATTATTAAAATAGTATTCATATACTTTGTACTTGTAATACAATACTTTTAATAAAAAAAACTTGTATTTTTTTAATTGTGTATTTAGATATGTTTACATTTAACAGGGCTTGCGACAGTTTTTGATCTACTATAAATAGCAAAAAAGATGAAAAATTGAATGATCTAACAATGGTACCAAGTTTGTAAGGATATGTCAACAAATAACAAAAATATTGAGATTTTTCTTCTAAAATATCCTAAATTTGCATGTATTTTAATGGTAAATCAATGATTTTATGCATTAAAATGGCAATAACTCCGTTATCTGTTGTTCGATCCTTATAATCTTGGTATCATCAGTTAGATAATTTTATTCGTCAACTTTTTTGTGTCTTGTAAAATTTTGACAAAATTTACCGGTTTTGAGATATTTGAGTTTAAAAATTTTAAATGGCCGCCATTTTGTAAATACAAATCGGACAAAAATAATTTTTTTCCTGAAAATGGACATTAGTGTCATAAAGGTTCATGCCAAATATGAACTTAATACTACAAACCGTCACGAAAATAAAAATTATTATGTGTAAAAAAACAAAATGGCGGCTAGCGGCCTTACGAAGCATTTTAGGACATATATGTTATTTTTTATGGTCACGACCTAAGGAACGTATGTACATAATATTTCCAGGTTGTTCGGAAACACCCTGTATATGGGCAATAAAAATGTTGCAGGATAATTTTGAGCTAGGTAAGTAATCATCTACTAAAGCAATAGGCCTAATAATATTTAAACATTTTTAAAATAAAAAAAAATCCTCCCAGATTTATTTTTTTTATTTTTTCCATTTTTTTCCTTTTTTTAAACATTTGTTTTGTTTTTATGAGCTTCATCCAAATTGATCAATAAAAACCTAATTGCCCTAAAAATATAAAAAATAAGCAAAATTAAAAAATAAATCAATAATAATAACCAAATTTAAAAAAATATATAATAACCAAGAGCAAAAAATAATCTGTTACAAGCCCTGCATTTAAGTCAACACCATTTGGGTTTTGCGACCAATGTAGTCCGGAACAAGTACAGTAGGCCTATTCTTGGACTAGATGTGCATAGCGAGTCGTCGCCCGGAGCTGGCTGTACCATTGACTTTGTACACTACGTGAGGCTGTACCTATATTGCCTGTATCTACATTGCAGGCGTTCGCCGCATGGCGCCTCTACGTGCCTGTCCGGGCTATATTGGAAGGGACCTCGCGAAATATCATTAAATACATTTTAGTAGCGGTTGATATTTTTTTCTATCTTAAAATACTCTACAATTACATTATAAAAGAAAATGAAGACAAACATAATACCCGTATAAGAAACATCAACAAGAACAAAATTAATAGAGGATTGTTAGAATTTTATTCCAATGTGACTAATATTAAATTTCAAACAACCGCTACGTCTTTAATTGGGCGAAAAAGAATCATCTATGTCATTTTAATTTTAATACCTGGGGGTCCTGTGAAATCAAAATTACGATTATAGAACGATTTGGTTTATGACATTGTATTTCTTAATAAATGCGTCCATTTTCGAACGAGACATTTTGATTACTGTATTTATTAATAAAAAATAATATAAGAATTGTTTACAATGCTTCATAGGACCCTATGAATAAAAATGCCCTTTATAATGACACAAAGATTAATCTTTATCTATCCATATTAAAATTAAAGGCCAAGCGGATGTTTGAATTTTAACATTAATCTTATGGGAATAAAAATCCAAGGCGGCCGGTACTCTTAAGTAAAGACACGGATGTACCAAATTACAGGACTTCATTGATTGCATATTTTTACCACGCAAGGGGCCGTGTAATGATTTTAGATATTGTAATTTTTAGATATTGTAATGATTGGAGTTGCTTTGTACCCAAGTATTGTATTAATTAATCTTATAGCAGATAAAGGACTTTGAAACGAAAATAGACAGCCGACAGCATATCCCGTTCCCACTTCTGGTAAAGCGTAGTATCCAAAGAAAAATACGTGGAAATGAGGCAACTAGTACACAACACACAATACTCCTTTTGACCTAATTTTCTTTTACTATTTTACTTCCTTGCTATTGAAAAGTCCATTAGGCAAGGATGTCATACCATTATCCCTTTAAAAAGGTGATACAAAAAGGTTTTGTACAGTATACGCTACTATACACCACAAAGACCCGAGACATACCTCCTCCACTACTCGGTATATGATGATGTTGTTGTCGATTGTAATTCAGTAAAATTATATGCTATGCTATGCATCTTAAAATGTTAATATGGTCTTAAAGTTATTTATATCTCCTGAAGGAATTGCTCGTTTTTCAACATGAATTTTCTCAATTGGTTAATTTTTTCTTGTTTTAATTGGCTTAGTAACTGCATTATAGGTCTGTTTGCTATCTAAATAAACGTTTTTTGTATGTCTATCAACGCCAGCGGCATTTTTTTAACGTTTTGGAACGGTCCAAACCCTAGTCTTGTTACTATCTAACATCGACCAGTTGTTAGAAAGCATCATTAATTAATAATAGCCCAATGAAAAAATGGAAACTGGGTATGGAATCGATCCTTAAAAGCTACTAACTTTCCTCAGGATCGAACCAGCAACCTTTGAGTTCAAATACGAGCCCTGGTAACCACTCAGCTACCCAGCCACTTTAAATAATGTAATTTAAACTCGTTGAAGGCAATGATGTAATTTCAACCTTTGAAATTGATTTTTACGATGACTCAACTACGAAGGTTTTGAATGTGAATTGATAACTACATCAAAATTTTAAAAATGTAGGTCTAGATATTATAAAACTTACGATTAATTTGTAACCGTTTAGGCCTACATATGACTTTTCTCGTCGCCAACAGAGTTTTGACTTCATTGAAACACGATCATTATTACATAAATGTTTAGTCGTTAAATATTAAATCAAATAAATTATCGTTGTGTCGATGTCCGTTACACGTTAAGGCAAACGTGTTTAGGCCTAACGTTAAAACACGTTCGTCCACCACGGTGGATGTAATTCTTTTAGGTAACAGAGGATAAAATTTAACGAAACTGTATCCCAGCAAGTTTGTAAGGTGTTGTGATAGCAATTGTCATCGTGTTTCTCAAAAGTCTAAATTAATTTTTCGTGTATCCACATATTAAACTCACCTCTAGCGTCTGCCGTAGCGTGAGGTCGGGGAAGAATATGTCTTGCTGCAGCACGTAGCAGATCTTGCGCTTCCACCGCTTGTTGAGGCGCTCGCGGTTGAGGCGGATGTTGCCGGCGGCGAGCTTGACGCGGCCGCTGAGGCAGTTGAGCAGCGTGGTCTTGCCGCAGCCCGACGGCCCCATCACGGCCAGCAGCTGACCGGGCTTGACCACGCCGCTGACGTCACGCAGGATCTGTCGCTTGTCCAGCGTGACCGTGACGCCCTGGAACACCAGCTCCAGGGGGCGGTGGTGGGGCAGGTGGTGGTGACTGTGACCCAGGCATGGCGCCTCGCTGCTCTCCACCCTGCAACACGCATACACAAACGATGTAATGTCATGCAGCGTGACCGTGACGCCCTGGAACACCAGCTCCAGGGGCGGTGGTGGGGCAGGTGGTGGTGACTGTGACCCAGGCATGGCGCCTCGCTGCTCTCCACCCTGCAACACGCACACGCAGACGATGTAAGTCACGCAGCGTGACCGTGACGCCCTGGAACACCAGCTCCAGGGGGCGGTGGTGGGGCAGGTGGTGGTCACTGTGACCCAGGCATGGCGCCTCGCTGCTCTCCACCCTGCAACACGCACACGCAGACGATGTAATGTCACGCAGCGTGACCGTGACGCCCTGGAACACCAGCTCCAGGGGGCGGTGGTGGGGCAGGTGGTGGTGACTGTGACCCAGGCATGGCACCTCGCTGCTCTCCACCCTGCAACACGCACACGCAGACGATGTAATGTCACGCAGCGTGACTGTCACGCCCTGGAACACCAGCTCCAGGGGGCGGTGGTGGGGCAGGTGGTGGTGACTGTGACCCAGGCATGGCGCCTCGCTGCTCTCCACCCTGCAACACGCACACGCAGACGATGTAATGTCACGCAGCGTGACTGTCACGCCCTGGAACACCAGCTCCAGGGGGCGGTGGTGGGGCAGGTGGTGGTGACTGTGACCCAGGCATGGCGCCTCGCTGCTCTCCACCCTGCAACACGCACACGCAGACGATGTAATGTCACGCAGCGTGACCGTGACGCCCTGGAACACCAGCTCCAGGGGGCGGTGGTGGGGCAGGTGGTGGTGACTGTGACCCAGGCATGGCGCCTCGCTGCTCTCCACCCTGCAACACGCACACGCAGACGATGTAATGTCACGCAGCGTGACCGTCACGCCCTGGAACACCAGCTCCAGGGGGCGGTGGTGGGGCAGGTGGTGGTCACTGTGACCCAGGCATGGCGCCTCGCTGCTCTCCACCCTGCAACACGCACACGCAGACGATGTAATGTCACGCAGCGTGACCGTGACGCCCTGGAACACCAGCTCCAGGGGGCGGTGGTGGGGCAGGTGGTGGTGACTGTGACCCAGGCATGGCGCCTCGCTGCTCTCCACCCTGCAACACGCACACGCAGACGATGTAATGTCACGCAGCGTGACCGTCACGCCCTGGAACACCAGCTCCAGGGGGCGGTGGTGGGGCAGGTGGTGGTGACTGTGACCCAGGCATGGCGCCTCGCTGCTCTCCACCCTGCAACACGCACACGCAGACGATGTAATGTCACGCAGCGTGACCGTCACGCCCTGGAACACCAGCTCCAGGGGGCGGTGGTGGGGCAGGTGGTGGTGACTGTGACCCAGGCATGGCGCCTCGCTGCTCTCCACCCTGCAACACGCACACGCAGACGATGTAATGTCTCGCAGCGTGACAGTCACACCCTGGAACACCAGCTCCAGGGGGCGGTGGTGGGGCAGGTGGTGGTGACTGTGACCCAGGCATGGCGCCTCGCTGCTCTCCACCCTGCAACACGCACACGCAGACGATGTAATGTCACGCAGCGTGACCGTCACGCCCTGGAACACCAGCTCCAGGGGACGGTGGTGGGGCAGGTGGTGGTCACTGTGACCCAGGCATGGCGCCTCGCTGCTCTCCACCCTGCAACACGTACACGCAGACGATGTAATGTCTCGCAGCGTGACCGTGACGCCCTGGAACACCAGCTCCAGGGGGCGGTGGTGGGGCAGGTGGTGGTGACTGTGACCCAGGCATGGCGCCTCGCTGCTCTCCACCCTGCAACACGCACACGCAGACGATGTAATGTCACGCAGCGTGACCGTGACGCCCTGGAACACCAGCTCCAGGGGGCGGTGGTGGGGCAGGTGGTGGTCACTGTGACCCAGGCATGGCGCCTCGCTGCTCTCCACCCTGCAACACGCACACGCAGACGATGTAATGTCACGCAGCGTGACCGTGACGCCCTGGAACACCAGCTCCAGGGGGCGGTGGTGGGGCAGGTGGTGGTGACTGTGACCCAGGCATGGCGCCTCGCTGCTCTCCACCCTGCAACACGCACACGCAGACGATGTAATGTCACGCAGCGTGACTGTGACGCCCTGGAACACCAGCTCCAGGGGGCGGTGGTGGGGCAGGTGGTGGTGACTGTGACCCAGGCATGGCGCCTCGCTGCTCTCCACCCTGCAACACGCACACACAGACGATGTAATGTCACGCAGCGTGACCGTGACGCCCTGGAACACCAGCTCCAGGGGGCGGTGGTGGGGCAGGTGGTGGTGACTGTGACCCAGGCATGGCGCCTCGCTGCTCTCCACCCTGCAACACGCACACACAGACGATGTAATGTCACGCAGCGTGACCGTGACGCCCTGGAACACCAGCTCCAGGGGGCGGTGGTGGGGCAGGTGGTGGTGACTGTGACCCAGGCATGGCGCCTCGCTGCTCTCCACCCTGCAACACGCACACGACTATAGGCCGTAGCTCAGTAACGGTAGTGCACTAGGTTTGTCACCCTGAGGGTTAGGGATGAAATACAAAAGCTCAGAACAAATTGATCAACAAACCATTCCCGTTGTTCGAAAACACACTAATAAGATGGCCTACACCATAGAAAAAACACAGTACATGCCTCTTTGACGAACGAACATCCTATACGATATTTATTTTTACCGAAACTATATAACATAGCATGGCTGGTAATGAGGTTTTAATAAGTTGTTGTTGTTATTGGTGGATAAGGAGACCCCGGCCGAACCGTTGAGCACGTCTGCCTCTGATGGCCATTTCGCCCAAGCCCCCGGAAGGTTGGGATATTGAAGGAATAGAAAGGGTGAGACAAGGGACTGTCCACTCATGTTCCAGTTAGGGGTTTCTATGCCCGTCGCATTCCTCACCCCCTGCTGTCTTGAACATAATATGTTCCAGCTATGGGTTTACATGCAGTTCGCATTAACCCCCCACTGTCTTGAACATGAATCTGTCTCCGTTTTAATAAGTTCTACTCCACCTAGAAGAAAAAAAATTAGAGGAAAATGTTATAATTTTCAACGGGTTTTACATATTTTTTTAAATTAAAATTGCTGACTTTTCTCACAAAAAAATTTCTGTGCTTTTCTTTACTTGAAATGTTTTCAAAGCTATCCTGAATGGACCTTGACATTCTCGCTTTTCAACTACGTCAATTTACTTGTGTTGTTTTTTGTTATTATTTGCTTAATCAAATTAGTAAGATTACAATGCATATACTCAAATGAATTATTGAATATCAAACGGCTCCTAAATTACCCTACAATGTTAAGTCCAATATAGCTTCAGCTTGCGCTAAACATCGCCTTGATGTTTTTTTATTCCATCCAATTAAATGCAACGCCAGTGAAAGGGCGGAGCCGCAAGGGGTTGAAAGGGCAAGTGAGGGTCGTTACGGGGGGGGGGGGGGGGGTGGGCAGGGGTAGGGGTTGTAAAACCGCTGCACTTGCACTGTATTGATCGGGGTCAATGACCTTGGGGTGCCCCAAGGTCGGCTACGTTGGGGTCCCGACCCCTGCACGACCGGTATAACCCACTGTGTATGAAATCTATCTATATATATAATTCTGTAAGCGATATTTCTTGAGCAAAATTGTGAGCGTCATACAAATCGCAGAAAGATGGGAGGGGTCTCAAATTAAAGGTCTCGGTCCCATGCACGAGGGAAAACTATCGGCGTGTCCATAATGTTAACAGGAAATGAGAAATCACGTAAAATGTCCTCCATAAGAATAGCATGGGGATTTTAAAAAAACGTCTGCTTTGTATACATTAAAACATGTGTTATGGTTAAATTTCAAAATGAGACACAGATGATAACATTGAGTGAAGATAACAAAATAATTCACACCAATAGAAGCAATCTACATAATAATTCTGTAAGCGAAATTTCTTGGGCAAAATTGTGAGCGTTTTACAAATCGCAGGAGGATAGTAGGGGTCTCAAATTAAAGGTTTCGGTCCCATGAAGCGTATCCATAAAGTTACAAGGAAATGAGAAATATAGTAAAACGTCCTCCTTAAGAATAGCATGGGGATTCGAAAAATGTCTTCTTTGTGTACATTGAAACATATGTTTTGGTTTTATTTTAAAACGAGAGACAGATTATATAATTGAGTAAAGAACTATTCATAGCCAAATGACAAAAATTAACCCTAGAGTGGTAATACTATAATAAGAAACATAAAAAGTAAAAAAAAAAAAAAAAAAAAAACTGACAGGAGCTAAAAAATCAATGTTTTTTCATTGCCGCTTTTCTATGTTATATTAAAAAGCTGTCACAGCTCAATTAAGGGACTACGATTTCTTTCAAAACTTATTTTCCATAGATCGATATGAGTTCAACAAAAGACAAAATAGAGCATTTACAAACGGGTGACCTAATTGTACAGGATTGATAAGAGTACTTGGGGGCAAATGGTCTGTTCAAACAGTTTTGTTAAAATATTAAGCCTATATACCTCAAATTAAAATTAAATTTTCTGGAAACCTTCGCTGTGAAAGAAATGGTAATAAGTTATAGTTCATGCTATTTTAATTTTATGATTAGGGGCTTTTGCCCCTATGAGCCACTAGTACTTATTTAATACGCTAAGGGTTTTTTTGTCTTGAGAACTCCTCCTACAATTTTCAACAGATTTTCAAGTTTTTGGTGTCGTTGGATAGGGCTTGGTCTGTAGTTGTTTCCGCAAAAAAATGATGAGAATCAGACTAAAAATAAAGGCGCTATCCACCATTGAAATCTTGAAATTTCCCATTCAAATAACATTGGGATTGAATAAAGCATTTTAAACATCTGTTAATAATCAGCTGTAAATACGTGTTGTTTTGGTGATTTAAGATATTCACAATATTGGATTGGTCGGATGTCATTGATTTAAATCTAAAAGTAACATTTGCATTGTATTAAAATAAATTGCTCGATTTCGAGCAACACGTATACCAGTTATGGTTAAATCACTTTAAAGATAAATTCATTAAACATGAAAAATGTTTTTGCGAAAAAAATTCAAAGGAATTTTTAACAGCATTGTTAGTTAACTTGTCACTAATAAAGCTGTTTTGTAATTTTAATTCATCGATTTTCTATTTCTATGCATATCTGTACTTAGGACATTAAACTTTAGACCTTTAGAAATAAACTTAGTATGTTATTTCTAAAAGTCTTAAAATCAAGCAATATCACAGCGCATACCTGACAAGGACGAGGTAATAGTGAAAAAATAAGGTAATTAATCAATTTGAAATTATTTTTGCTTGAATCAACACCGCTCTCTCTTTAGGCGGTGACGGCGTAACCGGAATAACAATGTTTATAACGCTCGCAATAGTTTCAATCAATGGAATCGTCGCTACGCGGGCGCCGCTTAACTGGCCAGTTTATGTGTTGTCAACAACGACCGGGGCAACTCAGAGTGAATTCGGGGGTCAGGGGGCGAGTACTCCACTCCACATAATAAACCAATTTTGGGCAGGTCATCGGCCCACCAATTGTTTTGGCCTTCGGGCTGCAAAGGCGGGCCCCGCTACAACACTGACGCTGTCACGCTGGCAACTAACGGCGGAATGTCCGAGTGCCGGGGTCCATGTTACTATACAGAACTGACGACCACACTTAAAAATGCTAAGTAAAAATTCAAAACATTTCAACTACGGAAAGGAAAGTTTGATTTTTGTGTGTGGAAAATTGAACTGTAACCTAGTCTAAACATTATAATTACATATAAAAATTAAACTTAAGGAATAATGTTTTATCTTATTTGCTTCCTGATCAAGGGAACTAACCGCAGAAAGATGGTTAAAATTGCAAACACAATGAAAGCGCGTTTTGTTTCAAGGACATGAAAAAGTAGGCTGTCAATTACAATAGGTGGGGCCTTTCAGTAGTAAACATTAATCTAAATGATAACAGTAAACTAATACTAATCGTTAACATTTTGAGTAAGAACTTTCCTTAGTTGCTCGATAGGCTTTGATAATACCGACTAACGGAACTGTATAAGCAATGTAAAGTTTTTATTCAATATAATTAAAATTGATGTTATGTTTAAATTTTCAATTTTATTTGATATACAATAAGTTAACAGAAAGACGGGTTATATCTTTTATCCATACACAATAATGATGTCATTTAATTTAATAAAAAAATAATAAAGAAAAAAGTAAAGACAAACGTTATAAAAGCCCTAGATTGGTTTGACAAATATAAACTGAGAAAATATTAACACTTTAAGAGAATTCTATTTTACTTGATAATCTTACACTCGGTTTAGCGATGCATTATCGTAAAACTTAATCATTTCAAAATCATGAAAAGTACTGAGGCATTGAGGGTTGTATTGTCTGGACATTATCCCTATCGACACTCTTGACGATGGCAAGTGTAGACCGAGAGTGCAGCGCGGCAGGACAGTTTCCGTCGGAGACTTGTGTACTAACCTTTGTCGGAGGCATCGCAGCAGGAGCGCCTTGAGCGGGTGAGGACAGCCACAACCGCACATGGTGAGAGGCGCGCGGCGACTCGCTCAACACTCACGCTCCAGAGGCCGGAAACTTCCGGTGAGATCCGACCTCGACTTGGGTAACCGATCCTCGCCTCACCTCATCAGCACTATCACGACCGGGGACCAGGTACAACGGCAGCTATCGACAATGTGCTGGAAATCATGTGTTCCCACTCTCCAGCGTTGCAAAGCCAATATATTGGTCCTTCAGACTCCTAAAGAGCTTGAGTTACGTTGATGTCATACCGCCCGTGCTTGAAAAGAAACTCATGAATATCACTTTTCTAATTAACATTTTCAGATAGTGTTTTTGGTCTTCACCGTCATATTGCAAAGTCCTCTTCAGTATCTTGGCATCTTCTAAGAGAAGATCGCAATGTTTGGTCAGGATCTGGATAGGCTGTTTTCTCTCTTCGACCTTTCTATTCCCAAATTTCTTGGTCCCTGTCAAATTGGCGGCGATGATAACCTCTCACCATCGCCCAGTGGATACTCTCTGCAGCCTCCAGCACTATCCTCTCTGCAGCCCCTCCATAGCAGCTATCCTCTGCAACCCCAGCAGATATCCTCTTTCACTATCCTCCACCACTATCTTCACCCGACATCCTCTGTAGCCCTTATCCTCTTTGATTATCCTCTGCAACTGCTTTCACCGCAACATTTGTGCTCCGTAGCAGTCTTTGACCATCGCTTTTTTACTATCCTCTGCCACTCATATCCAGTGCCACTCCTGCCGTCCTCGCAGCTATCCTCCGCCACTATCCTCCGCCACTAACCCCTCCACCTCCGGTCCGTCGCGTGGGCGGCAAGGCCTGCTGACCTCGCACTAAGTGTGCACGCGCTCACCCACTGACCGCGTGTGCTCCCTCTCTCTCTCTCTCTCTCTCCCTCTCCCTCTCTCCCTCCCTCTCCCTATCTCCCTAGCATCTCTCACTCCTCTAATGGCCACCCATTTATTTTTATGGGGCCAAAAGTGAGCACGCCCCGTTAACTATCCATTATTTGCCACCACTGTCGGGCCCATGTCCGCACATTTGGATGTAAATGTGTGTAAATTTATATTCGATTAGCTGTTGGCAAATTTAAAAGCTTGCTGGTCGAGTTATCCGGAAGCGTTGGTTTAACATAGAACGTATTCGATGGGAGCATTTACATAAAGATGGTATAGGTCTGAGCGTGTGCAGCCCGGCTTATCTCCGGAGCCAAGAAGCCGGTAGGCCTATGGCTTACAGTTCATGTTGCTGACATACAGTTATCGGCCAAGGCGGTGATTTTGTATTGAAACTACACGTTATTTTCAATATGAGACAACATGAAATAAAGTATTTTATGGTGGCAATGTTTGGATGCGAATAAACATCTCCACAATTTGGCTCTATGAATTCAAAATGTTGAGGTATATTCTGTGCTCGAAGTTCATGGATAAAGTACGGCGTCTCTTGTAAAGGAATGACTGTTCATAGCTAGGGACTATCTCTTGCCTTATCGACGCAAAGACTCCGAATTGTTTTTCTCAAGGATATTGTCAAAATATATAAGGACATTAAAATTTTTTCATACCAAAATTTACTGATGGACTGTCAGGGATGAGTGCTGAAATCAGTTGTAGGCCTTACTTGGTTTATAGTTTCCGCACTAAGCTGATAATATATTTACAAACAAATCGCAGTTTTAAATACAACGAAACTAACGGTTTAGCGGTGATAAGCTGTGTAATCAATGGATCTGATCATATAAACGAGTGTAAATAAATTTTTGTCTAAACTCAAAGTATTTCTTATGGACAGATGTCTTTACTCTCTGGATGAATTTTGATTGAGTGGGCTAATCTTGTCAACACCTCATTAGTATACTTCTTAACATTGTATTTACCTTCATGACCTATTCCCCTCCTTATGACAATCTGGGGATGGACTGAATTTCAAGACTGGTCCCATGCCGTCTGCGGTCTACGGGGCGACGCGGGATGTATGTGTATGTATGTATAGTGTCATAAATATAAAAATCTTCCTTCTCATCAGTCTGTACGAATGTTATTTGTGAGAGGGTTGTTTGATTGGTTTCCTGAAACTGTGAAATAAAATCCAAAAGTATGTTGGTAATGGCAATAGTCGAAACAGACAATCGTACTGCGTCGACCCACAAAGCGAGGGACATGGAAATACTGCGATATTCTTACTGTTCTTGCAATTCAGAATTTAAAACAATTCAAATTCGTTATCCACTGGTGGACTGGGTGTATCATCGCGGCACTCCTTGCGGCTAGTCACGGGGCCGAGTATGACGCGCATGTTCCGAGAAGCGACAACAATTTTCCCAGAAGCCGCGCACCCGAGCTCAGCATCACAACGCACCGGCGCGGCGTCAGCGGTCACTCTACACTTCCGGCATAGCAAGCGCCTTGGGAACCGCGCTAATGGCTTCCGATGCGCACCTGAGTAAAACGACGCCGCCACTAGATAGGTGATTTGCTGATGAGAAATACTACGGAGGAAACAATAAACTGTGACTTAGCTAAGTGGTTACAATGGTAGAGGTTGCCGGTTCGATCCTGAGAAAAATTTGAAGGGTCCAATATTGGACCCAGTTTCCGTTTTCATTGGGCTATTAATTAATTAGTTATGCTGCTAAAAATAGGTCGACATTATATAGTCTAGATTTTGGTTTGGAACATTCCCCTTTAAAACGTTGTAAAATGCCTCAGACGTAGAAAGACACAAAATAAAAAAATATCACTACGAATTTTAATAAATTATGTTGATTGACTTTCACCTAGTTCACCATTTCTTTGACAACAATAGTTTCTGTATCTTCTTAGGCTGAGTTCCTGGACGCGACCGGCAGTAGGAGTTCCAAGACCAGCGACACAGAATTTTATCTCAATTTTTATTTTTATTTTTATTTTATATCTGCGCCAGTCAGTGGCAGCGTCTTTTAACGTTTTTGACGGGGAACGGTCCAAACCCCGTTCTTGTTACTACGTATCTAACATCGACCATAGTTGTTAGAAAGCATTATTAACGAAGTCCTAGTTGCCCAATGACAAATGGTGACTGAGTCCGTCTAATTACTCTAAACAAAAGAGAACGCTAACTTATGTCATAAAGTATTCCCCGGCAGTCAATGAATTATTTTTCAGGCCCTGGAGCAACGACAGGGGACGGAAGAGCCCCGAAGCATCGTGATGGAGACAGTGGCTTCAGTATAATATTATAAAATATTTTTTACTAAAAAAATATTGACAACATCTCAGTTAGCTTGATATAGCTCCTAAAGTTTAAAAGTCACATATTCATGCAAATACAAGGCGACGCGACGCGCGACGGGATGTGAAAGCGCGCACAATGCTAACGGTACGCGCAAGACGCGGGCGTAGGAGGTACGGAACCGCTACACGAGTAACTCGATATAAACTTGAAAAATAATTGTGGTCGGAGCAGGAGGTGACCCAAATTTGGGGGCGGGGCGGGCCGTTGACCCGCCGAGGAGGAAAGTGCACCAGATGCATTTTAGAAACCGGGGCCGCCCCCGCTCCTTTGTCCTGGGCGTCCCGCATCCTGGTACAGACGCGCGCGAGTTTCCTTGTTCCTTGTGGCACACTTTCGAGTATTCATCTTACCGGTCAACAACATGTGGTCGTGGAGTGTTTACCTAGATTAGCTAGTCTACTAAATATGTTTAAGGGAAAACGTTTCCTGAAGTTTTGCGAAAAGTGGCAAAATTGCAATAGGAAGATCATTCAAAGCGTCAAATTGTTCATTTTGTATTATTATTACTGTATTGTTGTGAGCTGCTATACACCCGTTTAAGTTTTGAAATAATAGGTAAATTTTCGAAAAATTAGAATTTAGGCCTATAATGTTAAATAACTATTTTTGTAATAATTTATAATCAGTCTTGGTACCTACATTTGTAAAACAATTTTACTTGATTTTACACTTTCGTAAAACAGCCTGAAGGTGTAAAAAATGCTATAAATTTTTTTTTAATGGTGTAAAATTTTAGCTATAATCATAAATAGGCCTATAATCGTAACAAGATGGCTTCCTGAATTTCAATAAGAAGCCTTTATTAATATTAACAAACTCAATCCATAATATATAAAGTGGATGGTAGTCAAGTTTGTATATTATACTTGCATGCAGACCACACGATTCGGCTTCGTATAACCGATCATTAATTGGATGCTTAGATTGTAGACCTATGGTTCAATTAAATCTGTCGCTGACAAGGTTATATCACTATATCACTATGTTTGAGACAGTAACAGTTAGGTCTCCATTTCAATAAAGGTATTAACTCTCAACAATGAACAAGTAATTAAAACTTCCTATGAGTGTTGTAAATTATGGAAACTACAAAAGTTCTTTATAATCATAGTTGGTTGATCAGACTTTCAGAAAATACTAATTTAACTTAGATTTATTTTTGTCCTACACTTAATAGGTGTTAGCGGGTAAGCCTAGTGTGTTCAGCCAACCGTTGAGTCTCCATAACCACGGGTATCGCCCCAGCCAGTGATGTAACAGGCGGAAACACCGAGTATGTAATCATTAATATGAATGGGCCGAGTTCAACAAACGGAGTCTCTGACAGTCGCCGCCGCACTGATAACGTCATACGTCATGACAACTGACAACAGTGACAACTGACAACAATGACAACTGACAACAATGACAACTGACAACCAATATTGCGCTTGGTAGCTGAGTGGTTATAGACCTCGTCTTACGGTTGGGGTTGGATCCTGAAAAAGTTAGCAGCTTTTGCATGGTCGAAAATGGACCCTTGGTCATTGGGCTATAATTAATGATCCTGACAAATGAATCGGCTGATATTTGTCAGCAACGAAGCTGATTCCATAACTAAGCTTCTGATCAATAGCACTCACCCTTCAGTCATACTCACCTAAAAAAACGCACGATAAAGTGCGTCGGTGTTTTAAGAAAAGTATCGATAAAAAGGTTTGAAATAAGAAAATGGGAAGCCATTAATTCTTTTTGTTGCCTTGCTGTTGCTTTATAAGCATCCCCGAAATGGCCAGTTCAGTAGTTGAATGCGGAAATAATAAAAAGATCCTCTCTAAATTAAAGTACATACAAACTTAAGTAAAATAGTTGAGATTGAGAGAGTAGACATGGAAAAGACAATATATGTTCTAGGCCACTTGCGTTGTAGCCATGTTATTGAAACGCAAAACTTTCGTTGTTGTCCAACTTCAAGGAGAAAAGGTCTTGAAACAAAACTCTACTGACGTAGGCCTATTGTACCGAAAGAAAACAAGTAAAACAAATCATTATCTAGCACTGGTGTATATCAAATTTAAAACTTTTTATTTTTATATGCGTATCACAGTTTAGAAACTAAATTAAGTACGCCTCAAACTATTCATTATTAACGTTTCCTTTCTCTTTATCAAGTTGCGATGTTTTGTCCACAACGACAATCAAACAATGGTCCGCCAAACGAGAAGTCATTGTCTACTAAGTAAATACGGAAAGCGTCGCATCAGAGATGTTGAGAGTGTGACCGACTTATGTTACGCGGCCAAAGTTGCCAAGAGATGTTTTCACTATCAGGCATGTGGTGTTTTCAGTCAGAGATATTTTTAGAGTAATCTTGCATAAGCGAGAAGTTTGTTGAACTTTCGCTGTTGGATTAATACACTAAACGACATGATGAAAGGATGTATTCATGTACAGATGTGAATCTTACTATAAACATTATTTAAATTAAGGCGTTTTTATCTCATAAATAGAAATACTATGTTGAAAGATCACGAAAATACTGATTAATACTATATAATCTTAAATACTGGAATGCCTGATAATTCCTGCAGTCCGTTACTCCACACCCTGTATGGCGTTACGTCAGCAGCCGCTATGGTGTGACCCCATGACTTCCACCATGGTTGATGGGGAGAGCCACGCCCCGGCCGCGACCCAAGGGTCGTCGCTCTCTTTTGCGACTTGCAACACCCAAGGGGTTGTTGGCTTCACGACTTTGTCCAACTTACTTTGACAAGTTGCACCATCAGATGAACAATGAAAACTTCCCCGGGCAAGACGAAGTGTTTTTTCTTCTATAAGTTTTCCGGGAAAAGTGATTACTTAGAACTGATGCCATTTAACTTAGGCCTAATAATTCTTCAAGCCAATAAAAATAAAGTCGCATATTTTTACCGTACTGAATTCTTAATGACCCAACTACAGTTACAGTATACAC
Source organism: Neoaliturus tenellus (assembly GCA_030545055.2). Lineage (NCBI taxonomy): Eukaryota > Metazoa > Arthropoda > Insecta > Hemiptera > Cicadellidae > Neoaliturus > Neoaliturus tenellus. The sequence continues at coordinate 268,148,399 of CM061533.1, forward strand.
TCATACAAGAATTCTATAGGAATTTGTTTATAAGGCTTTAAACTTGAAAACTAACTTTTGAAAACAACATTTTTGAAAAGAGATGGGGAATTATTCATATAACTTCCGTAAAGTGATGCTTGGGTGGCCAAGGGGGCGGAGGCGAGCGCATAGGGAAAAAAATTTTTTTTAATCTACCCAAAAGTGCTATATAACGATATTTTGTATCTCCATCGTATGGAGAATCGAATGAAATCATCGTTTGTTTCGAAGTAACAATCGAGAGAACTGATTTCCGTTTAAGTCCGCCCTGCGCGCCGATGTATCGTTCCTTCGCACTTTTCGGATGAAAGGAGAGGCACAATATGTCGTTGCTTAGCAGCATTTCTAGGAAAATACGATGAACGATATATTGTTCCATAGCACCAAAAGGGGTGTAAAGAAAATAGCTCTGCACTGGAGAGACGCAGCGACAAAACCAGTATAATCTATTTTTGTACAGTAGCAGGGTAAGCCTATGATTGACTTACAGGGAGAGATTATACGGTGTGGAAAGACAATACAGTAAACAATAGTTGAGAAGACCAGTAGGCCAACAAACCAGCCGGTCATGTGACCAGGTCATGTGACCGGGTGATGCGGACCGTGTACGTTGCGTCGGCGCCCGCGCTACAAATAGAAACTCTCACTCACTACGATTTATATCTCACGCGTAACCTGAAATGTATTCGATTATTCTAAACTTATATGATAGACGTTTATGATTGGTAAAGATTTAATTTTTGTTAAATATTATTTGAAACTCAACAAAATCACTTAATAAGATTAAATCTTAAAATTATAAATGCTTTGTTAAAAGGTTACTTAAAAATTAAAGAATCGCATATTACTTTTTCTATTTCCCCAACAAGTAGCATGGGGTTCTTTGAATTGTACGATTTTTTTCATTTATTCAAGTATAGGGCCTACGAGGGATCGCACTGGTTCAAATCTGACCAAAACATCACTTTTGATCTGGACCCAGTTAGTTTCAAAAGTATTTTAGAACTGAAACCTATGTTCTTCCTGATTCGCTGTCATTTGTTATTAAAACAGCCTAATGTTTCAATCGATTACCCTTCTTCCATAAGATTGACATATTGAAACTGTGAAAGCCTGTAAGGCCTGGGGCCGATGTATTATTATAGGATTCTGGCCATTTAAAGGACCCTACCTTTCTAATGGTATGCTCAGGTACCCCCATGCACAGGCCACCGGAAAGTAAATCTCTGTGCACAAGCTGAGAAAAAAGGAGGAAAATAATCATGTTTGACTATATTGTAACATATTAGAGAAATTAATCATTTTGTAAACATAAAGTAAAGTATTTGATTTTTTTAAAGAATTATAATGATATTTTTATGTTTGAAGCATTTTGTGTATGTGGGTTGATTGCCATAATTGTAGGGCCTCAAGATAAAATTATTTCGCTAGCAAACCATGAATGATTTATGTGTCGTCTCAGTTATTTAAATTTAAATCGATGTTTACTCGGCTCAACAATAATAGTATCAGCTGAGCAGCGCTGTAACGTGTAATTCCCACTAGTCTGCTCCCAGTGTGGCGTCGCGAGATCAGCTGACGCTGGAACGGCGCGTCAGCTGTTCCACGTGCGGCGGCGGCGCGGCGCGGCGGGTCAGCTGTTTGTCACATTGTCGAGGCCCGCGGCCCATCAGCTGTTTCCTGGGGTCACTGACCTGTTGTATAACCCGGTGACGGGGGCGGATCGACCATTATGTGCTCAATTGTCCACAACACCGCCACTACACACCACTACACACTACAGCAGCATTATAAAGCGCGACGACGCGACGCAAAACAGTTTTCAGAGCATGTGTTCTCTTTGTAGATAGACTTTCCAAAACTTAGTGATGGATGCACAAATAATTGGAAAAATAATTCGTAAAAATAACAACGGTGATAAAATATTTAAAAATATCAAAGTAAATATCTCAAAATTAGTACAAGGATATATATAGCGTTATTTGTCTGTCAATACATTTTTTTCACTGCCACTCAAAAAATATAATACGCTTTAATTTCTTCTCAGTTATAAGCCAATTGTTATGCCGCTCGCAATGGGCGCTCCTTATACAATACTAATGAATTAAATTAATATATGCCTGGACGTAACATTTTTTTAACATTGACAATCGAGTCGTATATGTTCTACAGAAAGACGGATTAACTATTCTAAGTAAACATTCATAATGAACGCGGAAAGAAATTTCATCAATGAAATTTTTACGATTTCATTCCTAATTCCTTTTTTGCGCGCTAGGGTCCACGCTATTCAACGGTCAACAATGTACTTAAATTCGTAGTGGAATGCTTAAATTAGCTCCGCGTCATCTCATCTCCGCGGCGCCGGCCAACATTGCACATTGCACCATTGATAAGCCCAGTTGTAATTACACCAGCAGTTAATTGTTGCAAGTGCTGCAATTGCGCAAGGTCAGCCGGGGACTCAATGCCAATGTCAATTGTAGGCTACGCTAATTCCTAGGCCGTTGCACTCGCTTGCGCTTGCGTAACTTACCACGATCACTACATTGAAGAGAATTGCGTTCCATCAACAAACACTACAGTTACAGTTTTCCTTATCCAACAAATTGAGCACTTTTATGGCAGAGTAGAGTTTAAGCACAGTTTTCCTTACTCTGTGGTTTAAGGTACCGTAACTAATTTTTTGCGGGAAATATTTTCTTTTAGCATTAAACACTTCTTTTTCACACCCGAATTAAAATGCATAACTTAAAACTTTCAATGTTGAAGTGGAGAAATCGACGAGAAATTCTTGATAGGATGTTCGATATTCCTAGATTCTTCATTAGATGCGCGATTATTTTAGACGCTCGATACGATAAATATTGCATTCGATTAAGTCTTGATTCTCGATAGAACCTGTCGATAAAAACCCCGGCTTTTTAAAGATACTTGGTAAAAACTCGATTCCCAAACATCCTCCTCGATGCTCTACATTCGTCTTCTGTGTAATAAACATGCCTTCCTGTATATAGAGGGAAGCCAACTCCATGGCACAGTGCTACCAATCTAACCTGTCAAGCTGTAAATTTGTTTTGACTTTTATTATTTACGACTCAGTGATAAAATTCATCATTTTTAATTACTCAGCCTGTCTGTACAGTTCCGGAAAATGTTTTTCATTTTAAATTTTAATTTGAGAAATATAAAGTATATTGCAGTAAAGTAAAGTAAAGTATATAAAGTATATTGCTTTGATCTGTTGATTTATTTTGCAATTTATTCTAAACCATACCTTCATTTATATTCTATGGTAAAACGGATAGCTTAAAAATTAAGGTACGCAACGAACGGAAGCATGTAAATTGCTTGGGTTAGCTGAAACCATCAAGCAATTTACATTTATGCATGGTATTGTTGAATTTATGGAATTAATCGTATGGATGTATATAAATTAAACTACAAGTGAAATAACAGTGATGAAGCATCTATTATTGTTCCAGAAAAGTGGGGTGAGAAAAATACTATTTTGTTTATTCATCCAACCTGGAACATACACGCACGTAAACTCAGTGCTGCAACAGCTGATCGGTCTGCACCGCAAAATCTCATAACGGTTACTTTCCGTGCACCACAAATGCGCAGAAAGTTAACGTTATGTAATTTTGCCATGCAGTAGCGGGAATGACCTATTTTCTTAGCTCATTTTACGTTTAGAAAGTATAATTTCGTTTGTAGAGTAACGATAATAATATTTATCTGTAAAAAAGGCCTTTTATTATTATTACTTAATTAAATAAATGTATGAGAGTGAGAGGGGATGGGAGGAGGGGAGGAGGGGAGGGAGCAGGCGAGTCACTGACCCCAGTCAACAGCTCGCCACTCGACATTTACACAATCACCTTAATTTAATCCACTTTGGTTACCATGGAGACTCGCAACGTCCGCCCCCCCCCCCCCCCAACCACCCCTCACGTTAATGCCACTATGGCGAGCCGAGGAGATACAAACACAAAACAGCGGTAACGAGCAATCACCATGGAAATGAACGGCAAAAATATTGATGTCACAGGAAAATTATCATATGTAACGCTCTCAAGTCTTGCAAGATGGGACAAAAAAGTCTAAAATAAGAGTTCCCACCTATTTTTTATTGATTTTGAATATTTTGCTTGCGCAGTTAGGTGGCCACTGCGGAAACTACCTGGTTACGTTTCGCATTGTTCACAATCATACTGAGGCGAGAAACATTCTGAGAGGCTATTCATACTGAGAGGCTGAGAGGCTGAGAAACATTCATACTGAGAGGCTAGTATTCGGTGTAAAGCACGTGGGAGACCCAAGCCTCTGGTAGATGAGCGAGGAGATTTGGAAGCGTAAAGTAGACCTTCTAATTATTACATGTTATTCATTAACTACGTTCATTAGTCTGCGCACCCAGCAGTTTCAGCGGCTGCCAATACGGCTGTCATTATCAGGGGTCTCGCGGTTTAAAAATTCATCGTGCTGTGCTTCACCTTTTCCCATTTCTCGACTTTATTTTTTAACTCCGATAAAGGTTGGAGGGTTTTTAAATGAAAGATAAAGACGGGCTGTATGATTCGCTTTTTGATTGTTGATCAACTTTGACCAGTATAGGCTCAAAATACTGATATGGATTCAAAAAATATAAAAAGAATCAAAAAGCGAATCAAATAGCCAAAATCTTTATCTTTAAATACCACTCCCACTTTTATCGGGTTTAAACACAGAAAAGACAAAAATGTAAGCAAGTGAAGCAATGCATGTTCTGAGAAGGGTCCTTTAACCCCCTCTTAAGGAAGGAAGTGGGATGCCAACTTAGTGGGCAAGCCATGTGCAAATACACTTCTCTTTTCCCGCCCTATATCAGCCCCCTCTTAGGCCTCCGCTGCGGCGCGCTCGCGCTCCCCGCTCTACTTGCACGGCCGGACCACTTCCTGTACCTCCTCGTGATCACGACCACCGACTGACGGTTCACGCTCAGCAACAGGGTCACTGGTCACCGGTCGCCGCGAAACAAGGTTAACACGCGCCACGGGCCACGAACTGCTCCATCACACCACTACAGGATATACATCGGCGATCGGTGATCCGGCACGACGCGACGTGGAGATCGGTCGTTCTACAGAGGAGTCTACAGGAGGAAAGAGGTCCTATATAGTCATGCACATCGAACTGCTTAACACATCTGTGACACGCTATGTGCTAAGGTCAACAGCACCGATCCACGTCGTTTACCCGATATTACAGTACTGTACCATGGTAAATAGATGCTCCTTATTGCTCGGGCAAAAATTCTATTCGTTGACAAGTCGTAGCTTGTCATTTTGACAATCGGTTCAACACCGTAGAGCGGAATCACAAACCTCCCTTAAACATTAGTCGCCTCTAATATTCCTCTAACCTTTCTCTAACCAAATGAGGAAGGTTTATAAGGGAGCTTTGAGAACGGTTTGATGAAGATTTGGAGGCCGGTTAGAGGCGAAGGAGGTTTGTGAATTCCGCTCTGTGTCACTTCTTTGACCGTCCAAAAGTAAACTGGATGGTCAGTCAGAGGTTCAAGAATTTTTGTTTGAAATAAATATTAACAGCGTTGTACGTGACACGGGATTTTTTATTCAAAAATGTTTAATTGGATTAGACAACAAAATAAGAGTTATTTGATTTTAACGACTGCCAAGTAATCCTACCTTGAAGTCTACCTTACTCCGTTACACCCCATAACCTTAAGTCTTCTAACGTACCTCAGCACTACTACAATACTATCCTCATTCATCCCATTCAGCCGCGATCCGCGACAATACGAACGGCGTAAAAGGAGTCATTGTCCTTTAGAGGATCGTCGCCGTGGCCCAGTGAGGCAAGGGGCCAACGCCCGCGGCTTTCTCTGTCGGAAAACCGTTCCTAAACCGACCATGAACATTTGCGTAAACCGACCGCGGGGCCTTGAGAGGTCGACGGCACCTCGGCCTTCGTCCTCGGCACACGACCATCTAGCGGCGCACCACAAAGGATACACCCAGGGTCGGAGCAAACCTAATTTGAGCTAATCCATTTGGAAATAAAAATATACTGTGCTCACGAAAATCCTACTCTTATGGGAAAAAGATCCTACGGGAGTAGAAGATAACGGATTAATTGAAGTGTCATTATAAAAATTCTAAAACTAGATAATTGTTTTTAGTGATACAAATTGTTGGATAGATTATTGAACGTGTCAGACAATCGATTGTCTACTGTAGATTTCAGGACCACCTTATGTTAGATTCTGATGTCAACAGAGTTGATAAACAATCTTAGCTTCTTTTATTACGAACAAACAACACTCGCGATCCAGTCTGGGTCTGATACAAAATTATGCCATGCAACGACTTATCAATCCGGTGAAGTGGAATACAAACATTATCGTGTTCAAATAAATATCATCAATAGGCAACAGGTACTGGGGTCTTTAGAATCAAACCATTTCATGACCAACTGATGGATCGATACCATTCTACCGGTACCGTTAACAGAAATCAAGAGGTCGTGAACATTACAGGCGAAGCGGTGCATGCGTTTGACCTGGAAACGGGAGAAACGCGCAGCTTGCATGCTTCAATACTTGGCTAACAACCGGGAAAACTCAAACACGTAGTTGAAGGGCTATAGAACAATACTTAATATTGAAGTTCTACTGGATATTTTCCTTCGAATTATTTGTTTTATGTTCTAAAAATGCATGAATTCACAAACATTCAATTGATAATTAAAACAGTTCAACTCTTCCAGCTTATTATGGTAGGTTAAATTTATTCGGTTATTTATTTCCTCCAAACTGAATAAAAATCATAGTGTTCTCTTTGATCTCTTCTTTCAAATGTGAGCATGGGCATTTCAGGATGGCTTAAAGCATCCGAACATCTGCGATAAAACTATCGTAGTTAATTAATACGTTCGTAATCTATAACAGGCAAGCATGTTTATTTTCCTCCTTTTATCTTAGCTTGTATGCCGCTTGCAGAATAAATCCGTGCATACAGTTAAGAAAGGTGTCGTCCTGTAGATGAGCTGAATCGCATTATATTTCATATCGGTCCCCAGGGCTAAGCCTAACAAGCTTTTAAAGTTTCAATGTTAGTCTGAAGAAGAGTATGATTGAATCATTATAGACAGCTGTTATACCCCGTTCAAAATAAATGTGCGGTCGAAAGACAAAATTTTATTTCCCACTATAAGGGAAATCCCCTAAATACCTTTCCTAATTCCGCGATTTTCTTCAAAATCATATGTTATTTTAATTTCGCTCTTGAAATTCAGAGTAGAAAATAGCGCTGATTAACATGTTACTTCACCTCGTCGCCGTTGCAAGCGCTTCTTTTTACATCTCAAACGTCAAAATAAGAATATTTGTTTATGAAAAAGCAAAACATTGGCATAAAGTGACATAAGATACTAAACAGCTGTACAAATTGTTAGTGATTGCGATTGGTTGGTTTGTTGGCAGTGGGAGGAACGGGAGAAAATGGGGGAATTGAAATATGCATTTCGACCGCACATTTATTTTGAACGGGGTATAGTGTAAAAATGCTAGCAAAATAAAAAAACAGATATTTCAATTGGACATTGGACGCAGCTCAACTGAATATTTGGTCGAATTTCGATCAGGAAGCGATCTCTGGGGGGTTTTTAAATTTCATTTTAATTGCATAAATATAAAGAATAGATAGCAAACTTTGCCTTTATAATGGTAAATTCGTTAAAATTGTTTGGTTGTGTTTCTTTGTTTGCTTGTCATCCTTGCATCAATAATCGTAATATGCCTTTCTTATGTCTAATCCTGTCCAAGACTTTGATACCTGATTCCACTATGTATAACGGTGGGCGACATGCAAAACAAACATATGGTGTACACAAACTGAATTACAAAAAAGACAAAACATAAATATTGTATCTAAATTATGTAAGAGCTGCAATATTGGATTCAATACAGTTTAAAATTAATACCACCAATATTTTCTAATAAATTTTTATATTTGTGAGGACTATTATATTGTTCATATCGATATGATATCGATATGAAGGATATCATCCTCAGACCTCTGTTTGTGAAATGTCAGAGGATGATATCCTTGATATAGAAAGACCTCAAAACAATAAAAAATATCGGTGGTATTAATTTTAATCTGTATAAACATTGTATTTTGAAACGTTAATAACACGTTTCACTATTCACTTGGTTTGAGATATAGCCGCTGATCTTGGATCGTCCTGATATGTCGGAGCTGTCGTGAAAACGTGCAATTAAAGGGAGATCGCTGCGAGAAGTGAAGGCAGCTGCGGTCATTCACCGGCCTACATCGCGCGTCCTTGCCGCAGCGGAGGAGCGCGTGTGTGGGATACCGCAGTACCGCACCGGCCGCCATGGACCGCACCAGACGCTACCCGACATTGTCGGAAAAGAAAACCGTCCGGGTCTGACCGTTTGACGTAGGCTATGCTTAAATAGGCACGTAATTTTTCAAATCTGCAGGAAATAAAGAGATGAGTGTTTTCTTTAAAAACCTATGCGGTTTGACGTCTTCTTTGCAGCCTCAGTACTTTGTTGCCATCCGACTTTAAAGGGATGGACTCCTTGACGGCGTTCACGGGAGAACGGCGCCGTATGAAAAGTGCCTGTTTGAGAAAAAGCTTGAGTTGAGAAGACTGATGAAAACGTCTTGAATATGGTTTATAAAAGTTAGATTACTGATACAAAGTTGGAGGTTCACAATAACAATAAATAATATAAATTCGTTGTTTCTAAGAGTGGGAGGAATTTGAGGAGGAACGGGAGTCAAATGAGAGCTGAATCAGCTACAGCATCGAGAATTTAATCCACTCTTCGAGTGGCATGTGATTGCCGTTGTGATTATTATATCAGGCAATGGAACGTTATCGAACTGAATATGTGGGTCTGTTAATTTTCAATTGCAATACTTATATTTCAAATTTATTTCACAGTAAAATTTCAAAGGCATTATTACAAATTTATGAAATATCGCTCCGCGCGTTGTTGAGACACCGCCGTGTGTGTTTGCCCCCTAACCCCGCTCGCGCTTGTCCGGGAGGAGCGCATACCGTACATAATGCACAGTCGTGATAGGTTAATTACCCGATACCTTCGCAGATAACACGATTTGAATCCAATATGTCAGCCACTTCCGGCGTGAAAGTCTCCCATGAGGCGATTAGGGCCGAGAAGAACACGAGCCGGGACTTTCACGGGGACGGAGTCACGAGCTGAAGGAGTTATGGGACACGGGAGCGATGGGAGAGGAGACGGGACGGGGAACAACGGGGATGGGTCATGCGATTGGGGAACGGGGGAACGGGAGTGCACCGGTGGCGGTAGACACCCGTAGGCTACTTGGGTTTTTAACAAAGACACCATTTCAAACGCGGTAAAACAGTTTAAACAATAGCTAAAACTTGATGGTACCGTATATTAAAATACGTCTAGGAAGACTTGGGGTATACCGTGAAGTGTAAGCCTACTTTTTATTATAAGAATACCAAAAAATATCATTTGGGTCTACATATAGTCAATTCTTGAATATCCCCTACATGCCACTAGTCGTCATGCTGCATGATTCAGGGCATAGTAAGTAAATAAAACATAGTAGGCCTACTGTACATTAAATAATAGAATAATCAGTTCGTACAGTAGGTATTGGACCAAAAGTCAGCTTTTTTCCTCAAAATGTAGGCCTAACAGTTTGAGTCTAAAGGACATATCTCTTCCTTTAGGTCCGGAATGAATAACAGTTGTGTATTTCAAACATTGAAAGTAGGTCAGACGACTGTCGGACGATCCCTGAATAGTCAACAAAGGAGGAACCGACTTCCGGTACACGGAGGAAGTGATGAGGACACAGTTGACAGATGTGCAGTATCAGGAGATATATGGAGCACATCAGATACCGCCACAGAGTAATGCTAAACACGAACATATATATAAAAAGGAACGGATCATTCAACAATAATCTCTACAGTTAGTAGTTCATAGATCTCTTACTTGCAAATGAACATTTTCTAAGGAATATCAAAAATAACTTTGATTTACTTAACATTTGAAGTTGTAAATTTGTTGTTAATTTAAAGAAAGTTATTTATAGAGTAACAGATTAATTCCATATACAGTGCTGGATTATAGCAGTGTGAGTTCTAATTTAAGCATTAATAGGCTAGTATTTTCTTCTATAGCGTACCAGAATTTATTTTTTAATATAAATATGCAGAATTAAATTACTATACTTACAAGAAGCACTGTATGAATCACATAACACGTTAACAAACCTGAAACAAAAAAATTTAAATTAGGAAAACAAATACGACATGCTTACAGTTTTAAAATCTTTAAAATCTTAAATGTGCGAAATATAAACTGCTGAGCCAATAATAATAAAGAGTGACAATGTATGCTACAAAAGTGATGTTGAAGGTTATGTGCACGGGTAAAAATAAAAAAAAATCACATATAACCTCGTTGCAAAATTTTCTTGAAATTAGAGGAAAATTATAAAAACGCAATTAGTTGGACGGAATAAATAGGTTAGTGGCATTCCACATTTTCGCACAGATCGTTGTCACACTAGTACTAGTGTATTGCCAAACCGATGTAATAAAGAGGAAGAGTCCTGAAACAAAAAGAGGAAACCTGGGCGTTATCGGGGGATAAGAAGAAGAAGGTTTATGCGTTTGGTTTAGCGGTCCGTGAGATCGGCACGCAAGGAGCAAGGACATCAGGACTACATTCCCGGCGCGGCTGTAAACTGTGCCCCAGTGACGTCATCGGTGGCTCTCGCAATAAACTCATCGAGGCGAGTAGTGTAAAGTCGTAATTGCGAAGCATAAATGAGCCAACTACTAGTTAATACAGTATTCATTTATCAATTCATTCCTACTTTACACTTTATACTAAGATACAACCATATACACATTAATCATAACCATTTGCTAAATATTCACGTTAGTGAGTATAGTCAACGGTCATAAACTACGACATTTTATGCTAGTTATGCGTAGATATATATTTGTTGCTGGACGTGATTATTATTTACAACTGCATCGTCTGTACAATATTTTTCTTTTTTTGCAGAATGTATGAGCAATACTACTTATCTGATTTTCTTTTATTTTTCAATTTGTTTTCTTAAATACTACAATCTTTGTAATCGGTGTACACATTTCCATGTGATTGATTACTTTAATTCGTTGCACAATTAATTTTTATATATAAACAAATGTAAAACTCTACATGAACCATTCCAATAGAATATTGTTTCGAACGAATATAGAACAATAAAACAAACAAATGGAAAGATAGCTTTAGAAAAGTGAGATGAAACGAGAGAGCGAAGGATGGGGGAGGTGAGAGAGACAACCCTCCCCCCCAGCTGTCACCTTGAGGGTCAGTGACCCGTCCAGCCTCTCTCCCCCTCCCCCTGCAACTCCCCACCAATTCTACAACATTACAATATACGGCGCCCAGGGCCACATAGCTCCGCTGATAAAGCATTCATACCCCGTTGTCTGTTGATTATAATGCCTATTAGACGTTAACAAAAATTTCTGCGCCACTGTTAAGTATTGAATGCGTGTTGAAATGTCTCTTATAGTGTAGAGAGACTCAAAATATGAAAAAATCTATGACAAAAAGTGGCAAACCTCGCCATATTATCTGCAATGTAAAAGGAGCAAAAACCATTGTTATTACACTCACAACTAAATGTAGACCTACATTTTTGTTGCATAACGGCAGATGCTCGTTATGTGGTCGTTCATGATACATAAACATTACATGTATATGAAAGATACATATGCATTATGAACATTTTATATACAACAACCAAAAATTAACTTGATCATTATCTACTTTATACTTTACATGTATGAGAACAGTAAATAGCAATTACAACTTGTGCGGCGCTTGGCACCATCTCATCTTCAATTACACGTCCGAAAATCTTTCAATTAACAAAAACGAGACTGCAGTACCTCGATTCTATGGACATTCTACGATTCAAAAATACTTTAAACACGCGTGTCCAAAGTCATCAATCAACCAGAAGACATATATGTCTGGCGGGAAGCTAAAGCTGAAGTTTCAAGTATGACAATTGACTAATCCCCAGACTTCCGGTCTGGCAGAGTTCCTGTTCCGGTTAATGAGGTTCTGAGAGTTTCATCTGTCTTCCCGAGAATATTCCGGAGCTGGAGGTCGTCTCTGGAAGTGTGGCGAGTTTTAGTGCTGTGTAGACAGCTCCTACCGAGAGGACCGCAGACCACAGCAGCAACCACTGAGTGGCGGAGGATAAATATATCCTCAGCAGGGGATAACCGAGGTGTACTACAGGTCATATGTACCCGAAAACTCTCTTCTAAAACTCCATGTGGCGATTCCTTGTATCAAAATGAACAAAAAAAGCTCATGGGAACATGTCCTAAAATGCTTCGTAAAGCCGCTGGCTGCAATTTAGTTTTGTACTCTTTATAAATTTTATTTCCGTAACGGATGAGTGTATTAGGTTTACATTTGGCATGAACCTTTATCGCACCGTTCTAAATTTAAAGGAAAACAATTATTTTTCCGGTGTGAATTTTCAAATGGCATTAAGTTTAAGTTTTAAAATTCAGTGTATATCAGACCATTCTTATTATGAAGTTATAGGCCTATAAGCTAATAAGCGCTAAGTTTTAAAAACGAATGTGTATTACAGTTCATGATCTAATTAATTGTACTATAATCTGTTTATGTGATTCACGAATCCGGAAATTAGAATATATGAAATTGCAATACATTAAAAAATAAAATTCCTAAGTTAAAATAGAAATGGACGCCAAACAAACTGGCATTTCGTTTCTGGGTGTTCACACCTGAGTCTGCTTATCTCACCTTTGGAAAGCTAGACACCTCATAGTGGGTTACGTAAACAATGCGTGACACTGCGTTACGTTACATAACACGACTAGCAACTACTGTAGTCGTGCTAAAACATAGAGAGTGAGTTTTCGGTAGAAAGTTCAAACTAAATAAACACTCGTTCATGTAGTGGATCCTGATTTAAATTTTTATTTATTTAAAATCGTCAGTATAATCTGTTTGAACGTTATCTGTTGGCGTTTTGTACCTGAAGGCTTAACATATCTCGATATAAACTTAAACAATTCTTTATAGTAATGTCAGTAACGGACGTTGTCTTAAATGCTAAAATTACAAACAAAATTCTGGAATAAAAATGCTTGTTTCTTGTTCAAGACAAGCTCGTACACTCTGCTCAGTCACATTCACGACCGCCTCGCTCACTCGCCTTTCAGACTGTTCGCATGGTGCTGCACTCTGGCGTATAATTTTACATTTTGCATTATTTTGTTTAATTTTAATTGTTGAACCACATGTTGAATCTATAACATGTGGATTCTAATTATTTGGGCAACAGCTCATTTTATACTAAAATCAATTGTTACGAATTTTTTTGTATTTAAATTAAAAATTGATTAGTTGTTTTATACTTTTTTACAAAACTATTATTTATTTAAACATTCGTAATTAGCAGTATAATAAAGTGCACTACAATAAAAATATATATAGGCCTATATGTTATTTTTACTATAGTAGGCTATCATTTATTAATTTTTTAGTACTACAGTAACTGGCTGAAAATGCCAAACCACATGTTTATACTGGAAGACGTGGCCTGCTCTTTGACAATAGGCCTAAAGTAAAAATAGTTTTCATTTTTTGTTTTTGTTTTGATTTTTAACTTCATATGGCCTTTGTTAAAATATTTATAATTCCAATTGAAGATTATAACGAAATAAGATTTTTCCTGGTGTAGCGACCTTTATATATATAATTTTTAACCAGAAACTAAGTTATTTGCAAAGTTTGAAGAAAGTCTTTCGAGCCGTTTTTGAGATCCGGGTGCATACATATACACATACAAATATACCTTACTCGTATTAAAGTGTAGTGTAATTCATTGCAGTATTTCATCTAGTTTTGTCACCAGTGGCACGCCAAACAAGGTAGACAACACAATATTTTCCTCGTGAGCCCCGTCATCCCGGAAGCGTGTTCCTCGTCCTCGGACCGAGTACAGACCCTGGTACAGGCCGCAGCGGCCCACCTGATCTGGGGCGGCCCGTTATTTTGATCTATATTTTAATCCATTTCGCGGATCTTGCGCCGCGGTCACTCACCCCGACTTTCACTCTCCCTCTCTCGCCTCCCCTTTCTCTCTCCCGCCCCTACGACTCGCGTGTATCGATCCCGCTCCTCCTTTATAGCTCTATAAATTTCAATGAGTCCGTGCTTTGTCGACTCCGTTTTCGCTTTCGTCTAGTGACTTCCGGTTGCTGGAACTATTGTGGGTCCCATTGTTGCAGCGAAGATGCATGAACACGCTTCTGGGTGCAGGAAGTTTGTACCGCGCTATCAACAATGTCATCTGTAAAAATCTGTCAAAAATATTTTATCAATTTATTAGAATAGATAATAAACGGATTACGAAACGGTTGATAACAGTAAGGACTTATTTTCAGTTATCACTGTGACTCCAGTGCTGTGTTTTCGTTTACAATGGTAGTGGGCCTACTACAGTACTCTACGATTTATCGGACAAATTATATTTGGACGTGGACAGGAATATTCGCGATCATTTTAACCCACTCCACTTTGACAAAGTATGTTGTTATTGTTACCGAACAATACCACATTCACAGCATAAAAAATGGAAGTAGGGATGAGTGAACACGCAGAAATGTCGATGTCCAACAGCTGTTATCGGCTAAGCGAGTAGTTCAACTTATAACTCGCTGATCGGTGGACGTGGACGCCGGCCCAAGATAACCTTGTTGTTTGTGTTGCCGCACTCTCAGTCTCTTGGCACATTTCGAGTGCAATGACATAAGCGGCCATTTTCGCCGATGACGAATAGTCGTAAGGAAAGAAATCGGTATTGTATGTAAGTTCAAATGCAGAATTGGCAATAACTAATTACTTTTCTACTTCGATTGTTAAAACATTTAGGCTACACAAAAAATAAAGGTTAAGCAAAGCGATGAATGAGTTGCAATTGGGATTAGAAGTCGGCAAGTTGTGGACGGAGCCCAAGTGTTCAAGCAGAATTTTTCATAAAATTTTAATGCATGGGGAGAAAGTAAGAAAATAGCCCTTGCACATGCAGAGAAACCTGGATTTTACGACCAAACTCAGTTCTAACCTAGAACACAATTTCACTCGCTTCATTAGATCGCCAATCGGCGGCGGTAACAGCTGACAACAACAATAACAATGCGGGAGTTTATCTGTTGACAGTCCTTTGCACTTTGGCAGGTGACGGTTGCCGTGGAGGGGGGGGGTTCAGCTGATCCCGCTACCGCAGCGCTCCCCGCGGCGCGGCGCGGAGTCGCGGCGCGCTCTGCCGAAATGCGGTGGAAGTAGGGCGGTCGTTGACCGGCGGCGCCTGCGCGCGGCTCGGGTCGTCGAACCCCATTACCATAGTGAAACTCTCGCGAGCGCCACTTTCTCTGTCCGCCACCGCGGCGCGCGCCTCCTCACTTCCCAAAATATGAAAACCGGGGGAAACGGGGCACTGGGCCACGGTGCCGCTCCGCACTCTGTTACTCCTGGCCGCCCGACACGCGCCTGGGGGAGAGGTGGAGGTTTCTTGATGGAGGCGTGTGGACTGGACACAGGGATGCCTAGTTTGGTCCGTTCATGTTCGTTGGTCACAACGTAAAAAAACACAAACAAAGGCTTTGAGCTTTCCGGTCATTGCGATAAAACTTTACGATAGTAAAGTCAAGGTATTTGTACGACTAAATACATGATTTCTCGTATACATTTGATTCATAATCAATCTCTTGTTTTACATAGGCTACAATTTAATAGGTACACAAAAAAGTGTCAATATTCAACACGTTGACAGAAAACTTGAGCAAAATTATGGAATTCGATGGAACAAAATGCTTGAGACAGATTTGTATATTCTACTCCGAAGGGGGGGGGGGGTGTGTAACCTTAGCATTTTTAGAATAGAATCTCTGTCAATCCCTTTGATCGTCAGTGCTGCTGTATCAACGCGATGTCCTTTGTATACAAAAGCATAGTTCTATTGTAGTCCTGAAAAATTTCCCAAGCGCCAACGGTTTTCTCTAGTTTCGGGAGAGATTCTGCAAGACTGAGTTTGGTTGGATGGTGGCAGCTGGCGGGCGTATGGGCGGAATAGGAAAGTGAGCGGGTCGTTGACCCGTCGCGGCATGTGGACGCGCACTCACACAACTGGGTCACAGAGATGTTTGTAAACAGTGTGCTGTATAGTTGACTCGGACGGCGCGGCGCGTGCGTGGGGCACTCCTCGATCCTGCCACACGCAGTCACGAACCATCACACATACAACTGAAAGTGGCAATTTGACTGATCAAATATTGAAAACGCTGAAAAGTGAATAGCCAACACTACATTAGTCGCCGCATAACTGGATACACGACGGATTACAAAGGGAAAGGAACGTTATTATTAAAAGAAGTCAGGGTGACCTATGGGGCTTGATCAATAACCTCTGTTAGTGGTTATGTTCAACGAAATTAGCCTTACTATAATTATAATTATGTAATTGATAAGCAAAAGATATTTGATTTATTTCCAATAAGAGTAACGCAAGTATTTATGTTTACCTCCGCAATTCTTGAACTAGGCTACAAGTGACATAAAATCACAAGATTTTATGAGCTTAGACGCAAACTGTTTTTATGATTACAGTTTATACTTGAACCGTAGTTTTATAAAACTTGAATAGTTACCGATCAAATCACTTTATATGTGGTGCGTTCGTTTTGTATAGTTTGATGCTATTCGAAAAAAAGTAAAAATTGGCGTTTATGCATATACGCTAGGACTTCAATTAATTAATTACGAGTATTTTAGATATAGAAAAGAGTATACAGAAACAAAACTCGACATTAGACTCTGCACAGTTATTTTAAATGTACATTACATTACATAAAGTACGGATAGTCTTCTGTTTTGTAAAATGCTGTGTCCAACTTTAGAAGTACAATTTTATTTCAAGTCGTAAACAGATGAGTATTCAATATTACGACAACAAACAATACTTGGTTTATTCAATTCTCACACTTTCTTTTGCGCAGAAATACTATAACTACAATTGTTGTATTTATTATTTTTTTCATACAGAAAACTTAATTCCATATTTTAAAATATTATTCGGACTGCTGTTTGCCGTCTTGGATCAAAAGTATCCTCATTTCATGTATCAAATCCGCCCACATGACACAACAACTTATACGGTGGAATACATCAACGCGAAGGTTCTCGGTTGTGAAAGGGAGTGTTTCTCTAGGAGGGTGACGGAGCATGACGATGGAGAGAGGTACGCAGATGCAGAAGGCGCTGGAGTTGCACTCACGGATGTGGACCAGGCTGGGGACTTTCCTCGATATATTAACTCGTGCATCGGCGAAAAGGTCACCCGCGACCGCGACCGGGCCGCACCCTGGCGGGAGAAAGCGAAGGGAGAGCCGGAAGTCCCATCCCCGCAGCGGCGAACCTGAGATTTGACCGGCGATGCGTTGAACTGGGACGAACATTGCCATATTAGGCTAACAGCTTGATACAGTAGTATATTTATAACTTTTTTGTTCAATTTCGTAGCTACGAATAATCTCATCAAGAATAGGTGGAAACTTTTAAAGTTCTAGGTTGTAAACTGCATATTTTCCAGCCTTAGGTGCAGCTCCAATCAATTCCTCGTGATGGCCAAAACCCCAAACTCAACAAAAGTAAAAAATCCTTGGACTATTTGCCCGTACACACAGTGGTTGCTTAAGAGTATAAGATAAGATAGTCTTCTATCGTTCTCACCTGTAAAGAACTCGTGTCAAAAGACTGTTCAGTTCCTAAGAATTTGCCTCTCAAAACTGTTATATACAGACTGGTTTAAAATATCCGTATATTTTTGATAACTTTCAAACAATCAACAAAAAGGTACAGAAAGAAACTTTCGACTTTGTGTAATGTGCTATCCTTTCGGTTGTAACAAAAACTTCGTTAATAGATGGTTGATGGTGTATTTCCAGATTGGGGGAACGGGAATGGTAGGTATCCAAGAATCGGAACTCAAATTTGAATTACGTTGAGAGAACCCCCCCCCCCCCGCCTCTAAACTGCCAGCGGGTTCTTAAGTCTTTCGGCACCCCTTCCACTCCAAAATTGTGCAACCGCTGTCGGCGAGCCCCGACCAAAATCAAACAAAGACCGTCTGACCGATTTCTCCCGGCTCAGATAACAATCAGATAAGCCAAGACCTTGACCCATAAATGTGAGAGAGAGGGGGGAGGCCAATGACCTGTCTCCATCTCTCTCTGAAGCACGCTGCCGCTGGGGTTTTCATAAAGAGATAAGCTCTATTCAATATAAAGTTAAAATATAGATTTTATAGATTCATCTAGAGTATAATAACAAGGTGAACATTAGTAGAAACAATTACAAATGGATTATTGATCTATATTTCCCTTCTAGATTAATAAAAAATAAAAGTATGGTCTATATAATAGAAACACTCCTACTCTACACTTCTATGAAAAGCGTGCCTACTGAATGAGGCACAATAATGGTTTACATAAAATATTGTTTTGCTTCTTCTAGAATCTTCTAGAACCTCGTTGTTTTAGAAGGGTTGCGTATAAAGAAACTAACTTTATACGCAACCATGTTTTGTTACGTAACTATGTTTTGATGTAACAACGTTAAAATGATTTTCCACTAGCAATGTTAGTTTTATGAAAAAGTAGCCTATAACTTTTCCACAAAACTGTGCAGAAATTACTCAAGTTATTAAACAAGTTGTTACAGACAATATGTAGGCCTATAACATAGGCTACTTTGAAAGCAATTGTAATTGAAAAGAAAATTATGAACAAATATTGAGTATAGACCAAAAGTAGTATTAAACAAAGTAGGCAGTTAAGTTTTGAAGAGTTAAGAGTTTGAGAGTTTTGAAATAACTCTCGTGTTGACTATACAGTACCCCGACTGTTGACAAAATAAATATTTCCGGTGACAGTTAGATGTCACCCGTATGCGGTACTGTATACTCAAACCGTGAGGGATCCGTTACATATGGGCGTAATTGTTATTGAAACATGATGCACCCACCTGTTATATTATCAGCGGTTAGACAACAGTTATAGATAGCCCTGGCGTATATCTGTAACAATTAATGCTCACAACACAACTTAGAATCCAGTATCATTATCGGTTTGAATATAAAATAAATTTTATAGTCTTTTGCACAAATCTTATAATAACTGCAAAACTAATTAAAATTTCACAAAAAATAATTATTACGCGTTTCAATCATTTACAATCATTTATCCGCGTCTTTTATTTAATTTTTTAGCCGAACAAAAAGCAATTGTGAATAAACTTCTAAACATATATATCAGACATAATATAAAGTGTGAAGATGTATTTAAAAAATAAAAAATAAAAGTCTACTGGTGCAAATTTTTTAATTTTGCTGATTTTGTTACAGCCTTGCAACGTCTAATAGACTACCTCAAAATGCTGGGCGAAGCACTTTAAGTATTTGAGCATCTGTGTTGAAAATAAAAACAAAATAAAGTAAAATATATAAGTAAAATAAATTTAACTAAATTAAACTTTTTAGAGAGAAAAAATCTATTAACCTTCAGCCTATATACATAAAACAAACGGAACTCATCAGCAAGTAAAATTTTAGATGCAAATAATGTATCCAGTACATATGACTCAGTAAGCAGCACAAAATGTATCAAACGTCATTTATTGACATTTAAAAATACTGTAACAAGTACAAAATCAATATAGGCATAATAACGTTTACATGCGATCGAAACTAATGGAAAATTTGATTAGGCCTATTCGAAATTTATAATGTTCTTATCTGAAACACTTGTTTGTAGTCATTGCACTTGAAATCACAATGTGAACTAGTTTTTAAATACATTGCAACTATATCATTTTAGTTAAAACATTGAATTGGAAAATTATAATCATCGCCCTAGGACAAAATCTAAATGACAAAGATCTGATGGACTCCAGAGTAGTTGAAGACGAACAGCTTCAGTAATATTATTTGATTGCGAAACCTGGTACGCCTGCATACCGCGGGATGCAACAAGCAAGCGCAGGTGTGAGGCGGAAGACACCGCACGGCGCGGCGCAACCACAACAACGCAACAATGAATGTTTAATAAGCATCATTTAACACTGCTTTAACTTAATCAAAATATTAAAAAAGAGAATATAAATGTTAAATGAAAAATGCTATTGCAGCAGATATGTGTACACATAGTGAAACAGAAATGGCATGTGAAATTTAATTTATTTTCCACTGATATACCATACCAGAGTGTACAAGTTGGCCGAAATATATATATTTTATATGTAATATTCTTATTATTGGTTGGTTTAACCAATGATAACTATGAGATTTTTCACAAGAAGTTAATAAATAAGAGAGATATGTTTTTTCTATAAGAACAACATAGGCTAGAACATTTTATGCTAGATATATTTTTAGGCTAGATTTTTTTCCCCTTTTAACCTCTAAACTAGGGTTTAACAACAGCTGACTAATTAAAGAAAAAGGTAAAACGTGTAAAATGAAAAAAATTAAACCAATGAAACCACTTAAAATCCCATACAAACTACGTAGCTTTAATTTGATAAAATTAGTTCACTAATACAATACAGTACATAAAAAATATCCTATCTCCAAACAATCATACCAATTAATTCAATTTAGATAGATCGACGATTTACAAATTTTACGGCTGGGGGTTGTTTTTCCTATATAAACAATACAGTATCCAGAGTAGCGTCTATAGGTTTTCAACTACTATGTGATAGAAAAATAGAACATTCACTTGCCTCGCACAACAAAATTCTGCATTTAATGCCAACCATTGTTTGTGCTAATAGACTAGTTATGATACCGTGATAATATATAATCTCCATGATAAAACGTTACTTCTGTAAACATTTTAATTTAAATTATCCTTTAGCACATGTTTTACCTTTTGTACCATGTAATAGGAAGTTATTTTCATAAAAATACATTGTAATCAAACACATTGTAGAATATCGCGATTGAGTTTGAAACTTTTGGAAATTTCGGTGGGGCAATGAAACCACTGAACATCTACACCTCATCAACACCTTATCTTTTTTTAATTAATCAATCAGGCCCTAGACTGAACCCTATACTGTATTGTACTGGTACTGGTGTTTTTTTACATATTAAAATCACAGGGCGATAAATAATAATCTTGCTAAGGGGACAGCTAACGGAAGATATTCATCAAGCCGATAACATGAAGGGGGAGGGGAACAATGGGCTTGGTTTCCGTATAGGGAGGGGCGTGGCACTGACCTTGGTCACAGCGATCCATCCTCAACCCGCGAACCGGACCTTGCCCAACTCAAACAGTATCATATACCTGAGCAAACACGATTCGATTGACATTTTCAGAAATAAATACGGACTAAATAATAAAATTAATACCGTACACACACTGTAAATTGTAGTCGGCAAAAAATTTGCTAAATATTCTGGCTAGCTTTAATTTGATACATATAGAGTATAATTATGAAGGCTGGAATCAAATTTAATTATGAGTTTCATTAAAATAACGAATTAATGGACGCTATATTAGGAAGTGTAACTTTAATGAGGAATTAAAAACTTAAATACAACCATTTATAAATGTATATAGAGTTACTGTATTTCACTTTAATATAAACGAAGAAAAAAAAAAACAATTTCATATCGTACTTTGTATGTGGCTTGACACGTCCTT
The DNA here is from genome assembly GCA_030545055.2 of Neoaliturus tenellus. Taxonomy (NCBI): domain Eukaryota; kingdom Metazoa; phylum Arthropoda; class Insecta; order Hemiptera; family Cicadellidae; genus Neoaliturus; species Neoaliturus tenellus. Next base: position 268,170,311 of record CM061533.1, read on the forward strand.
AACATGAATTAGCATTTGTTTGCAGATAGAGAGGTTGTGACGTGCATTGCGTGGGCAACTTTGCATTTCGGAGAGACAACTCACCGGTCGACGAACCGGGACCTTCCTCAAGCCCAACAAACCCGGTCACTGAACTGACACTGACCTCCTCAACACCTCACTGCTGCACTTCCCCAGGAAACATCTACACCTCACTGACACTGACCTCCTCAACACCTCACTGCTGCACTTCCCCAGAGAACATCTACACGTCACTGACACTGACCTCCTCAACACCTCACTGCTGCACTTCCCCAGGGAACATCTACACGTCACTGACACTGGCCTCCTCAAAACCTCACTGCTGCACTTCCCCAGGGAACATCTACACGTCACTGACACTGACCTCCTCAACACCTTACTGCTGCACTTCCCAGGGAACATCTACACGTCACTGACACTGACCTCCTCAACACCTCACTGCTGCACTTCCCCAGGGAACATCTACACGTCACTGACACTGACCTCCTCAACACCTCACTGCTGCACTTCCCCAGGGAACATCTACACCTCACTGACACTGACCTCCTCAACACCTCACTGCTGCACTTCCCCAGGGAACATCTACACCTCACTGACACTGACCTCCTCAACACCTCACTGCTGCACTTCCCCAGGGAACATCTACACGTCACTGACACTGACCTCCTCAACACCTCACTGCTGCACTTCCCCAGGGAACATCTACACGTCACTGACACTGACCTCCTCAACACCTCACTGCTGCACTTCCCCCAGGGAACATCTACACCTCACTGACACTGACCTCCTCAACACCTTACTGCTGCACTTCCCCAGAGAACATCTACACGTCACTGACACTGACCTCCTCAACACCTCACTGCTGCACTTCCCCAGGGAACATCTACACGTCACTGACACTGACCTCCTCAACACCTCACTGCTGAACTTCCCAGAGAACATCTACACGTCACTGACACTGACCTCCTCAACACCTTACTGCTGCACTTCCCCAGGGAACATCTACACGTCACTGACACTGACCTCCTCAACACCTCACTGCTGCACTTTCCCAGGAAAGATCTACACCTCACTGACACTGACCTCCTCAACACCTTACTGCTGCACTTCCCCAGGGAACATCTACACGTCACTGACACTGACCTCCTCAACACCTCACTGCTGCACTTCCCCAGGGAACATCTACACCTCACTGACACTGACCTCCTCAACACCTTACTGCTGCACTTCCCCAGAGAACATCTACACGTCACTGACACTGACCTCCTCAACACCTCACTGCTGCACTTCCCCAGGGAACATCTACACGTCACTGACACTGACCTCCTCAACACCTCACTGCTGAACTTCCCCAGAGAACATCTACACGTCACTGACACTGACCTCCTCAACACCTTACTGCTGCACTTCCCCAGGGAACATCTACACGTCACTGACACTGACCTCCTCAACACCTCACTGCTGCACTTCCCCAGGGAACATCTACACGTCACTGACACTGACCTGCTCAACACCTTACTGCTGCACTTCCCCAGGGAACATCTACACCTCACTGACACTGACCTCCTCAACACCTCACTGCTGCACTTCCCCAGGGAACATCTACACGTCACTGACACTGACCTGCTCAACACCTCACTGCTGCACTTCCCCAGAGAACATCTACACCTCACTGACACTGACCTCCTCAACACCTCACTGCTGCACTTCCCCAGGGAACATCTACACGTCACTGACACTGACCTCCTCAACACCTCACTGCTGCACTTCCCCAGGGAACATCTACACCTCACTGACACTGACCTCCTCAACACCTTACTGCTGCACTTCCCCAGGGAACATCTACACGTCACTGACACTGACCTCCTCAACACCTCACTGCTGCACTTCCCCAGGGAACATCTACACCTCACTGACACTGGCCTCCTCAACACCTTACTGCTGCACTTCCCCAGAGAACATCTACACGTCACTGACACTGACCTCCTCAACACCTCACTGCTGCACTTCCCCAGGGAACATCTACACCTCACTGTAACTGACCTCCTCAACACCTTACTGCAGCACTTCCCCAGGGAACATCTACACGTCACTGACACTGACCTCCTCAACACCTCACTGCTGCACTTCCCCAGGGAACATCTACACCTCACTGACACTGACCTCCTCAACACCTTACTGCTGCACTTCCCCAGGGAACATCTACACCTCACTGACACTGACCTCCTCAACACCTTACTGCTGCACTTCCCCAGAGAACATCTACACGTCACTGACACTGACCTCCTCAACACCTCACTGCTGCACTTCCCCAGGGAACATCTACACGTCACTGACACTGGCCTCCTCAACACCTCACTGCTGCACTTCCCCAGGGAACATCTACACCTCACTGACACTGACCTCCTCAACACCTCACTGCTGCACTTCCCCAGGGAACATCTACACGTCACTGACACTGACCTCCTCAACACCTCACTGCTGCACTTCCCCAGAGAACATCTACACGTCACTGACACTGACCTGCTCAACACCTCACTGCTGCACTTCCCCAGGGAACATCTACATGACACTGACACTGACCTCCTCAACACCTCACTGCTGCACTTCTACAGGGAACATCTACACGTCACTGACACTGACCTGCTCAACACCTCACTGCTGCACTTCCCCAGGGAACATCTACACGTCACTGACACTGACCTGCTCAACACCTCACTGCTGCACTTCCCCAGGGAACATCTACACGTCACTGACACTGACCTGCTCAACACCTCACTGCTGCACTTCCCCAGGGAACATCTACACGTCACTGACACTATACTGCTCAACACCTCACTGCTGCACTTCCCCAGGGAACATCTACACGTCACTGACACTGACCTGCTCAACACCTTACTGCTGCACTTCTACAGGGAACATCTACACGTCACTGACACTGACCTGCTCAACACCTCACTGCTGCACGTCCCCAGGGAACATCTACACCTCACTGACACTGACCTCCTCAACACCTTACTGCTGCACTTCCCCAGGGAACATCTACACGTCACTGACACTGACCTCCTCAACACCTCACTACTGCACTTCCCCAGGGAACATCTACACCTCACTGACACTGACCTGCTAAACACCTCACTGCTGCACTTCCCCAGAGAACATCTACACCTCACTGACACTGACCTGCTCAACACCTTACTGCTGCACTTCCCCAGGGAACATCTACACGTCACTGACACTGACCTCCTCAACACCTCACTGCTGCACTTCCCCAGGGAACATCTACACCTCATTGACACTGACCTGCTCAACACCTCACTGCTGCACTTCCCCAGAGAACATCTACACGTCAATCATACTGACCTCCTCAACACCTCACTGCTGCACTTCCCCAGGGAACATCTACATGACACTGTAACTGACCTCCTCAACACCTCACTGCTGCACTTCCCCAGGGAACATCTACATGACACTGTGACTGACCTCCTCAACACCTTACTGCTGCAATTCCCCAAGGAACATCTACACCTCACTGACACTGACCTGCTCAACACCTTACTGCGGCACTTCCCCAGGGAACATCTACATGACACTGACACTGACCTCCTCAACACCTTACTGCTGCACTTCCCCAGGGAAAATCTACACGTCACTGACACTGACCTCCCCAACACCTTACTGCTGCACTTCCCCAGAGAACATCTACACGTCACTGACACTGACCTCCTCAACACCTTACTGCTGCACTTCCCCAGAGAATATCTACACGTCACTGACACTGACCTCCTCAACACCTTACTGCTGCACTTCCCCAGAGAACATCTACACGTCACTGACACTGACCTCCTCAACACCTCACTGCTGCACTTCCCCAGGGAACATCTACACCTCACTGACACTGACCTCCTCAACACCTTACTGCTGCACTTTCCCAGGGAACATCTACATGACACTGTGACTGACCTCCTCAACACCTCACTGCTGCACTTCCCCAAGGAACATCTACACCTCACTGACACTGACCTGCTCAACACCTTACTGCGGCACTTCCCCAGGGAACATCTACATGACACTGACACTGACCTCCTCAACACCTTACTGCTGCACTTCCCCAGGGAAAATCTACACGTCACTGACACTGACCTCCTCAACACCTTACTGCTGCACTTCCCCAGAGAACATCTACACGTCACTGACACTGACCTCCTCAACACCTTACTGCTGCACTTCCCCAGAGAATATCTACACGTCACTGACACTGACCTCCTCAACACCTTACTGCTGCACTTCCCCAGAGAACATCTACACGTCACTGACACTGACCTCCTCAACACCTCACTGCTGCACGTCCCCAGGGAACATCTACACGTCACTGACACTGACCTCCTCAACACCTCACTGCTGCACTTCCCCAGGGAACATCTACACCTCACTGACACTGACCTACTCAACACCTCACTGCTGCACTTCCCCAGGGAACATCTACACCTCACTGACACTGACCTCCTCAACACCTTACTGCTGCACTTCCCCATGGAACATCTACACCTCACTGACACTGACCTCCTCAACACCTCACTGTTGCACTTCCCCAGGGAACATCTACAGACACTGACACTGACCTCCTCAACACCTTACTGCTGCACATCCCCAGGGAACATCTACACGTCACTGACACTGACCTCCTTAACACCTTACTGCTGCACTTCCCCAGGGAACATCTACATGACACTGTGACTGACCTCCTCAACACGTTATTGCTGCACTTCCCCAGGGAACATCTACACGTCACTGACACTGATCTCCTCAACACCTCACTGCTGCACTTCCCAAGCGAACATCTACACGTCACTGACACTGACCGCCTCAACACCTTACTGCTGCACTTCCCCAGGGAACATCTACATGACACTGTGACTGACCTCCTCAACACGTTATTGCTGCACTTCCCCAGGGAACATCTACACCTCACTGACACTGACCTCCTCAACACCTTACTGCTGCACTTCCCCAGGGAACATCTACATGACACTGTGACTGACCTCCTCAACACCTCACTGCTGCACTTCCCCAGGGAACATCTACACCTCACTGACACTGACCTGCTCAACACCTTACTGCTGCACTTCCCCAGGGAACATCTACATGACACTGACACTGACCTCCTCAACACCTTACTGCTGCACTTCCCCAGGGAACATCTACACGTCACTGACACTGACCTCCTCAACACCTTACTGCTGCACTTCCCCAGGGAACATCTACACGTCACTGACACTGACCTCCTCAACACCTCACTGCTTCACTTCCCCAGGGAACATCTACACCTCACTGACACTGACCTGCTCAACACCTTACTGCTGCACTTCCCCAGGGAACATCTACATGACACTGACACTGACCTCCTCAACACCTTACTGCTGCACTTCCCCAGGGAACATCTACACCTCACTGACACTGACCTCCTCAACACCTTACTGCTGCACTTCCCCAGGGAACATCTACACCTCACTGACACTGACCTCCTCAACACCTCACTGCTTCACTTCCCCAGGGAACATCTACACCTCACTGACACTGACCTGCTCAACACTTACTGCTGCACTTCCCCAGGGAACATCTACATGACACTGACACTGACCTCCTCAACACCTTACTGCTGCACTTCCCCAGGGAACATCTACACGTCACTGACACTGACCTCCTCGACACCTTACTGCTGCACTTCCCCAGGGAACATCTACACGTCACTGACACTGACCTCCTCAACACCTCACTGCTTCACTTCCCCAGGGAATATCTACACGTCACTGACACTGACCTCCTCAACACCTCACTGTTGCACTTCCCCAGAGAATATCTACACGTCACTGACACTGACCTCCTCAACACCTTACTGCTGCACTTCCCCAGAGAACATCTACACGTCACTGACACTGACCTCCTCAACACCTCACTGCTGCACGTCCCCAGGGAACATCTACACGTCACTGACACTGACCTCCTCAACACCTCACTGCTGCACTTCCCCAGGGAACATCTACACCTCACTGACACTGACCTACTCAACACCTCACTGCTGCACTTCCCCAGGGAACATCTACACCTCACTGACACTGACCTCCTCAACACCTTACTGCTGCACTTCCCCAGGGAACATCTACACCTCACTGACACTGACCTCCTCAACACCTCACTGTTGCACTTCCCCAGGGAACATCTACAGACACTGACACTGACCTCCTCAACACCTTACTGCTGCACATCCCCAGGGAACATCTACACGTCACTGACACTGACCTCCTTAACACCTTACTGCTGCACTTCCCCAGGGAACATCTACACGTCACTGACACTGACCTCCTCAACACCTCACTACTGCACTTCCCCAGGGAACATCTACACCTCACTGACACTGACCTGCTAAACACCTCACTGCTGCACTTCCCAAGCGAACATCTACACGTCACTGACACTGACCGCCTCAACACCTTACTGCTGCACTTCCCCAGGGAACATCTACATGACACTGTGACTGACCTCCTCAACACGTTATTGCTGCACTTCCCCAGGGAACATCTACACCTCACTGACACTGACCTCCTCAACACCTTACTGCTGCACTTCCCCAGGGAACATCTACATGACACTGTGACTGACCTCCTCAACACCTCACTGCTGCACTTCCCCAGGAAACATCTACACCTCACTGACACTGACCTGCTCAACACCTTACTGCTGCACTTCCCCAGGGAACATCTACATGACACTGACACTGACCTCCTCAACACCTTACTGCTGCACTTCCCCAGGGAACATCTACACGTCACTGACACTGACCTCCTCAACACCTTACTGCTGCACTTCCCCAGGGAACATCTACACGTCACTGACACTGACCTCCTCAACACCTCACTGCTGCACTTCCCCAGGGAACATCTACACCTCACTGACACTGACCTCCTCAACACCTTACTGCTGCACTTCCCCAGGGAACATCTACACCTCACTGACACTGACCTCCTCAACACCTCACTGCTTCACTTCCCCAGGGAACATCTACACCTCACTGACACTGACCTGCTCAACACCTTACTGCTGCACTTCCCCAGGGAACATCTACATGACACTGACACTGACCTCCTCAACACCTTACTGCTGCACTTCCCCAGGGAACATCTACACGTCACTGACACTGACCTCCTCGTCACCTTACTGCTGCACTTCCCCAGGGAACATCTACACGTCACTGACACTGACCTCCTCAACACCTCACTGCTTCACTTCCCCAGGGAACATCTACACCTCACTGACACTGACCTGCTCAACACCTTATTGCTGCACTTCCCCAGGGAACATCTACATGACACTGACACTGACCTCCTCAACACCTTACTGCTGCACTTCCCCAGGGAACATCTACACCTCACTGACACTGACCTCCTCAACACCTTACTGCTGCACTTCCCCAGGGAACATCTACACCTCACTGACACTGACCTCCTCAACACCTCACTGCTGCACTTCCCCAGGGAACATCTACACGTCACTGACACTGACCTCCTCAATATCTCACTTCTGCACTTCCCCTAGACAAAACTACATGTCACTGACAACGTACTCCACAACGTATTTAAATTTTAACTTATAAGAAAAACCATTCTTCTTAAGGTGAACAGACAAATATAGCCTACAACAATTTTACTTCTTTTTAGCGAATTTCCCTATAGGGAATACGCTATTACGGTAGTAGTCATGGTAAGACCTAAGCCCGGGACCACTTTACTTTTTCATTTTGAGGTCCCCAGAAGCCAAAAACACCATTCGTTCATTTTCATATATATGTATATATCTATCTATCTATCTATCTATCTATCTATCTATCTATCTATCTATTTATCTATCTATCTATCTATCTATCTATCTATATATATATTTATGTGTCCGTGGTACCGATAACTTTTGAAGGGAACCTCCGATTTTGATGAAATTTGGTATGAAGGTGTAAGACCAGGTCTATTTTCATGAGTTCGCGAACCAGCATTGTCGGGTTATGGGAACGGGGTTTTATGGGGTTTCAAAGGGGTCAAAAATGGGTTTTTGGCATTTTTTGACCTCAAATTTCAAAATTCATCAATTTTAACTGAAACCATTTTAAAGAGCTTAAAAAAACAAACAATTTGGTTTTTTGAATTTTTATCTTAGCATAACTGGTTACGGGGAAAATCCAAAAATGTGTTTTCCATGTTATTCTTATGGGAAATTAAGAAAACCCTATATCTTGCTTATTTATTGACATAACTTAATCAAATTTGGTATGTACATTATCTAGATAGGGCTTAACTTATAATTGCTTACAAAACCCATATGGCGGCAAACCTACATACTCACCCCCATGGGGTTTATAGGGAAAATAAAAAATTGCCAGAGCTTAATACAATTTTGTGTTTACATTCACCAGTTATTGATTAACTTAGATTTTCTAACAACACCCCATGGCAGCAAACCTACATACTCGATCCTATGGTGTTTTTACGGGGAAAGTAAATAATCTGAAATTCCACTGGAAATTCGCTGAGTACGCAGGTCTGCTGCGACGGGGGTATTTTTACCTACTTTACTCGTGTTTTTCAATACTTTAGCTTCAAATTGGTTCGCGTTGGGTTCGCGTGTCGTATAGACGCTTCTACCAGCTAGCATGTAGCATCGTTCACAATCGCCGTCCAGATCTCAGATCCGCTCACGTAGCAAATAATGGCGATCGCGCCACGCTCGGCCACCAGTGAATCACATATAATTGCCGAGTGGTCCGGACCTTCCTCAACGCGAAGCTCGGTACCCAGAACAGGGCCGAGCCTCGCTCTCACGTCATCACTCTCCGTTTCATCGCCGCAGCCGTCACGGATTCCTAGAACTGGACTGTCTTGTTGCCCGACGAGAGTAAAATGGACAATGTGTCCTGGGGTGAGGGCCAAGTGATTATTCTGCTTGAAAAGGTTATGAAACTTTATGTTTCATCCTGTTTAATTTTTTTATTCAAGAATTCTCGAAGAAAAATTGTAAGAATATGCATATACAATCTGATTTGACCTAATCTCACTTGTTTTTATGCATGGGGATGTATGGGGCAATGAAGACAATGCAGAGTTCTCAGTTAAGCGATGAGAACTCAAAGTAAACAAAATGTGTTTTTACTTGTAGAAAAACTGAACCAAGGATGTGTGGTAATACTCTGTGTGGATGGATTCCAAATTTAGCTTAAACACTAGTCAATAATATTTCCATGACTTACTCAAAATGAGAAAATGATATTTTATTCACACTGTTATCTCATATCGCTTAACTAGTCGCTCCAATGAACATACAGTAGCGAAGTCTTTGCTTTGGATAACCAAAAGTTTTACCTGCAATGAAGTAATTGTAAATTTGACCGTCCAAAATTCATGTTTCGAATACTAACCTACGTTTCTGTGTATATGGTAACAGTACTTAATATAAATTTATAAATGTGACGTCAATGACACTTTTTGCATCCAGCTCGTTTATTTTGCCAAACTTTTTTAACCCGCCAGCATTTCACTGGTAAAATGCAAATGAACAAAACTAAAAAGAAATACGTCTCACAATATCGCCAAGGCGTACATATTGCGCTGATGATATTCGCCAGCGAACATGGCGGCGCGGCGGCGGCGCGGCGGCTGATAGGCTAGGTACACATGCACCATTCTAATGTAAATAGCCTGACGTTACGGTAGGTTAGTTCGGCCTTGGGATAGGTCATGCCTTGGCTCGCAGCTAATTGCTCCATTCTGCCGCGATAATTGTCATTATATCTCAACCTCGCCTTTAATTACCGTATACCCGTGTTGTCCGCAAACAATAACAAGGCTGCGGGGCTTGTTGCACTTTTGATTGTTGCAACTTAATTGCGCGCCGCGCCGCTAGCAGCGCTCTATCAGCGTTTCCTGGCTTTATGCTGCATATCCGGCTCGTAATTGTGTTTACGAGTTTTGTGTAATTGGTGGGATTGTTGGAAGATACTATAACAATTGAGATCCGTTTTAATGAAGGTTGTGTGTGTGAATGCTTTTCAGATAAGAGTGGTTTAGTGGTATGGGATGTGGGTTTACAATGTTTCTTATCCTAAAGACATAAACTAAATCACACTACAATTTAAAACGAATAAAAATACTATAAATTAACATAGCAGACTCTTTAACGCTAACAGGAGAAACTGAAAATAAATAATCAATAATGCGTCCAACACTTTTGTGATAAAGCTATAAAGCTTTAATTTTGGGAATAATCAAACAGCATTTTCTCAAAAGGTGCTATAAATTTTGCAAATAACAAGCAAAGTAACAACTAAGTACGATTTCAACCTTTCCTACAAACTATTGTTAATTGAAAGTAAATTTTCTTGCAATAAATTACTCAAAAAATATAACAAGTACAATCGCTAGCAGATCGAAAGGTCGTGGGCGGCACGAGGTGGAGCGCCCGTCGGAACAGTTTAGTTGGAACCGTTTCAGGTCGGGAGTGAATCGCGATGCAGTTCCGCAGCTGTTGGCGTTATTTACTGCGACTGCGGCGAAACAACGTTGTCGGCTGCAGTGATTTGGCAACGGAGCGGCGCTTAAACGCACAACGATTAATTCACAACAATGGGCCATCGTGAACGTAGGTTGAGATATGGCAGCGGCATTCCCGGGATTCAGGCAATGTCTAACTGCGATTGCTTGGACACCTAGAAGTGGCTTGTAGATGCGGTAATATTCCACGAAATCCACAGACATCACCTGCTACAATTTTAGACATATCGAAACTCTGACATTAAACAGCAAGATTTAAGAGACAAATATATTTTTCATCCATCGAACTTTTCAACGCCCCACCATCATTCATAAAAACGGAATCACTTGTGCGCAGATTCTGGTCAAGTCTCAAGTCATATTTGTTGCAGAAGGGGTTTTATAGCGTCCATGAGTACCGGTACCCGGTTTATGATACAGTATTAATTTTATAATTTAGTATATGTGAATGACGATTGATATGTATATAGTCAACAACAGTAAAGAATTCTTGATTCTTGATTCATCTACAGTATGTGATTAAGGCAAAGAAAGGAAAAAAGTAGACATCCTAAAAAATTGAAGGGAAAGTGTTTGGCATCGTGTAACGCTCGGATGACAATTGTTCAAATTTTCAATGCTACCGAGTAATTTTAACAACTTGAGCGTATGGTACGTGGCAGGCGTTAACAATACTCGTGTGAGGTGGTGGGGGGGGAGGGGGGGGGTTCAAGGTCTGGCGAGTGGCCGGTGCAGTGGCTATGCAATTACCGTCCCAATGATTGATAGCAGGAAGGCCCGTCAGTGCACATTCGGCGCTCACACACGCACGCGCGCACTCGCACGCAGGTTGACTGACCTCTATACCTCCGCCAAGGTCACGCCTGAGTCACATACCATGCCGCCGCCGCCGCCGCCGTCTTCGCCGGTAGGATTTCGGCTGTTTTTGACTTGCAGATGCGCGCTGTTAATGCGTCGCGGGTGACGGAGGTCGCTCAAGGGCGAGCGGACGACGGATACTGACCGTTCCGGGTTCGGTTGGCGGTAAACGGCAGCTGGAGTAGCGGCAGGAAGGAGCAGAAATCTACTTGATTGGAGGAAAATTGCAAGTTGGGCGGTCAAAGTGATATGGGCTGTTTTTCATGTTTGAAATTAACTAAGGTAACTAGCAGGAGGAAACCTAAGTCTCTTCAGACTACTCAAGGTGTGCAACAAGTAATTAATTAATGTCTCTGAAATTTTCATTTCTTTTTTTTAATTCCTGCGACGTTTCGCCAAAACTTTGATAATGCAAAGGGAGGTCGCTAAGTAAAAAATAAAAGACGATAAATTAATAAGAATTACTCACGTGAAGTTTATAGCGAGCAAGCGAACTTCATAAATGCAGCGCCGTACTTTACCTGAAAAAATAAAATAAAGTTAAAATATATACATCCAAAAATTAGAGGTCTAAACTACTAATAAAGTACAGTAATAGCATAAATGACAGTTAATAACAGTTAATGAACAGTTAATAAATGACAAACATTTTGATAATATTGTATTCTACAACCTGTACAAAAGTAGGAAAGGTTGAATTATAATTCTCACAGTATAAGCCAATTACAAACCCTGGATAACATCCTCTTAAACGTATAAAGAACCGCAAAACATCTTCAGTAAACTCGTGAAGAATAAAAAATATTTACAGAGATGTAAGACAACAAACAAGCTCGTTTACGGTTGAGTAATGAGCAACAGCTTTTAATTATGGGAGGGAATATCCAGCGGCTCTAATGAGCATTCTCGACCGGACATTTATGTGTCTGTCTGGGCAGGGCAGCAGCTCGGGTGAGCATCACGACAGCCGGGGAGTGCACACAACTGAACTACGAGAAGTATACCTGACGACACTCCAATTCACAAAATCATTGCAAAATAATTGCAATGGTACATAAAAATGTGAATCCAAGCGACTACTCCGATGCAAAAAATAAGGATAATAAGTAGTATTAATAGTAGATTAGAAACTTTTCTTTGTTTTTATTTCTGATTGTCGGCGCGTGTCCGACGATTACACAAATTAAAAAGGGTGTAAAGTCAATTAAACACGCAGGTATACATTGAATGTTTATTGTTCAAAATGATGAAAATATGAAGTAAGTCAAATGTATTTAACTGTAGTGAATGTAAAAATGTGAATTTAAGCGGCTGAATGTAAATGGTGCTGTGTGCACAAAAAGACATGTATGCCTTGCACGGCCGCTGGGACGCACCTGCAAGGGTTGGTTTTTTGACACCCCCACCACTTTGCCGGCCAAAGAAAATGGAGGGGCCCCACAAAGACCCTGTTTGCGCCGCAACAATTTCGAAAAGTAAATATCCGAGAATCCGAAGTGGGGAAACACTGTATTGCGGAGAGAAAACGCAAAGAAAGAGGATTATTCAAGAAAAGGTAAAAAGAGGAGGTTTATTTAAGAAAAGGTAAAAACATATTAAGTTACAAAGAGTATAGATTGATCGTTTTGATATTAACACGGAATTAATTGTGAAATCTTTTGATTACGTCAGCATTGATTGATACGACTTTATACAAAGTGTGTTGCTTATACAACAATGATAAAGCAAAAAGAAAATACAGTCCTTCAGTAAGAACTTAACTACAGGTGTTCTCACTCTCACTTGATACAATTCTTGTTTCTAAAATTCGGGTGAGAAAAGTGATTGTCGTTTGGGCGTCCCCATGGCCCTGGGCGACACAATGCATGTAATGGAGGCGACAGGCGAAGTGCATTTTGGGACAAGCGAAAATTAGCGACAGGTTCAAGGGCAGACATCGCAAACAGTCGGCGGCATTGAGAGGTAAAGTACACGAGTACACGACACTCACACATGCGCACACACGCTCCAGTCGACAGTGACAGTGGGAGGAGGAAAACATGGGTGCAGCGTGACACCATGACACGCGGCAATGGCGAGGAGCGGAGGAAAAGTTGGGGAAGGTGTACTACATAACATTCGTTGTGTACGAGTAAGCGACTCGTATAAAGATTTAATCTTCCAAATATAATGTTATGCTGGGAATATTGAATGGTTGAATTGGACGTGGGTGGTTCAACAGAAACGATTAAATCAGTTTAATTTGAATTGCAAAAGTATCCTATACTCTTATACGAGCAATGTTTGCTTGTTTGCTTGTTTGCTTGCTTGCACAATTATCTCAAAAACGGCTCCGACGATTTCCTTCAAATTTTGGAATAAACTTAGTTTTACCTTAAAAATACGATTGAGATGGGTCTCGCCCCCAGGGAAAATCCGGTTTTCGCGCTAGAGCCCTTCAAAGTTTCCATGTTATCCTTATGGAGATTTTTTAAATTGAACAAAAATCAGCTGATAATTGAGCTTTGTGTGAGAACAAAAGTAATAATTTTACCGAGCTTAAGCTCGGTCCCCCTGGTACTATTATTTATACAACTACGAGTATTATTTCCCATTAGCTAAAAACTTTTAATAAAGTTAACAGGAAAATAATTTACAATGATATACAGGCAAGAATTAAAATGAAATAGGCGAACATTTTTATGCTGCTGAAGATTAAAAATTAGCACCATTCGAACAAACAAATCGAGACATTAATTTACCGATATTAAATTGTGGCTTAGGTATAAAAAGTGAAACATTTAAAAATTTTCAGTGGCGTAATGTATTACGAGCTCTGGGGATTTACAAGAGGCATTACAAAGTGAATTAATACTATTTTTTCCATTTAACTTTTATATTGATTTAACGTTCAACGCGACTATTAAAATGTCAATAATGGGCTTTTTTCCATCTATACTATTTTATGGATATTTTTTATACATTTCTTATATTTTATCCCAATGGGAGTGTCCAAGAGACGACATGACGTCAGCCACTGCTCCCATCGGGGCGTGTTGATCAAACTGCAAGGCGAGATTGATTGCGAAAGGTCAAGGTTGGCCGGCAACCCTCCTCAACAAAATCGACCATCAACTTTCTAAATTTAACCCTTATTAATTGTTTCAATTATAAAAGTAAACAAAATCGATCTTACAAATTAGAATAATTTGGGTACAAAACTATATTGAAATTTCATTGCCTTTTAGTTCTTAGGATATTTTAGCACAAAAGAAAAGGCACGATCGGGTTCGATGAAAGTCGAATTTACCCGGGACGATATTATTCCCGAAAATTTCACGACAAGACCGCGTAACATCAACATCACTTACCAACGACCACTGCTTCGAAAAGCTGTCGCTGACTATGTTATCGATTTAAATGGCGTACATTACGACTGAGGAACGTCAACGATGGTTGCATTGTAAAAATACCCCCGTCCCAGCAGACCAGCGTACTCAGCGAATTTTCAACTGAGTTTGAAATTTGGTACTTTCCCATTAACACCATAGGAATGAATAAGTAGGTTTGCTTCCTTGTAAATGAGTCGCTAGGAAATATAATGGTAAGTAAGGTAAATATCAAACTGTATCAATATTTGGCACTTTTTAATTTTTCCTTTAATACTATTCGGTGGGTAACCTACTGTATGTAGGTTTGGTTCTTTACATGGGTGTTGTAAGCGATCAGTTCAAACCTATCTAGTAAAAGTACATACAAAATCTTACCAAGTTATGTCAGTAAATAAGCGATATAAAGTGGTTTTTAGATTTCCCATAAGATTAACACAAGAAACATATTATTGGATTCATCCGTAATCTGTTAAGCCAAGTTAAAAATTTAAAAAAATAAATTGCTTGTTTTAAGCTCTTTTAAATGGTTGAATTTTGAAAATTGAAGCCAAAAATGCTAAAAACCCATTTTTGACCCCTTTGAAACCCCATAAAATCCCTTTCCCATAACCCAGCCATGCTCGTTTGCAAACTCATGAAAATAGACCTTCATACTAAATTTCATAGAATCGGAAGTCCCATTCAAAAGTCATCAGTGCCACGGACACATATGGCAATGAACGAGTGGTGTTTTTGGCCAAAGTAGTATGGTCCTGGGCTTAGGTTTTACCATGGCTACTACCGTAATCCTTGTAGGGAAATTCAATAAAACGGTTGTAGCGACGGAATCACATAGAAATAAATTCAAAAACTATAAGTTCTATGTAACATCGACGATCGGAGGTCGAGTTGCTAAGGGAAGTTAAGTCTGTTGGGGTTTACTTTACCACAAAGAAAAACGGTCCTAAAACTGGGTCACCGAAAACAATACAGAATTCACCGCCGCGGCGCCGTCTCTGCGATGGCTACTGAACCCATTGATGGCGGTCCCCTCCAGCGACCATGACCGTTGGGGCTGTATTGTATGAAGTGCCAAGAGCATTGGCCAATCCACCCCTCCTGGAGAGGTCTCGACCAATGCCGTCGTCGCCGTGTGTGAACGTTGGGTGATTGTCAGAAGTGCAGACGATTGGCAAACAACTGACACCCTTCCTGGTGCAAATGGTGAAATGGGTCACGTGTCAAGCTCTATCAGACATAACGGTTGGGTAAGAGGTCCAAGTGTAAACGGTCACTTTACATTTTGCAGAATGATTTGATATGAAGATGGAAATAAAGCGTGGACCTAACATTACTAAAATGATTATGATTGTGTAATTGCACAATATGTAAACAAAGTTCAGCTTTTTCATACATTTTACAAGGAATATCGGAAATACTGAATTAATGGATAACGGAGATTTCACATTTGTTATGAAAAGGCTATTGAATCGGGTGGTTTCACTAGATTCCAAGAAATATCGTCAGTAGATCACCTACCGAAAAAATTTGTCCATTGTCATTTGTAATATAAGTATTAAAAAAACTTTGAAAGTTACAATTTAGGAGTTGGTGGATAATATATATGTCGTAATAATTAGATCTGAAACTGAATCATGATACAAAAATTTAACAAAATCTTCAAGAACGATACGAGTGTTTTGACTCAAACGGGAAAGAGGTCACATTGAACATTTTATTAATTGAGTTT